>BLKR01000222.1:0-683773 GCA_011170035.1 Teleogryllus occipitalis | reverse complement strand
TAAAATGTATTGCCCAGCATTGATTTACCTGCTGGGTCTGCAATTTGAATCAATCTCATTGCTTACAAACCTCTTTGCCCATTTGACAATGAATAAGCTCATTGGCCTGCATTTACCAATCCTACACTCCCAACAAGTTAGTGTCATAACTATTGTTATTATCACCTGAATGCAACAATAAAAAATTGTAGAGAAGAATGTGCACTCAATAACAGCGAATAAATATAGTGAGAGGTCGGGATAAATCATAATTTTAGTATTGTGTAAGGTGGGAGAAGACTCATCACTTTAGCGTGGGATGAAATGCTTGGCCTTCATTTTATTGGATGAGTCAAATAATAAGTTTTCTTAGCAAATTAATAACCAGTTCTGAAGTGAGTTTTAAATTTGGCAAGTTATTTTGTTAAATGCATACTTTTCTGGATTGCTTCAAAATTTAGGATTATATTCTTCGAATACTATTGATTAATTTCACACACACATAGATCACTACTCAGTATCACTGGTAACTGACAGTGCTACAAGGGAAGGGAAAATAATTAGGTGCAGACTCTTAGTCTGCTTGCATGCAAAAAAAAAAAAATAATAATAAAATATGTTATAAAACTATGTATATAAAAAAATAAAATAAAAATGCATATTTAATTAAATTTTGTAAAATTGCCTATACCAATTCAGAAATTGAAAACAGCAGGATTACCTCTATTGAAGTCATTAAATATTGTTGAAGATATTACAATGTCTTTGAAATTTGTGTTTGGACATGCAAGTGTGACTGCCGAGGAAAAATTATAAAAACCAGTAAATTCAAATTCAATTTAAAACTTCTATGAAATTTAAAGAAAAAAAAAAAATTTGAGATTCAAGAGCAGAAAATGCAGAATTTGACCTCATATTGGCTCAGATTTCATCTTACAAATATGCTCCAATTACATCTGGTGATGTAGTAGAATGTTCAAAAAGATTCATTTCTCACAAAAGGATGAATTTGACTGAGTAAAATTTTGAAAAATTGTTTAGTGTTCCTGTTTCAGAAGACAATGAAAAAAAAATACCAAGCTAAAATTTGATTGTGCATATTTTGTCAAATTTTATTTGGCATATGTATGCAGGTTTTAGCATTTTAAAGGGCACGAGAATCATGTCTAGTAATATTTAATTGTTTTATTTCAAGAGGAAAGTATTTTATTTACTTGACAAGGGAAAGGTTTCAGAAAATTATCCAAGGTCAACACTATTACAACAGTAATGACATTTCTTTGCCCAAGAATCATTAACACAATCTGAGATATTTTTCTCTGGCAATTTTGAAGATGAATAATAGCCAAAATCATTGCATGTTTGAGAATGCAGTGTTATCCGTACTATTTGCCACAAACAGCACACTGTGGAGAACCCTAAATTATGAAAAAACTTGAAACCTTTTTTCCTTGGAAACCGAAGTAAAAATTAATAATCTTTCAAAAGAAAACTACAAATAGTCAGACTCCATGAACTTGATTCAGAACTCTAGTTGTAAAACAATGTCCTGAAAAAACAGCATTTTGAAGTTAATGACATTTTTCTAGTGAGAATGTGAATTTTTTATATTACTCATACTCATTTGTAATCATTCTGAGAGCACTACTAAATAGTACACATTGAAACTATAACAGAATTATAATACAAGTTATATTACCAAATGAGAATTTTAAAATAACTTGCCTGGTCAAAAACGATACACACTAAAATAATTGAACCATTAATGTATACACATTTTGTAAATGTTAAATACGAATGAAATCACAAAAGTCCATGATGCTTGCAAAATTAGCAAAATGTATATTGGCATCACCTTCAAACACATGTTCATGATCTTGTTATAGAATGCAATAGCCATTTAGAATTAACAATATCCATGAATATCTGCATCGATGAACCATCACCTGTTTCAATGACCAATTTCCATCACCTGTGCCAAAACTACCTGAAAAATACAATAGTATTTGAAAATATAATTAAAGTGATAATTATTGAAAAATAAAAAAAAATAGAAAGTGTTTTACAGCAGGTTTTTTTTTCTTCGAGGAATGCATTATTATTTTGTTTAATTATTTACAGAACATGATAGGCTTTAGTCTCAATTTAAATACAGTAATCAAAATTCTGTACACTTATAACATATGGGAATACTACACAACAATTAATTCTACAATTTCTAATTGCCATTAATGCCACTTCAAGACTATATTAAAATTATTTCAGTGAATTGGCAACATAATAAATATTTTTTCTTTACATTTTAATACACATTTGCAATGCTTAATTGAGTATTAAAAACTAATCAAATAAACTTTTTTTAATAGGTACTTTTTTTACTATTAAAAAATGCACAAAGGAATGCAAAATAATGAGTTTGGACGCCAAGCCCCATATCCACTTAACAACATTAGAATTTGAATTGAAAGGATTCAAACCGATTATGTAAAGCGAAATAATTGTTTATCTCGTTCGACATCAGCTTTTAGAGGAATTTTACAATTTACATTAAAATAACTTTGAGCTGGATTAATGGCCAAGTTTTGTAGGTTATAGAAATACAAAACTAATATATGCCTTTCTATTATTACAACTCATGATAGAAATTTATACGTACCTAAAAGTTGCAATTCCATTCCACCATTCTCTTTGGTTGACAATTCTTGTTTGATTTCAAATAGGCGGTGTAAATGAAGGTATCATTTTCTTTCGAACTTCATTCGCCCGTTTACTTCCAATGAAATAAGATTTTCACTTCAAAGAGGTATTTTAGACTCTGTAGTCTGGCACCTATTAAAAGATATCCACCAATATCCTTTAGATTATAATCCACACTGATGCAACACTATAAGTTTCAATACGGTACTTACCAGTGAACTCACGGTACGTTCAACGATTTGCGTTGCCAACGACGTATTTTTCTACAATAACAAATTGAAAACGTTCACAACGATGCGCTTTTCGCCACTTCGAAGAAATTTTCCTGAAAGGGCAGTCACTCTCATAGCCCTTCCAAACTGAACTGAATCAGATCGGCGGCGCGACGCTGCGGTCCAACGGCCGCGTCCCACGCGCTTCGTCAATCCTCAGCTGATATCAGGTCCTTATCGGCCAGCAACACGCATGTAGTATACTCTCTGACGCATGCTCTCCTTCGTTTGCAGTAGTTTTGATGCAAGGTTAATTTAACAACCGATGGGTCAAATTAGTTCTTATGTAGTGGACTTACATTTGTACTTCTTTAAATCAGAATTTTTCTTAGGATGAACGGATAATATTGCGTAGCACTCAGGTTGCAGCAAGCTTTGAGGCGCGCGCGCAACTTCCTGTCCCCCCCACACACACACACTTCCAAGAGCCCGCCGAGGGCCTGGGACTGGAAGCTGATAAATATATAACGTAATTAGTCTGCCTTTCTACATTTATATTTACATGTGTAATAGCACAGACGGAAAATAATATAATTATTAAACTTCTTTCCCGTTTTGAGCAAGAATGACAGTTATGATTTCTTTGCTTGATAAAGTCATAATTATCGCATCATGTGTATTACGTAACTGAAATAATGTGATGTGTGTGTGTGCGTGTGCGTGTGCGTGTGCGTGTGCGTGTGTGTGTGTGTGTTTAACAGATGTTGAATGTTTTTCAATGTATATTTTCTTCAATACGTAATTAATCTGACAAGGTAGCTGGCTGCTGTGGCCAGCAAGTGCTTTGCAACATGATTAGGCTTGATAAGGCCAACAGGTCCGTTTATGAAGCAACATCAACCTCTCAAAAATCACAGGCCGGTTGGTCCATCAAGGTTGGTCTATCAAGGTCAGCAATCTTAGATGCTGTTGTAACTAGGAAAGGGAGTAAAGCAACAAGGTATCTGTTTCGCATACGAAGGTTTTGTGTAACTATTGAAATCTTGTTGGCAATTATGGTATCCTTTTTTTCAGTGCAGTGGCGTCTCCTACACAATGATCATGGGGATGCGATCCAAGTTTTACGCATTAAGCAAGGTGGACCAATGAAGGTATTTTATTTATTTTACGTCAAAAGAACAGTTAAAAACTGCGTATGACGTGCTATGGGGAAAAGTGAATTGTGTGCACATTTTCAAAATTCTGTGATCCCTACACTAAGTCATATACTACTTAAATTTTGAATTTTTGAAAGGGAGAAAAAAAACTCTCATGTAATAAAATCTATTTTCAAGGATAAACAAGCAATAAATTTTGAATTTTGAAAGGGAGAAAAAAAAACTCCCATTTAAAAAAATCTATTTTCAAGGGTAAATAAGCAATAAAATTTGAATTTTGAAAGGGAGAAAAAAGCAACAAAAAAAACTCCCATGTAATAAAATCTATTTTCAAAGATAAATAAGCAATAAAGTTTGGCTCTTATTACTTCCTGCCGCGACAACATGGAAACGATAATTTGAATAATTGTATTTCCCACTGAATTCTAGAAGACGTGCACAGAAAATGAAGTTACATTTATGTCCAGAAGCAAAACAAGGGCCATCTCAGCATTTGCTCAATGGATCAGAGAAACTGGACGAAAAACCTGATCGAGATGGGTATGACGAGACGAGACGAGACCTGATCGAGGTATGTAATCGACATCGAACTACATGTTCATGTATCCAGGGCCGTCTTTGGGTTTGAAAGTACCCGAGGCACTCAGAGATTTCGGGGCCCCTAATTCTTAGTTCAACAAATTACGTTCTGGCGATCATAAGTTATTAAAAATTGAATATTACACGGTTAATATGCATTTTAATTCCTCTTTTTAAGGCAAGGAAGGAATCGTAAAAAAACTAGATAAACGGAATTAAATAGTATTATCAATCTCTGTATTTTCTATAGTAATATTTTACTAATAACTTTAACAATAGTAACATAATAAAATATGATTAAAAAACAACACAAGCAATATTTACATAATACGATCTAAGTAAAAAACAAACTAAGCATTTGTCAATGGTACTTTACGTAGTTTCGCATGCACGAAGTCGTCAATTACATCGTCGAAGATCAATTCGTTCAAATTATCGTACTCAATGTTTAATAAAGCTAACGGAGAAAGTCGCTCTTGAATCATATTACTTCTTAATTCATTTTTTATATAATTCAGCTTTGAAAATGAGCGTTCACCCGTACTATTAGTGACCATTAACGTTAAGAAAATTCTTAACGCTATTTCAATGTTAGGAAATGTCTCTTCAAGAACAAGGACCGAAAAGGTATTGAATACCAGTAAAAAATACCGGTATAATACCGGTATTTTTCCATACCTTTTTCAAATACCTTTATTCTTTTATACCGGTAAAATACCTCTATAGGACGTCTATACCGGTATGGACGTCCATAAAGGTTATACCGGTATTATACCGGTATTTTCAATGAAGAAATATAGCTTACCATCCATACATGTTGAAAAATAGGTTACTTTAGTTAATAATATCTCACAAAATGTTTATTAATCAAATATCATTTCATAATTGTTATTTATTGTTTAAATTATTATTTTGTATATATATATATATATATATATATATATATATATATATATATATATATATATATATAAAATTATTATATATATAAAAAACAACTGTATTAAATTCTATTTTTATTATTGTAAATGTTTTGTGTTCGGGCGTTTACGTTTTGCATACGTTGTATGTATTGAAAACCTCCCTTAATTTAAACTTCGGAAAAGTTGAAATATGAAATAATAATTATTGATTCCATTGAAGAGAACCTTTTCTTAGTGTCCTTCATCGAGCTATCTCCCATCTGACCTGAGAGATGACCTAAGCCTGTCTTTGTATTTCGCACATGGAGAGGCTGTCAACGTATGCGCCGGCCGTAAGCGTAGGACCGTTTCTTCCCTCCCCGACCCCTCCTTCGGCGAACTGAGGAAGCGTTGACACCTTGAGATAATCACGAACGCTCAGGCTTTCAGGCCCAGTTTTGTCATTGTTAAAAAATGATTTCCTTTTACTTCATTTCACAATTAAATCTTAATTATACATTCATAAATAGGGCTAAAATAAAATGTTATTTTCCTGGTTAATATTAAGGGTTTAATATATTATGACATTAACTGCAAATATTGAGAAACTTTGTTATAAAAGTTAATTATTATGTTATTATTACTATATTATTATTATTATTATTATTATTATTATTATTATTATTATTATTATTATTATTATTATTAGCTATTAACATCGCATGTGGGCAAGGGTTCTCTTCTACGCGGGTAGCTTACATTGTAAAATGCATCTGGAGGAGCCCACTTCGAGAAGAGTGTTTCTTCCTTAATAATAAGAAATATATACTAACATTATTAATTAATAAAAAAGAGTTTATTAATATTAACATTTTTACTTTTTAATTAAAATTAACATTTAATTTAAATAAATTTATAAACTAACAAACAAAATAATAAATTAATTTACACAAATTTAATGCAAACATTTAAAATTTAATTAGTATTAATGTTTTAAAATATTTATTAAAATTAATTAATATTATATAGTACTATTAATATTTTTTCTTAATGAAATTTCTTAAATAATACATGGATGTAAATTAAACATGCTTCAATCATTAATTTTGAATTAAACATAACGCTTCTGTTTCCTCGCGTAAGAATAGTTAATGTCTATTAGCATTCAATGTCAATTTTTAATATTGTTTTAGTTATAATTAATAATTATATATAATTAATTATTATATATATATATAATTATAATTATTAATTATGGTGCAGAATAAGGAAACTGGGCCAACTGAAAAAAATATTTTCGGGAATGTTAGAGATACGATCAAATTTAAGCAAATAATCGTATTTAGTGATAGAAACAGTCGTGCAAGAAGGAAGTTTGGTATGCGTGGGAAGACTCATTTATGGATAAGAAGACACGTTTCTCCATTTTTTATCGCTACTAGAAAGGACAAGATTTACACGGGGAAATTCGATAAATTTTCAACACTCTATGACGTGTCGCCAAGCTCTGCTTGGTCCGTGAGGTCCAAGGTCAACGAACGAGCTCGTGTTGTTGTCTGCGAAAGAGCGTTGGCTGGTCCCTCCGTCTGACGGCAGAACTCGACTTCCCAGTCAACGGCAGAACTCGACCCTGCTAGAACATGTGTCGAAAATCCGCCACCCTCGGGACTCGAACCCTAGGACCTCCCGGTCAGAAACTCTGCCGTGTAAATAGTTGTTTCCTCTGAGCCATCTCAGCGGAAAAAATCACAATGAATTTCCCCCAAATACCTGTATGATTCTACTGAAATACCGGTATTTTCTTATGAAAATACCGGTATTTTGATGAGAGAATACCGGTATAATACCTTTAAATAAATGTATTTTACCGGTATAGACGTCGGATAAAGGTAAAATACCTCTAAAAATACCGGTATTTGACGTCTTATACCGGTATTTTTAAAGGTATTTTGAATAAAGGTATAATAGAGGTAAAGGTATTTGTATACCGGTATAAATACCTTTACTGCTATTATTTCGGTATTCGGCCCCTGTTCAAGAACCGGTAGCGGTAGCTCAGTGCATCAACTGATGTCACTGCAGCGCCTCTAACCGGGAGGTCCTAGGTTCGAGTCCTGACGGCGGCAGGATTTTCGACACTAGCTTTTCAGCTAGGTCGAATTCAGCTGCTGTCTGGAGGAGAATTCTAGCGGCCGGCTGCTCTGATCGGTAGTTTTCCGTGGTTTCTCCGATCAACACCAGGCGAATGCCGGGGCAGTACCCTACCAAACGGGCCACGGACCGCGCGCGATCTGTCCTTCCTCTTCCTTGTCCTATCCTCTCCCCTTACACACACACTAACACTAACATGCACTACACTACCACATATTTCGGGAGACCGGTCGGGAGCTTAGAGCTTGTCCAGGCTGGGGCGGTGGGAGAGTCCTGGTTAGGGGGAAACCCCACTAGCCGACGGTAGGTCGGCGCCGGATCTCGCCACCGGGAAGATCACCGCCATCTCCCGAGAAAAAACATGCACTACACTAACGGGACTAATGACCGAAGTAGTTGACGCGCCCGGAAACATCAATCAATCTCTTCAAGATTATCTTTTTTTAACAATTTATACATTTCTGCAAAAGATACGGTGCTGTTTGCTGGATTTTCAATGCAAAGATAGTGTTGAAATTGAAAACACTCCGATATGAGCTCTTGTTCATTGACATCTGTGTTATAAAACTCAACTAATTGTTACATTTATTAGACAATCCTTTCTCATCAATTAGTTTTAATTCTGATAAAAATTGAAATCGTTTACTTATAATACTGTATGATTCATCTCTTCTATCCAATTCACTTATTAATGTGTCGATTATAGGAATATGAGTTTGTAATTTAAATATTTCTTTGGCAGAAAAGATGACTTCGTCTGTTTCTGAGTCAAAATAAGTTATACGAGAATTTCTGTTTGTTACACGCGAATTTTGATATTCTGAATCGAGAAACTTTTCTTTGGCGATTTCAAAGTTATCAAATTCATTTCTCATGACATGCAAACAATTGATCAATGATGATATCAGCTTTGAAGCAACATCCAATGAAAGATTTTCTTTTTGCAACGTTTTGTTCGTTTCATTGACTTTTAAAAGTACAGCACTCCAGATTCGGTTAAAATAATATTCTCTAATTTTTTCAATTTCTTAGCTATACTGTAGGCTTCATTTCGCGTTTCTGCTGGGTTTACTTTATTATTTTCAATAAATTCCAAAGCTAATATAATCTGAGAATAACCACATTTTAAAGCTGAGACTGCATTGTATCTAGCAGACCACCTAGTATCAGATAAACGTTTTACTACTTGATATTTTCCCAAGAATTTTTTTTTAATATATCCCAACGATGTGTTGAACCCGAAAAGAAGTTGTACAATTTTTGTACAAGTTGGAAATAACTCGTTGCTGTCATCACGCAACCAGCAGCCGACTAAATTCAGCGAATGTCCAGCACAAACAATGAAAATAGCGTATTCCCATAATTGACGCAATCTTGCTTGTATTCCTGAGTACGCACCTGCCATATTGGCGGCATTGTTGTAAGTTTGACCGCGGCAATCATTAATTGATATTTGATTATTTTCGAGAAAAGCTAAAACCGTATTTGTTAAATATTCGGAACCATGTTCTTGAATAGGTATGAACTCTAAAAACCGTTCAATCGGTGTGTTATCTTTTACATATCGAATCGTAAATGTTAACTGATCAACATGGCTACAATCTGGAGTAGAATCAATACTAATTGAATAATACTTGGCCTGTTTCAATTCAGAAAGTATTTTTAGTTTTACTTGTTTACCCATAATCTCCATAAACACATTGCAAATGTTCGCTGATAAATACGACACGAATCCTTTACCTGGATTACCATATTTGTTCAAATGCTCTTTAAGAAATGGATCAAATTTGCTAATTAGTTCTAAACAATCGAAATAATTTCCATTCTGCTGAGAACCAATTATTTCATTATCACCACGAAACGGCAGTCCGCGGCCAGCAAGAAATTTGATTGTTTCAACAATTCTAATCAAAACACTTTTCCAATAACTGACTTCATTGAATTGGACAAGTATTGATTCATTTACAGTACCCACTTTCTTACTTCGAACGATGTAATCCATAGTTGAATATCTTTGCCACAAACTGTTTTCATGTTCAGTAATTGCACGGTTCAAATTTTTCCAGTCGTGAAACCCGTCCGGAGAATTAAACGCCAAATCGGAAGATGCAAAAAGACGGCATGCAAAACAGTATAACGCATTTTTAGATGGCGAAAATAGAAGCCATGATCTACAGACAGTTTCACTGTTTTGCAATTTACGTGTAATCACAGATTTATTAAGATGTCTAATTACAATTTTCCCATTTCCATCTTCGTACTTTCTCGCTGTTTTTGAAAAATCACAATCTTTATTTTGAAAAAACATAGGTTCTGAATCCAAAAACATCGATCTTCTTCACTTATCTTATTCCATTCGCCGGAATCGTTTGATGTGTACCTGGAAACTTTTGAAGAAGTCAGCATCACCTATATTTTCAGATGAGAAACATTTCTCATGCAATGAAGCATCTTCCAGATGAGAACTACCTTCGGAGGTACCTGATTCTGGCTTCATTTTCTGGTTTTCTGATCGATTAATTTTATTCGGTGTGTCCAAAAGAATTTCTGGTGTGTCATTTGAAGATATACATGGATTTACTGATTTTGTAAAGAAAGATGTCAGTTTGGGTAATTTTTTTATTCCTTTCGTTCTCCTCAATCGATTTTTTTTCTCTTAGATGCACCGCTTGGATATGTGCGTTTCGACATGGTACCAGTAAAATGAAATAGCAATGAACTCTTGAAGAAAATACAATACACTGATATACAAATTAGTTTATTTACAGATACTTTCTGCATGCGTCAAATTCACAGTTCACAAAAGCAAACATTTTCGGTGCTTTCAATTTTTTATAATGTCACTTTGCATGTTAAAAATTGGGTTCATATTTCTTAATCATATTGATTTTTTTATTCATTTACACTTGTTATATGTTATCATATTTGTATTTAAAATAATATTTTTGTCTAAGTGATTGATTCGTTAATATATAATTATTAAATACTCTTAATTTTCAACTATGAAACTTTATTATACAAATTATAATATAATAAAATTATACACTTTAATCAATTTGTATTTGTTTGTGGCTCTATTTTTAAATGCATTAATTATAGTGTTATAGTATTGTTATTTATTAGTTATAAAAATATAATTTTATTAAAATAAATAAACATGGTTTACAAAATTATACATTAAAATGTACTTAAATGTATCTTAAACTTACATTTTTTAGTGTGTTCCGTCTTGGGTTCAAATGATATGATAAACCTTTCAGATGTTAATTATGTAAAGATGTATTTTATATTATACTTATAACACTTAACACTGTATTGCACTTGCTCTTCATTCGATTACTGACTGCAAACTAAATTCATTTTCAATATTTGCCAATTGCTGCCAAGCAATACGAAGGTCGTTTGATAAGTCTGGTAAATTTCTATGAAAGAGCGCGCATTGTTGTTAAACATGTGCATTGTTAGAAAGAACGATTCTTTGTAGACAGCTGTTTGACTTGGCGACAGACTTCGAAAACTGAACTGATCAAATTATAAGTGACATATTTTATTAATCTCTCGACATTTGTACCATTGATGTTAGAAATGTATAATATTACTTTAATCGTTAACATAAATTAATTCAGATGCACTCTATATTGGTTCCACTCAATATATTTAAGTTAATATATATGTAGTAAATATTACAATTTTTCAGTTTTGTTATATATTTATTATCTGTGGGGGCCCTGAGGCACGAGCCTCGTCTGCCTGTGCCTAAAGATGGCCCTGCATGTATCCTATTCCATATTACAATGTACATACCTATTGTAACTTCTAAAACAATAATACACAAAAGTACATTGTCACATGAACAATTTGCCCTTATCCCCTAGTGTACTTCTTGAGAACAAAATAGTATTTGAAGCCTTTCAAAGGACATTAAGAGTTTTCATTCTCAAATTCTTTATCTTGTAGCTCATCTTCTGCTACAAACCATGTGCTTGCGTTGTCGCATCTTTTCGCACGAAAATTGTGGATTCTAACTATCGCGTAACAGTTTCAAAGAGCATTTTATTAATCATTTTTGGCGATGTTTTAGGTCATCAAAATCCGCCCCCTATTTATAAGTATGTTTTGGTCATGAATAACCCGAGTATTTGTTCTTATGAAAAAAGAAAATGAAAAGTATGCAGAAATAATAATAATAATAATAATAATAATAATAATAATAATAATAATAATAATAATAATATTGTAGAAAGAGGGTTCTTTTTCAAATTTATTGGACCAAATAATAATAATAATAATAATAATAATAATAATAATAATAATAATAATAATAATAATAATAATAGTAATATAAGCGATGGTGGCGAAGTCATTGCTTATCCGAAGGGCACCAGTTCAAATCCCATGGGGGGACCACGGTGGGTTTGTGCAGTGCGACGCAGAGCAGAGCAGGTCAGATCTCGGTGGCGATAGGCTGTAGTTACAATTCATTCCTTGTTCTCTCTAATTGATGATTATTATAAATAAATACCCGGTAACACGGCTAGTATTTCTAATAAGGTACTCAAACAACATTGGAAGAAGAAATTATGAAATAACACTGCAGAATTAATTTATTGAAAATAATTGAATGAACTTTTTAAAGCGTATTTCCTTCAGAAAAGAATGAACAAAGGAACATGAAACCCGAGACAGTGCACTTCTCTTGTTCACAAGGAAATATCAGATAACATGACTTGTATCCTTCTTAGGAAAGACGTCACCAAGCAAAGCCATGTTTATTTTTAAATGAGACACGTCATTTGAACCAATACTTCATGCTTTAGTTTAATTCAAGCCACATTCCACCCAAATAGTGTACTTCCACCTAATACTTTTTTTGAGAAACGAATATACTCGTATAATCTCAATATAGATCATAACAATAAAGTTATGCTATTCCATCATTCCAGAGTGGTTTCAGGTCATCAACGAATCATACGTATATCAGTGCACATGTTTACCACATTGTAGCAAATGGCTTTCACATTCGTGAGCATATGGTAGTATTTGTATACATTTTCAGCCGTTTGTCAGTGTGGCTTACTTATTTTACATATACATTATCTTTTAAACATGTAGTTTTCCTCTAGACAGAGAATTCCAAATTAAAACAAACAATTCTTCGGTCACAGTTCGAAAACATTTCTGATGTCGAGAGGTTTAGTTAAGGTCAAAAATTGCAACTATAGAATTCATTTTTACATCATATCCTATTATTGCTGGACTCCCATAAGGTTCTATTTTATCATCAAACCTCTTCATTTATCAGACCGCGAGCAATTTCTTCTTCCTCTTTCTTGTCCTAATGTCATCCCCCCCCCCAAACATTCACTCACACTCAGACACACACACACACACACACACACACACACACACACACACACACACACTTACGTGCACTACACTACCACACATGTCGCGACCTTAGAGCTTGGCTGCGGCAGTAACCCGTTGGTGGGAAATACCTCGATGGGAAAACGCAGGCGCAAGCATACGTCGGGGCAGGATCTCATTATCTAGCAGAGGAAGACCACCGCCAATAACATGCGTGAACTGATTGATTGATTGATTGTTAGTGATTCCGGACGCGTCAACTAACGAGACCATTATTCCTGTAAATGTAGTGTATGTTTTTTCATCGGGTGGTACTGGTGGCGGTGAACTTCTCCCGCTGGATTGCGAGATCTGGCGCCAAACTTCCGTGAACTAGCGGGGTATTCCCCAACCAGGTATCTCCCACCATCGGGGCACCGCCCCAGCTGGGTCAAGCTCTAAGCTCCCGACCGGTCTCCCGGCATGTGTGGTAGTGTAGTGCATGTTAGTGTAAGTGTCTGTGAAAGGGTGAGGATAGTACAAGGAAAAGGAAGGAAAGATCGCGCGCGATCCGTGGCCCGTTTGTTAGGGTACTGCTCCGGCATTCGCGTGGTGTTGATCGGAGAAACCACGGAAAACTACCGATCAGAGCAGCCAACATCTAGAACTCTCCTCCAGGCAGCGACTGAATTCGAACTAGTTGACAAGCTAGTGTCCAAAATCCTGCTGTTAGAAGCACTGCAGTGACATCAGTTGATGCGCTGGGCCCTCTCCCGGTAACATGGGTGAAAACATGCACAACACTTAGGGACATATGACCACAGTCGTTGACGCACGTAAAAACAAAATAATTTCAGGAAATAAATAACTATCAAAGGGAAAAAAATGAAAAAATGGATTGTTTTTTAGGAAAAAAAATTAATTCAATTAACATCAAGCAGAAATTATGCAAAAACTACTCGTTTTTCAAAAAATGAACTTATTCAAAAATCTAATATTATTTTCATTGTATGAACTATATCTCTCATTAAAATTGTACTTTTTCATGTTATTTTTATAACTTTGGAAAATACAGTGTTTTCTGAAAATGAGATCTTTAAAGTGTCTAAGAATGTCTAAGGATTTTTTTTTTAAATATCTGGTGTCGTTTTTCAAAAAATTGTTTAAGAATGGCCTATATTTCACGCCAAACTCCCCAGAAACTACTCACATTTTCCAAAAATTATACGTGGCCTTATTTACAGAGCTGTCTCTGCAAAACAGGCCGCATTAAGGGGAAAAACCCTCTCTTGAATATTGTAGTTTTAGAAAGACGGCGAAAGTTTTTTGAACTTTTGCTATTTTAGAAACTTCCACGATTTTTACGAAAATTAGATTTACGATATTTCTCAAGCGTCCTTTACGCCCGAGGAAAAAGCTTAATTAATTCTCATTTTAATTTTGATTTGTGAAAATTTTTAAAATGTTAAGACGTCATGTGGAATAGCCTCAAAAATCAAATTAACCGTTTCAAGCTTGCAGGGCCTCAAGTGTGGCGTCATGGAGAAAAACACACAGACATTTACAAGTATGTACAAGTTTCTTTACACGTATGTACAATAACCAACTTCTGCTCCGAAACTACACACTTGTATTACCCCACATAGCTAGGGAGGCCCCGCCTCCTCTGACGCTACTCCCGCGCCACTACCGTGACCTCGTCACCCGTGCAATAGGCACGACACGCTCCAGCCTGGGCGTAAAATTTTGCGCATCGCGCGAGGTTTCCAGAATTAAAACCCACCGTCTGAGCTCGTCGGCTCGATTTTATACCAGAGTGTAGCCGTCACGTAACCGTCCTAGGTGTAGGAGGGAGGCTCGCGTCTACCACGTGACCTTCCCGGTCAAGCTGGCGTCCCCTTTGTCTCAAAGTATCCCAACGCCGGGGCGCCCAGCTATTCATGCCCGCAGGTATGCGATACTTCCGCTCCTCCTCCCACCCACGGTCGCCAACGTGACGCTATACAGTTTCGTTCTGATCGATTTTTGAAAAAAATAATCTAAACTGTTGGGCCGAGGTGGACGGAGGCGGAGGGACAGCCGTTTTGCCATCAATCTTTTTTCACCATCAAAGACCTACAAAATGTGTATCGTCACTGCACACCATGCTAGAGATAGTAAGTTACTAGCTAAAGGTACAAGATTTACCCACTTTATCAGGGCCCCACAGTTGTATTTTTTCTGTGGAAAATTTGCCGATTTCTGCGAATAGTAATTAGGTAGTAAGGCGAGAAAGTAGGTGTACCCATTTGGTCGAAAATTGTACTAAAACTGTAAATCTTTTCTATGATAGGATTGCCTAACATCTTTGAATTTTCTATCGTAATGAATAATTTTAATAAACAAATATTTTAAAGACAATACAAATTTATGCTCATTCGTCCGCTGTTCATGGATTTGAAAATGCAGCCTCGGGTTGCAAGACTGATAACGAAAATCGCAACCTAATGCCCATCCTTTCACGTTATCAACCTTCCTTCTGTTATAAATGACCTCTTTTGGAATCCCAAATAAACGTTAAAATAAAACGAATGTATAAACCAGAATTGTCCAACTGGCGGACTACGGTGCCATTTACTTGTGGCCCGCGAAAGGTTATTAGTAGAGGGCGGATTTTAATGAAATGTCTTTTATTCTTTTCACTTTAGAACAATGCCGTTTAGTATAGAAATTCATTTTTAGTTATGATAAAAGAAAATGGCCCATTTTTCGAGGTAATTATTTTACATTTTTTGTCGATTTCAACTAATAAGTCATGTTTTACTTTTTCCCGTCATTTTCAATGAATTTTTTGCTTATTTCAAGGGTTTTAATGCCACTTGCTTCAAATGATATTTACGAAATGCAACAAATTCTCTTCTCTAAATTACTCAGTAGCCTATTCGATATGTTCGCTCAGAAATTGTTTTGACAGCCGTTGTATGTAATTCTTGTGACGAATATCACCGCCATTGCCGCAGGATTTTCGACACTAGCTTTTCAGCTAAGTCGAATTCAGTCGCTGTCTGGAGGAGAATTCTAACGACCGGCTGTTCTGATCGATAGTTTTCCGTGGTTTCACCGATCAACACCAGGCGAATGCCGGAACAGCACCCTAACAAACGGGCCACGGACCGCGCGCGATCTGTCCTTCCTCTTCCTTGTTCTAGCCTCGCCCCGTACACACACACTCACTTACACTAACATGCACTACACTACCACATATTCTGGGAGACCGGTCGGGAGCTTTGAGCTTGTCCCGGCTGGGGCGGTGCCCCGCTGGTGGGAGAGTCCTGGTTAGGAGAAAACCCCATTAGCCAACGGTAGGTCGGCGCCGGGTCTGGCCATCCAGCGGGGGAAGATCACCGCCATCTCCCGAGAAAAAGCATGCATTCACTAACGGGACTAATGACCAAAGCAGTTGACGCGCCCGGAAACACGAAAAAATCAATCAATCAATGTAAAATGAGTAATATGGTACTAAATATGTAAAAATATGTAAAGAAAAACTTGGATTTTTTATTAGGGCGGTGACGATTCACCAAGATTTCAAATTTGAGAATGGTAAATTGAAAAATAAAAAATATGTAGTTACTAGGGCCCGGATTTTAATGACAAGTCATATATTTCTTCTGAATCTTGGGGTGAATTTTATAACAATTTGTGCACGAATCCAGGTGTTGTCGATTAGAAAAACGTATTTTTATTGTGCATATAAAGTGATATTTACACCGTTTTTAGTAAAAGGTCATATTTTGGCCAAATTTTGCCATAAATGCATATATTTGTCATATTTTTAAGAACCGTTTTTAGTAAAAGGACATATTTTGGTCCAATTTTACCCAAAACGCGTACATATGTCATATTTTTACGGACACAAGAATAAAAAGCTTGAAAATGTGTCTCGCATGACAATGTATCAGGTGATATTATCACAAATAAACTTATCAATTATACCACTAAGCATTATTTGAAACAGCATTATTTGTTTTATAGACACAAGCTTTTTTTAATGCTAGTTAGTTCCAAAGACTGCAAACCGTATGTACCATATTCACAATCTGTTCTTGAGTGAATTTTGTATTTATGTTATACCTAAAATATCAACAGGAATTTTAAAAAAATAAACCTGTATAACGTCATATTTTATTTTTTTAAGGTCATATTTGTGTAGGTTATTGGTCATACATTGCTTGCATATTTCGCTGATTTTTAGGTCATTAAAATCCAGGCCCTAGTAATTACATAAAAAAATCCGGTCTCTTCTGATGACGGTGGACGTACCAGCGACGTGTGTTCGTGAGTCAAGGGCGGGCTGCCCCATGCCCCAGGGAGCAGGGTAGAGACGATAGCTATCCTGTGTCAACACGCCCAGACTCGTGGCTGCGGCCTCACGCTGCGGCTAGCGCGGCGAGGACGTCAGTCGCTGGACAGGCGCCGCGCCGAAGTCACGGGACGCCAGCCGAATCTGCCGGACAAAAGACACCGCGGTGTGTACGAGGACCTCCCCCCACACGTCTACAGCCTCGTGGGTGCGCCATTCATGACTGGTGTGCAGCTTAGATCTACCACCAAAGGTACGAGTGGTAATGAATATTTCGGCCCGTTATTTATTGCATTCGTATACATCCCCAAACTACCTTCTTTGTTTTTATTACTGCATAATCAGTTCAGTTTAAATTTTATAATTTAGTTCTTTTATGGGAGAGGAAATTATACATAATCGTAATTCAATAAATTTAATTTGCCAATAAGTGATAAGTGAAGCCTAATTATGGCAAGGAGTGTTTTCTAATTATTTCTTCATAGACCGTACTAATTGTACCCATTGCTAATTATAACCGAGAGGTTGTAACTATATTTGCGCTGACATATCTTTTGTTGCCATCATTTCGTATTTATTACATTTGCTGAATTTTCTAAATTCGTTTCTTGAATTTCGACATTATTACAAATTCTTTTTTTTTTTCTTGTTTCTTATTTTGGATTGATATTTTTTAATCTAGAGTAATCATGCCTTTAACAATCAAACAATGAAATCAATTATTTTTTTGTTTCTTAATGGTACATGCAAATTATAAAAGAAACCAACCAAATCTGGTAATATTTGAACGTAATTTTTTTTCATCCTAATTTCAAAGAACGGCGTTTACAAATGGTTTCCCGTTCCTTTTTAAACACATTTTATCAAAATAATGGGAACCTAAAACGAATAAAAAATTAAGTATTTCAATCAAATTTTAGAATATTATCAAAATGTTTAATATCATTTTATTGCAGATTTGTATTTATTCTCGTTTAAGTCATTTTTAAGTCCGATTAGTTCTTCAATATTGTGAATTTGCTCCTACGATATAATTCTGCCCATTTAAGATTTCAACTTTCATTTAATTGCCGTAATTCCTTCACGTTAGTTCTTGTGATATCCAACTACTGACGAGGTGCCAGTGACCACAACTGTTAGGATTGACATGTTTGATTGTAACGATGATTTGATTGTGATTGACATGATTAGGATTGACATGTTTGATTTGATTGATGTTTGTTTGATTGACTGTTAGGATTGACAATTTTTGTATTTTCCATTCCTTTGCATTAAAAAATGTTTAAGATGGGTAAATTGTTGAGGTGAACGGTCCACGAAGTTCGTCTTTCGGGAGCAACAAATGGCATTAAGACAGTGGCGAAGTGCTCTGCATATTATTCCAACATTTTTCACTGCACTCGGAGCCCATGATCCGTCATTTTTACCAGATTGCGAGAAGCAAAAAGATTTTTGTTTTTCAAGACGGTGTGTCTGCGTTTCTTTGATATCGCCTAAGGTCTGATTCGATTAATACGTAGAATACGGTCTCACGTGTGACATATGCTTACACTTATCTTGTCGGCATCAATGCGTACCAGCCATATGAAGTAACTAGAAATGCAATATGGCGAACACAGGGCACCATTTTCATAATTTGTCCTAAAGCTTTTGACAATTTCCTTATGTGACGTATGTATACATTTTCTTGATAGCCTGCGTGCCATATACTGTATAAAGTCACTCTTATGTACAACATAGCGGACACTAAACTCAACTTTGTTAATTTATTGTTCACAGCTCAATATTACATTTTTAACCCCAGACAGGTGTCAATTTTGTTCAGAGCTAGTGAAGGCTATATCGGTCTGATGAAACATGTTGCGGCATACCAGAGCATAGTATTTCTGTTTAGTGTCAGATTCTATGCGAATATTTTAGAAAGAGGCTTTTTTACGGCTTCTAGTAGACGTTTCTGTTAGCTTACTATTATGTTGAAAGCTGTTCACTTCTTCACCTGTTGTATTTCCCAAAGTTGTTTGCCTCGCGGAATATTTAAACGACAGTCCCAATTCAGATGTTTAGCATTGAAATTACCTACTCCTCTAGTGAGCGTCTAAAGTAACTAAACCCTGCAGATTAGCTTGAGAACGACGATGCATGTTATTCAGGAATAAATTATGTTTGGTTATAAATATTAAGGGTACTCTGGAGCATATCTAGGGATGGCAAAATAAACATCCATGTTTTCCATCAGAAACATCGATTTATAAACATCGATGTTTTCCACCAGAAACATTGATATATTAACATCGATATTTTGCTCTCGATGTTTGCAACAAAACATCGATATTTTGTTGCAAATACATCGATGTTTTTTTAATTTTTTTTTAATAAAGAAGTTTAGGCACTCTGTAAAATAGCAGCAATCCACTGTAATGTCTTTGTTTTGCGTCATCCTCTTTATCGCGCTGCAAATTTCACTTGTGTAATCTGAGGGAATTTTAGGTTTTACTTCGGTGTATGTATGGAAGTGACTAAAGGGTAAAGTAGCGAAACATGATGTTCTTTATTGTTAATTTTATTCTTTACATCCGATAATAATTTTTATTAACACTAGCTGACCCGGCGAACTCTGTTCCGCCTTAACAGCCGGTCCCATCTTTTTCTCGCGTCGCACTCACTGTGAGAAACTGTACTATCCTTGTTGCACTCGTGATAATAAAGCAATTGCAGATTTGTGTTTTTCTCTCAAACAAAGAAGAATTTTTAAAAAACGCTCTGATATTAAATAGATAATTAAAAAATCTATTACGTAGCAGAGCGTTTTTTAAATTGATTTTTGTTTAAGAGAGAAATACAAACTGTAATCATAGGGACCGGCTGTTAAACGCAATAAATAAGCAGATTTTGGAATTTATTAAGTTAAATTGTTTATTAGAAAATACAAATAAAAAAATTAAGTAGATTAATCATTCATTATTATTCTTGTATTTTGGTGCATAGGTTGCACTCTTCAGTTAGAAGGCACCTTGTGATTCACGACATTTTTTGTTTTATTATCAGGCCCAAAAACAAACAACGCAGATGATCTTCCGACCCGTGAACATACCACATATAATTGACCATGGGAAAAACATGGATATTCTACATTCAAACCACAAACTTTCAAGGATTGTCCTTGTGATTTGTTGATGGTCATGGCGAATGCAAGACGGATCGGAAATTGAAGTCTTTTAAATTGAAACGTCATATCGGTTGGGATCATCGGGATCCTCGGAATGAGAACTTCCTCACCTTCGAATCTTCTTTTGAGTATCGTCGCGTAAATTACATTGTTCATCAATTTTCTAACCACCAAACGCGTACCGTTGCACATTTTTGGTTGGTTTTTGTTTCGAAGTATGATTACTACGGAGCCACCTTTTAGGCGTAAATTGTGCGGTGGTAAGCCAGGCACAGTTGCTCTTGTGATTGAGAAGCACGAAGTCGAGTCATACTAACGCGGCGCTCTTCACGTGCAATTTCTTGTTCTTCTTCAGTCCTTTCATTAGCAATGTTTCGTATCCTTCTTGCATTACGACTTTGTCGGGAAAGATTCGATTGTCTTGGTCGCGGCATTTTTAATTATACTTCACTTCACTTTTTAACACGCTTTTATTGGCTTCATTTGTATCTTTGCTTGATTGCTTGCTTTTTTTCCGCTGCAGAACGCTTCTGCACAGAAAACTTAGGCGAAAAGGCGCGAAAACATACGAACACCCGTAAAAACGTGCGAAAACGCATGAAAACGAGCGAAAACCCTCGAAAAGGTGCGAAAACCCGCGAAATAACGCGAAAACGTGCGAAATCACGCAAAAACATGCGAAATTACGCGAAAACGTGCGAGAACGTGCAAAAACGTGCGTTCTCACACAGGAACGCTGTCGAACGGGATAAACAGTATCATATGTCCATCTCCTGGCTCTAAGCTTCCTGCTCACCAATTTTCAGCCAAATCGGTACAGCCGTTCTTGAGTTATAAATAGTGTAACTAACACGACTTTCTTTTATATATAGAGATACTGCTAACATGTTGCTAACTAAACAATAAAATATAACCCTTTTACTTACTGTAATTAAAAAAATAGAAAAATAGCATGTTTATTAGTCTATAATTAAAACAGCGATGTTTTGAACATATATTTTTTTGTTGATGTTTTCATCGACATCGAAAACACTTAACCCATGTATCGAAACATCGATGTATGACCATAGCAGTTGACACATCATCAATCATACCCGGACACAATCAATTAACCAACCCATAACTTGGACATATCAATCAGTTGAACAATCAATCCTGTGCCCGTGCTGAAAAATGCGCGTGCTCTTTCGAGGCAGTTCAAATTTAATTTTGACATTGAGTAGATTCTCATATGTAATTCCAGGAGTGCTTTCCAATTTGTCGATCAATCTCAGGAGACGCGAAAGGAAGAGGTAATCTTGTGAGAATTAGCTAAGCAGGAGTGAAATTTATTAGAACTGTTTTATGAACTGAATATGAATTTAATGTGCCATTGAATTACTACACATAATGCAAGTTAATGGGATATCATTACGAATTTTCTATTACTACACGCATCAATATCTGTTGACTATAGTTTGCATGGCCGCCTGCAACAATCAAATAATTGAAAAGTACATCTAACTGCATGCAAATATCATCAGCTCTGTAAACAAAAAAGGTGCAAAAATTATCATCTAGCCAGTGATAATAAATAACTGATAATTTTGAATGTGCAAGTCGTGTGTGGTTGATTTGGTCCCATTTCTTGCACACTGTTGACCAAAATTTCATGAGAGGAGTAGTTAGTTTAGCTGCAAAATTACTAATTACTTTGTACGGCTAAACAGTTTAACATTTCAAATTTTATATCAGAAGAAGCACAGTTCATTGAAGAAGCTGCAGAACTGTGCGTTTGTCTACTCTAAACAAGACGGAAAAACTAAAAATTTTTCTCAAGTAATTCTGAAAATTTACGTGTCTTTCCGCATTCGAGGCAACTCAAACTCATCAACAACATTGAGCTTTCTCTTTTCTCAACATATCGCTTCATTTGTCAGGTGAATTGTACCACTCGTAGGATTAAACATTTCTGTGCATATTTCAACATTTTGGGGACATATTTACATGCATATTTCAAGACTAGAAGTTCGCATAATCTCTCCAGCTCTAAATAATATAGTATCAATAGAAATACTTTTTGAGTTATACAATATAAAACAATTCGAATATGACACCATTGAGTAGTGGAGTACTGTAATCGGGATTGGTTGTAAAGGGGCGAAATTACGATCTGTCCGTTCTCTGCATGGGCACTAATTTTCTGCTGAACTATTCATTCGACAATGGCATAGGCGGGTGTAAAGGGGCACACCTGAATATTTTTAAAGGGGCTCCGTAGCCCTACGTAATATTTTTTTAATTTCCGTAACTATAATAAATTCTTTATTTTCCCATTTTTAAGCGGGCAATTTAGGGAATTGCTACGTATAATTTCGAGAAAAAGCTTTCCAAACCTAGTGGCAAGCTGTAAATTGCCTAAGCTAAAATCATTTATATTCATTGTATCATTAAAGTTACAGCCCCATTGTCTTTCTTGTATGTTTATTTACTTCCTAGTAAAATATCTCTTAAGGAATTTAAAATGAATGAAAAAGGGGGTCCAGAAATGTCTCTGAATGGGGAAAGGTTTTGGGGTAACTTCTCATAATTGTTCTCACATTTTCTCGCTGGCAGTACCCTAGATAGATAACCTTACACTCTCCTCAACGGGCATTACAAGGACTACTTAAGTATCAGTCGAGTAAGGTCAAAAGCGAGCCAAAACATAATAATATTTACGACAAAAGAGAGGTTCCTAGAATTAAAAAGAAGTCAAATGCCGGATACTTTAAAAGTATAAATTATGTTGAGAAGTTAATAACGCACTTACTTTAATATGTTGCAAATCTTTACAATTCGTATGTCATAGGTTAAAGGATCAGCATTAAATTCATCAAAAGTCGATTTTTCTTGTACACAGATGTCAATTAAAATCCAGGAAACGCTGAAGGTATTCTCGGGCTGGCGTTGTGGGCCGAGACAAATGTCTAAATCCGCGGCGTTGACGGCTACCTTTCAGTTGTGATGGCAACGAAAATACGAAAACGATTGTTAATATATTGCATCCATTTAATCGACTGTAATCGATTTTAATATTTTTGTTCGTTAATCGATCGTAATTGTATTGAAAGTAAAAATAATCGATTTATTTAAAATTTTAATTTATTTTTTAAATTTAATGAACTACAAATATAATATTTTAATGTGTGAATACATACCTTTAATACATTCACTAAAATTACATTGAAAAACTTGTTTAAAATTTTGTTGAATAATGAATTTGAAATTATCGAAAACGATTCCCTTGTATGACAAAAGGACAGTGAACTGAATCGACTGATTTGCTGTTTTATCATCTGACAGATTTTTTTCTCTTTGTAGAAGATAAAATAATGTCCATGCTTGAGTCTCTTTCGTGAAATAATTTCAACAAAGGAAGTAATAAGTTAAATACTATTTACATGGAAGCAATTGAATATTTGAACAATAACATGTACTTAATAGTTTTTGTGCACTTCTGGAATAAAAATAAATTAATAAACTTACAAACAGTGATGAAATCAACTGAACTAAGGGAAACTTTATCGCGTTCCCTCTAATAAGCTCATCACTCACGGTGTATTATGATTTACAGCTGTTTAAGACTGGTTGAAATGAGGTGTAAGGGACAAACTACATATTGTACACATTAATAGTGCTACCGAATGGCTCAGACTTTCTCTTATTAATTGTTTCCCACTCTTTTGCATCAGGCTTTGGGTTTTGGTATATGGTTTTGCCCCCACCCTAGAGTTCTTAGATATAGGGAATACTGATTCTAGGGACTTACCACCACCCTTTTCCCAGCAGCTATTTGTGGGAACCCAAACTAACTATCAGGGCCTCTCACGGTCCCCATTCCTCCGCACAGATTCCCAGTGAATAGTGTGGCATCGTGGTAGCGAAATGACTACACGAACACGAGCTCTAGTTACAATGAGATTTATTTACAGGATATTATACAGTATTTACAGCTCTGGGGTTACGTTCGCAATCTACCTCCGTGACTCCACGCACACTGCTCCCATCTCCCGGCTAGTGCATCCTCCACCCAGACGCTTTACCGCGCCGGTGTCCTGACACCCGGTGCTACGCACTCGCAGTGTCCAAGGAATGCACTACTGCCAACGGGCCGCAGTTGCGCCCGCATGCGAGGCGATCTCTAAACGAACTATAACATAATAATAATAATAATAATAATAATAATAATAATAATAATAATAATAATAATGTCTTTATTTCTGGCGAGGCTCAGGCCGTAAGGCCTGCTCTTCCGCCTAACCAGTTAAATATTTACATTTACATAATTACAATTGAGGCATTCGGGCGGAAATAGTGATAACTGACATTTTACGTTACTTACGAAATTGCAATGATCGTAGTAGCTAACGGTGATGTGCTACGCATAACTAATGAAACAAGGTGTGAATGTATTTTCATAGTCAATTTTCATGATTCTAAAGCTAACATGATATTATAAAAAAATCCATGATTCTATTTACAAGAGGGGCGTGGTAAATCAATAATATTACCTTCGAAAAATGCCAGAAATTCTCCTATATCCCGAATGCCTCAACTGTGAACAAATTTAAAGAAGGAGGGCAGATTTTACATTTATTTCTGGGATGCAAGACTAGGGGCCATCCCGGCATACGCCTTAAGCGATTGAGTAAACCCAGGAAAACCTCAATCAGGATGGCGAACTCTCCCTTCTGCTTAACGGTCATGTCCCCCCCCCTAGCTTCTCTGAACGTGCGGGTGGCTCTGGGACCACATGGCCAGCCAGCCTCCCCTGTCCGCCGGCGGGGGGGGGGGGGGTCAGGACCCTCTGCCCGGCCGACTTGCGTCCCGGAGTGTTAATGGCTCCCTTTTCAGTTGACAAAAGCTACTAACAGTCTTTGTGCTAGCCGACCGAATGTTCTCCCCTCTGCTCGCCATCTTCGACACTTTCTAAAGATGTTCGAAGCCCTGGCCGCCATGTGGTGACGTTACAATAGCATCCTCGCACTCCCCGAGCATATCCTATCATCCCCTATCTCAGTCCAGCACAGAAATGTTATCAATTTTTCGGTCCCCCAATTGTATATTTGAAATATGACTTCAGAAATATTACGGAAGAAGAAAACCTCGGATTTTATGCAAATTTTTATAGAACAATTTCGAGTCGTTGCCGGTTCGGTGGCCGTGAGATCGCTAAGGCAGTAGTGTGTCGTAGTGATCTCGGACCGAAGGGTCGCGGGTTCGAGTCCTGCCTCAAAGTGCTGGTTGTATTTGTGTTCGTCCTTCACCCCTTATCATCAAATCACCATATCGTTTCATCCACATAGTTACCATACCGTTAACAGCTAAATAGTGGTCGCTAATGACCTTAGATGTTGATGCGACCTTAAATACCAAAAAAAAAAATTGAGTCGTTATTGAGAGGGAGGGGTTTGAGCAAATCTGAAAATCCACAATTAATGAGCTTATTTCCACAGAAAACCTAAGTGATTTCGAGAAACTTCATAATAAAACATTTAGAGCAGTTTTACTCACAGTTCTAATGAATTTAAAATAAAATCTGTAGTGTAAATATTAACGTGAGTAAAAGCTCGTATTATGTGAAAATACACTTCAAATGAAGACGAAAATATTAAATCATGCCGCGTATATTCTTTATAGTTTTTACGTAATCGCATAATGAAAAAAAAAAATACCCAAAATTTCCAGACACCGTGTTGAGCGAAACTTCGTTTTTCTGATTCTTTTAAAATTTATTTATTTATTTTTGTTATTTAGGATCACATCAACATCAAGGTCATTAGCGACCACTATTGCTGTTAACGGTATGGTAACTATGTGGATGAAACGAAATGGTGATGATAAGGGGTGAAAGGACGAACACAAAGACAACCATATCCGAGGCGGGACTCGAACACGCGACCCTTCGGTCCGAGATCGCTACGACACTACTGCCTCAGCAATCTCGACTCATTTAGTTTATCACAGCTCTTTGCAGCAGAATGGCCAAGCGAATGGGAAACCTTCCCGAAATGCATTTGTTCAAGGTGTTGCTCACAAATTCCTTTCGAAGTGTGTTGATTAATTGATTGACTATTTCGTGTTTCCGGGCGCGTCAACTGCTTCGGTCATTAGTCCCGTTAGTGTAGTGCATGTTTTTTCTCTCGAGATGGTGATGATCTTCCTCGCTGGATGGCGAGATCCGGCGCCGACCTACCGTCGGCTAGTGGGATTTCCCTAACCAGGACTCTCCCTCCAGCAGGGCACCGCCCCAGCCGACAAGCTCTAAACTCCCCGTGAAAGTTGAAAGTCGCGTCAAACAGTAAATTTCAGTACAGTACTGTCCGCAGATTTTAACGCACGTGCCTTTTTGACATAAATAAATAAGAAATGTATATTTTTTGTTCAACCAAAGTTCGTTTACGATTACTAATCCAAACAAGGACTCACAAAACATGGATTTTGACTGCTTCAAGTGTTTGAGGATTTTTTTTCTAAATTTAAAAACAGGAGATATCCACTTTTTCGTCATGAGAGTCCGGCAATAAGAGTTTTTCTGCTGAAAATTCGCCGTTTTCCCACGCACGGCTACATAACTTTCTCTTCTTACGAAAAACGTCGTAGGGCGAGAAAGAAAAAGGATACATATATAATATTGGCTGAAAGTTAAATACCGGAATCTGTTTAAATCAGACTATAAATTACTAAATAATTTCAAAATGACTAAAAATTTCAGAGCCGCTTGTGAAGTTTAACATTCAAGATTTTATTCTACGAAAACATGTGAGTTTGTCACATGTGTCATGTATGTTCCTTATTTGTTTTTCGACAGATGTAAATATATATAATTCATCAAAGCCGATTTTTTAATCCGTCAGTACCTCTCTGTCTGGGTCTCTCTGTCTCTGTCTCTCTGTCTCTGTCTCTCTTTCTCTCTCTCTCTCTGTTTCTCGGTTTCCCTTTCTCTGTCTCACGGTTTCCCTTTCTCAGTCTCTGTTTCCCTTTGTCTCTCGGTTTCCCTCTCTCTTTCCCTACCTCTCTCTCTCAAATATATACACACACACACACCTATGTATCTATCTGTCTCTACAGTTTTTTTTAATAATTCACAAAGTTTCCTCGACTGCATGGTGACCTCTGCTATCTGTGTCGGCTGGAGGTTCGTTAAGTAATGACTTTATTCTATTGACTTGTGATTTTGTGATGAGCTGCTATGAATGTGATAGCTTGAATTTAAATCATCTAGCGATTTATTTTAATTCTAAGAGCTTTTCTTTTAATTTTGTGGAATCAATTGACAATTACATAGTTCTAAATGGTGATATTCGATGACTCGTTTGCCTAATATTATGATACGATCGGAAACCCAGAGTGAGTTGGAGATGTTCTAGCAATACATGTGACATGATCGTTTAGAAACATACCTCTCCTGTAACTAGCACTGCAAACTGATTCCTGCCAAGAAGTAATTGTAGACGAATGCTATGTAAGAAAATTTCTCACTCTCCAGGTATCACATAACATTTTAAGAATGTAACCGTGGCGACTAAATAAGCTCTACTGCAAAATGTCTCAAATGAATCCATTTGCGTACTTTCAGCTGGTTCAAGTGACAGGTGTAACGTTGCAGAATATAGTATATAAACTTCCTTCTTTGAGTTTATGTAGTCAGAAGGCTTTGAGTCGCTTTGACAACTGTTTTTTTTCTCTCAGAGAAAATGGTTGTGCTACAACAGCACGTACTTTCTCGCGTAAGTAACGGTAGCGTAAAGTAAAAATACTACAATTTCTGTCTATACTATAAACGCATCTCAGCTATCACTAATATTGTACAACTCATTACAAATTGTATCGAATTAGGCGCGAAAATTTAATTCATTAAAAGTTTATTCATTAACACAAATTTGATAATCTAGCACTCCATTATATACACCCAGAAACACCGCCTAAAATAAGTTACTTTGAGACTTTTCGAACTGCTGTGTCGCGGCGTTCCCACTGTTGTATTGTAAAGTTATAACTTTTGAATGATTGAAGCAAAAGGGAAATCCGAATTTCCAAATTCCAGAATTTTCAAAATACTCATTAAAAATGATACACGACACTTTTGAAAGAAATGATTTTTACTTTCTCATTTCGAATTTTAGAAGAGAAAGTTAAATCGTGCCGACCGACGGACAGGCGGACGGAGGACGGACAGGCAGACGGACGGACAGGCAGACGGACGGACAGGCGAACGGGCGGACAGGCGGACAGATGGACGGACGGACAGGCGGGCAGATGGACGGACGGACAGGCGGACGGACGGACAGGCGGACGGACGGACGGACGGACGGACAGGCGGACGGACGGACAGACGCACGGACGGACGGACGGACGGACGGACTGGCAGACGGACAGGCGGACGGACGGACGGACAGGCGACAGGCGGACGGACGGACGGACAGACAGGCGGACGGACAGGCGGACGAACGGACGGACGGACGGACAGACAGGCGGACGAACGGACGGACAGACGGACGGACGGACGGACGGACGGACGGACGGACGGACGGACGGACGGACGGACGGACGGACGGACGGAATTTTTTCTTTCAATCGATTTTTCGGTGTATTTTGTATTTATACTTACATTTCAAATAGCCCCTATTTAATTTATTATTAAAGCTATTTTTTTCTCTTGTTTCTTAACCTTCGTACTTGTACTTGCAATTTCAAATAGTATTCGACGACACGTTGACCAACCACAGAGGTTTCACTAGACCTTGTAGGATATCTCCTGAATCCTAACGTGCAATTGAATAACCCCAGCAAAAGACAGCGTCGCGCCGTATCTTTCCGGAAACGTAGAATCAACGAAACAGGATGTTCATACACTCGCATTCTGACTGACGGAGCGCTTTTGGTTGTCAGAGAGATACGCGATGTTACTCATTCAGTTGGAACAAGCCAAAAAGCAGAACGCGAAAACTGCACAAAACTAAGTCTATCAAGTATCAGTCGAAAACTGCACAAAACTAAGTCTACAAAAAAATGCGTAAATATAAAAGTTAGTCTATATCTTTGTCTTCTTAAGCCATTCTAAAACTGAAAATGTATATAAAATGATTCTATTAAAGATCGAAGTTGATCTAATATCCACGTCAATTTTGGGACGTTTAGCTGCAGTCTCCAGAATAATTTCTTCAACTGCTCCTCGTCATCATCGGAGTCTCGCCTTGTTCGTTTTTTTTTTTTAATTGATTTTTTCGTGTTTACGGGCTCGTCAACTGCTCTGGTCATTAGTCTCGTTAGTGTAGTGCATGTTTTTCTCGGGAGATGGCGGTGATCTTCCCCCACTCTATGGCGAGATCCGGCGCCGACCTACCGTCGGCTAGTGGGGTTTCCCCCTAACCAGGACTCTCCCGCCAGCGGGGCACCGCCCCAGCCGGGACAGCTCTAAGCTCCCGACCGGTCACCCGGAATATGTGGTTGTGTAGTGCATGTTAGTGTAAGTGTTTGTGTGTAAGGGGAGAGGATAGGACAAGGAAGAGGAAGGACAGATCGCGCGCGGTCCGTGGCCCGTTTGTTAGGGTACTGCTCCGGCATTCGCCTAGTGTTGATCGGAGAACCCACGGAAAACTATCGATCAGAGATCAGAGCAGCCGGCCGCTAGAAATCTCCTCCAGACAGCGACTGAATTCGACCTAGCTGAACAGCTAGTGTCGAACATCCTGTCGCCATGGGGAGTGGGAACCTAGGACCTCCCGGTTAGATTGATTGATTGATTTTTTCGGGTTTCCGGGCGCGTCAACTACTTCGGTCATTAGTCCCGTTAGTGTAGTGTATGTTTTTTCTCGGGAGATGGCGGTGATCTCCCCCGCTGGATGGCGAGATCCGGCGCCGACCTACCGTCGGCTAGTGGGGTTTCCCCCTAACCAGGACTCTTCCACCAGCGGGGTACCGCCCCAGCCGGGACAAGCTCTAAGCTCCCGACCGGATTCTCCTCCAGACAGCAGCTGAATTCGACCTAGCTGAAAAGCTAGTGTTGAAAATCCTGCCGCCGTCAGGACTCGAACCTAGGACCTCCCGGTTAGAGGCGCTGCAGTGACATCAGTTGATGCACTGAGCTACCGCTACCGGTCCGCCTTGTTCGTGCTGCTCCGCATAATACCTAAGAGTTTTTCCATACTAATAGGCATAATATTCTTTAAAGGTTCATTTAGCACAAGTTTACATTATAAATTCCAGACTCTAACACAATAGTGAGTTCTGATGCGATTGGTAAAAGTGGCATTTTATTTTGCGGACCGGCAGTTTTCTGAATTTTTTTCCGTTCAACACCAGGCGTATGCCGGAGTAGTCCCCTAACAAACGCGCCAGAGAACGCGCGCGATCTTTCCGTCCTCTTCGTCGTCCTATCCTCACATCTTACACACACACACTTACACTAACATGCACTACACTACCACACATGCCGGGAGACCAATCGAGCACCTAGAACTTGTTCCGGCTGGGGCGGTGCCCCGCTGGTGGGAGATATCTGGTTGGGAAAACTCCCGCCGGATCTCACCATCTAGCGAGGGAAGTTCACCGCCACCTCCCGAGGGAAAATGCACTACACTTACGGAACTAATGACCTTAGCGGTTGAAGCGCCCAGAATCACTTAATCTGTCAAAACCTGGCGCCCCCATACTAGGGATGTTCCTTAACAGCTAAACTGTTATTTCTTAACCGTTAACGTTTCGTAACTGTTACGCGAAATAACAGTTATTTCTTTTATCCTGTTATTGGCTGTTATCGGTTGAAATGCTAGAACTGCAATCTACAGGGTCTAATCCGAACTACTACAAGCCTTTGTAGCAACCATTTTGTACGATAGCAGCTTCACTGCAGCTAATCAATCATGATTTGCCAGTGTTCAAATTAATGATTCATTGATACATAATTCGCCATTATTACTCACCATGTGCCACAATAGTTTTATATTTTATTGTATACACTACAACAAGATGTTTGTCCTTTAAATTAAGTCCGTTCAATAGGTTAACTTATTTCTGTCCCATTGCTGCTTATGTGAGATCAACTAATATTTCCCTAGGTTCAATAAAATAAAATGAGTTACGGTCAAATAACTCACATTATAATACTTGATATTCGACAGTCATTAATACTTTAGCTATAAGTAAGCAAAAACTCCGGTTCTCCTCATTATTTTTTGCACTCGTCACTTCACTATGCATAAGTCGCATATTTGAAAGAATATTCGCAATCTGAACCCGAATCACTTTCATTTTAGTAATTTTCTATATTCTATACACATTCGCTACACATTATATGAATTACTATTCATCCTTGGCAGTTCATCCAGTCTCGTTCATATCAGCTGCTTCTCTGTCCAAACATGTTAGGGAAAGTAGAGCAAGGAAGCGCGGAAAGGTAGCTGCACAAGCTTTACGGTGCTACCAACGTTATTCGTTTTGCGTGGTTTAACTCTTAGCAGTCGCTACAACTGCTTTAACTCTTAGCAGTCGGCCATGTTAGGTTGCTGGTCATGGACCTGTTATTTTTCAACTGTTTTTAATAACAGCTATTACGAGTCAGCTGTTTTTGTGATAACAGTTATTGACGAAAAGCTGTTAAGCCCATCTCTACCCAGACCAAGAGTTCTCTCCCGTGTTACTCTCGCGTCTCCCGGCGTCCACTCCCCCCTCCCCCAGTGCTGACTCCTACATTCCCGGGCGCACCCTGAGGCCTTCCACCGGGAGCGGTAGCTCAGTGCATCAACTGATGTCACTGCAGCGCCTCTAACCGGGAGGTCCTAGGTTTCCACTCCCAACGGCGGCAGGATTTTCGACACTAGCTTTCCAGCTAGGTCGAATTCAGCCGCTGTCTGGAGGAGACTTCTAGCGGCCGGTTGCTCTGATCGGTAGTTTCCCGTGGTTTCTCCGATCAACACTAGGCGAATGCCGGAGCAGTACCCAACCAAACGGGCTACGGACCGCGCGCGATCTGTCCTTCCTCTTCCTTGTCCTATCCTCTCCCCTCACACACACACACACACTTACACTAACATGCACAACACTACCACATATTCCGGGAGACCGATCGGGAGCTTAGAGCTTGTCTCGGCTGGGGCGGTGCCCCGTTGGTGGGAGAGTCCTGGTTAGGGGGAAACGCCACTAGCCGGCGGTAGGTCGGCGCCGGATCTCGCCATCCAGCGGGGGAAGATCACCGCCATCTCCCGAGCAAAAAAAAATACACTACACTAACGGGACTAATGACCGAAGCAGTTGACGCGCCGGAAACACGAAAAAACCAAACCGAGGCCTTCCCTAGAGGGGGGCGGGGCACATGGGTGAGTGGGCGTGCAGCCCGCCACTTTCATTGCTGACTACACTTCGCGTGCGCATGGTACATCCGATAATCCGGATGTGTGCGGAGTGGGTGATTTCCAGCGCCATTTTCCTTATAATATTTCCTCCCGCGCAACAGTAGAATGACGTTAAGCAGTAGGAAGACTTGGGAACGTTATAATAACGTTATAAATATAATTTAACATTTACTAGTGCAAACCCGGGTGATTATTTCGCACGGGGAGTTTAATGCCAGATTCAATGGCGAGTTTAAAGCCCAAAATTCAGACGGGTTTTGATTGATTGATTTTTTCGTGTTTCCGGGCGCGTCAACTACTTCGGACATTAGTCCCGTTAGTGTAGTGCCTGTTATTTTTATCTCGGGAGATTGCGGTGATCTTCCCCCGCTGGATGGCGAGATCCGGCACCGACCTACCGTCGGCTAGTGGGGTTTCCCCCTAACCAGGACTCTCCCACCAGCGGGGCACCGCCCCAGTCGGGACAAGCTCTAAGCTCCCGACCGGTCTCCCGGAATATGTGGTAGTGTAGTGCATGTTAGTATAAGTGTGTGTGTAAGGGGAGAGGATAGGACAAGGAAGAGGAAGGACAGATCGCGGACGGTCCGTGGCCCGTTTGGTAGGGTACTGCTCCGGCATTCGCCTGGTGTTGATCGGAGAAACCACGGAAAGCTACCGATCAGAGCAGCCGGCCGCTAGAATTCTCCTCCAGACAGCAGCTGAATTCGACCTAGCTGAAAGGCATAGTGTACTCCTGGCCAGAGTGTCCATATGACTTGCGTCGGTTCAAATCTTCATCTAAACTACTACTACTTTCTTGTTTCAACTTTTAAAAAATAGTTGATGTCGCGATTTAAAACATCTCTATCCAGAACTTGTTTCGAAAAACGTGGGTTAAACAAAATAGAAGATAAACAGCCCATTAACATTTTAACATTTTCAATATCGGTGAAGAACACTCTTACTGTATCTTTTGGCATAGGTACTGTGATATACCAAAATGACGAACCATTTTTATTATGGAAATGTCATTGTATATGACATCGAATATAGGAATGTCAATAGACGAACGCGAGGGGGTCGCTATGTGACAAATGAACAACCGAAGTTAAGGATCATTTTCGTTAGGTTGAAATGTCAGAGCAGAGGCGGAATAAGCATTGTTTTGAGAGACAAAAGAAAAAAAGATAAAATTTGGATGCTCCCGAGTTTTTAGAAGAACATTCATTCGCTCGAGCAACGCGGGGGTGAGCGGGTCGGCTCCTGATATATTTTACCAGGTCGAGGAAAGGCTGTAATTGACAGTTGTATAAAATTAACTATCGTTTCTTATATTAGGATAGAGCGTTCTTGTAGGAAGTAAATACGTGTCTAGGCGTCCACCCGAGACGCAAGTGAGGGAAGTCACGGATTATAATAGTATCGCCGGGAGAATTTGGAACAAGATCACGGACATTAGGCGAGGACTTTATCCTGAAGCAAGATTCTGCTGCGTCGACGGAAAAGTTTCTACGAGGCGCCATCAAACGAAAAAGTGAAGAGCGCGTGAAGACCAACGAATGAGTAACAAGGTTTTATAACTATTGTAATATAGGGAAATCTGGTCATGACCAAAGATCAATTAATTTTTGGTCATCAATGTAATAATTGTTTAACTTGCAACAAAATCATAGTTGATATTATAATAAATTCTAATTTGTTAAGTTGAAAGAAACCTGATTATCATTGTTCGTTACGTGCAATCCAGCATTTTATTAAGATTTTCAGATTCCTCGCCACTCCGTATGGATGGCAGATTGAATAATTGGTTGCAGAGTAAGTAGCAACAATTATGAACTTCGAACCCCAATTAACAACATAATTTTGGAATGAGATATATTTAAATTACGTAGGAATCATTAGGTTTCAAGTGTAACCTTTTCCTGGCGCCCAAATCACATTTATCAATAATAATTATGTTTCAAAATGTCGCTCCAAGTGGGGCTTGATTTAAAATAGAAAGGTTGTTTCAAATTGGCACCAGTCAACGTCGGGCATGTTTCAGTACGCAATTATCACATTTGCACCATGCAATGTTTTCTTCGCAACCATCCAAATTCATTTCGCTCAGGTCATTGATTTCTTCTGACTCTGTCGTATTCAGCTTCGAACTAAATGGTAGTATTAAATGGTAGTAATAAACTAAAAAGCAGCAGAAGTACCGAGACGACAACCAAAGCATGAACTGAAAACAAAAAGTCCCCTTCGACAATGTTTACAGCACGTGCGTGCGCTGGCTCGGGTAGGTGACGTCATCACTACGTGCTGAAATCGCTAACTCCGCTTCCACGAAACACTGCAATTCTGTTCGTGCACCAATCGTCTTCAGTCGTTTTCTGCGTGGTATGTATAAAAGGAAAAGGAATAGTCAATTTTGTTTTTTGATCGCCGCTAACCCTAGATTACAAAGGCGATCTGTACCAAGCATTATTCCAAAGACGCAGTCTGACAGGGTAAAAGTAAAGAAAAAATCATTTTTACAATGAAACACTAAATTTAACGGATTGAACATGTATGATATTGAGATACAAAATACATTTTAAAGCGTTTTTATAGATGGACCTAAATAACTTCACTCTCACAACAGACTTGCGTCTCGGGTGGACGCCTAGACACGTATTTACTTCCTACAAGAACGCTCTATCCTAATATAAGAAACGATAGTTAATTTTATACAACTGTCAACTACAGTCTTTCCTCGACCTGGTAAAATATATCAGGAGCCGACCCGCTCATTCCCGCGTTGCTCGAGCGAATGAAATTTTTCTTCAGAGAGGTAAGTGGGTCCAAAGGGGTTCCGGAGGATGGAAGAGAACTAGGAGATGTAGGTGGGGATGAGTCTTGGGTAGGATACTGCTGAGGTGTAAGGATGTGTTTTGCAAGTTCGCTACGAGTGCATGTTTTCCGACAAGGTTCAAGTGAAGACCATGCCGGGTGAAGTGTTTTTCTGAGAGAAAGTTAAGCTCAAATAATTTAACATGTGTGCCTCTCAGATGCAGTTTTAATTTGTTGTTTGCGTGTCTAATTTCTTTGCACAGTGTTGGTTTGTTGTACCAGCGGGGCAGAGTCGAGATTACAATGTTCGTGTTTTGGGCGGTACGTTGTAGTTTGTCAACATGTTGCTCAGGTGTAAAGTGACCACTGAAATTGATGTCATTCTGCCCTCCAATCATGATGACTGTATCCCGTTTGGTAAGAGTTTTTTCGACATTTTTCTATCCAGTCTTATAAAAACGCAGAGAAGGGTGGAAAAACGGTGCAATCTCAAAATCTCAAAAAAAGGTGCAACAAAATGTGTTAATTTCGCTTAATTTCATCCTCCGATATATATATATATATATATATATATATATATATATATATATATATATATATATCTCTGTATAAAAACAGCTATATTTTTGAAAAGTTGCAGCATCTTAAAATATTTTCCCAATTTATCACTGTGTCTCAACTTAAACTTAAGTCCACACTTCAAACAAAATTATGTATCAGCAAAATCAGTTTTGTTTGAAATGAAACTTTTAAAAGCGTCCGGCGAATATTCACGTCAATTTTTACTTTTATTTGTCTAAATGCTCTTTTCATATTAGCAACAGAACAACATGTCTGCTCATGCACAAGTCACAATTTCAGGAGCTGAAATATGGTGCAGCGATTTTCAGACAAATAATACAAAAATTACGTGCAAATCCTCCCTCCACTTTCGGGACTACAAAGTCTTTAATAGTACTTTATGCAACTAGTTTATAGTGTTAAGCTTTATTGCATGAGTGCAGGTTTTTAAAACGAGCGACATTAGGAGCGAGTTTTTAAATGTGTAGGAATGCAATAAAACGACATTATAAACAAGTTACATACGCTATTATTAGTAGGATATGGATCACGGGATCGGTCAATTAATGAAACACATTAGTTTGCCAACGTTTCGGAAGATTTAATTCCTGCATCGGGGCTACAAGAAACACAATCACATGGAATAAGGACAACTTTTCTGAACAACAACATTAGAAATTGTGTTTGTGTTTTTTGTGTGATTGTGTTTTTTGTTAGCCTTGATGAAGGAATTAAATATTCCGAAACGTTGGCAAACTAATGTGTTTCATTAATTGACCGATCCCGTGATCCATATCCTACTACTTATTAACGGTCATGATTTCTACAATGGTCAATACGCTATTATATAACAGCAATATAAACTTTTGAAAGAATCAAACTTAATTTTGCGAAGCAATGTTCTTGTGACGTCATGGGTGTTTGACCAAGGCCCACTACTCCAATGGTGAGAGGTGAGCACTAGCGTAACCGCCATATTGTAGGCGCTCTCCGCCATATTGTAGGCACTCTCCGCCATATTGTAGGCAAATGTGGACGTCGTCACATAATACTGAAAAATCCTCATATATTTCTAGATGAAACATTTTTTGGTTGTATCATTTGGGTTTTTGAAAGTTTGTTTCTCGTAACCCTCATGCTGCTTTATTTAGACCTTTAGGTCACAAAACCATGAAAGTCTCATTATATATTTTTATTGTTGCGTAATACAGTCTATATAATACAGTCTTTGTATAGCAAGACAAAAGCACTGCAAAGTAATAATTTACATGAGAAATATCCTCAACTCTCGTCGCGTACGGACACAACACGCCTGTCAGGGAACTATTTGCCTACAATATGGCGCCCTTAAATTTGTAACTCTACACTAGCACTACATGTGTATCTAGGTAATACTCTCCACTATATTTGTATTTGACATCTGTGCAAGAAAATTCGTTTTCCGACACCTCCTCATGATTCTCTCATTGCGATTGGCTGAATGTATAATGACGCAATCATTCGTGCTGTAAAAATTCGTGTCGCATTGGAAATATCGCCCACTCACGTCACGTACGGACACAACACGCGTGTCAGCACCTGCCAGGGAACTAGTTGCCTACAATATGGCGCCCTTCAATTTGTAACGCTACACTAGCGCTACATGTGTATCTATGTAATACTCTCCAATATCTTTGTGTTTGACATCTGTGCAAGAAAATAATGGTCGACTGTTTCGTTTACCGCCACCTTCCCATGATTCTCTCGTTGTGATTGGCTGAATGTATAATGACGCAATCATTCGTGCCGTAAAATGCTAATACGTCATCATTCGTGCCGTAAAATGCTAATACGTCATCATTTGTGCCGTAAAATGCTAATACGTCATCGTTTGTGCCGTAAAATGCTAATACGTCATCATTTGTGCCGTAAAATGCTAATACGTCATCATTTGTGCCGTAAAATGCTAATACGTCATCATTTGTGCCGTAAAATGCTAATACGTCATCATTTGTGCCGTAAAATGCTAATACGTCATCATTTGTGCCGTAAAATGCTAATACGTCATCATGTGTGCCGTAAAATGCTAATACGTCATCATTTGTGCCGTAAAATGCTAATACGTCATCATGTGTGCCGTAAAATGCTAATACGTCATCATTTGTGCCGTAAAATGCTAATACATCATCATTTGTGCCGTAAAATGCTAATACGTCATCATTTGTGCCGTAAAATGCTAATACGTCATCATTTGTGCCGTAAAATGCTAATACGTCATCATTTGTGCCGTAAAATGCTAATACATCATCATTTGTGCCGTAAAATGCTAATACGTCATCATTTGTGCCGTAAAATGCCCGATTATGAACGATTTCTTGCAACGGAATAGGTCGTTTATATTGGTATTAAAAAAAATTAAAATCCTCGAGGCGCACTGCACCTACAGCGTTCTAGCACAGTCTTCGGTGGGTTGAGTGCACTGACCCAGGCCCCGCGTGCAGGCGTTGTGACGCTTCACTTTGCTAATTACTTGTAGCCCTCCGGAGACGAAGGCGCAGTGAACGCACGCTGGCAATCACGTTAAAACAGAAATTTGGTCTCGCGACGCAAGGGGTGCTGTCGTCGCGGTTTCAAGAGCCTTCTCGCCAGCAAACAGCCATCTGCGCGATGAAATCACCGTAATGCAGGCTGGTGCAAAGAGAATTTCGGAGAGTGCGATAATGGCGTTCCGCAAGGAATCTGGTAAGGGTAAGGTGAAGATATTATCGAATTGAGCCTTTAGAGATATTATAAAAGACAAAGTCCATTATAAGTATGGAAATTTTCCACAAAAAAATTGGAGCTGTTTCAGGGAAATTTTCGTTCGAACGTTTTGGAAAACCAGTAATTTTTGGTTCAATTATAATCAAAATCTTTTAATTTTTCCGAAAACCTCAATGGACATAATTTAAATCAGCTGCCTACAATAGCATGAAACCATGAAACACACATGTTACGTAAATTTTAGCAAAGTGAGAGTGATTCAAAAACATTACATGTGTATGTTTTGAAAATTGAAGTAGTGGTGCTACAGAATAAAACCGATTTTCTCGCACAAGTCGTTTCCTAACCACTTGGGTTTGGGCTCCTTTTCTGGTTTTGTCCCCGCCCTCTTCCTGGCTGCTGTCTATCGGCGCCTAAAGACCTACCTACCAGTATCGTTCGTGATATCTACCTTTCCTCTGGGACATTTCCGTATAAGAGCACCTTTGCGCTTCTGAACCATCGCACTGACCTAACACAGCCCTGTATACAGGTGAATCACGTCGCTTAGGCACCTCCTGCAGTTTTTGAATGGTTGAAGTTATTGCAATGCAGTTTTCATGAAAGTGCATGAGGGAATATGGCTAATATGGCTTTTTCTATCCAGTCTTGTAAAAACGCAGAGAAGGATAGAGAAAAAGGTGCTGAAGCATAAAAAAAGAGAGAGAAGGTGGGGAAATGTAATAATCTCAAAAAACAGGTCCAACAAAATGTGTTAATTCATTCCGTTTTATCACTTGTATTTTACGAGATATTTTGGTACTATTCACTTGCGAATTCTCTGATACACCGCATATACCGCCGGTATACCATCAGGGACCGAAAAGGTATTGAATACCGGTAAAAAATACCGGTATAATACCGGTATTTTTCCATACCTTTTTCAAATACCTTTATTCTTTTATACCGGTAAAATACCTCTATAGGACGTCTATACCGGTATGGACGTCCATAAAGGTTATACTGGTATTATACCGGTATTTTCAATGAAGAAATATAGCTTACCATCCATACATGTTGAAAAAATAGGTTACTTTAGTTAATAATATCTCACAAAATGTTTATTAATCAAATATCATTTCATAATTGTTATTTATTGTTTAAATTATATATATATATATATATATATATATATATATATATATATATATATATATATATATGTTTTGTGTTCGGGCGTTTACGTTTTGCATACGTTGTATGTATTGAAAACCTCCCTTAATTTAAACTTCGGAAAAGTTGAAATATGAAATAATAATTATTGATTCCATTGAAGAGAACCTTTTCTTAGTGCCCTTCATCGAGCTATCTCCCATCTGACCTGAGAGATGACCTAAGCCTGTCTTTGTATTTCGCACATGGGCTGTCAACGTATTCGCCGTGCCGTAGGCGTAGGACCGTTTCTTCCTTCCCCGACCCCTCCCTCGGCGAACTGAGGAAGCGTTGATACCTTGAGATAATCACAAACGCTCAGGCTTTCAGACCCAGTTTTGTTATTGTTACAAAATTTCCTTTTACTTCATTTCACAATTAAATCTTAATTATACATTAATAAATAGGGCTAAAATAAAATGTTATATTCCTAGTTTATATTAAGGGTTTAATATATTTTGACATTTACTGCAAATATTGAGAAAATTTGTAATAAAAGTAAATGATTATGTTATTATTATTGTTATTATTATTATTATTATTATTATTATTATTATTATTATTATTATTAGCTATTAACATTGCATATGGGCAAGGGTTCCCTTCTACGCGGGTAGCTTACATTGTAAAATGCATCTGGAGGAGCCCACTTCGAGAAGAGTGTTTCTTCCTTAATAAGAAGAAATATATACTGACATTATTAATTAATAAAAAAGAGTTTATTAATATTAACATTTTTACTTTTTAATTAAAATTAACATTTAATTTAAATAAATTTATAAATTAACAAACAACATAAAAAATTAATTTACACAAATTTAATACAAACATTTAAAATTTAATTAGTATTAATATTTTAAAATATTTATTAAAATTAATTAATATTATATAGTACTATTAATATTTTTTCTTAATGAAGTTTCTTAAATAATACATGGATGTAAATTAAACATGCTTCAATCATTAATTTTGAATTAAACATAACACTTCTGTTTCCTCGCGTAAGAATAGTTAATGTCATTAGCATTCAATGTCAATTTTTAATATTGTTTTAGTTATAATTAATAATTATATACAATTAATTTATATGTATAATTATAATTATTAATTATGGGGCAGAATAAGGAAACTGGACCAACTGAAAAAATTATTTTCGGGAATGTTAGTGATACGATCAAATTTAAGCAAATAATCGTATTTAGTGATAAACACAGTCGTGCAAGAAGGAAATTTGGTATGCGTGGGAAGACTCATTTATGGATAAGAAGACACGTTTCTTCATTTTTTATCGCTACTAGAAAGGACAATATTTATACGGAGAAATTCGATAAATTTTCAACACTCTATCACGTGTCGCCAAGCTCTGCGCCCGGACGTGAGGTCCAAGGTCAGCGAACGAGCTCGTGTTGATGTCTGCGAAAGACCGTTGGCTGGTCCCTCCGTCTGACGACAGAACTCGACTTTCCAGTCAACGGCAGAACTCGACCTAGCTAGAATATGTGTCGAAAATCCGCCACCCTCGGGACTCGAACCCTAGGACCTCCCGGACAGAAACTCTGCCGTGTAGATAGTTGTTTCCTCTGAGCCATCTCAGCGGAAAAAATCACAAAGAATTTCCCCCAAATACCTGTATGATTCTACTGAAATACCGGTATTTTCGAGAGAGTACCGGTATAATACCTTTAAATAGAGGTATTTTACCGGTATAGACGTCGGATAAAGGTAAAATACCTCTAAAAATACCGGTATTTGACGTCTTATACCAGTATTTTTAAAGGTATTTTGAATAAAGGTATAATAGAGGTAAAGGTATTTGTATACCGGTATAAATACCTTTACCGCTATTATTTCGGTATTCGGTCCCTGCAGGTAATTCAAAGCATATAATAAATATTTCATAAGTTTTATAATTCTCTAAAAAGTTATTGAGATTTGAAAGCTTTAAAACAGATGCGAAAAAATAACTGTTTTGCTACTGAGAGCCAGTCAGTCTTCCGCATCCGTAAGCACTATGAAGTGCGGTAGAGTGATAATTTTCAAACAGTTCTTAATGCTGACCAGAGAATTCGCTAGGGCAGGCGAAGGCACCGCATGCCAGCTGCGATAATCCAGGACTCCTCGTGTTTCAAGGGCGGGGTGAGGGGAGGATGCGCGTCAGGATGGTCGGTAGACTCCGCATAATATTGCTGTGAAGTCCTTCGCTGGTCAGTCTTAAGTTACGCTTCTCTCACGATTTTTTGAAAATGAAGTGGGTTAATGTTTCAGAAGTTAGGGTTTTATGTAATTGTCTTATAGAACAATTATTAAGGAGACGGAATTTCGTAGTATTGAGATTTAAGAAAAGCTCAAAATAAAAGACAACGGTAGAGATAATTTCCATAAAGTGCGGTTTACTTAAAATAGTGTTCAGGATTCGCCGCTGGTACTATTGTTCTGACTCAAAAATCCTTCCACTGCGCACCCCGAACGTGGCCGCCTCCCTCCAAAGCTACTAATATTTCCCCGACTATCTGCGCTCTTTGTCACAACATAGCTCTCTCTCTCTCTCTCTCTCTCTCTCTCTCTCTCTGTCTCTCTCTCTGTCTCTCGTTGTCTCTGTCTGTCTCTCTGTCTCTCGCTGTCTCTGTCTGTCTCTCGCTGTCTCTGTCTGTCTCTCTCTGTCTGTCTCTCTCTGTCTGTCTCTCTCTCTGTATGTCTTTCTCTCTGTATGTCTCTCTCTCTGTATGTCTCTCTCTGTATGTCTCTCTCTCTGTATGTCTCTCTCTCTGTATGTCTCTCTCTCTGTATGTCTCTCTCTCTGTATGTCTCTCTCTCTGTATGTCTCTCTCTCTGTATGTCTCTCTCTCTGTATGTCTCTCTCTCTGTATGTCTCTCTCTCCGTATGTCTCTCTCTCTCTCTGTATGTCTCTCTCTCTGTATGTCTCTCTCTATGTCTCTGTATGTCTCTCTCTCTCTGTCTCTATGTCTCTGTCTCTCTCTATGTATGTCTCTATGTCCCTCTCTGTATGTCTCTCTCTCTCTCTCTGTATGTCTTTCTCTCTCTCTGTATGTCTTTCTCTCTCTCTATGTATGTCTTTCTCTCTCTCTCTGTATGTCTTTCTCTCTCTCTCTGTATGTCTCTCCCTCTCTCTCTGTATGTCTTTCTCTCTCTCTGTATGTCTTTCTCTCTCTCTCTCTCTGTATGTCTCTCCCTCTCTCTGTATGTCTCTCTCTCTCTCTGTATGTCTCTCTCTCTGTCTCTCTCTCTCTCTGTATGTCTCTCTCTCTCTCTGTATGTCTCTCTCTCTCTCTCTGTATGTCTCTCTCTCTCTCTGTATGTATCTCTCTCTCTCTGTATGTCTCTCTCTCTCTCTGTATGTCTCTCTCTCTCTGTATGTCTCTCTCTCTCTGTATGTCTCTCTCTCTCTGTATGTCTCTCTCTCTCTGTATGTCTCTCTCTGTGTGTCTCTCTCTGTATGTCTCTGTATGTCTCTCTCTCTCTCTGTATGTCTCTCTCTCTCTCTCTCTGTATGTCTCTCTTTGTGTATGTCTCTCTCTGTATGTCTCTGTCTCTCTGTCTCTGTTTTTGTCTCGTGGGTCGCGCGGTAATTCAACACTGCGAGTTTGGCGGTAACAAACTGATGAGTGAGAAGGATCAGACGAAAGGCAGCTTACGTGTTTCAACAGTAGGGGTTGTCCAAACTATCAACAGAAAAAAACATCCATGTCTTGAAGAGTTTCAGTGCTCGGTCTCCAGTGGTTTTACCGTGCCTAGTAATCAGTAACAGTGTGGTTTATGCTATTGCCAAATTTCGTTTTTGATTGTGCTTTTTATTATAGCATCTTCATCATCGGCTGGTATGTCGCGGATGCCGCTGAGAGGACAAACTGAAAGAGTTTCTGATACGGCTGTCCTATGCCTGTTGTAGTAATGGACAACGGATAGTATCATTGTACCGAAATTGACACAAAACCAAAGTCTGCTTTTCTGAAGAAAGATTTACCAGAGTGGCTAAATAATCATGGAGTTGCTTTTGATCCATCGCTCACGAAAGCTTGTTACAAATAATGCAAAGTACACACCCAGAAAAACGATACGTCAGTGTGATGGACCAATACATCGATGAATAGGTCAGTTCTTTGCACACTCCCGGAAGTGCGAGTTCCACTTCAGACGATGAGAGCAGTTCTGAATTCTGGTCAGTGCGATCGCCGCGTCTTGTAGGCCCCTCTCTTCCTCGCCCACGCGCTTCCTTATCGCCGAGAGGGGATATCTCAGCTGCCGCAAGGTGGGGGCAGCCTCCGAGACTTCACAAAAACTACGTCCGCCATGATGGGTTTTTTTTGGCGAGCGGTACAGCTATAAATGGTGACACGCCAGAACAGTTCACATTTACGAATGGAGGTGTGCTCCCATATAATTTTTTTTAGAAATTGCATAAATTTCAGTCGTGAAATCAACACGTTTAAAAAAATTGTACATGACCCTTTTAAAAGACCTGACTTTGAGCACAGACTTATGAGTAAGGCAAAAATCTCCATCTTCAATTTTGTAGTTTTGAAATGTAAACTTTTTGCAATTTTCGAAAGTACGGAGAGTTCGCCGAAAATGGATCTAACCATATTTTTACCATTCCTTGATACAAGGAGAAAGTTTAAAGGAAAGATTCGGACCGATTTTTGAGAAAAAATGCATTTGAAAAATAAATTGCGTATATTTATCGCAAAATTTCATGTAAACTGCTCATATTTTTCAAAAAATGGAACGTGATCTTTGAAGATCTGTCTTTAAAGAACATATTTCATTAAGGAAAAAATTATCTTCAATACTGCAGTTGTAGAAAAACGCCCAAAATAATTGCACTCTTTCAACTTTAGAAATATCAGTAATTTCAACGATTCTCTTAGGCGTCCTTTACGGTGTCCGAGGACAAAGTTTAAAATTAAAAAAAAAAAAAATTGGGGCTATGTTTGAGAAAATTTTGAAAACGTTTTCGAGGCTTCAGGTAAAGTACCCCAAAAACCTAAATAGCCATTTGAAATTCCCAAAGCCTCGAGTTCGTTCAAATTGATTGGAGATCAGAAAATCAGTTGAATGGTTTAGGCGCTAGCGTTGTCCACAGATGGACCGGCGGATGAATAGACGATATCTGTCAATCGGATTTTTGAAACCAAGGACCCGTAAAGCAAGTATTGCGGTTACACCACGTGTTAGAGGAAGTGATTTACAATACTTAGGAACATTTTTTCTTTACCAGGGCCCAGCAATAAATCTTTCTGCCAAAAATACGCAATTTTGTGGAGCACGATTACAATACTTGCTCATCTTGCGAAGTAAGAGCGAGAAAGCAAATGCGTGTGTGTGTGTGTGTGTGTGTGTGTGTGTGTGTGTGTGTGTGTGTGTGTTTTATATTGCCCTCCTGTATAACGTTACCAATACAAAAAATTCAAGAAAGTACGTGCTTCTACATGACCACTTGTTCACTTTTAAAACCATAATTTACAAATTGCGGAGTTTACGCACGGGCCCAATTAGTTAAAAAAATTATTAATAAAATTGTACAAACATATTATGTGTTTTCCATGAGTTGTATAACTCATGGCCAAACTATATTTTTTTACAGTCAATTGTCTCTCTGTTTCTGATCTGCATTGACAGTTAGGTCAAATCTCAAACCGCACTTCACTAACCTCTGAAACGAACACCGTCATGCTAAAATCACCTCCAAAACCAACAACACCGAACCACAATGGGGCCAACCATACATTTCGTAAGGTCTTCAGGGGGGATCAAGCGAATCTCATCTTATTTTACGCAGGGGGGAGGGGGGTTTCAGCAAATATCACGTAATTTTTTCGCTAAAAATAGTGCTAGTAACACGTTCCTATAATATGGCTAAATCTTGCACACTAATTTTTTATCGGGGTTATGTGAATGCTACAATAAGTAGCATAGTGTAGTGAGAAAAATAATCTAACAAATATTACCCAACTTTTTATCATCAATGAGATAAATCTCATTACCTGTATTTTTACAGAGATTTTAAGGAAAACTTACTGACCGTTTTTAGAAGTGCAATAATATTCATTGTAATTCAGTCACTCTATTTTCGAAATTCGAGACATAAATAAATATAATTCAGCAAATAATGTTTTTAAAATAAATCTCAATGCAATCAATCACATATTAACGCATTTACATGAAAAATACGCATTTTGAAAAATCTCACGTGAGATTTGAAGGGGAGAGTGGGTCAAGCCAAATCTCACATCTCAGCAAGGGGGGTGTGGGAGTCGAAAAATCTCCAAAATCCCCTCTCGTAATTTATGGTCGGCCCCTATCACCAACAAACTAGAACCAGCGTCACTGTCACGCTACTATACTACCACCACCGCACCACCACCAGAACACCACCATCACCAACAGTAGGAGATCACCACTGCATTTCAACACCACCACAATCATCATCACCGCCATCAGTATTATCAACATATTACCACTGCATTTCAACACCCCCATCATCACCATCACTAACAGCAAGATATCACCACTGCATTTCAACACCATCATCATCATCATCATCATCATCACCACCACCACCACCACCACCACCACTACTACTATCAGAACCACCACCGTCACTAACTACAAGACAATACCACTGCATTTCAACACCACCACCATCACTAACAGCAAGAGATCACCACTGCATTTCAATACCATCACCGCCATCATCATCATCATCATCATCATCACCATCACCACCAACACCATCACTACCACACACCACTATCACCACCACCACCACCACCACCATTACTACAAAAATCGTGGTTGAAAGAGCTAAGAATAGACTACGGAGTCGTTTGAAGCCCCGGTAAGTTTTCCCATACGAACTCCTCACCTTCCGTTTGGTTCGTTGAATTTAACATTATAGTTGGTGTAAAGTTGCTATATTAAAACTTTTGCAAATCGATGCCACAAACTGGGTCGAAGGCCGCTTCAGTATCGGTAACAAAAATACGTCAACGAATTAAATGTGTAGATCATTTTCCATGGAAATGACTCGGCGTCTAAGAATGTTGTTTTAGTAACACAAGTGTCTTATAACATTTGTTTTTCAGGCTCTCGGAAGCGGAAAATACCGACAAGTTTCCTTGGGTACGCCCCCCAGTGATCCCTACATCTTGTGTACGAGAACCCGCGAGAAAGTACTTACGCATGAGATTAGATGACAGAATTGATGGGGATTTTCTCCTCGAGAATGTGGTGTAGTGTGCAGCCCCCAGTTAGCCTTTTTTATGTAATTATTAGACATCGGATGTCTAGGCACTAAAAACCGTCTTTTAGGCGCCTAAAAAGGCGCTGAAAAAGTCAAGAATAAGGAGAAAAAAGGCACTGTCATAAAAGTCATACACAATAAAGTGGAAAAATTGTATTTTTTGTCTATATTTTGTTAACTTAAATGCACAAAACCAGTTCCTATATTTTAATGTAAAACTAGATTTACACATTTACAACTCTTCTACATTTTTTTTCTTAATAGTTTCCATTAACCAGTAATATTTACATATTACCAGTAACTTTTCAAGGATCACAATTTCAAATTTGCGACGACTGGGAGACAAAATCAGTTTGAATGCGGAGAAGGATATCTGAACGATGTGACTGGCATATATTTTAGCAATCCAACACTAGCACCTCTGAAACCTTCTGGGAATTTATCTTTATTTCCACTTAAAATTTCGGTTCTCTCGGTGTATCGTCCATGTTCTCAGATCATGGCTGGTACTTATGAAATAGGGAAATGGAGAAAAATCAGTTGGTATACTTTCAGGAATTCACTCGTAATTTTAAATTTCAAGACGTGAATCGAATATTTCATAATGAATGGTCACGTTGGACCATCACCGATTTTCCGATATCTTAGCATTGTATATAAAAATAATAAATAAAAGGCAAAAAGTCCTAAAAAAGGTATTTATGCAAAAAATAGGCATTTATGCTAAAATAAGCAAAAATAAGCATTATAAAATTCCGTCAAATGTCATCATTTGTCATGATTCGTGGACATATATTATCAGTCTTTGAATAAGTTCTCTAGAAAAAAATAGGCATTTCCCTAAACATCCGATGTCTAGTAATTATAATGTCGATTGTTAAAATATAGCTATTAACATACCTAGAAATGTTATGAGTGTTATTACTGCGGAGGCTAAAAGTTAAAAATCGAGGCACCGCTACTCTCCGCTTCGATTTTTAATTTGGACGAGGCAGTAATAACACTGTAACATTTCGTGATATGTTCAGCATTTTATCGGCCACCATAAAATCTCACGAATTATGCGAACATTTACATTACTGCGATAGTAAACACATTAATTATTGTAGTAACACATTAATTAGTATAGTAACACATTAATTCTGTTGCTGCGGCACGTTACAACGATATTGCGAGGTGTTGCTTGCGATATATCTATATTCGTATACCGTGATTCGAGAGAGATGGATGCAAATAATCCTCTTGAACCTAAAGATTCCTAAAGAAACGACGTTCGGTTGGGAAATTGGTGCGTTGACTTTCATTGGCGACACCTTCACATCGCCAGTAAATATGATTACCGGAGTAGTTTTATTTGGTGGAATGTGAGGAAAATAAGGTTATTTTACCTCAGATACATTTTTCTAATTGTGCTATTAATAATATTACAATTAAAAATAATTATTCCCCAAACCAATGTGAATTACTTCTGAATTGTTTGGATCAGATTTCTTCTGTACATCGCAATGTTTTTTTTTTCCTTAACAACCATTTGACTTGCGATGAATCGTTGGTTGCTTACGTTCCTATGGATGTTAATACCCGTTCCTAAGGATGTTAAATTTCTTAACATACAAGTAGGTACAAGTGCACTTAACAAACCTGCAGGGTTGCATGTTAACAGAGGATAAAGACTATGTGACTGATAAATATTTTTTCGTAGTACTGTGCTGTAAACACATCTGCGTAACGAAACCCAATAGATGAATGAAAAGGTAATCTTAATGGCCGCCATCCGTTAAGGAATTAATGGCCGCCGGACGTTAAGAAATCACGTGAGCTTCAAAATATTTATTCAACTCTTTAGACAAATAACAAACAACGTAAAACAGTATATTAATACTAACCTTGATATGTCAAAATTTTCGTTAACTAATAATCATAATTTTAACATTGAGGATTTTGTCCGCAACGATGTGGGAAAATATCTCTCAGATTTTTCTTTAGCGTACGCCAGCATTACTGTTTTATTCACCTCGTTTACATTTTTGCATTGACACCAATATTTGAAATCGTCGAATTCCTTCTCATACCGTAATTTCGTTTTTGTTGATAACAATTCTGTCTCCACAAGATCTTCTGGAATATCCATCTCAAATTTTGTGGAAAATTATTTTTTTAATGGTGTCAAACAAAGCCACCACATATTAAACAATCGAATCGAAACGTCTCGCCAAGACCAATATTATAGTTGGTCTTGGACTCGCGTCTGAATAGAAATAGAAGGGGGCGTTGCCTTCCTACGTAAGCAAAGGCAAGAACATTTTTTTATTTATATTTTTCTTATAAGAAGATGGTATTACGAAAAGTACTGAACGACACACGGCCGATAACACAAACAACTGACTTGGTTGGTTATAAACCTCGACTATCGCCTCGGTTTACAAACTTCAACCGCGTTTGTTATTTGGTGTCCATCGGCCTAATGACGTTTAATATATAATTCTTAATATATATAATTTATATAACATACAAGTAGGTACAAGAGCACTTAACAAACCTGCAGGGTTGTATGTTAACAGAGGATAAAGACGTATGTGACCGATAAATATTTTAACGCGAATGAAGTATACAATTTAAAAGTATCCAAAGTTTTTTATGACAATCATTTATTTCAACAATTACACAACGTTTCGTAACTCTTTTGTAACAAACAACAACAAAACGAGTTACGAAACGTTGTGTAATTGTTGAAATAAATGATTGTCATAAAAAACTTTGGATACTTTTAATTTGTAAACGTATATTGACAATCAAGAAGAAATATTGATTTGCGAATGAAGTATCCTCCCAGAAACTTACCTCGAAGGGCCGGAGCAACGAGACAGTGCTCGGATCCCGGAGTTGGTCAAAAAACGCGTGCAGACGCGTCTACTCGCGCCGTAGCCTCTCTCAAGACTGACAGCGCAGGCGCGTACCGGTTGCAGCCCGCCGCCGCAAGGAGCGCTGTGTATCACCAGGCGGGAGAAGGGGGACTGACCTTCTAGTTCAGGGCGCGCGGGTTCTCTCTTTTTTTTTAAATTTGTTTTTAACTTATTCTCATCAACATATGTGAGCTCAGTCACGGCCTAGCCGCATCCTGCGACGCAGCCGAGAAGAGCGCACACAAGAAGAAGGGAGAAGGAAGAAGTATCAGCAACAGCAGCGGAAGAGCGCCCCTAGGCGTAGGCCGCTACCATCTTACCCGCACGCAAACTTCAACGGTTCTTGCAGATTCTATCCCGCGACCCGATAGACAAAAACTCAACTCAATCACTACAAGAAACGTATCCCCATACCACTACCTGACTACAGAAAACAACAGTGGAAAGACTATTTACTGAAATCCGAAAAAATCCGGGAGCGGTAGCTCAGTGCATCAACTGATGTCATTGCAGCGCCTCTGACCGGGAGGTCCTAGGTTTGAGTCCTGACGGCGGCAGGATTTTCGACAATAGCTTTCCAGCTTGGTTGAATTCAGTCGCTGTCTGGAGGAGAATTGTAGCGGCCGGCTACTCTGATCGGTAGTTTTTCGTGGTTTCTCCGATCAACACCAGGCAATGCGGGAGCAGTACCCTACCAAACGGGCCACGGACCGCGCGCGATCTGTCCTTTCTCTTCCTTGTCCTATCCTCTCCCCTTGCACACACACACACTTACACTAACATGCACTACACTACCGCATATTCCGGGAGACCGGTCCGGACTAGACCCTAGTAGGTGAAAGGAGCGTAGCGAAATTTGCGTGGTCAGACGGAACAGCAAGCCTCATGGCCTGAGTCTCGCCGCGTAAAATAAGTCATTCGTTCATACAAAGCTAGCGGCCCCGATTAAATCAACGCGTAAATGCTAAAGCAGCTCCCGCGCACCGCGACCGGCGCACTGACCATCCTCATGAACGCACGCATCGATTGGTTTGGTTTGGTTTTTTCGTGTTTCCGGGCGCGTCAACTGCTTTGGTCATTAGTCCCGTTAGTGTAGTGCATGTTTTTTCTCGGGAGTTGGCGGTGATCTTCCCCCGCTGGATGGCGAGATTCGGCGCCGACCTACCTTCGACTAATGGGGTTTCCCCTGACCAGGATCGTAAGGGTTTCTTTGATTGATTGATTGTTAGTGATTCCGGACGCATCAAATAATAGGGTCATTAGCTCCGTAAGTGTAGTGTATGTTTTTTCTCGGTAAGTGGCGATGTTCTTCCTCAGCTGGATGGTGAGATCCAGTGCCGACCTACCGTCGGCTAGCGGGGTTTACCCCTAACCAGGACACTCCCACCAGCGGGGCACCGCCCCAGCTGGGACAAGCTCTAAGGTCCCGACCGATCTCCTGGAATATGTGGTAGTGTAGTGCATGTTAGTGTAAGTGTGCGTGTAAGGGGGATGAGGATAGGACAAGGAAGAGGAAGGACAGATCGCGCGCGGTCCTCGGCCCGTTTATTAGGGTACTGCTCCGGCATTCGCCTGGTGTTGATCGGAGAAGCCACGGAAAACTACCGATCAGAGCAGCCGGCCGCTAGAATTCTCCTCCAGACAGCAACTGAATTCGACCTAGCTGAAAAGCTAGTGTCGAAAATCCTGCCATCAGGACTCGAACCTAGGACCTCCCGGTCAGAGGCGCTGCAGTGAGATCAGTTGATGCACTGAGCTACCGCTCCCGGCGCACGCATCGACCACACATACTTTCCCCGTAAATGGAATGGTGGACATGCGACGGTTATTATTAGGGAACGGATTTCCATGTAATTACATGTTTTTACAGGAACTAGACACCGGCATTCAATAATATTTTTTTTTGTATACCAGCATTATAAACGAGGTTTTCTGTTGCAAGAAATCGTTCATAAAAGGGCCTTTTACAGCACAAATGATGACTTATTAGGTTTTACGGCACGAATGATTGCGTCATCACACACGTCATAGTTGCGTCACAACTCACCTTTAAAATTGACGAACGCTGTGGAATTGCATGAAGAGTTCACAGAGTAACCATACAACCAGAATAACCAAAGATTTTTATTCTTGAATATAATAAATCAGTTTACATAATTACATTATTTATTGATGTTAATATTAATGGATCAGTCTGTGAGGTTTTTGAAAGATAAAGGAACAGAACCAGGTACATTAAAAGTTTTAGTTGATGAAGTACCTGCTACGTTATTTTCGTCATTTGACACTATTCTTCTAGCTATCTTTATTTTATTCTGAATTGATTCCTCAATGTAAGATTCTGCAACATTTGATGATCGCCATCCTCCATGACGCTTAAGGGTGGTAATATCTGCACCACTGTCGGCTAACATAGTAGCCGATGTTCTCCTGAATGAATGTCCGGAATATTTTTCATGATTTGGAAGTTGAAGGTATTCGGCAATGAGTTTAGGAATTTTTCCGAAAGTGTTAATCCCAATGGGGTTACAAGTGCATCTACCTTTGTTATAAAATAAGAAAAGTTTATTATGTTTGACTTTAGAAGGTCTGAGGGCAATGTATTTTTATACAAATCTATATAAGAGAATCCTTCATCAGAAATAACGGTAAATATTCTGTGTTTGTTAGTTTTAGTTTCTCTAATTTTGACAACTAAAACAGAACCTTCTTCAGAGACATCATCGGTGCATATGTTATACAATTCCCCTCGTCTACAAGCTCCAAATATGCCGAAAATCGCAACAACCTGAAAAAAGAGAGCAAAAGATGTGTTCCAATAGTTCACAAATATTTCAAATAAATATAACTTAAATACCTTCATCAAGAGATACTTCTCATCAGCTGCTTCTACTAAAAATTTGTTCACATCAGCTTGGGAAAAGACCATAGATTTTTCTGCTTCGTAACCGACATTCGCTTGTTTCATGTACAATTGAACTTTATTAAAAGCAGAAATATCAATACCATCTTTAATTTTGATCATGGCCTTCAATTTCGAGTGACTACACCACAAACTTGATGCCTTACATACTGCTGACTTCAATGTAATAAAAATTAGAAAATTAGACCATCACTAAAACTCGACTAGGTATGTCAATAAAGTAAGAGACACTTACTAACTCCGATATGTATGCCAGAACAACTGATTCGCATATAATCTTCACGTTCTTTGTTTCCATCCAATTTTTAAATTTGTTGTACTCTTTTTCGTACAATGCACTTGACTTTGCCGGTATTAAGCATTGTTCTGCCTTCGTGGCTTGTTCAACAATTTCCTGCGGCAAGGAATCCATCTTTCTTCGCATGCTCTTCAGAATCGCTCATCAGCTGTCCAAAATGCGTGACGTCATAATACCAATGTCAATGTTGCCAACAGTAAAACTGCTTTTGCAATTAGTTCATAAATTAATTTCGATTCTTGCATAAATTTATAATGCTGTTATACAAAAAATAGCGTATGCAACTCGTTTATAATGTTGCTTTATTGCATTCGTACAAATTTGAAAACTCGCTCCTAACGTCGCTCGTTTTCAAAACATGTACTCATGCAATAAAGCTTAACATTATAAACTAATTGCATAAACTACTATTAGAGTTTACAAGAATATATTGGAACTATTTTTATTTTACATATTTTGGTATAATTACATATTATTACATATTTTACCTACTACTGCATATTTCGTTATATTTTAATATATTTATACTGTGACGTAACCAAATATCAGATTCGAAATAAACACATTTATTTTGTAATAACTTCTCCGCAGTGTGTGTATTGCAACCGGGTGCGCCTTCCGTAGGCAGCGAAAGGGTCAATTAGTTCCGCGCAGCTGCATAGGCGTCGTCTCGGACGAGCGAGGAGCAATGTTTGACACACGCGCCTTGGGATCTCCCCGAGGAACCACGGACCGCACTGCTCGGAGGAATTTCAGAAGACCGCCCAAGTTTGTTTATAGGAAGTGTGCGAGAAAGAGCGCTTTCGGCTGTCTCTGGAAAATTCCATCAAAATTACTTGAGAAACGCGTATTCTGATTGGTGAAAAATCATGTAAGGTGTAGTAACTTTCGCCCAGTAACGTCACGCCTTCTAAAAATTCAGCAGAAAATTCTAGAACATTAGTAGAAATTGGGGGGGGGGGGGAGAAGTGTGTGGGCGCCGAGAAGCGCGGAGGCGCTAGAGTTGTGCAGGTCAGAAGCGCGGGGGCGCTAGAGTCGTGTAGGCAGAAGCATTCAGGTCGCTGGACGGAAGGGCCGCACAGAGCCGTGTGAGGCAGGAGTGTGTGGGCGCTAGGGTAGCGCGATAAAAGCGCAGAGGTGTTATTAACACACCGAGTATTAGGTAGATGAAAAGGAACTCTATTCAATTTTGTTATTCTTTTTTATCTCTGCTCGTTTACGCCCGCGCCAATTATCGCAAGTTACGCGACTACGATAATTAGTGAAGTCGGTGATAATTCTCCCGAGTATCGTATTTTATTCTGACGTTCGGACTTATAAACTGTCGTCACCGATAACGTCGTCACCGCTGCCGCAGACGTGGTTTTGCTCTCCTGAATGGGAGCTGGCTACGCGAAGAAACCCTTCTCCGTCACCCAAGGGACGTGCTGCCCAGAAGAAAAGGAGCCCAGCTGTTTTGCTTGTTTGGAGGTCGTTCACCCAGCGAGTTCCTCTGCCGCACATGGTGATTTTAGTTATTTGTCGACCTCTGGCAAACAAAACGAACATTCATCACGCCCTTCAGGCTTACCTAAACTACATTCAATATTCAGAAGATGCTGGCCGCGCATTGGCCCTTTTCTTGTAATTTTGTAAACGCATCTCTGTTTAATTTTTCCTTTATCTGTTCCAAGCAATAATCATAAGATTTAATTGTATTAGTTTTAAGACTGCATGATAAAAAGCCAGGGTTTGAAACTGAGCTCAGATAGTTATAACAAATTATTTCTACTAATTCTCCTATTTTTTCAATTTCTCATTAAATTTATTTTTTTCTTTAAATTTTTTTTAATTAACCTCTATCGCGTAGCCACGTCCGTCCACCACCTAAATTTCAAGCTCTACTCGCCTCCTGAGCTAGCCGGCAACACGAGCCCAGGTAGGTGCGACCAGCCGTCGGAGTTACAATACGTCAAACGGAACATTTCTGATGCGCGTTTGCTTAATAAGTTACGAAATCATCTTTGTTAAAAATAAAATGTAATGCTGCTGGACTTCTATAACCACCATATCTTCGCCATCGTTGACACCCCCCGCTTATGCCTACTAGGAGTCGAAAATGAGCGGATTTCTGTGAACAAACGTAATTTCAACTAGGATTTTGCACACGTTTCAAACAGCACATTCGTTATTCGATCAAAAACTAACAAATATTTGTTTACAGAAATTTGTCTTACGTGTTGTTCGATTGGGGGGGTATTGTTTTTAACCCCCTCCCCCGCGATCCATTGCTGGCTACACGGAACTACTATTCATTAGAACACAGGCTTCTCGTAAACATTGTAATATACTATGAACGTATTTTTTATTTGGAATAAAATTCTTATGTGTGGTGAAATCTAGGGTAGAATTACTCACGTAAAAGTAAAACCTACTTTAAGCCACTACGAATGCTTGTTAAGAACTGATTGGCGATGTTCTTGCTTGGAAAATGCTTGTAGAGAACAATTTTAAACACAATAATGAATTTTTATTTTACATATTTTCTATTTTTTCTTACATGTTTTGGAAAAAAGTACATATGTATGTACATATTTTGCATTTTTTTTACAATAAATCCGTTCCTTAGTTATTATGATACCAAAACCAGTAAAACCTCACAAAGACGCTAATAACTTTGGGCCAATCAGCATATTATCACAAATCGGAAAACTCTTCGAGAGAATCACACTTCGTGCTATTCAAACCAGTTTAAATGCCATAGAAACCATGCGAGCGGCGCAATTCGGATTCACGCGCGGACGCTCAGCCCCTCTTCAAATCTGTCGATCAGCAATGGAAATTTCAACTGCTCCTTCCTTCAACCATCCTATCCCCGCTATCTTCTTCGATTTATTGATTGATTTTTTCGTGTTTCCGGGCACGTCAACTGCTTTGTTCATTAGTCCTGTAAGTGTAGTGCATGTTTTTCTCCGGAGATGGTGGTGACCTTCCCCCGCTGGATGGCGAGATCCGGTGCCGACCTACCTTCCGCTAGCGGGCTTTCCCCTAACCAGGACTCTCCCACCAGCGAGGCACCGCCCCAGCCGGGTCAAGCTCTATGCTCCCAACCGGTCTCCCGGGATATGTGATAGTGTAGTGCATACTAGTGTAAGTGTGTGTGTTAGGGGAGAGGATTAAACAAGGAAGAGGAAGGACAGATGTTTTATCTGCTTGGGGAGCAACTAGTCGGGGGTTACGGTGCAGTTGTTTGGTGCTGCACCACACGCAGCGCAGGAGAGGGGGAAGATCCCATCACCTTCTATAGCACGATTTTCCTAAGGACGAGCCAAAGTGACAGCTAGTGCTGACAACATAACTGAAAGTTCTGTGGTCGTTGTGCACTCGAGTCCATGTAACTCCCTTCCCGCATTCGTTCGTTTGCAGTTGGCTAACTTGTAAATGGCTTCGACGCTTCCTTTTCTTATATCCTCGTCCGACAAGTATATAGTGCGCCGCGAGAAATAATTGAAATTAGGAAGTGCAGTGTTATATGCCGTTCTGTAAAAATTATTTTTTCTACAAACATTATATTAAATTTACTTTTTGTGTGGTAAATATTATGTTTATTTTAAAACCGAGACTTCAATGCGAGATGCGTACCGGTGCACGTGTTTCCGGCTTAAAATCATTTTTCTTTTTATTTACATTCGTGGCAGTTTTCATTTACTGATTGTGAGAGCATGTTAAGAGATTTTCCACATCTATATATTTAAAATAATAAGGTATTCTGCTATGGCTTCGTTTAGAGCTTCTACTGAACCGATTGTAGTATTTTTTCCTTTAAATGAAAGAATGTGATCCCTAGATGTGTTATCATATATTGTTTGTGTTGATTCATCAACATTTATGGTGTAAAATAATTAAATAAATTATTTTTTAATAGTACGTTTATCAACAGTCAATTGCTTTTTTTTTCCAAAGAGTGGTTGCTTCATGGTGGCGCTGCTTGATGCTTTATTTTGATTGTTGAGATTTGTTTACAATTCGTCAAGGTTTTGTTTCAGTGTAATAATTACATTGTGGTGTTGACAGTTTGCATGTATTTGCTTTTGTGGTGTACTTTCGAGAGAGACGTTGTGAAGAGAACATTCGAACAGTGGGTTTTGCTCGGTTGTACTTTAGTGAAGTTGTTTACAGGTTATGTCAAATTCCGAATCCTTGCCCACGCGCCCCAAAAGACGCAAACATACATTAACTGGACGCAGGGAAAGAGAAAGTCAGCGTAGGTGTCATGATAGTGAGGTCATTTCGTTTTCTGTTAGGTCGTTGTCTATGCAATGTCAGTTTTGTTCTGATTTGTACTTCCCATGTGAGAAAAATTCTGCAAACCAGTTTACTCTGTGTTGCTTAAATGAGAAACTAAGTTTACCTTCGAGCAATATGCCAGAAGATATCAGTTGCTTATAGGAGATGATGACATATCAAAAAACTTTAGAAATAATAACCGTCAGTATAATAGTGCTCTTTTTTTTGTGTAATTTGGTGCCGATATTACATTGCCACCTGGTCATGGGCTATACGTGTTCAAAATTTTCGGAACTCCACATCAGAGAATATCTTTGTTGTACCCTGAAGATCCAAACAATGCAACGTATTGTAAACATTAGTCTGGGCACAGTATTTTACATTTATCTCAGATCTCACCGTCAAATTTTGACGGGTTCTCACTAGTGCATAATTAAATTTAAATATTTCGGACTCGCGCACGTGTATATACCTCAGCGAAACTCTTAGATTTCTGCATAGGGATGTTTTCACGGGAGCCATTAGCACTTTACAAAAGGGGTTGCTGAACAGCTGTCGCGGCGGAGGGTTACTTCTCTGAATTACATGTAATGTACTCTTGTTACCCAAACTGTCACTTTGGCTCATCCTTAGGCAAATCCTTCTATACTTGGGTTTTTCTTACGTGGCATGAGACGAAAATCAGCTGTTAGGGTGTCATCCAATCGAGAGCTAAAACGTCCTCACGGTGACGTCACTATGGGGACGCTTAAGCTCCCAATTGGGCGAAACCGTTAACAGCTGATTTCCGTCAACTGCCACGTAAGAAAAACCCAAGTGTATACTTCCTTTATGACAGTGGGCCATTGTTTTGACGTGTTCTTTACTTGATTAGTGATTCTGGAAGTATCTACTGCTAAAGTCATTAGACTCGTGTTGTGCATGTTTTATCACGGGAAGGGGTGGTGATCACCCTCACCGAATTACGACATCCGGTGCCGACCTACCACAACCAGGGTTTTTTGCAACCAGGTATCGCCTTCCAGCGAGGCACCACCCCAGCCGGGTCAAGCTCTAAACTACCGACTGGTCTCCCGGCATGTGTGGTAGTGTAGTGCATGTTAGTGTAAATGTGTGTGTAAGGGGTGAGGATAGGATAAAGAAGAGGTAGGAAAGATCGCGCGCGGTCCGTGGCCCATTTGTTAGGGTACTGCACCGGCATTCGCCAGGTGTTTATCGGAGAAACCACGGAAATTTTCCGATTAAAGCAGCCGGCCACTAGAATTCTCCTCCAGACAGCGACAGAACTCGACCTAGCTCTGTAATTAGTGTCGAAAATCCTACCACCGTTGGGACTCGAACCCTAGGACATATCAGACAGAGGCACTGTAGTAACATCATTGATGGTCTGAGACTCCTAAATGGGTACATGTTCTTTAACAGTTGAGCATCGTGGGTTCATTGATTCTTTGTTTACAAGAGTGGCAATTGAAGTCATTATTCGGGAAGGAAGAACGTTGTATTTCGGGAGGCTTCCTCCCGTGTTATAACATAAGAATTGAAGCCGACCTACTAGATGATTTGCAGACTACCCCATCCAGGTGCGGGGCACCGGTACGGCGGAGACAAGCTCTAAGCTTTGGCCTGGAATTTGTGGTGAGTGTGGGTGAGTGAGTGTGTATGTATAAAGACCGGTATACACGATACAGTGTTCATGCAGATTGGACGTAGAGAAAACGCATGAACATGTTTATAATATTTCATGCAAAACGCTTACAGTTTCACTCAAGCGCCTCTAGCGGTAGAATTGTTCACTAACGGTAATCGGCCATTTCGATTTTGTGGTTAGGTGTGCCAAGGTGCGATTGTGTGAAGTGATATATTGTGATGAACTTGCTTTTTACCGATTCCTGCCTTCCTATTCTTATTCTCTATATTGCTAATGGTTAATTAACACTAAATAAAGGTCACAGCCAGCCTCTGAGATGGCTCATGGACAGCGTACTAGCTTCTCGTGCTGTGGTCGCGTGTTCGATTCCCGGTGGAGGCAAAAATAGAGTTGTGGCAGCTTTCCTTTAAAATCGTCCCAGTTTCTGTACATGGGTGGCGAATAAAAGCTGAAGCTGGCGGATCTTCCTACTTACGGTGAAAAGATTACATGTTAGCCTTATGTCGCTTTTACCCCCAAGCATTGGAATTTAGCTAGGCCAAGGCATGGGGGACACCGGTAGCTGGCCGGAGAAATCGGACTACCAACCCAATAACGCCAAATATATACATACAAGATCCCAGCCAGAAATCATGCACAGAAATACCACCACTGACAGTATTCGGACGGCGCTATTCATTTGTTTTTCGTTAGACCCCTAGCGGCGGCTTCGTTCAGAAAACGTACAAGGCCGTGTATGTAAGACTTTTGGCTTTTATACTTCTAGTTTGGGATCTTGAAGTTTCTGTACAGAAACTGTATGAGAATCTGCACGAAAACTGTACCGTGTATACCGGACTTTCGGGGAAGAAAAGGGGACAGACTGAAGGAAAGATTACTCGCAGGGAAATTGATTTGCTCGTTAAGGCGAGTTTCAGATTTTTGCTCGGTATGAAAAATGTGAAAAATTTCTGAAGCACTCATGTTCCAGAATTTGTTATATTTCAATAATTTTAATGACTGAGTCGGGGTGAAAAATTTGCCCTGTGTTCATAAGATGTGTAGCAAAATGCGATCTGATTGTATTGTTTCCATGCTTGTAAATATTCTTTAATTCTGGCATTGAAGCTTCTCAATAAATCTTAGTGGACAAAGATCACTTCAATTATTTCATCCAACCATCTCAACTTCGCCGAGGACCGCACCGTTCTGCGAAATGTCTTCTTCAAGCCACATGTACTTCGATCAAACTATGAAGGCTGTTGACACTTTATCAGCTGTGACGCTGTCATGCAATCGGGAGCCTGAACGTCACTATTGTGGCGACACTATGGTGACGTTCAAACTCAACCGATTGGATGACAGCGTCCAGTCACGGCTCGTGGTTTTCTAAATGGGAAATTCTGCAAATGCATTACATTACATTGCATTGCTATACATGATCTTTTCCGGTCAGGAAGTCTACAGTCCTGTAGACTTCGCGCATCCGATAAAGACTTAAAGGAGTAGCGCTCCTACCGCATATTGGAAAAACTAGTTCATGTGCAATGCTACTCGCTGAGCTGCATCGTAACGCTATCTCGTGACCGGGAGCGGTAGCTCAGTGCATCAACTGATATCACTGCAGCGCCTCTGACCGGGAGGTCCTAGGTTCCCACTCCCCACGGCGGTAGGATTTCCGACACTAGCTTTTCAGCTAGGTTGAATTCAGTCGCTGTCTGGAGGAGAATTCTAGCGACCGGCTGCTTTGATCGGTAGTTTTCCGTGGTTTCCCCTATCAACACCAGGGGAATGCTGAGCAGTACCCTTCCAAATGGGCCACGGACCGCACGCGATCTTTCCTTCCTCTTCCTTATCCTATCCTCTCCCCTTACATACACACTTACACTAACATGCACTACACTACCATATATTCCGGGAGACCGGTCGGGAGCTTAGAGTTTGTCCCGGCTGGGGCGGTGCCCCGCTGGTGGGAGAGTCCTGGTTAGGGGGAACCCCACTAGCCGACGGTAGGTCGGTGCCGGATCTCGCCATCCAGCGGGGGAAGATCACCGCCATCTCTCGAGAAAAAACATGCACTACACTAACGGGAATAATGACCAAACCAGTTGACGTGCCCGGAAACACGAAAAAATCAATCAATCAATCAATCAATCTGAGTATGTTGAGGGCACGAGCACTCACACGACTGAACCTTTGGTCACTTCTGTGAAGGAAACTGTAAGAACTCTGAAGGAAACTGCGTTATCAGACGAAAATAAGGAAAGATCGCAAATAAACACGTTGCTGGCACTCGGCTGAATATAAAAGCATGGTGAGATGTTGGACGAGAAGCATTTGATGAAACAATCATCAATTGATCAATCAATCAATCAATCAAAAGCTATCTCGTGAGCACAGCCTTCTTCAGACCCTAGGCCCCACCCTTAAAGGCTGCCCGTTTGCAGCCTTCATCCACCGGTAAACCTGTGCAGTGAAGGCATTACGTCACGCCTCCACGTTTCACACACGGCTCATGGCGGAAAGAAGTGTGTGCCTAACGCTTTTCTCTTCCCTATCAACAGTTTCAAATGCGTTACTGTTTACTGTTCAGAAGTTTATTTATTTATTTTACGTCAAAAAACAGTTGAAACTGCGTATGACGTGCTATAGGGAGAAGTGAATTTTGTGCATATTTTCAAAATTCTGTGATCCCTACACTAAGTCATATACTACATGAATTTTGAAAATTAAAAAAAAAAGCTCTCATGTAATAAAATCTATCTTCAAGGATAAATAAACAATAAATTTTGGGCTCTTATCCATGATGTCCTTCGTCAAGGAATAATACTTCCTGCCGCAACAACATGGAAACGATAGTATGATAAACAAATGAATAATGTTACGGACGGCCGTAAACGAACTGACAAAGAAAAATGTTGATTTGATGGTTATATAACTCAGAAATCCATTATTAATAAATAAATAAATACATTTATCAATATATATTTAAATTTCTTTTAGGGGGTTATTTCTGTAGAAGAAACCGGTAGCGGTAGCTCAGTGCATCAACTGAAGTCACTGCAGCGCCTCTAACCGGGAGGTCCTAGGTTCGAGTCCTGACGGCGGCAGGATTTTCGACACTAGCTTTTCAGCTAGGTCGAATTCAGCTGCTGTCTGGAGGAGAATTCTAGCGGCCGGCTGCTCTGATCGGTAGTTTTCCATGGTTTCTCCGATCAACACCAGGCGAATGCCGGAGCAGTACCCTAATAAAACGGGCCACGGACCGCGCGCGATCTGTCCTTTCTATTCCTTGTCCTATCCTCTCCCATTACACACACGCACTCTTACACTAACATGCACTACACTACCACATATTCCGGGAGACCCGTCGTGAGCTTAGAGCTTGTCCCGACTGGGGCGGTGCCCCGTTGGTGGGAGAGTCCTGGTTAGGGGGAAACCCCACTAGCCGACGGTAGGTCGGCGCCGGATCTCGCCATCCAGCGGGGGCAGATCACCGCCATCTCCCGAGAAAGAAACATGCACTACACTAACGGGACTAATGACCTAAGCAGTTGACGCGCCCGGAAACACGAAAAAATCAATCAATCAATCAATCAATTCTCTAGGAGAACCTCCGCCTTACAGCCTTTAATGACGAGCCGCGCCTGACAGCGTCACAGCTGACGAAATGTGAACGGACTGTATTAATCGAAGTATACGCTGGGGCGCCTCCGATAAACGCTAACTGATAAGGTCGGATGCGTCAGATCAACGAGAGCAGTTAGACTTCAGGGTCAGTTTTCAGAAGAGATTACTTTGTTCTGATATCGTCACGGAAACGTTTTAAAAATTGATACAGTCATTTCGAAAAGTATGAGGGAATTTATAAGACCGAAAGAAGAGAGGAATGGAGGCAGATCGTGAAGGCAGCCTTGGCCCACATCGGGCTGTAGTGCTTTGGAAGAAGAAGAAGAAGAAGAAGAAGAAGAAGAAGAAGAAGATGATGATGATGAGGGAATTTTGGAAGAAGAAGAAGAAGAAGATGATGATGATGAGGGAATTTATGTTCTCACATTCCAACACAGATAAAAACCCGCCGCCTCTCGCGATATTAGGTGGATCTAATATGAACAAGACTTTTTGAAAAACATTTTATTGAATATTAGCGAATCAGAAAGCAATGCACACTACTTTTTGGCATAGCTTCCACCATTATTTACATATTTTTGCCACCTTATTTCATAATTCCGTTCTCAAAAACGTTTTGTTAACGTGTCTATAACCATTTGCGTAGGAGGTCTTCCGTGTCCTCATTAGTGGAAAATTTCTTGCCACCCAAGTCCTCCTCAAATGGCCCGAAAATATGGAAGTCCGAACGCGTGAAGTCTGGGCTACAGGGAGATGCTCCAACTCTGTCCAGTGTAATTACCTTCAATATTGTTTGGGTAACAACTGCAGTACTTTGCATTGTCATGAAGGAGGAGAACACTGCATATTGCCTTCCTGCGTCTTTTCGACTGGCTTTCCAGATGCTTTCATCTAAAACCTTCCTCAAGAGCTCACAATAGTAAGCTGCAGTAACTGTTCGTTGCTCGTGCAGAAAATCACCGTACCTCACTCCTTTGGCATCCCAGAAGACAGCTATTAGGACTTTACGGGCAGACAAATGAGTAATTGCCTTGAGCGGCGCTGATTCATGTTTGATCGCCATTCCATATTGGACCTCTTCGTTTCAGGAGAGTAGTGGTGCACCCACGTTTCATCATAGAATTAAGAATACGTCTTAGAGTGAATTAAGAATGAGTCTTCTTCGGCACCATAACTATCCAAAAATCTTTGAGAAGCTTCCATCCTTGCAGTCTTATAATTTGCATTCAAAACTGTTGGTACCCACCTCGCACAGATATTCCGATATTTTAATTGGTTTCTGATGATTGAACACTTCTATAAGATTATGAAGTAGTTTTTACACACATCACGAATCTCACGAACAATCTCACGAGATGAATATGTTGTTTTGATGAGGAGGTAAAATATAAATTACCAAATTTAGAGTAACAAACACCTCTTAAGAATATATTATCATCTGAAAATGAATTAAGAGTTAATATTGATAAAGTTTCTGAAGTTGAAGGCTTACTTCAAAAGAAACTGGATAAATTGTGTGGAAAAACTTATTTTTTCAACATAGTTGAAATTGGATTAGTACGTTGAGTATTGTAATCATATTTTTAAACTCATACGTAGTGGTAGTGGTAGTGGTAGTGGTGGCATGTGGTGCCTTCTCCTGCGCTAGCGAATTCTCTGGACAGCATTAAGAACTGTTTGAAACTTCTCACTCTAACGCACTTCTTAGCGATTACGTTTGCGGAACAGTGACTGGCGTCCGGTAGCAAAACAGATATTTTTTCGCCTCTGTTTTAAAGCTTTCAAAATCTCAATATTATTTTAGAGAAATACCAAGCTTATGAAGTATTTCTTGTACACTTCGAATTACTAGGTATACCGGCGGTATACGCGGTGTATCAGAGAATTCGCCATTGGACAGACCCCAGTTTTGTTGGAAGTCGCCATCGCTACGATTACCATATACCACTGGCGTAGCGTGGGTTGATTGATTCATTTTTTCGTGTTTCCGGGCGCGTCAACTGATTTGGTCATTAGTCCCGTTAGTGTCGTGCATGTTTTTTTCTCGGGAGATGGCGGTGATCTTCCCCCACTGGATGGCGAGATCCGGCGCCGACCTACCGTCGGCTAGTGGTAGTCCCCCTAACCAGGACTCTCCCACCAGCGGGACACCGCCCCAGCCGGGACAAGCTGTAAGCTCCCGACCGGTCTCCCAAAATATGTGGTAGTGTAGTGCCTGTTAGTGTATGTGTAAGTGGTGTGGGTACGACAAGGAAGAGAAAGGAAAAATCGCGCTCGGTCCGTCCGTGGCCTCTTTGTTAGGGTTCTGCTCCAGCATTCGCCTTGTGTTGATCGGAGAAACCACGGAAAACCATCGATCTGAGCAGCCCACCTCCAGACAGCGACTGAATTCGACCTAGCTGAAAAGCTAATGTCGAAAATACTGCCGCCGTGGGGAGTGGGAACCTAGGACCTCCCGGTCAGAGGCGCTGCTGTGACATCAGTTGATGCACTGAGCTATCGCTACCAGGCTCCGGAGAGAGCGCCAGTTGGACGCTCTTTGGTTTCAGAATGATTTCATATACATCGATATTGCTGCGGTATCTTGAAAATTGATTGTCATAAAAAGGAAAATGCATATTACTAAGATATTAAGAGATCTTTTTCATTTTCTGGGGGTTATACACGTGTATGGTATAGAAGAATCCGCCTAAGAATGAGCCCAAATGACAGTTCGCTAAGCAAGTGAACATCACATGTAATTCAGAGAAGTATCTCTCCGCCGCGACAATTGTTCAGCCACGCCTCTTCGTAATGTGTTGGGTTATGACTTCCGTGTAGATATAACTATGCAGAAGTCTAAGAGTTTCGCTGACGTATATGCATGTACGCGAGTCCGAGAAATATTTAAATTTAATTACGTATGTGCAAAAATCTCTTAACATGCTCTCTTGTTCTTTTTTTATTATTTTTTACGTCAAAAAACAGTTAAAACTGCGTATGACGTGCTATGGGGAGAAGTGAATTGTGTGCACATTTTCAAAATTCTGTGATCCCTACACTGTCATATACTACTTGAATTTTGAACGAAAAAAAGCTCTCCTGTAATAAAATCTATTTTCAAAGATAAATAAGCAATAAATTTTGGGCTCTTATCCATGATGTCCTTCGTCAAGGAATAATACTTCCTGCCGCGACAACATGGAAACGATAATTTGAATAACTATTTCCCACTGAATTCTAGAAGACGTGCACAGATAATGAAGTTACATTTATGTCCAGAAGCAAAACAAGGGGCCATCTCAGCATTTGCTCAATGGATCAGAGAAACTGGACGAAAATCTCGATCGAGATGGGGGTCATTGACCTAGAAGCTGCGATACAATGTTCAGTAAAAGAAAACTGCCGTGAATGTAAATACAGCTCGTCACCTCACAGGTCTGGTGCCGGAAACACGTGATCCAGTAAGCATCTCACATTCAATACTCGGTTTTAAAGTAAATATAATATTTATCACACAAAAAGTAAATTCAATGTAATATTTATAAAGAAATTATTTTTTACAGTAGAGCTCATAGCTCTGCACTTCCTAATTTCAATTATTTTTCGTGGCGCGCTATATTTTCGTCGTGCGAGGACATCACAAAAGGAACCGTCGAAGCCATTTACAAGTTAGCCAACTGCAAACAAACGAATGAATGAAGGAGAGTCTAATGGGCTCACAACCATCACAGAGGCCGGCCCGGTGGCCGAGATCGCTAAGGCAGTGTGTCGTAGTGATCTCGGACCGAAGGGTCGCGGGTTCGAGTCCCGCCTCGGGCATGGTTGGTATTTGTGTTCGTCCTTTCACCCCTTATCATCAATCACCATATCGTTTCATCCACATAGTTACCATACCGTTAACAGCAATAGTGGTCGCTAATGACCTAAGATGTTGATGCGACCTTAAATAACCAAAAAAAAACTATCACAGAGCACACAACTAATGTGGACACAACGACTACAGAACCTTCCGTTATGTTGCCAGCACTAGATGTCAAAGCAGTCCTTTCTTATAATAATCGCTCTGTATTGTAGGACTGCCATATGCAAAAGTCAATCTCATTGGCCTCCATTTTACAGACTTAAACGCAAGGTAGCAAACATTGTTTGTGTCGAATGTGCATTATGATATAAACCTGTTCGTGGTATAGCAAAACAAATATAATTTTCTAAATAGGACATTCTTTATAGTATAGATTAGCAAATATTTTGTGCCGCATGATCTTGGCAAACTTTTGTAATAGTGTATTTTTAAATGTATAAATATATAGTGCACTACAAATAACAGAATGGGAACTGACTTTTATAAAATTACAAGTGTGAGATGATCCGTGAATATTGAATTAGTTTGCAATATATTTCCACAAGTTCCTTACATTTCATTCCGTTCCGACTCAAAGGATGAAGTAGAAAAACAAACACTTGCAAAGGATCTCGGATATGTAACTTTGCGGTGGCCACCGGAATCATTTCCTTTTGCGACAGCTCGAGTCAGCACATATCAGTGGTTACATTCTAGTCAGTTGAAAAACTTATCTAAAACCAGTCTCAGACGTAATAGCCAGCCAAGAGTTGTTCACTGCTAGCTTACTTAAGTGAAACACGCAGAATTAAGATAATCCAAAAATACTAAATACTCGTTCTTGCATTCATTTTCTCATTATGTTGTACGTATGTTATACATAAAAAATCATCTGGATGGAACCAATGACGACTAGGTGAAAATAATTCCAATATTTAACAACAAAGGAGCAGACTTCTATTATGAAGGACCGGAGCTTGTAATGCCTTTATGGATAAAAAGGTGTCCCTTAACCCCCTTGGAAATGCTCAAACACATTAAGGGTAAGTGCTTCATACACAAAATTCTACACAGCATCACAGGCCATAATTAACTTGTGGTGCTACAGAATCACAGACTTTCTCGTATTATTTTTGTATTTTCTTTGACCCGGGCTAGTTATTCGGACTTGTCACGTGTCAGCTGCCATTTATCGCAGCCCAAAGTACACTTTCTTGAAATTTTCTCAATTTTTCGATTTCCTAATAGTGGAACCGAAATATTACTTTAGGAATATTAATGAAGAGTAAACGTCCTCTTAAATGGCAATTTTTATTGAAACATTTGAAGCCGTCCTTAAGAAAATTTCGTTTAAGCTCTAGTGAAATGCGTATCCTTGAAGCTTTTTTTTTTCACAGAAAATTTTTGAGTATTCGAAAACCTTAATTTAGTTATATGAAGCGCTTTCACTTACAAACGCAATACTGTTTACAAATCTCTGGAAATGTGCATATTATGTGCGTAATAAATATTTCAAAAGATTATATTTGTGTCATTTTTTAAAAAAGAAAAGAATACACAAAAATTAATCTTAGGTCATCGTAAACAGTGCATTTAGTATTATCAGTACAAAAAGTTTGATGAAAAAAATTGGAGCCGTTTTTAAGAAAATGGCGTTTAAATGCTTCTAATAATGCGGAATTTTGAGCTCATTTTCACAGTAAATTTTGAGTTTTAGAGAACTTTTATTTGACATGTGCTCATAAATACAAGAATGTGAACACGTCGCCTCTAACGTAAATATTGACAACTTTAGAGACAAGTCAAAAAAATGAAGTTTTAGAAATTTTTGAAGAAACAAATAATAGAGCAAAATGGCATTTATGATATATTATAGAGTGCATTTGGTACTATTCCTATCAAAAGTTTAAAGAAAAAATTACGAGCTATTCTTGAGAAAATCTTCTTTTTGATATTTTTTTTATATCGCACAAATTGCAAGCAATATTGTGTGAACAGTACTAAAATTTTCAAAAAAATGAGCATGACCTTAACGAGAGAACTATTTATGGACAATAAATTTGATTTGAAGGAAAAATCCCTATCTTCAATTTTGTAGTTGGACGAACGGACGGGTGGACGGACAGGTGGACGGACGGGAGGACGGACGGGAGGACGGACGGGCGAACGGACGGGCGGACAATTTCGCGTGAGCCGGCACATGGCATTAAATTCGTCCTCAAAAAATGCGCCGGTGATGTTCACAAATTAAGAATCAATTCACTGCAAGTGTAATACTTTCTGCAACTTTTCCCGAAGTTGATTTTTCTGTGGAAGACTCCGCCTACTGTTCCACAACCTTAATTCAGAAACGTCTGAAACCTTCGCGTCGTGTCAAAGGAGTCTGGATGCTTCAGTTCGCTGTGCAACGTTATACCTTGTCGGAAAAGATAAAGGTTAAGCGCTCTATCGGCGGGATGCGGAAACCCTTTGAAAAACGCTGTGACCGAGAATTGCGGGAAGTGGTTTTTGTTACGATGCGTGGTGTGGTCTGAGTAAATGCTGATAACGGAAGCGACTTGCTCTTAATTTCAGACCGGCAGCGGTAGCTCAGTGCATCAACTGATGTCACTGCAGCGCCTCTGACCGGGAGGTCCTAGGTTCCCACTCCCCACGGCGGCAGGATTTTCGACTCTAGCTGTTCAGCTAGGTCGAATTCAGTCGCCGTCTGGAGGAGAATTCTAGCGGCCGGCTGCTCTGATCGGTAGTTTTCCGTGGTTTCTCCGATCAACACCAGGCGAATTCCGGAGCCATACCCTACCAAACGGGCCACGGACCGCGCGCGATCTGTTCTTCCTCTTCCTTGTCCTATCCTCTCCCTTTGCACACACACTTACACTAACATGCACTACACTACCACATATTCCGGGAGATCGGTCGGGAGCTTAGAGCTTGTCCCGGTTGGGGCGGTGCCCCGCTGGTGGGAGAGTCCTGGTTAGGGGGAAACCCCACTAGCCGACGGTAGGTCGGCGCCGGATCTCGCCATCCAGCATCTTCACAATTGACCTATTGAGTAACATTCGTTAGAACAGAAAATTAGTAAAAGCTCTACTTTTTAATATGTATCATTGGCTTCTGGGGAGGGGCTAAAGCCTGAGCCCACCTCGTGTGCGTCATTGCATATAATTAAAATTTAATATACAAATAAAATAACTTAAATGCAGGAGTTAAAAACAGACGAATGGACGGACGGGCGAACGAACGGATAGACGCACGCGCGGGCTGGCGGACGGGCGGACGGGCGGGCGGGCGGACGCGCCGACGGGCAGACGGGTGAACGGGTGGGCGGAAGGACGGGCGGACGGGCGGACGGGCGGACGCGGGCGGACGGGCGGACGGGCGGACGGGCGGACGGGCGGACGGGCGGACGGGCGGACGGGCGGACGGGCGGACGGGCGGACGGGCGGACGGGCGGACGGGCGGACGGGCGGACGGGCGGACGGGCGGACGGGCGGACGGGCGGACGGGCGGACGGGCGGACGGGCGGACGGGCGGACGGGCGGACGGGCGGACGGGCGGACGGCGGACGGGCGGACGGGCGGACGGGCGGACGGGCGGACGGGCGGACGGGCGGACGGGCGGACGGGCGGACGGGCGGACGGGCGGACGGGCGGACGGGCCGGGGACGTGCCACACATGGCCAGAGGGGAGGGAGCAGAATCGCCACCCACTGCTAAGTTACGTTTAGGGTTAGGCAGTATTAAATACTTGTCATTAAAATACGTATTTAAATATATTTTGTATTTGAAAAATTGTATATTCCAGTTTTTTTAACTTGTTTTTGGATATGTATTTAAATACTGCTGAATTTGATTTCTCTGCATTTTTCGATGATACATCTAAATCGTTAAACTTCTGTACAGTTATTCGATAACAAAAAAAGTTATTCGTTGGAACTCTATTTGATATTCATCTGTGCCAGGTGAATGACTTTTCCTTTGCGGGTCTCATACATTCACCTGCTAGGTGTTTATTGCCTGATAATGTGTTTGATGAATTAATCGTTTTAAAAGGAAATTCATACATTTATATCATTTTATATTTGCAAGTTTCCATACATATTTGTATATTACTGTTAGTTATTGTTAACAACTTTGAATGACTGACAATCACTAATTTATTGTAAGTGATAATTACAATGTATTGTTGCAATAAAAAATATGTAATTCAAAAATATATTTACTGTATTTTGAGTATTTGTATTTTAAACACTAATTAGCCGATCAAAACCTAATATATTGTGAGTAGGTATTTAAATACTTATTTTTAAAGTATTTTGTCGACGTTTTTAAATACTAAATTTAAAGTATTTTGCCCAACTCTGGTTATATTAGTTTTATTCTATTGTGTATACAGTTAGAAATGTATCTTTCAGGATGTTCTTGACGTTGACATTACTGTGAAAACATGTATTTCGCAGTTTTTCCTTAGCTCAAGTCATTTGTACCCAATGACGTTGAAATTCCTCTTCCCGGATATCATCGTCAAAGGGTGTTATCGAATTTAGAGATGAAGTTTATTTTGGCAGATACTTGACGTTCCAGTGACTGCAAATGAGTCACCAATAACGGTGCCTTTTATGAATCAAACCTATACTACAAAGCACGATGACTAATCCTGCTTTATTTGAAACGTCCATCCAACCATTCTAAAATTGGTCCATTATTAACAAAATGCAATTTAAAGCTGATAGAGGGTATTGGATCATTTATTACAAATGAATTGCGAACTCATGAGAGACCATGAACCTGTGTGAGGGAATTAATATCAAACTAAGCTATCTTCAGATTTCATGGCTTTGCTATAGAGACCAAATTTTCGAAGACCAGTTTCCCTTCGAGTTCCACTATTTATACTGGTTTCGATATTATTTTGTTTTTTTAAATTCACATTTCCTTTTCAGTTTTGAAGTAAATCTTAAAAGAATCGTGTAATCGGCATTTTGAAAAGTGAAAAATATTGAATATGAAGTAAAAGTTTGGATAGTTTTGAGTTTGGTGTAACTAAGTAATTGTTGAATTTGCTGAATTTAATGATATAAAAAACATTGGAAGGCTACATGATGGGTTATAACCAGATAAACAAAGTATGTTACGCAGATGACGCAGTACTTATAGCAGACTATGAAGATAATTCTATTGTCAATGTAATTGACAAAGACTATTGTATAATTTCATAACGACAGGAAAATCATTAATATGATAGTTTCAACAGAAAAAACAAAATCGATGGTCATCTCCAAGGAGCCTGTACGATGTAAGTTGGAAATAGAACACACAATAATCGAGCAAGTGATGAAGTTCCAATACCTGGGAGTGGACATTTCCAGTGATCGCCATACAAGCGAGGGAGCAGGCCATGAAAGATGCTCGCGTATCAGGGTATTTAAGAGATGTAACTTGGAAAAATAAATACCTTAGCATAGAAGGCAAAGTTAAAATATACAAGACCAGTTTTGACATATGGAGCTGAAATCCGAGCTGATACGAAGAAAACAAAACAACTGTACCGATGAGTAAAAATGAACACACTACGATAGGAGGAAAGCCCAGGAGTGGCAGGGTAAGGAATCAGGATGTAAGAAAACAGTGTAATATAACTTATATAACTAAATTAGTGAAAAGGAGGAAAAAAGAATAGAATAACCAAATCACTCGTATGACCAATGACAGACTGGAGAAGATAGCCAGGATCATTAGGAAGAAGAAACCCCGGATTGATTGATTGATTTTTTCGTGTTTCCGGGGGCGTCAACTACTTAGGTCATTAGTCCCGTTAGTGTGGTGCATGTTTTTCTCGGGAGATGGCGGTGATCTTCCCTCGCTGGATGGCGAGATCCGGCGCAGACCTACCGTCGGCTAGTGGGGCTTCCCCCTAACCTGGACTCTCCCACCATCGGGGCACCGCCCCAGCCGGGATAAGCTCTAAGCTCCCGACCGGTCTCCCGAAATATGTGGTAGTGTAGTGCATGTTAGTGTAAGTGTGTGTAAGGGGAGAAGATAGGACAAGGAAGAGGAAGGACAGATCGCGCGCGGTCCGTGGCCCGTTTGGTAGGGTACTGCTCCGGCATTCGGCTTGGGTTGATCGGAGAAACCACGGAAAACTACCGATCAGAGCAGCCGGCCGCTAGAATTCTCCTCCAGACAGCAGCTGAATTCGACCTAGCTGAAAAGCTAGTGTCGAAAATCCTGCCGCCGTCAGGACTCGAACCTAGGACCTCCCGGTTAGAGGCGCTACAGTGACATCAGTTGATGCACTGAGCTACCGCTACCGGTAAGAAACCCTGGAAGGCCGCAGAAAAGATGGAGAGAAGATCTGCAGTCAACATCTAGTGAATCCTCGGGATGAAGCGTGATGAAAAACAGGTGTACAACCTACATAAAAGAAGAAGAAGGAAAAAACTTAAGGTTAAGGTTTTTAATTTATTGTACGTCAAAAACAGTTAAAAACTGTGTGTGACGTATTACGGAGAGAAGTGTATTCAGTGCACGTTTTCTTAATTCTGGGATCCCTACCCCAAACCAAACACAAGTTGAATTCTGAATATAGAAACAAGTGAGCGTTTTTGGAAGAATTGTTAACAAAATATTCGCTCCGATGTAATAAAATCTATTTTCAAAGGCGAATCCGCTAGAGTTCTTATCCCTCATTATATCCTTCGTGATGGAATATACTTCTGCCGCGACAATGAGAACGATAATTTAAATAATCATATTTTCCATTGAACTGTAGAAGACGTGCACAGATAATTGAGTGACATTCATGTCCAGTAGCAAAACAAGGGGGCATCTCAACAATTGCTTAAAGGATCAGGGAAACTGGACGAAAAAAAAGCGGATCGAGATGGAGGTCGTTGACCCAGAAGCTGAGGTACAATACTTGTCAAAGGTTATTTAGGATTATTTATTTATTTATTTATTTATTTACGTCAAAAAACAGTTAAAAACTGCGTATGACGGGCTAAGGGGAAAAGTGAATTGTGTGCACATTTTCAAAATTCTGTGATCCCTACACTAAATCATATACTACTTAAGTTTTGAATTTTGAAAGGGAGAAAAAAAACAAAAAAACTCCCATGTAATAAAATCGATTTTCAAGGATAAATAAGCAATAAATTTTGAATTTTGAAAGGGAGAAAAAAACAAAAAAACTCCCATGTAATAAAATCGATTTTCAAGGATAAATATAAATTTTGAATTTTGAAAGGAGAAAAAAAACAAAAAAACTCCCATGTAATAAAATCTATTTTCAAGGATAAATAAGCAATAAATTTTGGCTCTTATTACTTCCTGCCGCGACAACGTGGAAACGATAATTTGAATAATTGTATTTCCCACTGAATTCTAGAAGACGTGCACAGAAAATGAAGTTACATTTATGTCCAGAAGCAAAACAAGGGGCCATCTGATCGAGATGGGGGTCATTGACCCGGAAGCTGTGTTACAATAGTTGTTACAGGTTGTTTATACTCATTTATACAGTCCAAATGGTAATTAATGCATTATGTATCATTGTTAAAATTAATGTTACTATTCTTGTGATGCTCAGTATAGTCTCTAATTGTATAGAAACAGTTATGCAGCAGAAACGATTTCACTTGTGATTTAAACTTTTCTATTGAATTTAATCGTTTAATGTCATCTGGCAAAGGGTTGTAAAATAATGTACATGTATTGTATGTGAATTTTTTGTAATGAGCTGTTGATACTGTCACCTGATGAATATGATTTCTACGTCGAGTGTTATAGTAATAGACTTCGGCATTTTCTGAAAATATATTTTTTACAAAAACCACTGATTCGTAAATAAAAAGACACGGTAATGGTAGAATTCCTAGATTAATGAAGAGAGGCTTACATGAATCACGTGGGTGGGATTTGGTTATTATTCGTACAATTCGTTTTTGTAATCTAAAAGTCTGGGAGCTATAAGATGTATTTCCCCAGAATATTATGCCATATCTCAGGCGGGAATGAACATTCGCGAAGTATACACAACAATCCAAATGGCAAATAGTACAGTAAATATCATTTTTTAAATTAATATTAATTTCCTTTTTGATGCTCGGTATAGGCACTAATTGTAAAGAAACAGTTATGCGGCAAAAACATTTTCCTTAGAACTTAAACTTATGTATTGATTTTAATCGTTAAATGCCATCTGCTAACGTGTTGTGAAATAATGCATGTATTGAGTGGATTTTTTGTATAATGCATGGATTTTTTGTAGTGAGCTATTGATACTGTCACCTGATGAATATGATTACTACGTTATATAACTATAACACATTATATAATTATAACATTGGCGTTAATAGAAACATATTCCCGCCCATGAGCAAGTCGTTTTTGCTAGGTTAGGTAGTATCGTGGAAGTTGAAATTTACGACTGACACAATAGAACTGGAAACTATACTCGTCTTTCAACCTTAGAAACTGCCCACCAGCAGCGGTCTGATTCACGTTTATCACACAATATTTGATATTCCTTGTCACCGTAATGACCTTCAACTCTAGTCACCTCTTACTGTCGAACCTACACTTTATCAGCCAAAAGTGCGAAATAGGCTTTGTAGTTATTTCCGACTATTAAAAATCAGTTGAATTATTAATTGTAATTTAAAACACAAAAGTTTTATTCATAATTATTTTCGTGTCGAAAATCGTTTTTATGTATTTTTTAAATGCTAGTTCAGTCAGTTACACGAAATTTACATTTATTTTTTAAACACCAATTGACACTAATTAAAGGTCTAATTGTGAAGAGCTAATTTGACTCATAAAAGAATTTCCATCTTCAATAAAAAACATTTGCTATTTTTTACAATTCAAAGAAAAAAAATGTAATGAAAATCGGGCCTACATTATTTTTATGAAAGAACAGTTCGAGCAAATAATGTAAAGAAAAAATGTGAAGCCATATTTGAGAAAATTCTTGAAAAGTCATTGAGGATTAATGTTAAGCCAAAGTAGTACACCTAAAAAAAAAAAAAAGAAAAAAAGACGGGTCGCAACATCAGCCACTTCGATTGGAAGTACACAAGTAGGAGTCCTCATGAGTGAACAAAGCTTGCCGGCATCAATGAAAATATTGTCTTGACTGGTATCATCTTTTTTCATTTATATTTTTAACACACTGGAGCCTCCGCTTCCACAGAAAGACAAAACACGACCGTGCCTCCATGTTGTCCTGGCGTGTAGGTGTGCTTCTGTCTCGAATGAGATCGATGCCAAGAGAGAAAAAAGCAAAATATTGAACAAAAAGGAAAAATACCAAAAATAATCAGAAGCTAAAATAGGCAAAAATGGCAAAATGAAAATCTACTAAAACAACTACAGAAATACAATTAAGTGATTCCTTTTATTAAAACTCATAAAACCGTAATAAAAGGGCATTTTGCTAAACATCCGGGTTCTGCTTATTAGCAATGTGTGTTTTATAAAAAGAGCCATGCAATCATATATCATTTTTTAATGTTGTGAATGAATTTGAATATAAATTTATACTTTTTGTAATGTGATTTGAAATTAAACTGACAATATTTACTTTAGTAGTCCTTGCAACTGTCACTTTTGAGGAAGGTGGCATCGGAGGATGTGTGGATGTGGCAGGGTGTAAAATAATAACTTTTCTCAAAGGCTTTATAGTGGGAAATTTCATGAAACGTAGTTACACATGCGTGACATTAATCCCTGATTGTTTGGCAACTTCTTATGCACACGTGTTCTTTATTTATTTTACGTCAAAAAACAGTTGAAACTGCGTATGACGTGCTATGGGGAGAAGTGAATTCTGTGCACATTTTCAAAATTCTGTGATCCCTACACTGAGTCATATACTACATAAATTTTGAAAATTAAAAATAAAATAAATTAAAAAATAAAAAGCTCTCATGTCATAAAATCTATTTTCAAGGATAAATAAGCAATAAATTGTGGGCTCTTATCCATGATGTCCTTCGTCAAGGAATAATACTTCCTGCCGCAGCAACATGGAAGATAACCTGAATAACTATTTCCCAGTGAATTCTAGAAGACGTGCACAGATAATGAAGTTACATTTATGTCCAGAAGCAAAACAAGGGGCCATCTCAGCATTTGCTCAATGAATCAGGGAAACTGGACGAAAAACCTGATGGAGATGGGTTCTGCAGGTCATGGTCTGCCTCAGTCAAGGAGATAACATGAACCTGTCAATCACATGGCGTGCGGGATTTCCTGTCATTCAGGAGCGAATGTAACATGTATCAATTCGTAATATGAAGTTTCCAAATAATGTTTCTTGCCACAAAGGGATCGCTATATATGGGAGAATTAATCGATGAATGAATGACCCAAAAAACAAATGTTTTAGCCTCATATACATACACTTATGTTTCCCACTATTTACACTGGTCACGCACGATTCATACATCATTTACTTTTAAACGTGATTTAAGTGTTGCTTTAATCACACTTTAATCACACTGATCGTCACAAGGTCCTTTAACAAATCTGTAAATCTTAAGCTTTGTAAAAGTCTTAGTTTTTGGCTTGTAGCCTTGTTCATGTCTCTTCAAAAATCCAATCAATTTACAATATATGAATATATCAATATCAATATCAATTAAAGCGTTAAACACATATCGTCAACAATTTTTTTTGTAGAGAAATACGTACGTACTTATTTAGACATAAATATATTTCACTTGACACGTAACGTTGCCCTCGCATTGAATAATAACTCCAAAATGATGAAGATTTGTATCTTTTTGAATTAGTGTTCAAATGCGCAAATACAATTTCTTCTGAAACTTTTTTACTTTCCGGTCATTTTTCCATTTGCAGAAATATTCGTACTCTTTTTCGTACATATGCCTCGATTTTTCAGGCAATAATTTTGACACAGCACATTCTGCTTCTTTCACAATATCAGGAATTTATAAAACATCATCTTCAGAGTCTAAATAAAATGTATCGTTTGCTTGAGCCAAATTTTTCCTCCATTCTTCCGTGCAGAAAGTCAAACCAGCTGAAATCACAGCCTGCTAAAGGTGACTCCCATAACGATGCTCGCCGTCTACTGCACTGCACTTTTCTATTCTTCTTCCTTGCTTCATCAACCAATGTCATCCGAATTAAATTGGTTCATCTAGTTCACATTGTTCATCTAGTTCATATTGTTCATCTAATTCACATTTCACCCTGTTTCCTCAAGAACAACTCCAATTGTTTCAGTGAAAATTTGCGTATATGGCTGTTTTACTCTTCTGTAATATTCTTAAAGATCTATTTCAATTCTACTTTTAGGGGATCGAAAAATTGAGAAATCGTGACAAATTTTAATTTTGGCGCCGATTAGTAGTATCTGGGAGAGGGTGGAGCAATACCGTAAAACTAGCCTAGACTAGAAATATTAGAAAACTAACTAATGCGAGAAAGTAAGTGTCATTTTATAGAATCACTAGTTTTTGAACGAAAATGAGACTCAAGCCATTTCTTCAAGAGTTCTTCAAGTTATCCATAGACATAGTTTAATCCAAAAAGGAGCCACTTCGAGAGAAGTTTGAAAATCTTGCGGTTTCTTGTAAAGTCCTCCCCCCCCCAAAAAAAATCAAATTATCCATTTCAAATTCAAGGGATCACATCAGCCAAATCGATCGGAGAATATCAATTTTGATGAGAATCCTGGTTTAGCCGACAGACAAAAGGACAAAGGTACACACAAGAGATGGACGGATGGGAGGAAGAACATTTTGTCTGAAATAGATTTTTCGGTAACAAGAACCCACAAAACTATACAACGTGTGGAGGAAGTAATTTGCTACATATAGGAACAAGTATTATCAACTTTTTCGGTATCAGAGACCTAATACCATTAGACTTCTTCTGCCGAAAAATCGACATTATTCTCTCAGCATCATTACAAAACTTTCTCCAGAGGTAACAGTTTAGATTAAAACGCAGTGCTTGTATTTTGAATACTACTTTGTAATTTTACTTTTTAACGACCCACTCATTTACTTATTTAATTGATAATATAAACAGCCTTCTAACAAAAACATGCCTTTCCACGGCCAACCGAATAAAAGTTGTCAAAATATCTTACTTCAGTTGTTATAATCAACATTGTTTTATTTCTTCATCTGATGTGTTTCAGGATTTCATTTACTACTGTTCTCAAATGCGAATTTATACAAAACAAAACTTTGAAAGAAAACGAAAGCAAGTGGAAAAGCCAGGAAAAGGAAGAAAAGAGTTCAAAGTATTCTGATAAGTTTTGCAGAGCAGGAAGGCACGTACATGAACGCACGTGGATGTGGAGGAGCATCTTTAATGGTAAGTTCCGTGGTACCAATTCTTGACTTGCTGTTTTGATTTTGATGTCAATACTTTCATTGATGTTCATTACGGTGTCAATTACACTGAAGAAATACTGGCCACTTATAAGATACTTAACATTTTCTTTTGAAAATATTTGTATCACGAAGGTAATTTCAAAATACTCTTCAAACAAAATAAACTGAGTTACTTAAAGTGAAGTGTCTCAATGAAATAATGTAAGTGAAATTAATATAAAAATAGATGTTTGTATGTATGTTCCAGCGTATCTGTTAAGTATGGAGTAATTCCAACAAAATTTGGTACACATACGATGGGGAAAAGAATACTCTGTGAGTAAAACACACCTATTATAACTGCAGATGGGTGGGAAAGGGATGGCATTTGCAAAGAAGTTGGTTTTGCAACTCGGAACTCGCATAAGGCCCGCAAGAGACTACACCGAGAAATGCGTTGCCAGAAATGGGGAAAGAGGTCGGCGAGGCTGCGTCCACACACTAGAAATAGGCTGTTCGATGTCTTGAAATGCCTTTATGCGTTACAAGCCAAGTGTGGGACGGCAGTTAGCTACAAGATCACTTGCGAGTCCCATTTCTTGCTTTATTAAATGCTCTTGAGTAACTTTAATCCGTGAAATCCTTGTTTTGTCGCCATAATCGTGAACCATCTGTTTAATTAGTTCGAATTGCCTAAAGAGAAATACATTACTGCATTGCATACAAATCATTATTTAATGAAAAAACTGGAACGTATATAACTTTTAAGGGAGGAGTGCAATCTGTGCATATTTTCTTGAGATTCATAATCCCCCCCACTCCGTTTTACTCTATTTATTGGTTGAATTATGAATAAATTGTGAATGATCAACTAATTCAGAATAAAATTCACAATTAATAAATTGATTCATAAATAATAAATACGAATTAAGAAATTAATGAACTAATTAAATTATTTCAAAATACCCCCTCAAGTTTCTTGCTTCAATATTTGATATTGCTCATTATGAACGTATTTCATTCAAGTAAGAATATCCTTCACGCAAGTTTTTTTCTTGTTCATTCCCGTTTAAAGAGAAAATTCAAGTAAACAATTAAAAAACTGGTTGTTTATCATTGTCTTTTACGGCTAAATATTATAACCTCACTCAGTTCTATGCACTGTTTAGTGTTTTCTGCTGTAGCGAAGGCCTAAATGTCGTATAAAAAATGGAGTAGAAATGTGTCCGAGAAAACTCGCTCGCTGACCGACTCGAGCGAGGAACTCTTTCGCCTCCGTGGAGGCGAACGCGAAAATTCTTTCTAGTGTGTGGGAGTCGGTAAGTGTCCCTTGTTTCGATTGTCCGCATTTCACGTCGCACAATTCTCGCAACGCATTCCTCGGTGAAGTCTGTTGCGGGCCTAAGGCCTCATTCCCGATGCAAACTTAAACGTAACGTAATGCTGTAAACGTAGCCGTAAAATTTACACGTAAAAACAAGCATTCACAATGACGAACGTAAGTTTTGCCTGAATCAATCAGAATTCAACGTACTGAATCTTGATCGATTCGTTTCTAGCACGGTGGAAAGATCATTCCACCATAGTTTCTAGCCTTTTCTTCAACATTTCTAACGATTTGTATATATATATATATATATATATATATATATATATATATATATATATATATATATATATATATGTATATATATATGCCAGTAACTGTTGTAGTGCTCTCATTTCCTTCATCGTATAAGCAAATTAGTCGAACCAAATTCGTCGAACATAATTAGTTTATTCACCATGTCAAGTTCGTCACAATAAAAATTGCCCAAATTCTTTCTTTGAATACACTACACGCATCAAAACTGTTCGCAAACTTAGTTTTCTAGATTACAATAATAAAATGACATAACTACAAACTACAACATAATCCGAAATCGACCTGCTCTCTGATTGGTGTTCGGTAGAATTCCGAACTAAACTTAACGTAAAAGCTTGGAGCTTGTTTACGGACTTCTCTACGGTTGTCTACGACTTGCCTACGGTTACGTCAAGGCATTGTGAATGGTCTCGCTTCATAATTCATTTGTATGTTTTGCGGCTACGTTATGTTTACGTTTAAGTTTGCATTGTGAATGAGGCCTAATGCGGGCGGGACCATGCTGAGCGTGTGATGTGAGCGAGCAGAGAGGTCGAGCAAGGGTAGCACGGCAAGCGGGGAAGGGCGGGGCGGGTAGTGCGGCGCCCGGGGGGGAGCGGGCAAAGCGAGTTGAGCAGCCGAAGAGAACAGGGCAGGTTGGATGAGCAGGGTGGCCGAACGGATGAAACGAACGAGACGAGACGAGCGCGGGGGGAAGGGAGAGAGACTGATGGGGAAGTTTAATAATTGATAAATACATACGCGGCAGCTACTGACAAAAAAGCTACCATCCACAACATAATTTTAAAATTACGTCAAATATCTTTTTCCAAATCAATATTATTATTATTATTATTATTATTATTATTATTATTATTATTATTATTATAAAATAATTATTGTTATTAATATAATTGTTCTTGTCGAGGGTGTAATACTGTCTGTTACACTTTCACTATAAATTTTCTTCCCAAAATTATTTAAGGACAGTAGATTTCTTATTAAAACACTTTTCACGCTTATTTTAATTGATGAACACATAAGGCCAATTTCACCTACGGCTTTGAGGGACGTCAAACCATTGACGGCGCGGCAAACGCCTTATTTACATTTCACCCCGGTCGATTCGCTTAACGATGTCAAAATATTCGTCAAATGTTGACGGACCGATACCCCACCATCAACGACTTTGACGACTCGTTAAACTGCTGTTGTGAGGTTAGGGAGAATCAAACGCGTGCACTGTTTATCATTAACCTCGTTATTCCACTTTTTTGCGTTCAAGTGCGGCGTGTGTGATAACATGAGAGATAATGTTAACTTTTGTTTATTTACAAACATGGGTCTAGAACACGTTATTACTCAAAAATATATACTTTTCATTAACTGGAAGATCCTCAATTCGGAAGAGAGAATATCGAAGCCGGTGTTCTGGAAACAGAAATAAAACCGCGCCTGGAATATCCCTCTAACAGAAATAAGCCTCTAACGCCCATGCACAGTAGTAGTTGATAGCTTTAAGATTTTATTTTGCTTGGCTTTTCCTCCGGGCATTGCGATGGAATTTGGTCATCCACAGACCGATTGTGTAAATAAAAAGATCGTTTCTTTCGCAAATCCTTCTTTACGCCCACGTATATGGTATTTCGACAGGGTGCCGGAGCCTAACCAATAAGGCCAGATTTTTTTAGAATTGCGAGCTTTCCTGGAGATACGGAGATGACAGTCTGCACACACGTTCCAATTTTGTCTTCGGAGAAAATGAATTAGAACGATGCAGAAATCGAAAAATGTATTTCTACGCAAATGTGCAAATATGTAATTTTCATCTTGTGCCAACCTACTTGGAATATAATTGTTCATACATCGGTAGTCAGCAGGCTCAATAGCCAATGTGGAACCGCGTTGTAATCCGACATTGTAGCCAACCTTTGTAAGAGGAGAAATAATCAACTCTCGTTCCTTGACGATTCGTCTAAGTTAATGGAGCGTCATTTCTGACAGAAAAGTGTTGATGAAACGTAAAGATGCGTCAATATTTTGACGTTCGTCAAAAATGACGATCGTCAAGACAGAGTTGACGAGTGTTGGTGAAATCCACAGATAAAATTTGATTTATCTATGTTTAGACATACTTTTAAGGTCTTTTTCGAGTTACTAAGTTCAAAAGTATGATAATATTCTATTACAAGTATGAGTGTACACATGGTATTATTACTTCAAAATTTTCTTTCTAGTGGTCATTTTGAAAGAATATAAATAAAGAAAATGATGTAATAGTATGACAATAAGAGTTTTTTCTGTCGAAAAATCACCGTAGTATTATAATACTTACACCGTTTTCCCCGTAGTATTATAATACTTTCGAATATTGCGTAAGCAGATTTTTTACTACTATAGGAACAACTTCACCAGTATGAGGGACCTCCATAACGAGTTTTTACTTATAAAAAACGTTTCATTTTCGTTGAAACCCTTGATTTTTCGAAAATTGTATAAGTTCAGAATTTGTTCACGTCTTCCTACAACTTCAATATTGAAGATAGAGATTTTTCCCAAATAATATCTGTTGTTGAAAGACAGATCTTTAAGTAAGATAATGTACAAGTTTTCAAAAAATATGAGTAGTTTTCGCGCAATTGTGAGTGAAATATAGGTATTTTAAAGTTATTTTCACAAAAACTGCTCCAATTTTTTCTTTAAATTCTCCTCGCACGTAGCAAAGAATTGTAAGAAAAAAGCGGTGCTGGTCGCATTTTCGACGATCTCTCTGTATTTTCCATAATTACAAAAAATTAACAATGTAAAAGTACAATATTGATGATATAGATTTTTTACTTAAACTAAATGTTTAAAAAATTAGATCTCTAAATAAGTTTATGTATTACACTATTTGAGAAGAATAGTTTTCGCGTAATTCCTGGCTGATGTTAATATAATTTATAAAAAGTTCATGAAAAACTGCTCCAAATTTTTCTTTTAACTTTTTCCTTTTATGAAAATGAAGGACGCGCAAAACATGGTGCAGTTCTGATTTGCGTTGGACTTTCTAAATTTGAAGAAATTGCAAAAGTTAGAAGTAAGCGAGAAAATATGTGATGACCTAGCACCATTAGTTATATACTACGAAATATGAAGACTAATATCTTAAATGTCTTCATACTACGTAAGCAGTATGCGAGAAAATCAAAATCAATTATGTGGTGTGGGAGGGCATCGAACAAATTTAAACATTTTCAATATTCAAAATTCATTTTTTAATGAAACTCGCATCTGCGCTATTTTTACGAGAGTACTTTGCTCTTTAGAGGATTACGTTCGCATAAATATCGCAGGATGCATATTTTGCGTACTAGATTGCTCATTATTTGTGTAATTTTAATTTTTAGATGTGTAAATTTTAGCCATTTTCCAAGTAACTAATGATGAAAACAATGATATTCAAAACTTTGTACATATTATTTTCAACCTATGAAATACATCGCAAATTTTAACAATATATTATGAGTTTTCATTGTCTGTGATAATAAAGGAAGACGAAAAGGATTACTCATATAAACTCAAACAATAAACTATAAGATACTTTCATTTATTTCTTGAATGTTTGAGGATGTGCAAAAAATTGTTGAAATTTTGTTAAAATTAATCTACAATATAGATACAAAAATTATCTACATTCTCATCCATCCATTTCCATTGAAATTGTTCCTTTCTATGTTATTTCTTTATTAACGATGTCATTTTTGCTGATATCTTGAAAAAAAAAAATACTAAGAAAACATAAAAATGTGGCAACACCAATTTATTTAGAAATAAGACGACTTTCATAGCCTTGCCATCTGGGTGCCAGAGATTGCTCTGGTACTCCTTAAATTTCCAAATAAATGGAGATAAAATGGAAATAAATGGAGATGGAATAAATGGAAAGTCTGTAAAAGCGATAGAACAGAAACGCTGATCAGTAATAGCAGTTCATATTTACAATATTTTCGTATTAACTTTTATCGTATTATCGGGCCCTCGTTTGGGCCTTTCTCTACCTACCGACGCAAGTTCGAAATTCTCTTTAAAATTTGGTGTTATATATATAAAATTTAAAATAATGGTCTTATATATAACATGGCATCAGTCATTTACGTTCCTGGAGATTTTCCTTTCCAGGTCTATCCTTTTACTTTTGCTCAATACCACATTTAGTCTGCACAAATTTGACATTTGAATACTCTGTCAGAATTATCGATTTATGTAAGCGAGACAAATCTGAACTCGGAGCTTGTGACATTAGTGCATGAACTTCCACCAAGAACGCCAGATTATGTCAATTAATGCTCAACAAAGATAATCCAATCCATATGCAAAAATGAATTCGTGTTTTAGCAAAAGAAATATTTCACACCTTCAGTAAAGCGTACATTTTATTATTAGTTTGATCTTTTATTTTTTCCATGTTGGAATGAAAACGTACAATTATATGAACTAATATATATTGGATACAAATCGATATCGTTTATGTTTTTACCATTTCAATTGTTTTGACAGCTGAAAACTTTGTGATCTCTTAACGTCTATATATTTTGTTCAATTGAAGCAACAATAGGTCCAGTAATAAGAGCACGTTTCTTGGTGTTAAGGTTCTGGAGATATATTGCTTTTAGAACGTTCTTTACAGCAATAAATATTGTAGTGTTGAGTAAGTATACTTATTCATTCCGATTAACTTACATCACTATCATACTTTATTGAATTGGCCTTTGTGCTTCCTAAATTCTTGATACATTCAGGTATTGAGGGTGTAATTAAAATGAAACACACTTGTTGTGGACCATTGTTTAAAAAGCACATATCTGGTAAAAGTTTTCCGCGTGTATCGATTTGATTTACAGTAAAATGCTTATTTTGTAACTACTGGCAGCCGACTACAATTTCAGCTTCTTTGCGAACACCTATTTTCCGTGGGAGAAATCTCATTGGTTGTTGGTAGCTTGGATGCGTTTCAGTGTTTTAAACTTTACAGACAGCAGTTTCTATTTTCGTGAGTGGGGGCGAAAATGCTTTGTTATTAATTAAGTTAAAAAATATTTCCAAATATTTTCGTGCAAGGTTAATACGAATTCAGGCATCTTCCGTGAGCACCTACATTTGTTCACTGGGTGATCGTGAGTTCGGAAACATTGCACTGAAAGCGCTCTATGTACTGCATAAGGTTCGCGCCATTTGCCATGGCTCTGGTGAGTTTTTTCGTCGTAGATACAAAACTGTGAAGAATCATGTAAGTGTGTACCTAAAATAATGTATATCAATGTTTTTAAATAGTGTGCGTGTATTTTCTGTCGATTTGTGAAATCGGTTTGTAAGTACTTATCGGTATGCTGTTAACTCAGTCGTGACCTCTGGTACTAGCCGTTTGTTGATAATCCGGTGAAGATTTTGCTCGACTCCAGTGTGCATAGGATTTATTGTACTCGAATCATGTGTTTCCTTAAACTGTAAGATCATCATCGGTGTCTTTTATTGTAGCATGTAAAAGGTGTAGGGCAATTTATTAATATACCAGTGTGGAATAGACATTCTCAAGGACACAAAATGACAACTTGATATGTTGTCGATGTATCATATCTAATTTGCTTTTTAACGTAAGAGCGTATTTATTTCGTGCAATTTCTTTATAGGTGAAATCAGCACCAACTAATAAACTTAGCGAGGTGTAAAAGAATTATATTATTTTGTAACTCACACTTATAACCAGATCTATTTAAACATGGAGAGAGAATCCAGTGATGAAAATGATTTGGGTATATTTGGTGATGGTTATGCAAGTCCATATGGAAGTCCAAGCCCATTGGAAGAATCTAGTCCGTCTGAAAACCGGGATCAAATATGCAATATATGCAGGTAATACTTATAAGTAATATTTCATAGAGATGTAAGAAGCATGTTTTTGTTGCCATATTAATTGCATTTAACAAATGGGAATATTTGCCCATTATTATTAAGATTAATTAAATAGTTTGTGCTTTGTATAATAGTTATAGTTGATTGGATCGGTATACCAACTGTTCGTGTAATAAGTTGTTTTGGGCCCTCTTTACTCATGAGTCATATCATGTTCTCATGAAATTTATTTTACAGTGCTAAGTACTGCAGTCCTCGAGTTCTATCATGTCTGCATGTTTTTTGCGAGTCATGTCTGGAGAAAAAGCTTATTGATGAAGCAGGCGATTCTGGCAAGAGTGATAGTATCATCATATGTCCCAAATGTAAACAAGAAACTAAGGTATGATTTGCTAAAATGTCTTATTATTTACAATTACAAACTAAAAAGTGCTGTTGATGTTCGATTTTTTGTGAAAGGGTTTCGTTTTTTATTATGTTAGGAGAAAAATAATTCTTGTTTGTATTTTTAATTTGACTTTTCTTTTTCCTAAATTGGTCACTCGCATTCTTGCATTGTAGTTCAATGTTAAAGTAGAGCTTTCATATTCTAGAAATACAGAGTAAAAGAATAGCTTAAATTTGAGTATTTTGACATGAAATCAGAGTTTTTAAATGAAGGTACTTAGGGAAGCCAAATGAATAATAATGAAAAGGAAATCATTTAAAAAAATTCAAAATGTTCGATGGGTTGTGGCGGTGTAGTGTTTCGGACACAAATTTGCTAAGATGAGGTACTCGGGTTCAAACCCCAGCACAGCAGTCTTTTTTTTTTGTGGTGATGCTCAATTCAGGGCAATCCTGAGGTCCACTCGACCTCCTTTCTAAATGAGTGCATCTTGCCAAGCCATCTTTTCCCTTCTTCCAAAATAACCTGTTATGTGTACAATCAGCCCTGGAAGTAAGGAAACAAATGCTGATAAGAGATAGGAGTCCTAACCTTTTATAACCTTAATCATACAGTAGACTCACCATTATTGGAAACTTCGGTATTAATGGCAGATAATGTCCACATGTATCCAAAACTATATAAAGGCAAAATGGTTTAGACAAATGAGCCTAGATATGAAAGGAACTTGCTTTGTAAAGGCAGTGGAGTGTTAAACATATTTTAATGAAAAATTAATAACAGTGTTATACCAATTTTGTCCCGTGTGTCTGGAAAAATATTTCAAAGTTTGTATAACATTTTCAGGAGTTTTTGAACAAAGGGTTTTTTAATCAGTGAAGATGGTACATCACACGTATCAGTTCACACATTTCCATCGCTCACTTACTGATTATCTTCCTTACATAAACCTTCCGAGCAAACTATGTTAACCCCAGTAGTCGTACTGGACTGGTAGTTGCCATTGCGGATAACTCTGATCGAACTGAAATGAACAGATTGTTTAAATCTGGAAGGTACCGAAATCACATGATTTCTAATGTTGAAGTTATTAAAAGGAAAAATAAATTATTTTGTGCAGACTGACAGTCCACATGTGATTCCATGGTTAAGCAGGTTATATTTGCAAGTATGTGAATGTACAAAGCCTAAAGAATTAAAATTGTTGAGATTGGAAATGGTAATACTATTTTGCCGTGATTATATAGATTAAAATTAAATTATATAGATGGTCTCCACAACACCATTTTCATTTGAAATGTTTTGCAGGTGGGAGCTAAAGGTGCTGGCTCTCTTCCTTGTGATTATGTTCTTGCTAACATCTTGGATATGTCTGCAATCGAGAGCATGGCAGTTCTGTGCACTAGTTGTAAGGCCAAGGAGAAGGCAGTTGCGCGATGTTCAGATTGTGCTAATTTCCTGTGCCCTAATTGCAACACAGCACATCAGGTAATCATATTCTGTGAAATAGCTCTACACCGAGTTAAGATTTTCATTTTTCTGCATGTTATGAAATAATTGGTGTCTTGTTTGAACTACTCTTTTATCTTCATTTTTATGAATTTCAAATATTAGAAACCTTCATTTATACAATATAATATACACAACGACTTCTACTCTACAAGTGCAATGATAAACAGGAACTGGAAAAACGCAAATCAAGAACAAAGATATATAGTGACTCGATTCGCGATTCATGGTTTCCATCATAAAGTGTGAAAGACAAAGAACTTCCATATCCTTGCAGAAGCGTCTCTCTGTGAACTATGTGCAAAAAATGTGAATGATACCACTTTGAAATTCGCGCAAAAAAAACGCAAATCTCTGAGCCACTTCAGCCAAGAGTGATGAACATTCAGTGCCCACTTGTCGAACCTTCTAATTTTATTATACTAGGAACCTTCATGTATTGACTTGATTTTTTCTCAAAAATTGGAAATGGATAATGCTTAAAATATTGATTCAGTGACTCAATTTGCTTGATGTCCTGCTTTTGAGTAGTAATTGTACTTCCCATATCCCAGTTCAGTTTGTTAAATCTGAAATGAACTAGTATGGGGTCACGTCATTGGTACAGTAATACAATTTGATTATGAATAAAGAAATAGTCAAACCACAAAATATTGTTCAATAAGTATGGAAACATAGCTTGAGCTTTTGGGGTGACCTGCCCATCTTCATTGGGGGTCTACAACAATATCCAATAAATGTGGATCACATTTGGTTAGGTGGCTACTGTCTTTCTTTATTAATTTTCTTTACAAAGTACTATGAATTTTCTGCTAAAATTACTGAATTCATAATAAATTTTCTAATTCAGATTTCAATCAGAAATGCTGTTTATATATTGTTCTGTTTAGTTAAATTGAATATTTAACATGGATACCTTCAGTTGAAACCTATCAATAGAATTACCTATTGATTTAATCCCAGAAGAAATATTTTTTTCTGAACTTCCATGGTTACAGAGAAATTGTGAGATACACTCAATTCTTAAAATCAAAATACAATTTTGGTGTACAGAAAAATAATTTACTATTAAATTACTTGTTTCAAAAAGAAAATACTTTTAATATGGTTCATTATTTTTTTGTACATCTTTGAAGGATATGAAATTTGGTTGTTCATTGATGAGCCAGTAGTCGTGATATAGGGAAGTAAAAGCAGAGAACAATTACAAATGGGGGAGTACTTTATAAACTAAATGTATTATCTAAATAATTATTATTATTATTATTATTACTACTACTACTACTACTATTATTACTTTTCAGTTCATGCGTTGTTTTGAGAATCACCATGTTGTTGCTTTTGAGGACATACGGAACTCTCATGAAGCTGTTCCTATACATAAGCCTGTTTTTTGTGAAATTCACTCTACAGAAAGTATGAAATACTATTGCTACACCTGCCAGGTAAGTTAAGTTGCCTTAAAGTGCCTTTTGTATTCATCCTGTTTTTGTTGCAACTACCCGCTTTTCCTTGTAAGGTCATTGAGATAGAAACCAGCAACTACAAAGGGCTCTGTTAGGAGATAAATTAGTTTGTAGGTAGCATGTGCAAAGTGCTAAGAACATTGCAATTAACATGATGTTTCTCTAGTGAATGAACATCTTCTTTGTATTAGTGCAATTATTTTTCAACACTGTAGAATTTGGTTCAATTCAGAATTGAATAAATGTTAAATTGTGATTATTTTTATGATATGTATTAAGTGAACTCTTTACTGGGGATTTTGAGTGTATCTTATCTTCAATTAGAACTAAAAAAGTTGCATAATTTTACATGTTTATTTTTCCATTTTTCTGCTTGTTCTTCTGTTCTGGTTTCATTACCTAAATAACCTGCGTGTAAGATAAACATTCTTCCATGCTGTGTTGCATTGCCATTTTCGTCATTTGTTTATTCCGTTACGGAATGTTTGAATCACTGACTTACAGTACATAAACTTAAAGATATACTTGGTTCACTAATTTAATCCATAAAACTTTCTGGGAGATGGTTTCTAAACAAAGTTGTTTCTGCAAAATTTGTATTTGTCTTAAGCCCTGCATTATTTTTGTGATCTTCACTCTATTTATGGGTAGTTTCGTAGGCTCAAGAAATACAATTTTTTGAAAAACAAAACAAAACAAAACTCCTTGTACATTTCAATGAACATGACATTGACTATTCCACTCATGAAATTACTGTTTATCTGTACATATAAAATGCCCCAATCAGGGCAGAGTATCAAAAAATTCATTGCTTTTTCTATCCTTTTTTTTTTTACCGCCCCTTCCTACTAGCCAGTAATAAGCTGTGACTTCTCTATCTTTCGAAGTGGTGTTTATTGATCGCTATGTTGATGAGCAATCACCCAAGTATTGACTATAACATAACCTCTTTGATTTTAATATGCTTTTAGTTATTTTCAAAATTTCGTGCTTTGCTTATTTTCAAAATTTTGGAACTTTGTGGGATGTAATTTCATTAGTAGGATAGTCCTATTAAATACCACTAGTGCTTTGGAAATTCTCAGATAAATCCACTCCTTGCTTCACAAGTCAGGGCTTTATCAGCAATTTCCAAACCACTTGTGGTATTAACCTGTGGTGACTGGATTTCTTTCTGTTTTTAAGGAAAATTTTGCTTCTGGTCAGGTGAAAAATAGTATGGGTGTGTTTTTGGCTTCTTTTCTTGGAATTGATTGGTTTTCCACCTAATGAAAATTTCACATGAATTAAGATTTTGTTTTTAGGAAGAAGTATCCAAGAAAGAATGGTTTAATTGTATTGTTTTCTCATTTATGAATGAAAGATCAATAATTTAAAAGTACCAAAAAGGTTATTGTGACGATATTTTGGAATTTATTAGTTACTTGAATCTAGTACATCTTATTGTACCTGTATCATAAAGAACCTAATTATGATAAAAATGGTTTCCACAAGGTACTATTAAAAGTGATAGTGAGAAGATGTTTCTGCTATGCCATAAAACACAATCACTGAACATGTTACTAACACACTTGTAACATTCTAAACTGAATTGTTAAAAGGAATAAGTAATTTAACAGAATTTGATCTGAAACTTAAAAATAAGGCCATACTATGTGGGAAAATGTGAAGGGAATATGCTAACAATGTCCCATTGTATTTATTATTTCTGCTAATAGGTGTTTTGCAGCCTGGTGGGTAGATCACTGTAAAAGTACATACTTTGAGGTTAAAGATATTTGTACATTAATTTTAAAACTGAACATTATTAAATAAATAACTAAAAGCTAAATACTGTTTTACTTGAATAATCCTTGCATATTTTTTCAAAAATTGGTAGTTGAAAATTAGGGTACGGATGTTATTCATGTCCAGGTTGGTGCCGGCATATTAATGGAACTAGTTTTTTGAAGCATGTTGTACATGATCCATGGTTTGGTTAGTTAAAAGCATTCATTGATCCCTGCACACGAGCATTGCATTGATGCACATCACTTAACACTGGTAACATCAATTGCATCAATGTGTACACATGAGTCACTTATCGTGCGTTGTGGATTAACCTTGTATCTTATGAAAAATGGCACGAGTCCTCTTGAGGACATGCATTGTGCCCACAGCTCAAGCAAGACACTCAGGCTACAACATAAGCCAAGATAACACATGTTTTCTAGCTTTCAGTGCGTATTGGTAACAATGTCCATCACCAAGAGCACTCGTGTGCTGTTTCACATAAGATACAGTGTTAATCTATGATGCATGTTAAGTGACTAATGTGCGCAGACATCAACACATGTTGACGTAGCTGTCCTCAGCATTAGACGTGACGCGCATCAACACAACAATCATTGCAGGTACTCTTGACGTGCAGTAATGTTCACAAGTCACACTATATTAATCTTGGCTTCTGTAAGTTCGTGCAAGAGACCTTTCATTGCGAAAGAAAAATTATGCATGTTAGAAGAAGTAGAACACAATTGGTAATCGCACAGCAAGAAGGAAGTAATGATGTGTATGAAAGTTGCATTATGCATAGTGCATATGAAACAGGCAACTTATTCCAGTTGTTGTAAAGGAAACGTTTTCCAACGTGTCGTCTTCTGTGGCCTAAATTTGTATTTGTGAAGTATCTACTGTAGCTGTAAATTACTTTCCATGCTAGATAACCGGCATATGCCTTTGCCTTAGTCTTTATTTTATCCTTTCTGTTTTCAAGTGACTACACCTTTTTTCCTGATGTTCCAGAAAGTTAAGTTTGTATACCCAGATTATATCCTATCCAGATTTTTGATTTGTAAATAACTATGTGTGTCCCAATGTTGTGCTGTATATTCCATTAACTCTCTGAGTAACAAGTAAACTGTTTCATTGAAGTCTGGATGGGATGTTTGAAAACATAATTATTTTCCAAATTTCATTGTTTTCTTGCTCTATAAATGTGTTGTTAGATTCAGATGTGTAATACTGGGTAATCAGTTTAAAATGCAACCCTCAGCAGGCAAAATGAATTGCACTGGCAACCATGTTTGAGCAGGTCGCATAGAGGCTGGCAGTTTCAAGCAGGTAAATTGTCAGGAAGTACACTTAATCCTTTCTCACCTAATGCCATCTAAAAGAGGAGAGCAGGTGACGGATCGAAAAGTCAAATCCCATCGAAAGAAAATTGTATTGACAAAAACAGATATTCCTTTTGTAAATTATTTAAAAGTGAAATAAGCTTGCCATGTAAAATATACATTCAAATAAAAGAACTTGACTTGTTTTATTATCGCAACAAAAATTATCCAGAAATGTACACGTTTTATTCTTGCTGTTTTAAATATTAATAAATTATTGATTCCAGATTCGCAGAACAATTGTTTGTTATTGATATTATTATTATTATTATTATTATTATTATTATTATTATTATTATTATTAGTTTTACTATTATTATTGAAATAATGTTATTTTAAAAATGAAATTAGTTTTGAAGAACAGACTCGATAATCAGTGCATAATCACTGGTTAAATTCTCAGTGAAAGATAGTCACTGATTAATGATACATCACAGTCTTGCTCTTCATCCCATTTATCTCCAACAAATGATAAAGATTTGGAAAATTCCCTGCAAATAAAAATAAGAAAGCTAGTTTGGTAATCAGTAAAGAAGAAAAGGAAATTATTTGTTGTGAAGAACAATTAGTGTCGGAAACAAGTGAATCTCACAAAAAATGTTCAAAATGCCCTCCATCTCTGCACAAACAAGCATTTACTCACTTGAGAACATTTGGTGCAGCCCAAGGTAAAGTTTCATCGTGTATGTGAATTGCTTCTTCAATGTTTCTTTGCAGCTCTTAGAGATTAGCAGGCTTATTTGAATAGACTTCACTTTTCTTATTTGCATAGATCCCTAAAGATTAAAATCTGGTGGTGACAAATTAGGCGAACAAGAGCCCACAAACCTATGTTAAATTATTATGTTCGCAAAAAACTCTTTCAGCAATTGCATTGTCGATTTGGCTGTATGTGATGTTGCCGCATCCTGGTGAAACCAACAAATTCATCCTTTTCAAGGGATACGAAATTTCTAAATGTATTCGGACATTTCTGCTGTTTCTGTTTCTTTTAAAAACAACGTACCAATAATTCTTCATCGAGAAATGGCACACAATACTCCAATACAATACAATACTCTTTTAATACAATTGTCTCTTCTGTTTCCTGTGGTCTCTCGGTTCCCCACAGTCACTGTTTTGCTGGTTAACATTTCTATCCAGATGAAACCAAGCTTCATCTTTAAAAATGTATCTAGTATCCTGTATCAAGACCATGGTTAAAAACCTAGATCAAGACCTTCGCTAACAAATCATCTTAGCCATTTGCAGTGATACATATGACAAAAGCTGATCAGGAACCATGAGTTTCTGAGAAGATCGCTGTTTGAATTGTTTTGTGGCATAGTGTGCACTTCCATACGATTACATTGCTGCTGAATCTTCATGATGTTTTTGAGGAAGTTGAAAGAACATCCCAAATTTCCTCTAGTTTCGCAGCGTGAGCACTATATTTCGGCGACAGCGATTTCTATTAAACACGCCCCCATCTCCCAATAGCACTTCACACATCAAAATTTGATGTGGAATAGATTCAGATTATTTTTTTCCCCTTAAAGCAGCCTGGCACTCTTCGAAAGTTTGCATTTGGAAATACTCCACCCCAAATCTGCATTGTAAGTTAACTTCAAAACAGTGAAGGAAGAGGCAGCGTATTAGGCAGTGAGGTGTGTATTTTTATTTGAAGGGGAGGATTTAGGTGGCCTAAAACATTGCCAGAAATGATTAATAAAATGTTTTTAAAAAGCCCTGAAAGCAAAGAAAAATGCCATAAAAAATTGATCAAAACCTGTTCAGATTCCATTCAATTCAAGCTATTGGATGGTACTGATGTAATTGAAGCTTTTTCTTGTTCAAGTGAACTCTGCTTGCAATCTTTTGGTTTGGGCTCTTTACCAGGAAATCTCGGTTGTTAGTCATCTCAAAATTGGCCAAACTGATGATCGCACTGACAGGAATCTTAGATTACATACTCAAAATGGTGGACATTCCAATTTCTGAGTGAAGAAATTGAATATGTTACTCAGGAGTTCTGTGGGGAACATTTGTTGCTTCTTGAAAATATTATTTGAAGCAAGTACCGTTAAAATGATTTTCAAATTGATGAAATCCGCAAAAAAGGTTTTTAAAAATGATGGGAAATTGTAAAAGTGAATTATTAGTCGAAATCGACCAAAAAAAATGCCAAAAAAAAAATTATTTTGTCATAACAGTTAACGTCTGTACTAAAAGGTATTTTTCTAAAGTGAAAAGAAAATGCCATTTCATTAAAATCTGCCCCTATTTACAAGTTTCACAACTACTTTAACAGTGATTGGAAGAAACTAGAAAACTCTTAACTTTTGATAAAAAGGTCAAATTTATAGAAGCATGAGAAACTCAGAAGCTGTCAATGAAGAATGTTTAACATTTTTTTATTGGTGAATTCTTCCATAAATAAGTTATATGTTAATGTATTTTAATAATTATAATAGTAATGTAATTTACTACTTTCTGAACAGAAATATCAATCTCACAAATGTTATAAAATAGACAACAGTGTACAAAACAGAGACTTTAAACCAAATGTTTTTTCTCCCTTTCTTCTGGCTTAGAAGATTTTACTGTATTTTCAAAAAAAAAATGGAATCGACAAAAGATTTAACTTCTTCTAAGTCCTTGCAAATATTACTAAGTTTTATTTACAAACAAATTACTAATAATGTGAGCAGTTTTATTGATTTTTGGGTTTGATCCTTAACATTTTGATATTTACAGAAAATAATCTTGAGATTACAGACTATCATTATCTAATCAAATTTTAACTGGATTCAGTAATTGGCTAAAGATGCAGAATGTTTCACTTTGCAACTAGTGTTAACTGAGATATGACACATCAAACACTCGAGTTTAATCCCCCAAGCATTGTTCGTACCCAAGGTATCATTTCTTCATAATGTAACTGGTCACATGAGAGGAAAAGGACCCCCAAGGAAAGTTACGCATGTTCTTTTGAATGGCTCAGAGAGAAAATAACTAGTGGTGTTATGACAGCATGAACTTTCTCAAATCGGTAACAATTATAATATCCTTATTTCTGCCCATATTAGCCTCATCTTAGCCATGACTTGTCTTTCAGGCGTGAAAATTTAATTCATTTAAAGGTAGTAGACGATCCAAAACTTTATTCCATACTCGGAAACACCCAACAGAGATGTTATGATAAGAATTTCAAATAGCTGGATCTCAGCGTTCCCTTTGTTGTATTGCCTTGTAACTCTTGAAAGGTTTTAGCAAAAGATATATGGAAATTTGCAAAATTGTGCTAGACGACTCGTATAAAAAAAACGTGATCTTTTTATAAAGCAGATTACATTGAACACAATATTTCTATCATCAAAATTTTACTTTGGCATTGTTAATTTTTTTTTTTTGATATTTGAAAATTCAGAGTTCACCGAAAATGAGACATAACTAATTTCTTTACCATTCTTGCTACATAAAAAAATTTCAAGTCAAAATTTGGAGTAGTTTTTGAGAAAATGTTATTTTTATAAACTGCATTACTTTCAGGAAGAAATTATGCAAAAACTGAAATTATTTTTAAAAAAGTGCCCCTCACTTTTTACTTTCTCGTGCTTAAGAGAGAGTTATGCAATGCTGTGTGAAAAAACGGCGAATTTTCGACAGAAAAACTTATTACAGGGCTTATTACATTATTTATTACTGATAACAGAAAATTGTATAAATCAGGTTGCTAAATTTAGGGAAAAAAATCCTCTAACATGTGGTGCAGCCAGATTTTGCGGGTCTCTGATACCGAAAAATCGATTGTCAGTAAAATGTCTGTCTGTCCATCGGTGAACAACACCATTCAGCCGATTTTCTCCAAACTTGATATACCCTGATCTGGCTGATGTCACAGCCCTCAAATTTGAAAGCAATATTTTAATTTTGGGGGATTCTTTACATTAAGCCCCTGGGACATTTTTAAAATTAAAAAAAAAATGGCCCCATTGATTTTGATTAAATTTTGTTGTTGGATAGTCTGAAGGATGTTTTAAGAGAATGGCGCAGGTCTCATGTTGGTTGAAAATCCTGATTTTTCGAAAATTGAAAAAATTCAAAAATATTTCTGGTGACTTCCTACAACTACAATTTTGAAAATACAATTTTTTTTCTTAATGAAATGTGTTCATCAAAATCAGATCTTAAAATAAGGTCATGTTGAATTTTTCGAAAATATGAGTAATTGAGTGTCAAACTTTATCGTCCACTCTAAAAATCCTGCACTTCATGCATTGTAATATTAGAAATGTTTTGAGGCAGTTGGATACTATGCAAGTTAGTTATTTCTTTATTTGTTTCTTACATTAGAACTATTGTTATAAGTTTACAAATTAATCTCTTAAAAATTATTTAAAACCTATTCAAAATAAATTAGAAATAATGATTGCTAGCCATCAGTTGCCTGCTCCCAATTGAAACAGTTGGATGCTACTGAAGTTAGAACTTGTATATTGTTTCATATTTCCTTTTTATTATTATTATTATTATTATTATTATTATTTAGTATATTATATTTGTTATTTCATTTTAAATTGAGTCTTCTAATTTTGTTAAATATGAAAACGAATAGATGAGCGGTCATTGTTGGTTATTGTAAACTGCATTGATTACAGAAGGCGATAATGACGGCTGCCTTTTGTTCGTGGTAATATACATCAAAACTTTTATATATTTGTAGAATAATACAATACCATAGTGTTTGATAATTACTATTATATTTTTTTTATCTATTGCATTTGCTTATCAACACAATTAGTATCGTATTATTTACCAACTTTTAATTATTTACATTTTCACATACTGCTTATGAAGAGTATTGTAAGGTTAAAATTCATCCTATCTGTTCCTGAATACACTGCATACCTTATAAAATGAATTCTATGTCAGAAATATATTTCCATTTAAAGTTTTGAATACAAAATTATTGCTTGAAAGTATTTAATTTCCATTACTAATGGCGAGAAAGTACATGCTGTTGTTGCAACACTAGTTTAACCCATGTACCCTGTTTCAGTAAGAAATATGTAAACTCTGTATGGGGTCATATGTGATCCTGGCAAATACTAATTGCATTTTCTATTGCTTTTAGAGTTACCTTGGGTGTTTAAATCAACTGTTATGAAGTCAATGGCTTCAAAAAATATATCTATTTTTGCATATTTTATTGATATTATTGGCAGCAAAAAATATTAATTAAAAATGAGAAAAGTTGAATGAATAGTTATGGAGAACTTAGAGTTCATTTTTTGCTATCTTTCCTTCTCAGAATGATTAATTACATTTACTAAACAATATTTTTTTGGTCATATTATTGCATAAGGTTTCACCAGTCATAGCATACTTGATTGATTTTATTATCCTCGGGACATAAGAGGACATAAACACATCCAAATCTCTTTGTTCTTGTCTCAGAATTCTTCCTCCAGATTCAATCATGCAATCCACTGGAAACTACTGCATCTCTCATTGCTTTCTTTTTTTGCAGCTGATTTTATAATCTCTCTGATTTCGGCTTCTTCCATTTCCATAGCAGCTTTTGTATTGGAAACTGTTTTCATGCTTTGTGTGTTTTTTTTTTTTTTGTGAAGGAGTTATAATTCTGTACATAACATGAGCATTGATTGCTGCCATATCTATCACATTGTAAAATATTGTAAGTGGCCATCTCCTTGTGGCATGGTAACATATTGCCTTGCCATCCTGTTAAGTGTCAGCTCGTGTCTTCGTGCTATTGTAGTATAAAGTTACTTCTGGCTTTTTATTTTCATCCACACTGATATCAAATTTTTCATGAAAAGTATGGCTTAGTTTTTTTCTTGGGTCATATAATACCACGAGTGTATTTGAGGTCATTCTGAAACTGCTTGAATACTCTGGGTTAGGCCTGGATGGTAGCATTTCTTTTGGTATTTTACCACGGTTAGAGCAGAGCAAGACTGAGTTCCTCAAACTCTTCACCAAGTTTATAGCAAGTGGAAAAAATGACCAGTTGTGATATTTCTTCCACTTCCGCAGAGTGATCAATCATGGCATGAACGATTGATTCTCTTGCCCTTTGTTTATTGGACATTAGAAGCATGAAGAATAGCATATCTAGATCATGAAATTTTTATAAATAAAATTATGCATAATATTAAGCATAATATTAAACTATATTACTATTGGGCACAGAAATAACTCCAGAGTACAAAGGTATGTCTAATGTTTTAGAACAAAAAAAGTTGGGACCCCCCCCCCCCCCCGCCTTCCCCCCGTCTTTTTCAATATTATTCAATGTTAGACATACCTACAATATTTTCAAGTGGTAGGAATATGCCAGAAAATTTTGAACTTTTGCAATTTTTGAAAAATTTGATTTCAACTAATGTGAGACTGGTGCCATGTTTTTGAGAGTTCTTTACATTATCTGAGGCCAAAGTTAAACAAAAAAAAATGTGAAGCCATTATTGAGAAAATTTTGAAAATGTTTTGGACACTTCATGTAAAAGTACCCTCTAAAATGAAAATATCCATTTTGAAGGGCCCCACTTTCCTTCAAGGTGAGATTCCACCCAAATAATGAGAAAATATTGTGTTTTTGTGTGCGTGTGTGTGTTTTTTAATGTGCATTATCTCAGCCAGGCTAATGCTTTAGAAGTTCGGTGGTTCCATATAAACATAAGTAGTTCTGAAACTTGAATCTCAAAGGCTGTGGTCTTCACAGATTCATTTTTAGTTACCTTGTTTAACTGCAATTTGGTGGGTGTGATGTAAGTTTTATTTTCTCTCTTGGGGTAAGTCTTGGGGTAACTTGGTGTGTGAAAGAAATGTCAACTAGTTCAAATTAAATGGCAAAACCATAAGGTTATTTTAAAAAGGTTGTGAGGAAAGGAAATGATTCAATCTTGAGGACTGTCGAGGTTAATTATTTGTGAATAGATTATTCTACTAGATAACGTAAAGCTGTGGATCTACATTTGCAAGAGTATTTGTTTTCATTTTATAAATAAATTTGTCATTAAATTTTTGAAAAAATGCAGGTCCGCGAAAAAAATATTTCAGTTTTCTGCTAAGCAATTATTTTCAATGTAGATCAGTTCAAGAATAGTACAGGTGATGTACAGGAAAATTTCAAATTGATGTCTCCAGTAGTTCCTGAAATAAAAGTGTCATCAATATTAAGAATTTAATATGGGTAACATTGGAGGGGAATGTCTCGTTAAATCAATCTGGTAATAACAATTTGGAAGAAAATCAGTTGAATAGCTAAGGCTTTAGCATTGACCACAGACGGACATTTTGCTGTCAATTGATTTTTCATTATCAAGGTCCCAAAAAACTTGTGAGCACACAATGTGTTAGAGAAAGTAATTTACTTCATGAAGGAACAAGATTTATCCTGTTTTTGTTACCAGGACACTGTAATGAGTTTTTCTTTCTTTCTCACACTATTACAACACTATATTGCACAAGCTGTGCGTGAGAAAGTAAAAATAATAAAATGATTCTTTTCATAATATTTACCCAGATGTTGTGAAAGTGAAGGGGAGTACACAATTTGGGAAATGAGTAATTGACATCCCATTGTATTTGTTTTTGAGTTGAAGTTTCATTTTAAGCATAGTAATATTTTTAGCAATGAAGAATTTATGTAAATATATTGATAGTTCATGATTTTCCATTGTACAAAAGTTCCATCTAAAGTTATTCTCTGAGTAGAGGTCTCTGTCAATTTTTGTGGTAATACACACTGTTTCATGCTTGTATCAAACTGATCAAGGAATTTATTTTTCAAGAGAAAATCTGACATGACATGAACTGGTTTGATTTCAGATTCCTGTCTGCAACAGCTGCTTGTTAAATGAACATAAAGCCCCAGAGCACCACTACGAGCACCTAGCTGAAGCAGAGGAACATCAGCGTGAGGAATTGAAAAATCTAATGTCTGAAAGTAAATCCAAAGTGGAATTCTGTGAGAATGCTTCAAACCATTTGGAAAATGCTTTAAGTGAATTGCAGCAACAACATGATAATGCTCGAGATCTTATTCAGGAGACATTCCAGAGCTATAAGGCTGTGCTTGAAAAATGTCGGGATGATATTCTTGAAGAGTTGCAACAAATACATTCTAAACGAGAATTAAAAATAATGGACACTTTCCACAGGCAAGTATCTGTGTGTGTTTTGTTAAAGGAAAAATACCATGAAAGATTTTAATAAAAAAAAGATGTTGGCTTAAAAAAGAAAGTGCTCTTGCTCAATGCTCTCAAAGAATATCCTGTTAAAACTTATTGCTTACCAGTTTTGTATCACGGATTGTAGTGGCTTAATTTAAAAAAAGATGGTTGTTCTAATGTTATTTCTTCTCTTAATGTCGTAATTGTGTGTGCTAAATTTTCCACTATGCTATCTAACTTATAGTGTTGAAAAAACAATGGAGAAAATAGATGATGCCTGCAAATTTACATCTCGTCTTCTTGAGCATGGCAACACTGTTGAAGTGCTTTCCCTGAAACAAGTGGCTGGAGCACAACTATTGTATCTTATAAATAACACTCCTAAACCTGATGTGAATACCGCTATTGAATTTGATACAGATATGAAGAAATTTGAAAGTGCTGTGAAGGTAAGTTTTCTCTTTGCATAGTTGTAAAGTTGTAAATTGTAAAAACTAAGTGGAAATTATGGATGTTAAAAAATAATCTGTTGATTAGTCTGAAGACAAAAGCTTACTGAATCAAATTATTTTTAAGAGACAATTCAGCATGTTTTGTTGTTTTTTATTTATCTTCCATAAGTACATAATTGAATCATTTTATTGTCATAAATTTACTTTTAGAAGTATTTGAGTACTGTTCTTTAGATGAGTAAAAATTCTCTGGTTTATTTTGTTTTAGGCTACATTTGGCTCATTTCGTGCTGAAGCTGTGTCAACACCTAAAGAAAGCTCATCTCCCCCCACTCTTCCTAATGTTGGATCCATAAAACTTAATGATATTATTAGTGTCCCTAATATAAGCACTACAAATGGCTGCCCTAGTACTGTAACCACAACTAGTAGCCCCGTCTCTCTTCCAACTTCTATGCAGTCTTCATTTGAAGGAGAACTTGCTAGTAATGTGGGCCCAAGTTTCACAATACCACCAGGTGTTTTGAATGCAGAAACACCTGCTGTGCCAGCCCCACTTCCTCCCACCACTTTGCATGGTCTTACCAGCATCCAGGAATACAATTTGCAGCAGTTGGCTAGTTTGGCTGAGAAAGAACCTGTGAGCTCCCCTGTGATGGGTGTGCCACCCCCTCATCCACCCCCCAGTTCAAATCCTAGTCCAACACCTTCATTTACTTTGGCAGATCTCTTCTCAGGGGACATCAGTTCTGCTAATAATGCTCTCAATAATCTCCAGGCTCTGGCAAAATTAGGTGGAGTTTCTTTAAACAGCACAGGTTTGTTGAATTGTTTTTGGATCTTAGTATTTGAATTATTTACATTTTAAAAAAATTGAATTTAAAATGAATTTTTTGAACATTTTAATTGGTCAGATTTAGCCAATGGTTCTCTTAATGGTGCTCCACCCCCTGCTGGTGCTAATCTGGTATTGGGGCGTGGATCATCACCAAGCTTGGAGATATCTACCACTATTGCCACACTGAATGGAGGGGCTTACCGATCTCTCTCAGGTTCTCCCTCTCCAATATTATCACAGCCAGGTATATTTCTTACCAATTGTATTGCCTTTTGAGTAATGTATTTATATTTTGTAATCTATTGTCACTGTTCTCAACAGATGAACTTCTAGGTGAAGGACTTCATAATATTCCTATCATAGGTGTTGGAGGTGGAGGCCCCACTAATACTTTTCACCATCCTCGAGCTTCGTCTAGCAAATTAACTCCAATGCAGATACGATGCAAGTATGGTCAATTAGGACCTAGCAAGGGACAGTTCAACTCCCCTCATGGGTTTTGCCTGGGAATTGAGGAAGACATAATCGTTGCTGATACCAACAATCACCGTATTCAGGTTGGTACTTTCCTCTTCTGATTCAACACTTCATGCAAGCAGTTGCTTCAAAATTTACTGATAGGATTGAGCATTTGTTTTTTCTTTCATGCTACTGTGAATGAATATTTTAGGAGAATGTGATGATAATATATTAATTGGAAAAAACTTACGATCATGTTGCTAATAAAATCTTTAAATTCTCAAAAGTTCAATATAACACTTAATTCATCTCCGTTTATTACCATTGCTTTTTTGGTAATCAGGAGGAGAAATAGTTGTACATAGCTACGAAGTAGTTTTCTCTGAAATTGTGTTCTGCAACTTTAGTGGTCTGGGTCAGAGTATACATGTTCATAAATTTCAGGGTGTCCATTGTTTGGTAAAATGTTGGATAATTTCATAGATGTGGAAAAGTCTGGGGAAAATGAGAGAATTAAAAGAAAGTTTAGAAAGTTGAAGAAACATAAAAAAGAAATAATTCTGTAAGACAATGTTACAATGTTTTAGTTCGTTTTTCACTATTTTGATTTCTGAAGCAAGAATTGTTAAATTTATAATTTTCACAAAATCATAGCTGACAATTTGGTTACAGATACCTTAAGTTTTTGTTTTTTAAAAATATTTTCTTGAAATAGAATGAAATGCCTCCCTAACCTTATCGGGGGAAAAATTACTGATAAAACAGGAAGTGAAGGAAATTAGTTCCAGGAAAAATGGCCACCCTGAGGTAGCAGTACTTGCAACTCCCATGTACCTTTCAATTGACATGGTGTTGACTATGTATTTATTTTTTCGTGTTTTCTTCTTTAACTTGTGTTATTGTGTCATGTTAATATTAACATTCATTTACTATTAACATGAGAATGATGTGGTCATTTTGGCATTTGATGTAATTTTGTGCTAAAATGTTGTCACAAAAAATTTGAAAGCATTTCTTACCTTTTATTTCTAGTTTCCATCTGATTTCATTCCTCCTATCAGTGAATATACTTTTATTCTCTTGTTTGTATGTTTTAGGTGTTTGAAAAGACTGGAACTTTCAAGTTCCAGTTTGGAATTCCTGGGAAAGAGGAAGGACAGCTTTGGTACCCTCGCAAAGTTGCTGTTATGAGAAATTCTGGCAAATTTGTTGTCTGTGATCGTGGCAATGAACGTTCTCGTATGCAAATATTTACAAAAAATGGACATTTCATTAAAAAAATTGCCATCAGGTAGTTGAGTAATGCCATTAATTTTACAATTTTTAAAAGATATTTTTAACTTCTGTATACTAAAGTATTTTCGTTGTAGGTACATAGACATTGTTGCTGGGTTAGCAGTGACTTCCCAAGGCCACATTGTGGCTGTGGATAGTGTTTCACCTACAGTGTTTGTTATCTCAGAAAGTGGCGACTTGCTTCGTTGGTTTGACTGCAGCGATTACATGAGAGAACCATCTGATATTGCTATTAGCGGTAAAACTGTGATTTTGTATAATAATTCTTTAATTAATGATTTTTAATTGCAGATCTTGACATTATATTTATTGCAATTGCAGGCAAGGAATACTTTGTATGTGACTTCAAAGGCCATTGTGTAGTTGTGTTCAATGAAGAAGGTCAGTTTCTGCGCCGCATTGGCTGTGAAAGCATCACCAATTTTCCCAACGGGATAGACATATCAGATGCAGGAGATGTTTTGGTCGGAGATTCGCATGGAAATCGTTTCCATGTTGCAGTCTTTTCAAGAGATGGGTCACTTCTTTCAGAATTTGAGTGCCCTTATGTTAAGGTAATGCAATGATTATTTCTTCAGTGATTAAGATTTTAGACTTTTAACATTGACTGTAGATTGTGCTTCATAGAAGTTGGTATATAAACATCAAATTGCTGGGGGAAAGTGATTATGTATGGTGCATTGTATTGAGAACATGCAGTAAGTGTTGAAAAACAAACTATCACTTAGGAATAGGAAATGTTCTAATATTGAAAGTTCTAAACATTGAAACTACCTCCTTTCCTTAATGATGGGGCGGGTAGTGGGGACTATGCCAAGGTCCATCTTTGATCCTGGCAGTGGTGCCATGTGACTGTTAGTAAATTTGTGTTAGAAAGATTTAAAAGCAAAACATGCAGGTAGAAAAAATATTAAAGTATATTTCAGGGCTTAAACAATTTAATATTAACTAATAGTGTTACAAAAATTACCCCCAGTTGATGGGAATTTTGCCCTTGGAACCCAATGTTTTTTCTGTTGTTTGAATGTAAAATTAAGAAAGTCATACCCTTGAAACTGCATTTGTGGATCAGATCATGTGACAAATGTTCTAATTTTTTCATCTAAAACGAACGAGAGGTCATAAGCCAATACCTTATGAACTTCAAAAAAAGATGTCTTTAAACTTGTTCTTTACTATTCATGTAAAACTCAACCATAGTACTTGAATACTGTATAAAGTTTATTGTAATTTTTTCATTGCACAATACAGGTCAAGTCCTGTAACTTCAGCACGTGCTGTAATTTTTGAACGGTTGAAGTTATTGCAATGCAGTTTTCACAGAAGTGGGTGAGGCTAATTGAAGTATGTATTAAGTTTTGATTTTATCACTTGTGTTTTAATAGAGATTGAGGTAACTTAGTGTTTTTTCAAATGGAACGGTACATATTTTTTTAGTCTATAGTGACAAGTATAAAAAGACAAATCCAATGATATACACATTGTCATATGTTAGATGAGCTTTTTTAATTTTTTTTCCCCTCGTGTTTATCATATATTTCAAATATAATAGTCCACCAACCAAGGTCGTGGAGCATTACAATATCCGTTTAATACAAGTCACAAAAATTAATTAATGATAGATTAAAAAATATTGTATAGTTCCATTTAAAAAATCGAAGTTACCTCAATATCTCAAAAAATACAGATGACAAAAAAAAAAAAAAGAATAAAAGTATTAATTAGCCCCATTCCCTCATGCATTTCCATGAAAACAGCTTTGCAATAACTTGCACTGTTCAAAAACTGTAGGAGGTGCTAAAGTTACGTGACTCACCCCATATAGTGATTGGAGGCAAAGAAAGCCTATGAAACCATATCTTCATGAAGACAATTCCATTAAAAAATATTAGAAATAACTTTGAACTACTGTGAACTTAAATGTGTCTTGTGTAATTTTTCTGTCTAGGTGTCGCGTTGCTGTGGCCTAAAGATCACCTCGGAGGGATATGTTGTCACTTTGGCCAAGAACAATCATCATGTGTTGGTTCTCAATACTCTTTACATCATGTGAGCCAAGCATGAAACTCGAGGAAGGCAAGGTGAATTCAAGGGTTAGAAATCAGCCCATCTAAATACGTACGTACTATAGTTAAAATTTGCAGCCGCAGATGAGAGTGGAAATCACTTCAACTCTAGCAGATCTCGCAAGTGTACAGTGCATATTATGTTCTACTTCACATAGTCATTTCAGTACTGTCGTATGTTTTAAGCAGTTCGTGCCCTTATAGGCTATAAAATATTTTTTTCTAAAGAATCCTCTTCATATATGGCAAGATTAACTATTTAGCCTAGATGAAGAATTTATTTTATTTTAATCTATATTTTAAAAATGAGAAATGCATTTAGCAAATTATCCAAACAGCAAGTACTGAGGTTATATTTACACCAATAATTTTATATTTGTTAAATATTTTTAAAAAACTAAATTATGTTTATATTATTACGTAGCAGCAGTTTCATGGTTCCTAATTGTAAATGTTTATGCTTGTGAATGTGGGGTTGAATTTTTATTGATTTTTGTTTTTGTTTTTCATGTGAGTGAATGTGAGTGTGTAATGTATTGGCAGTGTGTGAACATATTTTATGTAACTAATATCTACAATACTTACTCAGGTCATGGCTCCTTTATGTCTCCAGTAAGTGTCCTGTTGTACTGTTCTAACTCTTAATTAAGTGTACTAGTAAGTTTGATTTTGTAATTGTGAAGCTCATGTAATTCGCCTGGAACTGAGTGACAGGAGCCATGCTTGTATTATCTCAATTGTGTGTTTTACAGTGCCATTATTATCTGATTGTTGATAGTTACTTCCTGTTCTGAAAACTATTGTCTTTCCCTTCTTTTTATTCGTATGAATGATTTGTAATCAGAGAGATTGTGTCAAATTATTTCAAGTCATGTTGTAAGATATAGCTGGATATTTTACTGTAGTGTAGAAGACTTAAGTGATAGCAATGTTATTTTTGTCTATTAAAAATGTGGAAATTTCTTTACAAAAAAAGTATTAGCAGACAAGACAAAAAAAAACTAGTGTGCTCTCACTCTTCTCTTTGTGCCGTTTTGATTGCACAAATGTCTTGTGTTAATATTCTTTCTTTTTTTTTTTTTTTTTAATTTACTGTTTTTAAGTGCCTGTATGGTTAGGTGAAATTTGTCCAGTCACATAGCCAACACCAATGTTTTTTTATTTTTAAGACCACCAAAGAAATGACATCTTTCAATTATCATGTTTCATTGTAAAATGCTAGTTTATGTTGAATGTGTAGACTAAACAAAGATGGCAATCATTAGATCCATTTAGTCATACTTGCCTTGTGCTCAGAGTTTTATACCTAAATTTTGAATGCGGTACTCCTCCACAACCATAATGAGTTTCCATCAATAAGTGTTGACTTGTGCATTATGGAATGAATATCTGAGAATGTATAGGAATAAAATTCCACTCAGATATTCGCATATCTTATTAAATTCTGAAATATTTGTTAAAATACTGTGGTTTGGAAGTTTATTTATTGATCTGTTTGATATATATTGCAAAATACCAGTGAAATTACCATATCAGGGAGTCAATATATCAGTCGAATATTTCTTTCCAGATAATTTTGTATTCTTTTGCAATTGTTATGGAAACTTTTCATATATGGTTGTTGATAGAAGGGAAATTTGTAGGTAAATGGTTCATAACATGCTTGTCAATTTGCATACATGATAAAGGTGTCACAGTCCGCAAGAAATGTCATTATTTTGTGTTTGCTTTGTCTACATTATTTTGTTAATAACTGACTTGAAACGATTTACATGCCTTAACTGTTTCAACACTGCTTTTCATTATCCCAGACAGCGAATCAACTAAAAGACAATAACTCATTTAGAGTATTTGTTGTTATATTTTTAGTACGTTCAATATCCCATTTTCAATTCTATTATGATGTGGTGGGGGACCTTCAAAATGTAATCATGTATGCAAATTGAGGTGTTTGTTGTAGCAATGTGTGTATCCAGTTTTACATTGCATTTGCCTTAACATCAGTTTCTAAGTATTAGGTAAATTTCAACATTAAAAAATCTGAAGGAAGAAAAATTCTGTTCTTATTCTCATCATGTTTTAAAAGTGTGAACTTCTTTCATTATTTCTCAGTGGACTTTTAATAAGAAAATACTAAAGAAAACCATTTAATAAAAAAAACATGCCTGTGATAATAGTATCTTCAGGATCAGTTGTGACCTTAGTATCTCGTTATTTTATCGTAAGCTGCCTATATTTACTAGTGGCAAACTTATAGAGTAAGTTAAAAATAATCGTAATATTTCTATAAAAAAGAGAATTTTTAAGGAATGCTAAGCTTAATATCTAGTAGGAGAAAATTTCATGTGTCTACTGTGTGTTCTCCTTTCTTTGGGGAGGGAACAATGCTGTTGTGAGTGGAAGATGATGCTTGTTTCCTTTGAAATTCATGTTGTGGTGTTTTCTTAAAAATCGAGATACTGGGTAAGAATCAAAATTACCAATGGAGATGTTAATATTGTTCAATTTGTTTGAGGGAATACTTGATTGTTGATAACAAATGTCAGTATATTTTTGTTATTTGCCTTATGTGAAGCAACAAAATTTTACACACACACTCTCTCTTATTGATATACATATATTATATATATATATAAAAACCTGCTCAGAATCTTATACATGTTTTGAGTATATAAATATATTTACACAACTTTTTGACCTTAACGGTTGGACATCACTCCTAAATTTTTAATATCACCAAACTAATAATTTAAAACTGTTCAGTCAGTTAGGAGTGATGCCTAACCTTCATTTTAAACCCCTATGATTTACCTCGATAGATAAAGATAATTACAAAAAATATATATTGTGGTAATTGTGATAGAATTTTTGATGATTTTTACAAATCACGCAAGTCTTTTTCAATGTGTACAAAAATGTGTTGTCTTTTTTAGATAGTAACTGTGAAAGAAGGTTATTTCCACCCTACGCATTATACAAATGGCAAAAAAGGAAAAAAAAAACTATATGAAATTTACATGAAACAATAATTTAATGCAATTTTCTGATCCGTGGGTTACATCAATACTGTAATAAGTGATGCAACTAAATGTTATTGAAAAATTTTTTTCTTCCCACCAAAATTCACTAGCAATAAGTGTTGTTAGTTTTGTCAGTATTGAAACAGAAAAAGTTATAAGTCTCTATAAATATTTGTATGAAATCTTGTCATATATCATTCCATCCATAGCAGGAACTGGCTGCAATGTTACATATTCTTCACGTGTGATGAATCGGAACATCAAAATTTTCTTAAGAGAATCTTGGTGCTTTAGTTAGTAAAGGTTTCGCGTTGCATGTTTTGTTCACAAGAATTTTTGTGTTAACATAAAAATTCCGATTTGGCAAGTGGTGTTATAATTGCTCCTAGTTCCTAGCATTGTCACTTTCTAATGTGAAGAGCACGAAGGTCATGTCTGTTGTGATACCAAATTCACGTGAGAAAGGCATTGAGCACACCTGCCCTATGTGCTTTTCTCATGTCACACAGCCATTTGCACTGAGAGCCATGGTGTCTTGAGCACTAATCACTGGATAACTGATTTTCCAAGTGTATGAAAGGGTTTCATGGCTACATTTCAACTTCAGTGTTATGACAAGACTTGAATTGTGTTACTTCATGAAGTTCATTACAAATTTCAGAGCTTTGATGTTAACTTCAGTATATATAGATAAATGTATAAAGTTTTGCCATCAATTATTGCTTGAGATGAACTGTTTTCATGGATATCATTTCGGTGCATATGGCTGTCAGTCTCTTCCCTTAAGTTAGTACGCTTAACACAACACAGTCTTATGTGGGAACACCTACATTAGACAGTAAATTTGAGTGCTATTGCACTCTTGAAGTTAGTGTTGGAGGTGTTGACTGTTGTCACACCAACTACGTATCTAGCGTTGTGGTTGTTAAACTAAACAGCCTGTTTTGTCTTCCTAGTTGCTAAGACACGTAGCTAAAAATATTCATTGTTAATGTGACATGTCAGTGTATGGCATTTCCTTTTAAACCAGATTTTTTACTTATCTCTTGTTCCAATTTTATTGACTTTTTGTTTTATTTTTTATTAGTATAGATTATCCTCATATATGTCTAATTTTGTTATTTCCTTCAAAAGTAGTTAACCATGCAGAATGACAGGTTGAAAAATTAAATGTTAATATATATATGTTCTGTATTATTTTTATTTCATGCTTTTTATTCACTTTTGTGTATTCATAGTTTCATATTTTGTTGTTTTTTTTTTTTTTAATGTTAATATTTAATTTTATGAAAATATTGTGTTCTTTAAAAATGGCTGTTAAAACAATTAGGAAGGATAATGTAATCTGGGGAACAACACAGTGTTCTGGATGTAAAAAGCCAACTGTTCTCATGAATTGTGAAGGTTTATGCATTGTTAAATTAGAGTTGGTGTTATTCAGTTCATGCTGTGAAGCATTTCCTCAGATTTTTATTTTTCCAATAAATGTATCAGTTTTTCTGTGACAGTTTACTGTTACTTCATCTTGAATAAAAAATGTAAAAAACAAAAATTGAAATGTATTTTATGGGATTGACAAATGTTTACTAATAGTAATAGGATTGTAAATGGTTTATGAAACAAATAGCTTATTCTTTGAAGCACATGACATTTTGTTGTCACAGTTTTGTGGCATAGCAGCAACATTCTGCCAACTGATCTGTAACAAATTCACAGAAGTAAGATGTGTGGTTGTTATTGTATGAACTTTGCACTCTGTAGTCACATTGTTGTACCTGTTTACAAATTATTTTGGTGAGTGTTCCCCTGTTATTATTTTTTTGGTGCCTATTGGAGTAGTAGTTTTAACAAAAATCCTCATTGATGGGAGGACAGTAGAGTGCGTATAGATGTTATTGATGCCTTCTGTCGCTGCATTGAAGGTGAATGTTGCACTGGAAGAATTTGGAGCAATAATTTATAAATTGAATGAAATGTTTTGTGTACAGTTGAGCAAATGAAAATATATTGTTTTGATTTTCTACACCTGTGGATTTTTTTGATCTGTATTTTTTCTTTTGCTTTAGAAGAAAGTTGAAGTTTCAAGTTTGTCTACATTTTTCTAAAACTGCACACAAGGCTTTCTTGGCCTTGCACTTGACAATTTTTCAACAGTTCCTAGTGTAAATGAATAATTACTTGTGATTACAACATCCAAATGGTTGTTTGACAGCAATCTAGAGCCAAATTTTTATTTTTGCCTTTCCAACTTATGGCATTTGTATTAATGTGTTTATTGCAAATGATGTCAAGTAGCCCATATCCCATATTCATTATTAAATTGGATCTTATTTCAGTGGTATGTGTATGTTGGTAGATGTTCATGTAACATATCAGTTGGCAGTTGCAGCTGTCAGTTCTACCATATAAACTTGTAAACTACAATATAAAATGGTTGTGAAATTTTTTTGTTTTTCCTGTATTTGGAGAGTTTTTCTCTTTTCTGTCATTCTAATGCTGTTGTGCAATATACCTTGACAGTAGATTAGATTTCTTACAAAAAATGTAAAATGTTTAAAAAAAAAAAAAAAAAGCTTGTAACACAATTTACTTTGTGTTGCTATGGTACTTTCATGTGTATCACCAATACTGTTAATTTTAAAGCATTCCAAGCCTTCCAAAATAGCTTTTAAAAGATATAATTTGCAATACAACACTGCATTCGAGACTTTGTGTAAACAATGTTAAGAGGTCATCCCTTAATTATTAATATGCTTTAATTTTATTTTTAACTTCGCTGTTACCTTGATGCACAAAAGTAGATTTTGAATAGCTTTGAGAATAGGTGTATTACTGGTAATGTTTGAATTACTTCTCGTGCACTGGGGCATTAATATTTTTTAACTCAATTCAATAACTTATCCAGTAGTTATACTTCTGTGGTATCATTTATTTATGAAATAAACTTGTGTACAGGTTTTCTGAAGTGCCAAATTAAATTGTTTGATAGAATTACTTCATACGTATTAGATGTAATTTGATCTGTCATGTAACTAATTTTCATGGTGGTGAGTGATAGAAATTATTTCAAGATAGTAAGATATGAATGCATGTGCAATTGTTAACTTAGCACCCAGATTTGATGTTGAATTGGAAGTAATGTGTTTGACCAGTTAATGTAGGGATGACCTCTAACTATTAATTTCACACTGTATATGTGAAATGTAAAATTGTTAATTTGTTTATTGACTGAATAAGGTCTGGTAGTTAATGTATTATTCACTTCGGTATATGTCCATTTGCATGAATTTATTGCTTTTTTCTTTATAGTCAGTTCAAGTACAAATTTTAAATATATATTATATTTGATGAATAGTCTGGAATTTTTATTGTGTTAAAAATTTGTGTCCTTTTCATTTTGTTCTTTACACATATTAACATTTTGCTCATTTTTTTGGTCTTAACCATAGGAGAGTGAGTCATGAAGGTAACTCATGTTCTCCCTTTTTTCTATGAGATTTTTCTTGAGGGAGTATTTTACTCCAAATAATGTCTTGATTGAATTTGCTGTTAATTGAGAACTATCAGGACAGCGGGTTTCTGAAACGATACTCCAAAACAATTTTTTTGAGTGATTTTTAAGACTGTGAGCTTTATTACACATGATAAACTCAGTGAATGTATATTAGTAACATTTTGTATTAGTTTAAGTTTAAGGCTTTCGGCTCATTCATTTGCGTATACTGTTTTGAAGGTTCATCATTATAATGGGAATCATAAATAGGTGAATACACTAACCTGGGTTCTGCTTGTTCTGGGGAACAAAAGTAATTTGTGCTAGTAGCATTCCAGTATTGTATTAGCCTTATATGTATATATACATGCATATATACATACCTTTGTACCTGTGTATTGTACATTAAGCTCAAGTGAGCAAGCTAATCCTAATGGGCAATAATAACTTGTATTAATATTTCTCAAACTTGATACTGCTAAAACAGAGGAATTCATTGAAATTCTGATCATTTTTTTCTGGTGTTTGTTTTTTAGTTTAATTTCGTCCACACTCCATTCACATTCTTTCTTGACTTCGTGTGATTATTTGCATTCATTAGGAATTTGTATTAAACAAACTTGTGAATAGATATATGCAACAGATTCTGAACGTTGAATTTTATCAAGAATTTTTTTATAATAGTACATTGATCTGATTCTTTGGGGATGGAAACGCGGTAGCAAAGTGTGACACACATGTTAAAATTTTGTGGCAGAATTTAAATCTTTTATATTAACAGATCATTTGAAATCTTTTGATATAGCATGAAACTCAGTTTGTATACATGGATAGACCTCAAATGAGTTAACAATATTTAGAATAGGTAGAAAAAAAATTTTGTGTTGACACCAAAATGTTCCCCTTGTGTGGTATATGAAAAGATAAGCAAGTTATGTTTATGAAAATAATTATACATCTTATGAGGAATGTTGTAAATGAACTTTATTTGTTGTAGTTGAAGGATCAATAGGAAATGTGAAAACATTGTATGATTCCGTAGTGAACATGTTAAAGAATATTTTGTTTCCATTGAAAGTCCTAAACAGGGGAATGATTTCTAGTCACCTTTTGTATTGTTTTATTTTAGTGTCATTGCAATCTTTCCATTATCAGTAATTTAAATGAGGTTTTCATAATTGAGTTATTAATGTATTTGAGGAAATTGGGAATTCCAAAACCTTTGGGATTTATCATCTACCTTAGGCAGTATCATTCAGCATAAGGTATTGCAAACTGAAAACAATAGTTTTGCAAAAATTAATTTATAACATAAGGATGTTATGAGATACTCGTAAATTGGATCTCGGCAGTTTAAATGTAACATTCCCCTTAAGTGTTCGGTATATTTTACTCTGCTTCCTCAAATTATTATTTGTTTGCTTATGACAGAGAATGTGAAAGGAATATTCACCTTTTGAGATTATTTTTATATATATAGACACCCACATAAATTGGAAAACAATTATCAAGCCAAACAGATTACAGAAGCTTTATTGTAAATGATGGATTAAATTCATATACTCTTCAAATTAATATGCATTAAGATTTTACACTTCAAATGTGTTCATTTCTTGAGTGAAAGCTTGGTAAAAAAGAAAAGTTAAAAAAAATAGAGAAGGCATTAGGAGATTCAGTTAAAAATTCTCAAACATGGAGAAGAATTGGAGTTCTCAGGAGATCTTCCAGTTACATTTCCTTCATTTCACAGAATCCTAGAGGGATATTTCTTAAATGTCTCTAATCATTTTCCTCTTTTCTGATTTGAGCATTCTAATTGCTGAATACATATGTAAATTTATGACATTAAAAGGAAAACTAGTTATGTCAGAAGGAGATCTCAAAAATTATGATCAGAATTTTGATGGAAATTTCTCTTTTCATTGTAGTATATTCAGACAGGATGTCTGTCTGTCTTTCAAACCAGTCAAGTGCCTTCGTTATCTATTGCATAGCAGACAGGGTCTAAAACTTGTTTTACATTCATTTGTTTTTATATACTCATTTAAAATCTTATTTTCTATAATAAAGTACATTTAATACCTGCATTTGTTGTTAAGGGATTGTAAATTATTGTTGAGTGGAAAGTCTCTTATTGCTATTGATGAACAGAACTAAGTTTTGTTGATAAATTCAAATCGATTGAGGCAGTTTGTACTTTTAGAGAGGTCACAGTTTCGGATAATCTATGGGGGGGGTATAAATCTTTTATATTTTATTATACATTATTTTGAAATCCTTAGATTTAACATTTGTGATAACTTTTGTACACCTGTAGACAAAATATGTTGTGCTGCTATTATTTTATTGCTGGTGGGTCTCTGTTGGCCCATAAATTATTTTTGTATCAGCTTCAACATGCCTCTTAAAATATTTGGCTAAAGTGCATGTTTCTTGTTTTGAGGCACTGCAGCACTGTTCTTTTGTTTGGAAATGTATTTGTCTTGAGAATGTGTAGTATTACTTGCATTTTATACGTAACTGTATTTATACAGCATTATTTTTGAATTCATTTGAGTGTCACTTTTCACTGTAATTTCAAAATTCACAAAACGTAAGTGAAGATAATGTGATTTTGTGAGGAATGTAAATGGGTTAAGCTGTATTTTTAAGTAATTTTTAAATGAGCAGTAATATTGGGGGCCTAAATATTGTCACTTTTTCAATATAAAAATTTATAAAGGAGATTAAGCGATAGGCTTTGTATCAAAATTGAATTATCTCATTTAGGGAGATATAATAATATTTTATTTCTATTCACCAAATTGTTTTAAGCCTAGGTATACCAACAGTCTGTTAAAAATTGAGATGTTTTTATTAATTTTTTAAAATGTTTTGTTTTTAATTATTTTTATTTTTCTCATGGAGTTCCTTTTATTTTTCATCTCTACTCTACATGTTATTTCTGGCAAGTTATGCCAGGTATGCTCTTTACAGTATTTTTTACACAATGTACTGGAATTAGTTAAATTTAACTACTTTACCAGATGCTGAATCAAGCCTATTTAAGCTAGTACAGCCATAAAATATGGCCATTAGGGAATGGAAATAATAGGAAACTATTACCCTTACTTAAGCAATAAAGACGATATCAAAAGTGTGTATAATTCAGTTCACACAGTAAAGAGCTTGTTAAACTAGCCTTTGGAGTTTTTGGTAGCATTCTCTGGGATTGCAAATGATACCCAAGTTATTTGCAGTTTTTAAAGTAGAAATGGGCAGCAATTGACTTGTTATCTTGTTAGTATTATTTTCAAAAAGAAAAATATAAAAAATACTAATGTTTATGCAAGTGATTTAAAAAAATGGTTGTGACGCTTAAATTTCTAAATTGAAGCATATTGAGAACCTTTGTGAAACAACTGCACACTAAATTTTAACTCTGGTACAGAGGAGCAATCTTATCTTTCCGTGCACCATTTGTATCTTGTTTTTATGTGGTACAATGAAATTGTATATTTTAAAGTTATATATTTATTATTTCTTGCAAATGGTTATGTAACGTTTATTGTATTTTAAGAGTTTGTATTTTTTTATGCAATTGTTAATTATTTAAAGCGTGAAGCTCATAAAACTGGAATTCATTTTAAACTAGAGAAATTCCACTTTGCTTAACGCACATTTTCACCAAAGGAATAATCTTATGATTTGTTCAGCAGCACAAACTACTATCACAGCTCATATTATTTTTAAAATGTAGTATGTTAGAATTTAAAGTAACCAATTGAAAAGTTATCTTCATGACTTGCTCACTGACTGAGATTTTATTTATCATCTTATGTTGTTATTTTTTGTTTGTTTTTGCATGAATCAAGTCAAATGTTTAACATATCATATCCCTTTCTGAGTAAGCTGTTGATTTGCACTTGTTTGAAGGTAATTGAAGCTAGCAGATTCTTGTTACAATGGAAATTGTAGTCTGATGCAGTAGATTTCATAATGTTCTGTCATTTGCACCGAATTATAGAATACATAGAGCAAATAAATGCTGATATGTTGAGTGTCTTAATCTGTTTCATACTGGACAAGCAATTTATTTTAAAATATTTCTTAGAAAACACTGTATATATTATAAAATATTTTTGAACATTCTGTGCTTTTGGAAAAGTGGACTTCCATTATTAAGTGTTAAAAAATGTACGTTAAAAGTTGACTATGTATGAATAGTTTCATTAAACTTTCTGTGTACTGTGTAGATTCAAACAGTTGTTTGTGATTCTTATGTTCAGATAAAAAGGTCACAGAAACCCTGTGCGATGAAAATGCTTTTGCATACTGGCTGAACGTTTTTATGATTTAATTTTAGCATTAAAATAAGCTGTATATTTTGCCTAATGAGGTTAATTGAATGTTTGATGCAATCTTTATATAACTAGTCTTATGTATGATAATTACATCATTTTTATAATAAACATTTAAAACTGTAATTGCCACTGGTGGCCAAATATTTGTGTATATCTTTTGATTTTGTCATTATTATTTTATATATTAAATTGGTTTTTAATGACTAAGTTGTATTTGAACCATAAAATGAGAGGGCCTAATTAATTATTGATGCCCACACAAGTATTGTCACAGTGAAAAGATTTGTTAATCAGGGTGCCTGTTAGTATGAGATATTCAGCAGTTCCAGCTGATTATTTTTTTTGAAAATTGTTACTTTTACTTAAAGATGCTTAATTGATATGTATGATGTTCTTTCACTTTCAATAAAACTCAATAAAATGTTAGTATGTTCTTTATAGTTTTTCTAATTATGGGATCAAGATACATTGATTGTACTAATCCCTGCTGCTTCTTTTTTTATCTGCTGTCAGAGGTAACTTTTTTGATTCAGAGTTCAAGAGATTCTAATTATTTCAACCTTTGTTTTAGTATTAAAGGAGTGAAACTTCAAACGTATCAGAAGGTGCCAAAATCCAAAGAACATTAATACAAATAGCCCAAAATGTATCTGATCCTAACTTACAAAACACTAAAATGTATTTTAATCCATTCCCATTGTTTGCTACCAACAATAACTTCCTCAGCATAGTTGTAAAAAAAGAAATTGCTGAAAAGTAGAAGATAGGTTTACAACAACAACAACAACAATAATAGTAATAATAATAAAAAAATATTGCTTACAGACTTAAACAGGTATTGAGCAAGTTCAGTTTCAGGACGTTTTGCCTTTAGTAACATAATAATAAGAAGAATAATAACAACAAAGTAACATCACTTACAATAATAATTTTGGTCAATTAGCATAGTTTTTTGCAATTATTTATTACATCTTACAATAATTATTACTTTCTCGTACGGAATCTCGTATATACGAAGTAATATACTACGTATAGAGAAAGTTATGTAATGCTGCGGAAAATCGATTTCGAGATTTCAATGGAAATAAATGTTATGGGTTCCCCTGATACCGAGAAACTGGTTGTTTTTTCTTTTCTTTCCAAAATGTCTGCCCATCTGGGGAGACTACTAGAGCCTAAATCATGCATAGGAGTTCTTCCAAATTGAAGAAACCCCTTTCCACCTGTTTCTAGTTGAAGCTTTGAAAATTTCAAAAAGGTTCTTTAAAATGTGGGTGTACTTAACATGAAGCCCCTGCAACATTTCGAAATTTTCTCTAAAAGGCTCAATTTTTTTTTTTTTTTTTTTTTTTTTTTTTTAATATAAGAATATATTGATTAAAATACACTTATGAAGGTGGCATGTGTCAGATTTTCACGGTTAACCCTGAATTTTCGAAAATTGCAAAAGTTCGAATATTTTTCGGCATCTTCCTATGACTAAAAAGTCAGAGATAGAGATTTTTCCTTCAAAAGAAAATAAGTGTTCATAATTAGGTAGGTCTTTCATTAACGCCATGTACATTATTTGAAACTTTTAGTAGTTTTCGCGAAATATTGCATGCAATTTGTGCAATTTTAAAAAAAGAACAAAAACAAGATTTTCTTTTTTTAAAAAGAAGCATCGAATTTGGCATTTACAGACACTCTTTAGACGCCATTTTCGTAAAAACGTCTCCAAATTTTTCAACGAAAATGTCCATATAGGATGAGGTTTTATTATTCGATTATATTCTTAAAGTGATTTTTCGTTTCTGCTATTAAGAAACAGAAAATTTGAGCGATAGATGGCAGCTGAGAAGAGGATAGGGCACGATCTCTCACGATGAATCGTGTGTACCGCTCGCGCACCACAATGAACTAATGAAAATATGAGAAAGTCAGTATTGCCAGATAAATTCAAGCATTTCATTTCTCTAATAGCGCTGGAAAAATATTAAATGACAAAAAAACATGATAAATGTTTACACGCAAATATAAAACATATTTTATTTGAATGATCTTGGCTGTCCGGGTGACGGCGCGTCGAAGGCTGTGTTGCCGACATTTCGACCATCTTTTCGTGGTCTTCCTCAGGCAGACCAGACCTGAGGAAGACCACAAAAAGATGGTCGAAACGTCGGCAACACAGCCTTCGACGCGGCGTCACCCGGACAGCCAAGATCATTCACATGACTCCGGCCACGGAAGCCTACAACTTCATATATTTTATTTGTAAATATATGGTGAAAGACGTGCTAGTTTGGAAAGCAATGGTTAGTCACACATCACATATTGCTATAGGACTTCCCAGGATGGAGTGAGTCTGGTTCACGACTTGTCAAAACGGCTGAGGGCCATTTCTATCTCCACTGTCGATTCAGGCAATGACACACCTGGTGATAACACATTCTTAACACGAGCAGCTCCCAAACTTACTTGGATTCCACAGGGGAAATGTCCAGCGTGATAAAGAGGAGGACTCAAAACAAAGATATTGCTGCTTTTCATTGTGTGCTTAAACTCCTTTATTAAAAAAATAATGGAAAATTAAAAATGTATCTATGTTTTTGCAATAAAATATCGATGTTTTTAGTGGAAAACATCGTGAGTTTTTTTTTTTTTTTTTTTTTTTGCCCATCCCTACTCGCGGGTCCGCGGCGCCGCGCCACTGATCGGCCTGCGAAACCCTATTCAGTTCGTATTGAATGTCTGGCTGTGTGACTGGCCCTTCAGCAATTAAACACTAGAGGTGCTACGGAATGGCAGAGACATTCTCGTAGCAATTTTTTCTGGTTTCCTTGGCGTGGACTGGCTTTAAGGTGAGGCTTACTCCATTCTCTGGCCAGCTGCCATCTATCGTCACTGAAAGTACATTATCTTGAAAGTTTCTTAACTTTTCGGTTACTTAGTAAAACCGAAATATTACTTCAAGAATATTAAATTAATATATCGTCCAAAATAGACAATTTCATTGAAAATTTTGAAGCGGTCTTTACGAAAATGGCGATGAAGCATTATTGTAAATGCGAAATTTGAAGCTCTTTCTCACAGGAATATATTGAGTTTTCGAAAAACTTCATTTGAAGTCTTTAGAAGTGCTCCCACTCACAAATGGAATAATGTATAAAAATTAATGGAAATGTGTATATTAACGGCGTGAGAGATTTCAGAAAAACATTTGTGTAATTTTTGAGAAAACAGAAGAATACACGAAAATGAACTTAACGTCATATTAAACAGTGCAATTAGCTCTATATACTGGAAAAATTTGGAGCCATTTTTGAGAAAATGGTGTTTCTGAAAATTCGGAATTTTGAGCTCATTTTTACAGAAAACTGTTGAGTTTTCGAGAAACTTTATTTCACATTATTTAAAGCAATGTACTCATAAATATAATGTGAAGAAATCGCCTCTAATGTAAATATTACAGACGTGAGAAACAAGTAAAAAAACTTTTTTTGAAAACAAAAAAATTGAGCAATATGGCGTTCATGTCATCGGATAGGGTTGGTTGGGCACTAATCCCACCAAATCTTTAAAGAAAAAATTGGAGCAATTTTTGAGAAAATCTTGTTTTTATAAATTTTTAAAATTGCGAATATTGCACGCTTTATTGCACAAAAACTACTAAAATTTTAAAAAACGTCTACATGACCTTAATGAAAGAACTATTTATGGGCAACAAATTTAATTTGAAGAAAAAATCTGTCTTCAATTTTATAGTTGTAGGAAGACCCTCCAAAAAATTCAATATTTTCTAATTTTTGAAACTTCAGAGTTAACCGTGAAAATAGGGCCTACGTCACTTTTATAAGTGTATTTTACTCTATTCTCACAAGAAATTTGAAGAAAAAAATTGGAGCCGTTTTTGAGAAAATTTTGAAAATGTCCGGGGGGCTTTATGTAATGTACCCCTAAATTTTTAAAAATGTGTTTCAAAATTTCAAAGATTCAACTTGAGCTAAATCGACTGGGAATTCTTCAATTTGGAAAAGATAGCACGTGCGGTTTAGACGCTAGTAGTGTTCACAGACAGACGGACGTTTTGAAAAGAACCACTTTTTCGATATCAGGGGACCCAAAAACGTGTATTTCGGTTGAAGTCTCAAAATCGATTTTCCGCAGCATTACATGACTTTCTCTTTACTACTATATATTTAACTACGTATAAAGAACGCTGAATTGGTTTCTATGATTCTCATGTATCACACGTTGCCACAGAGAAGTGGCACACTAGTTCACGTTCTGCTCTACGTTTTGCCTACACACTGTCTGACCAACAATCAGATTTTTCAATAGCGCTCAAAATTTCGAGAAGGCAACATCTACGCGAGTATGGCGGAAGTCTGAGAAACCTGAAGGGCTGTTGTCGGGCTATTGCACAGTGGTTCACAATAGTTTACTCTTATAGTCATCGAGTTACGTTGCAGATAAGGAACACACCTTTTGTATTCATCTTCAGAGCCCAATTGGAAAGCCACATGCAACCGCGTTCTATTACGGCAGCGAAAATACGATCAAGTCATTAACATTTTTGACAAAGTGTATGCACAAATATAACACGTGTTAAAATAAAAGATCTTGTCAAAGTGAATGTTAAATATTTGTTAATTAGTGAAGTGAAAAATTAATGAGAAGTTCTGAAAACATAGGTTGAAGTACACAGTGCCGTGTAAACGCACGAGCCCGAAGGAACAGTACCCAGGACCCCCAACGTTTAAGGGCCCCCCGATACTTCTTAATTATTTAATAGTACTAAACTTGTCAACAAATAAAATTACAAAACGTCTAAAAAGTTTATGTATGAGTTGCTAAAAAAAAGCCCCTTGCATTTGGAGTAGCCAGAATCCTGGTTTTATGGGTCCTTGATTCCGAAAAAACAATTGAAAGCAAAACATCCGTCCGTCCGTCATATGTGAACAAACCTAGCGCCTTAACCACACGTACAATCTTTTCCAAATTGAAGAAATCCCTGTCCATCTAGCTCTAGTTTAGGCTTTGAAATTTTGAAAAACATTTTTTTAAAATTTGGGGGTACTTTACGTGAAGTCCCGCGGATATTTTCAAAATTTTCTCAAAATTGGACCAACATTTTTCTTTACATTTCTTGTAAGAACAGAGTAAAATACACTTATAAAAGTGGCAAAGGTTTATGATTTCCACGGTTTACTCTAAATTTTCGAAAATTGCAAAAGTTTGAATTTTTCGGCGTCTTTCTACAACTATAAAATTGAAGATAGAGATTTTTCCTACGAATGAAATTTGTTGTCCATAAATATATCTTTAGTCATGTTGTTTGGTTTTTTTGCAAGTTTGAGTAGTTTTCGTGCAAAAGTGCATGCAACATTTGCAATTTAAAAGCAATTAAAAAATTACAAATACAAGATTTTCTCGAAAATTGCTCCAAATGTTGTCTTTACATTTTTAGTAAGGATAGTACCAAATGTACCCTATCCACTGACATAAACACCATATTGTTATATTCTTTTGCTTTTTCAAAAATTTCAAAAATGCAATTTTTGATGTGTGTCTCACGCTGGAAATATTTACACTAGAAGCGATTTCTTCACTTTATTAGATTTATGAGTACATGTGCTTTAAATAATGTCAAATAAAGTTTCTCGAACACTCAACAATTTTCTGTAAAAATGAGCTCTAAATTCCCCATTTTCAGTAACGCTCAAACGCTATTTTCTCGAAAATGGCTTCAAATTTTTTCTTCAAATGTTTCCAATGGATACTGCTAATAGCACTGTTTAATATGACGTAAAGTTCATTTTGATGCCTTCTTTTGTTTTTTTACAAATTACACATATGTAATTTTTTTTAAAATATCTCTCACGCCATTAATAAGCACCTTTCCATCGATTTGTATACACTATTGCATTTTAAAGTGGAAGTGCATCAAATGATTTTAAATGATTTTTTCACTTTTAAGAAAATGTCATTTTAGCGTTTCTGAAAATTGCGTAATTTTGAGCTCATTTTCACTGAAAACTCTTGAGTTTCCGGGAACTTTATATGACATTATTTAAAACATATGTACTCATAAATATAATAATGAAAAATTAGAGTTAACCGCAAAAATGTTTCATAGGAATCTATTGAGTTTTCGAAGTATTTCATTTGAAGCACTTCCACTCACAAATGTAATAATGTAAAATGTAAATCGATACATATAAACGGTCTGAGACATTTTTTAATTTTTGAAAAAACAAACGAATACACCAAAATGAACTTCACATCATATTGAACATTGCAAATCGCACTATCCACTGGAAACGTTTGAAAAAAAGCCAGGAGCCATTTTTGAGAAAATGGCGTTTTTGAGCTTTTCTGAAAATGCGGAATTTTGAGCTTATTTTCACAGACAACTGTTGAGTTTTCGAGAAACTTTATTTGACATTATTTAAATCGCATCTACTCATAAATATAATACTGTGAAGAAATCGCCTCTAAAGTAAGTAATACCTACGTGAGAGACAAGTAAAAAAATATACATTTTTGTAATTAAAAAAATAATAGATTAATATTGTGTTTGTCATCTTGTTGGGTTCGCTTGGCACTAACCGTACCACAAATATAAAGAAAAAAAATTGGAGCCGTTTTCGAGAAAATCTTGTTTTTGTACTTTTTTAAAAATTGGAACTATTGTACTCACTATTGCACGAAAGCTACTAAAATTTACAAAAAAAAACATAACTTTAACGAAAGAACTAATTATTGACAACAAATTTTATTTGAAGGAAATGTATCTATCTTCAATATTTTAGTTGTAAGAAGTTGACGAAAAAAAATCATACTTTTACAATTTCCGAAAATTCAGTGTGAATACTGAAAATATAACCTATGCCACTTTTATAAGTGTGTTTAACTTCATTCTTGCAAGAGATTTAAAGAAAAAATTTGGAGCCATTTTTGAGAATATTTTGAAAACGTTCCTATAGCTTCATATAAAGTCCCCTAAAAAATTAATGAATGATTTTCAAAATCGCAGAGCTTCAGCTCACCCAAAAATTACAGGGGTTTCTTCAATTTGAAAAAAATCCTACGCATGGTTTAGGCACTAGGTTTGTTCACATACAACGGACAGATGGACGGACGGACGGACGGACGGACGTTTTGGTTTCAATCGGTTTTTCGGCATCAAGAACAATACAGGGCTTCTGGCTACACCACATGTTAGAGGATTGTTTCTCTTAATTTAGCAACTGGATTTATCTACTTCTTCGTTAACAGGGCCCGGCAATGAATTTGTTTGTGATGAAAATCCGCCGTTTTCCCGCATCATTACATAACTTTCTCTACACTACGTATATTACTCCGTATATACGTACGTATACGGCAAAGTAAAAATACATTTAAATACAATTCAGTTGTTCTAGCTCATCTGTCATCGGGCCCAGAGAGTTACATAAAAATGTACGGAGAGCGTTCAATTAGTTATGAATTATGAAATTGGATTTACTTTTCAATGAATTCCTTCTTGATTTTTAAAATTGCAAAGCTTCAACTACAGCAAGATGGACAGGGGTTTCTTCAATTTTGATAAAATCGTACGCATGGTTTAGCCGCAAGTGGTATTCACAGACGGACGGACGGATGGACAGATAGGCAAAAAGACGGGCAGGCAAGCAAACGGACAGATCGGCGGACGAACGGACGTTTTGAAAGAAAACCGGGTATTTCCGTTTGAAAAAAAGGTATTTCCGTTGAAATCTCGAAATCGATTTTCCGCAGCATTACATAACTTTCTCTATACTACGTATATTACTCCGTATATAAGTACGTATACGTGAAAGTAACTAGAGGTGCTACAGAATGGCACAGGCTTTCTCGTCGTAAAGTTTTCTAGTTTCCTTGGTGTGGTCTGGCTTTAAGGGCTTGCTCCAATTCTCTGATCAGCTGTCATCTATCGTCACCCAAAGTACATTTTTTTGATATTTTCTCAACTGAAAGAAAGAAATTTTTCAACAAGAAATGCTTAGGCAGGCATGCCTATTCCTTATGGCAGTGACACCGTACTCCCAAAAGATGACTAATTTAAATGGCGTGTTCTAAAATTTACTGCCGGTATTGCCAATGTGATATAGCGTTATTGTCTCATGTGCACGACTTTTAGGTCAAACCTTATACTAGGGGTCTAAAACCTAGCATTACTCACTTCTCAAGTAAATTTGAACAAATTAACAAATGATTAATGAAAAATCATATATAATCAAGAATATCGTTGTGGTTGTTTTTTGAAAATTTCGTCGTAATCTGAAAACCCGCCGAAAACCGCAAATATTTTGATGCATTTCCGCCTATTGGGCGGATTTTCCCTTTGGGCAGCTCAACTTTGAATGCCCTAAGCAGTTTAAATATTCCAAATCTTATACTTGGGTTTTCGTAACATGGCGAGTGATGGACTTGTTATAACGATGAAACATGGCACGTCTTTTTCGGTACCGGGAGCGGTAGCTCAGTGCATCAACTGATGCCACTGCAGCGCCTCTGACCGGGAGGTCCTAGGTTCGAGTCCTGACGGCGGCAGGATTTTCGACACTAGCTTTTCAGCTAGGTCGAATTCAGTCGCTGTCTGGAGGAGAATTCTAGCGGCCGGCTTCTCTGATTGGTAGTTTTCCGTGGTTTCTCCGATCAACACCAGGCGAATGCCGGAGCAATACCTTACCAAACGGGCCACGGAACGCGCGCGATCTGTCCTTGCCCTTCCTTGTCCTCTCCTCTTACACACTCACTTACACTACTATGCACTACACTACCACATATCCCGGGAGACCGGTCGGGAGTTTAGAGCTTGTCCCGGCAGGGGCGGTGCCCCGTTGCTGGGAGAGTCCTGGTTAGGGAGAAACCCCACTAGCCGACGGTAGGTTGGTGCCGGATCTCGCCATCCAGCGGGGGAAAATCACCCCCATCTCCCGAGAAAAAACATGCACTACACTAACGGGACTAATGACTGGAGCAGTTGACGCACCCGGAAACACGAAAAAATCAATCAATCTTCCTCGGTCGTGCCGCTAGATGTCGCTTGATCTGCACTACTGCTTGATATGGTGCGACATCTGGCACCACGACCGAGGAACACATAAAAAGCCGTGCCAAATTCCATCGTGAAGACAAGGCCATCACGTGCCACGTTATGAAAACCCAAGTATACTCGTACAAATCATGTTCTAAGGATTCATGATATTCTGGAAAGATTGCGTAGAAATTCTCATCGTTTTATCACTGGAGGAGTCTTATTACTCTCCGAAAAGTTTTACCTCCTAGAAGTCTTCCAGAATATTGTAAAAGGATCCGGCTGAAAACAGTGCCCGTCGATTCGCCTTGTGGAGAAGAAATGAACAAGCTACCGTACGTATCTGAAAATGCCCCCAAAAACACACAAACACAGAAATAAACCTAAAGGTGTAAACCCTCAAAACACTTATTTTATAATTTTCTTAGAATGATCTCGAAGGAAATCAGAAAAAAATGGAATTTCCCCACCGCTAGACCGGCACAATGAATGACAGACCTCATTCGTCCCAAGTAATGAGCCAGATGTAGTCTAACTGTGAGTGGCAGACAGGCTCAGAAAGATTACCCGATCACGTGAAATGTCCAAAAACATATTAACTAAATATATTAATGAAAGCCACGTGTTCATTGCGAGCCGCCTAGTGTGATTGATGTATCACAGGTAATGACTGACCAGTAGAGAGAGGTGGTAAGAGAAATCGGACAGAAAAAGCGATAATATATTGATGATACTCACCCTCTTTGAAGCGTACCAAATGAAAACGCTACTCGTTTTAATTTCATGAGTGAAATCGTCAATGTTAGTATATCAGGACAAAATAAGATTGAATGAAAGGAAGGGTATATTCGTAGGTTTGCAATAGACTTGTTCGTGGTATATCATAAATATAGTATCTTTATTTACAGCTTAATTGACTTGTGTTCATATACAGTATGGCCACCAATCTGAAAATGAAATTTCCTGACATTTCCCTCCAAATTTAATTTTACTCCTGATATAGTTTTCATTTTAACGGTAGCGTTTGATTCAACAAATATCATTACGCGCATTTTGATGTAATTACACATTTTAAAAATGACTAATTTTATGGAAATGTTCCTTAGGAAAACATTATTATGTTGAATTTATTAAACATTCAAAATGTTATTCCCTAATTTTTTGCAAGCAATTTTGGAAACTGACAACAGAACAAAAACAAAATAATGCAATGAACTTGAGTATCCACACATGACACACATTCACAAATGAAATGGTATACTCCCCTGTGGAGTGCCCGAGGAAATATTTACCCCTTGTGTTGCTTAAATGTAAATGAGACCCGAACAAAGCTGTCTTAAGGGTCGTAAGAATCTATGGCTATCTCTAATAAATTAAGTTTGGTTTTCGTCCATTATCATACCTTCTTCATGGATTTTTACTATCAATCATAGACGTTTCAAAAGTAATTCATATTGAAAATTATTTGAGACACATAAGTAAATTCACAAAAGTAAAATAAACATATTTAAGTATACTGAATAAATAACAATTGACAGCTAATACATTCCATTGAAACTTTTTTTTTTCAATAAAATAGTTCAGCAACAGTTTTCACTCTTTACATTTCTTTTTTCTTCATAAACTTCATTTATGGCCATACTAATTAGCATAACTCGTAACTCCATTTTGGTTAGTTTAGCACCGGAAGAGAAAATCACTAAATAATCATTAATAATATAATTTTTGTTCAATTAGTTCATTTTTATTTACTACTATTCTACATATCTTGAAGTGAAGAGTAAATGAAAGAAGAACATCCGTACTAATCGCGCGCGTGTTAGGAGTTTCGAGATATGCTATTTTTGACAAAAGTTTTAAAGGGACGAAAAACTTGGAATGCGATACATCACTCGCATCCACTGAGCCTCCGCCACAGGCCAGAACTAGGGAGCTCGAGGATCAAGAAAACGTGCGCGCGTATTAGGAGTTTCGAGGTTTGCTATTTTTTAGTTTAAAGCTTTTAAAGAGTAAACTAAAAGAGTAGAGTTTACTCTTTAAAAGTTTTAAAAGAGACGAAAAAGTTGGGGGATGCGATTCATCACTCGCATCCATTGAGCCTCCGCCACAGGCCAGAACTAGGAAGCGCGCGCCAGAACTAGGGAGCTCGAGGATCAAGAAAACGTGCGCGCGTATTAGGAGTTTCGAGGTTTGCTATTTTTTAGTTTAAAGCTTTTAAAGAGTAAACTAAAAGAGTAGAGTTTACTCTTTAAAAGTTTTAAAAGAGACGAAAAAGTTGGGGGATGCGATTCATCACTCGCATCCATTGAGCCTCCGCCACAGGCCAGAACTAGGAAGCGCGCGCCAGAACTAGGGAGCTCGAGGATCAAGAAAACGTGCGCGCGTATTAGGAGTTTCGAGGTTTGCTATTTTTTAGTTTAAAGCTTTTAAAGAGTAAACTAAAAGAGTAGAGTTTACTCTTTAAAAGTTTTAAAAGAGACGAAAAAGTTGGGGGATGCGATTCATCACTCGCATCCATTGAGCCTCCGCCACAGGCCAGAACTAGGAAGCGCGCGCCAGAACTAGGGAGCTCGAGGATCAAGAAAACGTGCGCGCGTATTAGGAGTTTCGAGGTTTGCTATTTTTTAGTTTAAAGCTTTTAAAGAGTAAACTAAAAGAGTAGAGTTTACTCTTTAAAAGTTTTAAAAGAGACGAAAAAGTTGGGGGATGCGATTCATCACTCGCATCCATTGAGCCTCCGCCACAGGCCAGAACTAGGGAGCTGGAGGATCAAGAAAACGTGCGCGCGTATTAGGAGTTTCGAGGTTTGCTATTTTTAACAAAAGTTTTAAAAGTTTTAGTTTACCTTTTAAAATTTTTAGAGTTTACTCTTTAAAAGTTTTAAGAGATGAAAGTCTTGGATACAATTCATCACTCGCATCTATTGAGCCTCCGCTACAGGCCAGAACTAGGGAGCGCGCACCAGAACTAGGGAACTAGGGATCACGCGCGCCAGAACTAGGGAGCTGGAGTATGAAAAAACCGTGCGCGCGTGTTAGGAGTTTCGAGGTTTGCTATTTTTAACAAAAGTTTTAAAGGGACGAAAAACTTGGGAAATGCGATTCATCACTCGCATCCATTGAGCCTCCGCCACAGGCCAGAACTAGGGAGCTCGAGAATCAAGAAAACGTGCGCGCGTATTAGGAGTTTCGAGGTTTGCTATTTTTAAGTTTAAAACTTTTAAAGAGTAAACTAAAAGAGTAGAGTTTACTCTTTAAAAGTTTTAAAAGACGAAAAACTTGGGGGATACGATTCATCACTCGCATCTATTGAGCCTCCGCCACAGGCCAGAACTAGGGAGCGCGCGCCAGAACTAGGGAGCGCGCGTCAGAACTAGGGAGCGCACACCAGAACTAGGGAGCGAGCACCAGAACTAGGGAGCGCGCACCAGAACTAGGGAGCGCGCACCAGAACTAGGGAGCGCGCACCAGAACTAGGGAGCGCGCACCAGAACTAGGGAGCGCGCGCCAGAACTAGGGAGCGCGCGCCAACACTAGGGAGCGCGCGCCAGAACTAGGGAACTAGGGAACACGCGCGCCAGAACTAGGGAGCTGGAGGATGAAGAAACCGTTAGGAGTTTGGAGGTGTGCTAAGCCGCGTGGCGGAGTGCGGAGGGCTGTGCGGCGGGCGGCGCTAGTGCAAAGGGTCGTCGAGGGCCTGCGGGTGGCGGGCGTGCTTGGCGCCGCGGCGCAGCACCTCGCCCGCGCCCTCGGCCGCGCAGTAGCCCTCCACGCAGCGCAGCGGCGGCCGGCACATGGTGGTGGGCCGCTCCGGGAAGCGCAGCACGCCGTGCCGCCCGCACGCGCGACCCGCATCTGCAGCACACGCAGCACACCCTTATTTCTTACTTCACTTTTTATATTTCTAATTTTTTATTTTTTATTTCATTTTTTAATTTATTTTTATTTTATTTTTTAATTTATTTTTATTTTATTTTTTAATTTATTTTTTAATTTATTTTTTATTTTATTTTAATTTTTTTATTTTAAAGATTTTCCCGTATTTAGTACCCCTGAAGGGGCGGAATTTTTTGAATGAATAGTTACCGGGATAAGGTCATTTGTCCCGTAAATTTATTGATTGTTAGTGATTCCGGGTGCGTCAATGACTGTGGTCATTAGTCCCGTACGTGTCGAGCTTGATTTTTCATCGGGAGGTGGCGGTAATCTTCCCCACTGGATGTAGAGATCCGGCGCCGACCTACCGTCGACTAGCGGGGTTTTCCCCAACCAGGACTATTCAACCAGCGGGGCACCGCCCTAGGCGGAACAAGTTCTAAGTCCCCGATCGGTCTCCCGGGTTGTGTGGTAGTATAGTGCAAGGGCTGTGTGAGTGTAAGGGGGTGAGAATAGGAGAAGGAAGAGGAAGGACAGATCGCGCGCGGTCCGTCGCCCGTTTGTTAGGGTACTGCTCCGGCATTCGCCTGGAGTTGATCGGAGAAAGCAAGGAAAACTACCGATCAGAGCATCCGGCCGCTAAAATTCTCCTCCAGACAGGCGAATGCTGGAGCAGTACCCAACGGGCCACGTACCGCGCGTGATCTTTTCTCCCTCTTCTCGTCGTATCCTCACCCCCCCCACACACACTTACACTAAAATGCAGTACACTACCACATATTCCGGGAGACCGGTCGGAGACTTAGAACTTGTACCGGCCGGGGCGGTGCTTCGCTGTCGGGTGAGACCTGGTTAGGAAAAATCCCGCTAGTCGACGATAGGTCGGCGCCGGATCTCGCCATCCAGTGGGGGAACATCACCGCCACCTCCACGATGAAATCATGTACTACACCTACGGGACTAATGACCTCAGTAGTTGACGCACCCGGAATTATTTACAATCAATCGATCCAAGTGGCTGATGATGCAGCCTTGCAACACGCCCCCATTTGCCGTGTGCTAGCTGTTTCATCGCCCGAAATAGCCACATCGGTAAAGCTAGCACCCCCACTTTCATCACACTGAAAAATTCTTGCGCCTTAACTTTTAGTTAGTTAGTGCCTTAATTTACGTGGCGAGACTCGGGCCATCAGGCCCGCTCTCCCGTCTAACCACGCAAATTTCGCTAAGCTCCTTTCACCACCTAACGGAGAAACGGGGTATTATCTTGGGCGACGAAACAGGCGGATCTCAAATTTGCTCAGAGGCTTCTTTTAGGTTTGAGGATCTTTTACATGCAGTAAGTCTACTACACGGGACAGCTGGCTTTACTTCCCCTCCGAAGGAAGGCGTACGAAGGATTTTTTCGCCCTTAAAAATCCACGGCTTCGATCGGGTTTGAACCCTCAAACTCGGGTACATTTCGGTACGCTGACCGTTACACCGCCGAACTTTGGGCTAGTTTGAGCCCTCAACACCAATCAATCAACGAATCCATCAAGCCTCACCCAGGTACTTGATGCAAAGCGGGCAGCAGCCGCACTCGGTGGCGTTGTTGTACACCTCCCCGTCGCAGTCCTCGATGGGCAGGCACAGCTCCAGGCTGCAGATGAAGCCGGAGCAGCGCGGGTTGGTGACGTCGGTGATGGCGGGGCGAGGCGGCGGCGGCGGCTCCAGCGGCGCCAGCATGGGCAGCGCGGGCTCCAACGGGTCGGGGGGCGGGGCCGGGGGCGGGGGCGCGCCCAGGCGGCGGGGCGCCAGCTCCAGCACCAGCAGCAGCACCACCCAGGGCGCCGGCGCTCGCCAGCTGCCGCGGCCCATGCTCGCTCGGCCTCTGAACACACGCGGCGGCCAGGATTGTGAATTGGGGGGCGGATAACTATGGTACGATGGAAATGTACGAAATTATGGGATATAATGGTAATATATTATGGTACATTTTGATTACGATAATTATGGTGCATTTTTTAGATGTAGATGTAGTGTTCAATGGTGTATTCGGAAACTAACTTCAGGATGACAGTCGTTTGCGTCACGCGTGTTTGTATACATTACCTATCTATCTATCCATCTGCCTCTCTCTCTCTCTCTCTCTCTCTCTCTCTCCAGATAGAGAGAGAGAGAGAGAGAGAGAGAGAGAGAGAGAGAGAGAGAGAGAGAGAGAGAGAGAGAGAGAGACAGGCCTCCAGCAAAGCGAGCTTTAAATTATTTCAATTTCTTAAAAAATCTAGGGATAATTCTGAACAAAATCTCTTTTAAATCCATTTTTGTATGTGTTCAATATTGATTTTCTGAGCGAATCCCACGTAAAAGAGCAGTTTCTCAATTTACATCATTCTTTTAATTGAGATATTACAATGAAGATACCTATACGGAATACACTTAAATCACAAAAAGCAATAGATTAAATTATAATTAACTAAACCACAACTAGATATGAAATAATAACGAATAATCAGGGTTACAGTGACCACGATGAACAAATTCTTACAATTACTAATAACATGAATACTGAAACTATAAATACACGCATGTGTAGAGCATTTACTAAAGTTAACATACAATTATTTACGAACTACTTGTTGAAGCAATCATGTGACGCAATTTATAACGCTGTTGACACGAATAATTTTTTTTCTCAAAGCTTTCATTTCACTTTATCACGTGCTTTCCTCATAAAAAGTGAAAATCAAACATTTCACGAAAAAGTAATACTTGGATCACAAGAGGAATTAGATCATCGTGTAAAAACAAACGTACGCTTTACTTTAATTCCAAACATCATGTCATATCTCCATATCTCATGATATATCCGAATAGTGAAAAAATGCCATCCACGTGATCCCTGCAAGCCTCTGTTCAGTGGGCTTGGAATCCTACTATTGCCGTGACTATTTATTTACGAATCTGGAATTCTTGTCAAAAACTGACTTACGTAACGGTGAGAACTTATTTTCATGTAATACTGATATTTATAATTACAACACATGTAGAAATCATGTTCATCAAATGACACTGAATAGCTCACTACAAGAAATCCACATACAATACATGTACGTTTACAACTCATTGTCAGATCACATTAAACAATTACAATCGGTACACAAATTGAAGTTAAAAGAAAAATATTTTCTGCTGCATAACTGTTTCTATACAACTAGAGACTTTACAGATCATAAAGAAAAATAATGTTTATTTTAACAAAACAATGAGTATTACGAATTAGTTAACATTTGTATTGTATAATTATTTAAAAGGTCTCAACATGCCTGTAACAAGTAATGTACTTCAGCTTCCGAGTCAATGACCCCCATCTCGATGAGATTTTTGTCGTTTCCCCGATCCTTTGAGCAAATACTGAGATCCACCGCCGCCCCCCGATTTGCTTCTGAACGTAAATGTAGCGTCACTAAGCGCACGTTTTGTTGAGCTCTACTTTTGCTTGTAGAGATAGTATTTTTTTAAATTTTATTTATTTAGTCAAAAACAGTCAAAAACTGTATGTGACGTATGGGGGAGAATATGGGGTAGAACCGAGGGTGAGTTACTATATTGATAGCAATGCAGGAAAATCAAATCTGCAGTTCATTTTACCGTTGTAAATACATTTTCTATTACTCTGGAACGAAAATATCATGTTTATTAAATGTTAATCTCACGCTTTTTAAAATTTGATTATTATTCATTTTTTTAAAACTTTTTTTGCCTTTTAACTATTTATAAATTGTTGGGAAGGGATTCTGGAACTCAAGAAAGCGGACGCAGATGATCTTTCCCCCCATATGTCACATACAGTTTTTTACTGTTTTTTGAGTAAATAAATTAAAAACAATAAATAATATTTGAATTTTTGACATGTTTTAGTTTTCCACCAACATCACAAATGGCTGTGATCTTGGCGTTAGTTTCCGAATACATTATTAGATCAAATATATTATTAGATCAAAAAATTATCCTTCATCCTTGTTTGGTGTTCAAAGCATAATCAGTTATTACGTGTTCGTAAAGTGCGCCCGCCTCCGCCAAATGTTACCGGGAGCGGTAGCTCAGTGCATCAACTGATGTCACTGCAGCGCCTCTGACCCGGAGGTCCTAGGTTCCCACTCCCCACGGCGGCAGGATTTTCGACTCTAGCTTTTCAGCTAGGTCGAATTCAGTCGGTGTCTGGAGGAGAATTCTAGAGGTCGGCTGCTCTCATCGGTAGTTTTCCGTGGTTTCTCCGATCAACCCCAGGCGAATGCCGGAGCAGTACCCTACCAAACGGGCCACGGACCGCGCGCGATCTGTCCTTCCTCTTCCTTGTCCTATCCTCTCCCCTTACACACACACACACACACACACACACACACACACACTTACACTAACATGAACTACACTACCACATATTCCGGGAGACCGGTCGAGAGCTTAGAGCTTGTCCCGGCTGGGGCGGTGCCCCGCTGGTGGGAGAGTCCTGGTTACGGGGAAACCCTACTAGCCGACGGTAGGTCGGCGCCGAATCTCACCATCCAGCGGGGGAAGATCACCACCATCTCCCGATAACAAACATACACTACACTAACGGGACTAATGACCAAAGCAGTTGACGCGCCCGGAAACACGAAAAAATCAATCAATCAATCCGCTAAATGTTCAACAGACATTTCGAATATATACGAAGGGCAATATTACTTGAACTGAATGTGACCGTCATGTTCTCGCTGATTACTCTCTCAATTTACGCGCTATTTTTTGGAATTGCGCATTGTTATAGGTGATGTCCGCTCCTAGAATGAGTCTCATCCCCTCCCTTCATCGATTTTCGCTTTCTCACCCGAGTTTCTCGCGTGCGGCTTCTGAGGTCAGTGAAAGTGCAGAATGCTGTGCAGGCCTGGCGTAGGCTGTGCGCCCGTAAGTACTACATTATTATTATTGTTTCTCTGTGACTTTGTTGTGGGAATTGTGATGTGGTGTTGTTGACGTTATTATACGAAGAAATAAAGGTCATCTCTAACGGCATGCGTGTTCCGCTACCGTTAACCCAAAGTTATAAAATCAGTATGAAAATGACAATATTAATATGAGCATATCAGTTGTAAAGCAACCATACATAAGTAAAACTAAATATAGCTCAAATGTATGTATAACCAAATGACACGAAGAAATAAAGAAGGTCATCTCCGTCAACTTATTTATTTATTTATTTATTTTATTTATTTATTTTACGTCAAAAAAAACAGTTAAAAACTGCGTATGACGTGCTATGGGGAAAACTTAGTAAATTTATTGAGATAGCCGGCTTTCGTTTTGACCAGAGCAGAGTTTTGCTGGGACCAGGGAACAGACTGGTCTGTATATTAATATCCCCTTCCATTTCACATTGTGTAATTTAATTTTCTTTCTTATTTGCAGTTTGTTATTTTATTTATATTTTCTTTTCTTTGCATTATAGACTGATAATGACGGCAAAGCCGTCGAAAGCCGGCTATCTCAATAAATTTACTAAGTTGACGGAGATGACCTTCTTTATTTCTTCGTGGTGGGGCTACGAACCCCCCAGCCTTGAAAGGCAAGGCATTCACGGCCCTTCAGCCTTGGTGACCTCGGCTATCCATGGCGGCGTTATGAACTAACAATCATTTAAGAACGTTAATAAAAACCGCCCCAGAACATGCTTGGTGATTCATTGAAATCAATTCATTGTCTTCAAGCAGCCCGCAAATGGAAATCACGTTTCCATATACTTACGAAACTAACTGAAATTGTAATAATGTGTAGAGTAAATAGGTTCTAATGTGAATTGTAAGAATTTACCCAGTAAAAAGTAGATTATTTATAATTGTATAGGTCGTTAAAGAAATTCACATTGTTTAAATACACAATATAATTGTTTATTAATTAATTCATCAATTTAATAATCAATTCATTAATTAATATGTATTGCGCTCACAAGCTGGGAGCCGTATCAAAAAGCGCGAACCCTAGGTGGTGCTCTACTATCTGAAATGGATGATCATGCATTTTCACATCAACAAACACAAATCCCTGTCATACACAAACAGTACAACACTATACAAAACTATAAATAGACCACATTTGCTTTATGCATGCCCCATATGGACAAACGCAGCCCCCACAAATGTCAATAAAATTCAAGTAATGCAAAATAAATTTTTATAATTAATCACATATGCCCCCGGTTCATAAGTAATAAACATTCAGAATTAAACATCAATACAATAATAAACCAAATAGCACAAATATCACACAACTTCTATCAAAACCTAACAGACATACCAGCAGCATCCCATTACAAACTACCGAAAAATCCAACCCACACTCGAATAAAAAATAGATTTCCTTTTGAAGCATTCCTCAAAATTTGAGCCAACCACGATTCTTAACACCGAGGTTCTCCCCTAGAGTATCCTCTCCAATGTTTAGATTAAGTTAGCTTAGATATTTTAACTAGAATAACTCTGAAAAAATACATCTGTAAAGTAATTGTACTGAACGATGTAAACCTTCCAAAATTAATAAATGTGTTTAATTTATGCATTTTCATAACCGGCGTACGGGGTTCGGAGATAGAAGGCTACTACATCTCTACTTGAGGCAGGGTTACCAGACAATTTGTTCCCAGTGGAGAACATTTTACGAGAAGAAGGACATTTCAATGAAAAGGGCATTTTACATTTTTATACTCCACGATGTATTGACAATGTAACTGACTGAACAATTTCCAACCATTAATAGTCTTTAAGAATCACATTAGACTTTGCGACATTAAAATAAAATCTCCCATTGGGATAACTTCTCTCCCGCACTCACCTTCATTATCCACCAAACAATAAACATAAATAAAGTTTATACCCCCCCCAATAAAAACTAATGATCTATTATGCAGGCCTTTTATTTGAATAAAAATGTAGATATTCAAGATGTGAATTCCCTTTAAAGAATTAAATTACTTTAAAATTATGCCAGTATTATTTTCAATTCATCAGGACAAAAAAGAGGGCAAATCATGTCAATTTAAAAACGGAGGGAGGACAATATTAAAAAAGGAGGACATATCCTTCAAAAGGAGGACAGATGGCAACCCTGACTTGAGGTCGTTATGATTTAAATCATTAAATATGAATCGCTTCGGTAAAAACAAATTGCCTTAAATCAAAAGCTTGTATTTAAACTCTTTAATTACTATTTCATTTCTTTCAACTTCTTACAAAATATCTGTACACCAACGGTTAAGGGCATGATGACAGTTTTTTGATAAAATGAAATATTTTCATTGCCCTTTATGAAGGTATTGAGAACTACAAGAAAAATGCAGCTTTAATGAAGTTAGGAGTCGAAACATAATACCCTCTTTCATTCAGAGAACAAAAAAAAAACACCTTTAAACAGCTCTTCTGTAACATTAGATAAATGTGTCATGTGATTAAAAACACACTTGTGCGCCAATTTTATTGGTATTTCTGGAGGAATATGAACTATGTAGAAAGTAGGTATATTTATGATAAAGTTAGAAGTAATGAAATCTTAAACTGTCCTCTACAATTAGATAAACATAACATACATATTAACAAAATATTCTTTACATATAAATAATTTTTGAGTTAACTTAGCATATTTTCTGAGAGGTTAAGAAATTTAACTGTTGCTTTCTTTGCTATAGTGTTTTTGTGGCGCCGGGCATTCTAGGTTCTAGTGTATCTTTGGTATTCCACACGTGCTTAACTTAAAGCTCTGAGTGGCCGCTTTGGTATCAAGAAGTATTGCAACAAATTTCCTTGGATAAGCAAAGATAGTAAAGGACTGCTTCTGCACCTTCGAAAAGCGAAGTCAGTTGGATTGTGATCGCGAACTCAGCACCCGTGGCAGAGTGATTGCACAACTCAAAGAGTGCATCTTCTTGCAAGTATTCTGCGATTTTTATATTGCTGCGTTTGACAATTACTCCTTTTGACGTTCGATCAGCTGTTAAGGTGCCGTCCAATCGAGACCTTCTCTTCTCTACAGTGACGTCACTATGGTGGCGTTCAGCCTTGCGATTGGATGACACCGTAACAGATGTTTTACTTCAAACGCAGCTCTGTAAAAACCGCAGTATAGTCGTCAAATTGTATTCCCAATTAAAATATCCCCTATTTTGAGAAAACGAATAAAACCAGCTGGTGCATTATAAATTTAAAGAAATATTTTCTTCAAAATAAAGTAAAACAATATTACATGAATTGTCTGATCCCTCTATCCCTACTCAATTAGTGAGGAAATAAAATAATTATCGTACTTTTAAATAAAAATACCTCAATGACTGATTGATTGTTAGTGATTCCGGGCGCGTCAACTACAATAATCATTAGTTCCGTAAGTGCAGTGCGTGTTGTTTGCTCGGGATGTGGCGGTAGTCTTCCCCCGCTGGATGTCGAGATCTGGCGCCGATCTACCGTCGGCTTACGGTTTTTTCCCCAACCAGGTATCTCCCACCAGAGGGGCACCGCCCCAACCAGGACAAGTTCTAAGTCCCCGGCATGTGTGGTAGTGTAGTGTATGGTAGTGTGTGTGTGTGTGTGTGTGTGTGTGTGTGTGTGTGTGTGTGTGTAAGCGGTGAGGATAGAACAAGAAAGTGGAAGGAAAGATCGTGCGCGATCCGTGGCCCGTTTGGTAGGGTATTGCTCCGGCATTCGCCTGGTGTTGATCGGAGAAACAACGGAAAACTACCGATCAGAGCAGCTGGCCGCTAGAATTCTCCTCCAGACAGCGACTGAATTCGACCTATCTGAAAAGATTTTTTTATTTTTTATTTTTTTTAGTTTATTTCTATCTGTTCAACAATACATGTTTTTCAGAGGAGTTAATTTTTACCAGATCCTTAACATTTGGTTATAACCTAACTGCGGGTTCCCGTCGGATAACTAAGAAATTCAGTTTTAATAGAGATTTTTAGGACAGATAATAGAAAATTATATTTGGGGAATTTGAAATATGTAGTTATAATTTTGATCTGTTCACCCAATATTCATTTATGGGGGATGAAACCAGTCTCTTGGAAATTTTGATTTTATTCGGAGAGCTAGCTCTCCGGTTTGACCTAGATTGAAATCTTTGGCACTTATTGCAGTTGGAAGTAGATCGAAAAATTTTTGGGCTTGTTTTGTTATGAAGTCTGTTATGTTCGGGATTTGCAATTCGTCATGAATTTGCGTGTTTGAAATGAACCATGGTGCTTTTACTATTTTTCGTAGGACTTTGTTTTGTGTTCTTTGTAAGTTATTCAGGTTAGTTTTGACGGTATTTCTCCAAATTGGACAAGCATAAGTAAGCGTTGGTCGTATAATCGATGTATAAATTAATTTTCCAGTATTCAAATGCAGATTAGATTTTTTATTGATTATTGGATAGAGTTGTACCATTTTTGCTTTAGTTTTGTTGATTGTAATCTGAAAAGCTAATGTCGAAAATCCTGCCGCCGTCGGGACTCGAACTTAGGGTATCCCGGTCAGAGGCGCTGCAGTGACATCAGTTGATGCACTGAGCTACCGCACCGAAAAATACCTCAAGCTGTGAAATTCTGATCCACCAACTCTACGATGGCCGGGAAAGTGGGATCGGCGCTATTGTCCGTTTCCCGGTCGCCACCACACATCAGGTTTATGAATGATTTACTAGGGCGAAAGAGATGGGGATATAGAACCTACTTCTTTTAACTCAGTCACGTGGCTGCCCGTAGAATGCACAGGCGCTATCAGGTCGCTTGAAATCACGAATCTACAGGCGCGTGATTCTTACTGTATACCTGCCACATGCCATTTCACTGTTCGCTGACCATTCGTGGAGGTTTCAACATTAATAAGGTGTTTAAAACAACGCTAGATTTCAATTGCTGCCATTTAAGTGGTATTAAATTGCTTTGGAATACACGGATATGCATTCGTTTGCAATGACGCCTAAGGAGCGCTCTTCAAAATTACGTGTGAATTATTATTACTATTATTATTATTATTATTATTATTATTATTATTATTATTATTATTATTATTATTATTATTATTATTATTATGACTAAATTATTGTGATTAAAAAGTAATGATTTCTTCATTATTGCAATAGACACGAATGTAATAAGTGCGATATTCCAATATTACGAGAATTTGTAAGAATTTAATAAAACTTTTGTTTGAACTCAACTCCTTGTGTTATTTATATTCAAAAATATTTTAAACTAATAGAGTGCAGATAAAAGTTGGAAGTTTATATAAAATTACATAATTTTTTCTTTAAAATAAAATTAAAATGTTGGTTATACGCTTCTTCTAGAAATATGACCCTTCAAATGGCTCTTGGGGTGGAAAACAGTTGAACTGAGGCTACGACCTGAATGTGTTAAGGAAAATTGTTCAATTTCTACGTAAAATTGTTCAGTTTTATGTTCAATCGCTACCAAGATTTTTGCTGTATTCAGTAGATAAAGTGAAATTTAAGTATACAAATAGGCCACCACAAATAGTGCACCAACGCTTAGTGACACTAATGACAGGTAACATATTCATTTTTACTAACTCCTTGTGTAGTAATGCTGCAGAAAAATTTGGCTACTTTTTGACAGATAAACTCCGTGTTGTAGGACAGGAAAAGTGGAGGAATCTTGTTCCAATATGTAGTAAATTATGTCATTTAACACGATGTATAGCCATAATCCACATTTTGAGGGTCCTTGATATCGAAAAACTGGTTTTGTGCAAAACGTCTGTCCATGTGTTGGCGTGTCTGTAGGATTTTGATCTAAGTTGAGATTCTCCGTTTGATCTGGCTGATTCAGCGACCCTTTCAGTTGGAAACGGAATTTTGATTTTGGGGGTACTTTAATTAAAACTTCAGGGACATTTTCAATCTTTTTAAATGAATGTCTCCAAGTGTTTACTTATCAAGCGACACCTTTTAATGTTTTTGGTATTGAAAGAACTGTTGCACTGTACAATATACTATGTTTTTGCAGTATTCGTGAAGACTGTTTCTGTTGAAATATTTCATTATTGCAGTGTTTTATGAGAGTATTTTGTATATTATTATTAAACAGTGTGCTCGGTACTTTTTTGTTCAGCAATATTTTTGCTACTGCAGGCCACTAGTTTCAATATATTTTGACGAATATTATTATAGTGAACTAGTGTTGCACAGAACATAGCCACAGTTTTTTTTGAAGATGATTATTACTCAAAAGTTTTAGTTAATATGCAATCTTGTCTTCCGATTTTGATTGCCTTTTAAAAAAAGATGTTTATTCTGGAAACATTAAGATAAGATTAAATTGAAACAGCAACAATTTTAATACATTTTGAAAGAAATCTGACAAAAAAGTTAAACTTTGATAATTCTATTGGAATTGAAGTTACAGAAATACACATGCGCACAGATATTAACAAATCTCTCCGGAAATGTGAGTTGTGATTATAAGGATTCGAGGATTTAATTAGGTGTGAGCAGTGAGAGAATAATTGCTAAAGTAATTTAAATAACAAAAGAGTTAATTTCCCTTGAGAAATTCAGCAGTTCGGAGCACGTTACAACTCTTTCTTTTATAGATTTTCTAGAAAAAGATATAATCAATATTTGTTTCGGTTCTTATTATTATCAGTATTTTGAAGATTCGATAACTTAAATAATCGTCTCCCGTCATCTACTGGTATGTACGTCTGCGAAGCTCCGCCCGAATAGTCAGAGACAAATATACACACTGAGTTTCTTTCGATCTGTTCATCAGCCGAAGATTAGACAGATTTTCACAATCTTGACTCTGAGAGATTAGTGAATTAAGGGGTCCTGAAATAAGAGGTAGAAATTGAAAATCCACAACTCATTGATTTTGAGAAAAATGTGGAACCGTGGACTTTGATAAATTTCGAATTGCATACACGCTCAGTCTCGTCTGATGACGTTTATTGCTGCTTCTGCCGTTTATTTTAGTATGTCACTCTTTAAATTAGCAATTGGTACATAGTATTATTACATTAGTAGTTAAGATACTTGGTGGGATAACGTTTCTGTAAAATCACTTCTTTTAATCGATTCAGCGTACTTGTAGATTTTTTTTGATGTATGAACTGTTTATAGATACCAATTATTCCGCCAATCTCCTCTTCAATTCCTCTCTTGTGGAAATTTTATTTTTTTGTAATCATGCTTTAGTTCACACCACAAATGCTCGATTGGGTTCAGGTTTGGAGACTGCGGAGATGTTTCGGAGATGGAGAAGAGTTTCAGCCGATTGAAGTGAAGTAACATGTAAGCTGCCACATGTACGCTTTGTGTTTTGGATCGTTGTCATGATAAAATATGAAGGTATTCCGTATTCCGAGCTTATCCGCACTTTGGTGCACAAATTCCTTGATAATACAGAGATAACCTTCCTTCTTTTCAGTTTCTTCTATAACCCGAAATTTTCCAATTCCAGGCAAAGATATACATCCTAACACCATGATATTCCCCCTGCCGTTCTTAAGTCTGTGCAAATTTCATTTCTTCATGTTCTAGGTACCTTGCTTAGGAACTGCTTATTCTAGGTTCTTTGTCTTCACGTATTCGTTAAAATTGTACGATACCCTAGTTCATCTATCTGATCGACACTAGTTAAAATTGAGCTCATTCGCAAAAATAACATCTAACCCCCAAGCAGTACCCTAACAAACGGGCCACGGACTGCGCACGATCTGACCTTCCTCTTCCTTGTCCTATCCTCTCCCCTTACACACACACACTTACACTAACATGCACTACATGCACAACCACATATTCCGGGAGACCGGTCGGGAGTTTAGAGTCTGTCTCGGCTGGGGCGGTGCCCCGATGGTGGGAGAGTCCTGGTCAGGGGGAAACCTCACTAGCCGACGGTAGGTCGGCGCCGGATCTCGCCATCCAGTGGGGGAAGATCACCGTCATTTCCAGAGAAAAACATGCACTACACTAACGGGACTAATGACCAAAGCAGTTGACGCGCCCGAAAACACGAAAAAATCAGTCAATCAATCAATCAATCAATCTAACCACCAGTCTGGTCCCTTGTTCACGTACGAGAATTCAGCCTTTTCTTTCTACTGACCTAGCTAGTACGCGGCTTTTTTCTTGGCACTATTTCATTACACCCTTCGTTTCTTAGTACTGTCCTCACCGATTTGGATTCGCTTTCTTTGCATATTCTTCTAACAATTAAGAAGCAACTTTCGGTGCACTTCTGCTCCGATTTAAGCATAGTGTCACTTCAAGGTCACGAGCTGGAAAGAAAGGGGGGCATTGTCATCCACTCAGGAACTCCATTACCAAAAATTAAAGTGGTAACGAAGTTCCCGATTGGATGACTCTCCCCCTCTCCGACCAGCTCGAGACCTTGAAGTGTCACTATGTTTCAATTAGAGTATTAGTGCGCCACTGTATTTAAATCGGAGTAAAATCGAGGATGCCGACCTGGATGGCCGAGGTGGCTAAGAGCGAGTACCGACTCAGCGCTTCGGTCCGAAGGGTCGCGGGTTCGAGTCCCGCCTTGGGCATGGCTGTTTGTCCCTTGACTTTGTGTGTGTGTTGTCGCGGAGGGCCTTGCGTTCTGCTGACCCCAGATCAGAGGAGCCCGCAAGTGTTTGTCTAGTGTATGGTCGAATATGCGTCCCTTCGGGACGTAAAGGGCAACCGGCTGTCGGCTGGATACAAGCCCTAGGAAAAAAAAGTCGAGGATTCTTCCTCAGTTTCCTCAGAATTAGGCATTTCTTTTATAATATTCTGTGGGCGATCTGCCTATTCTGTTCTCTCGTTCGCATCGCCTTACGATGTCGTGGAATGAACTTCGCGACTGATTGAGCGTTTTCGCAATTTCTCTTGTAGCATAGCCCTTTTCATGATTGATTACCACAAGTTGTCGCTGGTCAAATGAAGAATTGCGTCCTTTTCGGCCGGTAATTGTATTTTTACCGCAAAAGGAGAAGAGACCAGAACTATCTGCTTGAAACTCCCGAAGTCCGAAGTTCGTTCAGATCGATCGGGGAATATCATTGAAGAATATATATATATATATATATATATATATATATATATATATATATATATATATATATATATATATATATATATATACCGGGTGAGGCACCTAAGTTGGCCACAGCAAATATCTCCGAAACGGTTTGAGGTATCGGAATCCGGTTTGCGCCAATTTGGTGTAGATGATTGGGGAAATAACATACTTAATTTTCTGGTTTGTAACTGGTGTAGTTTTGGAGATATTGACACAACTTTGATTTTTTAAATGGAAGTATACATTTTTTTCAGCATCATTGTAAAGATCTCAAAGAGGCGAATAGAGTGATAGTGATATTGTTAACATTTGAAGAGAGACTTTTGCAAATATCCATGGTTTTCTCAGCAACCACGTGATGGACGCGGGAGAACGCGTTCCGTAGACGTTTTCGTTGTTGGAAAATGCGTCTGACCTTGTTTGTGCCCACAGATTTAAACTTTCTACATTCCCGTGTCCAATCTCGCCTTCGCGAGCCAAAAGTGCACTCGACTAAGCATACCTACAGAGGCTCACTTTAAGATTCGGTCACCCTCTTATTCTAATTTGTTTAATTTTTACAAAAGAAGTGGGACGAAAAAAATAAAACTGATATGTGCATTCAATAGTAACTTGTTTATTGCAACAAATGTGCCGTTCAAAATTATTGAAATTAACATGAACATTTTAAATTTTGGGAAAAGTACAATAGAATGAATAATATACGCCACTTTGAAATTCGGTCACACACAACATAATTATAGAAGCAATACTGACTATAGAACTAATTACAACTAATACTAACACAAAAAATAATTTTAATATCTAGTGGGGTAACTTTTACGATTAATCACCTCTCGTAAACGTTGGGGCATATTTAACACAATTTTCTCTGTTTCTTTTGAACTTAAATATCCCCATTCCTCTTTCAGTCTCCTCTTCAGTTCTTCTTTCGAAGAAATTGGAGTTTTCCTGACTTTCCTGTCTAGAATTTCCCAAAGATTCTCAATGGGGTTGAGGTCTGGGGATTAAGGAGGAGTGTCCAAAACCGTTGGGCAATTATAAAGTAACCATTCTCATACTATATGGGCTGCATACTATACGGTATGACAGACCGTCTCTTTCTCTCGGTCAGCTTCCTTGGTTGACCTCTGTAGCTGTTGGACTCGATTCTATCCTCGTTCTTGTATCTTCGTATGATGTCTTCTACGGTGCTTCGAGGAATATTCACTAAATTGGCGATGTTCCTGTGAGACATTCCTTTCTCATAGTGAAAAATCACCAGCTGGCGCTGTTCGAATAATGTGTTCTGTCCTTGACGTCTCATTATACGCAGAAATCACCTCTACAACGGTAAGCAGGTGCGACAGGGTTGAAAGCTATTTCTAAACTGAAGGTCGAGGGTAGTTAAACTGTAACTGGCATTTACTATGCTCTTAATAACGGAAATTTGTGACGAAATCAGCGCCAGCCAATAGTGACCGAATTTTAAAGTGGCGTGATTGATAGACTCTGAAGAAAATCGGAGAATATTTCTGGTCTTGTGCTTTAAAATTTGTTGATTTTTTGAAAATTTACCGAGAAAATACTGACAGTGTCAAGGATATAATTTTTCTTTAATTGTGTAGGCTTATGGAGAAATGTAGAGCAAATACGTAAAAAGTTGCTGACTGACTGAATCTTAAAGTGAGACTATGTACGTTAAGTGATATCGACATGAAACCAGACGAAACCGTGCAAGTGACAATTTATATTAATGAAATTTATTTAACAAATTTAAATTAATTTAACATGACGAATAATAGTTGCACATTTTTCTGTACTATACTAAATAGGAAAGCTAGTGAAAAATAGTGTCCTTTAGTAATTTTAATGGGTATGGAATGAGATAAATTCAAGTGCCGAGAATTCTTGTACTTCAGATCTCATATTTCAGTAAAAAATACATTATGTATTAATCAAAGGAAGAGGAATCTAGTATGAATGCGACAACTTAATAATGTAAGAGAATCAAAGACCAAATTTACATTTTATGAGCAAGTCCGAGCAAAGTGTCAATTTGGTCGCTGATTATCTTAATTCAACAATAAATGCCTACCATGGTGCAATACGAACACAAATTTTATTCTCTAAATTTTATTTACAAAGAATACATTTGCTATTCTTTAAGTCAATACATGGAAATCAAACAATTAAAGAAAATATTGACAACATTACAAGTTCATTAACATGCATAAAAACAAATTTACTTTCCCACAAAATAGTATCATGCGGGATTCTGTTCACGTCATGTGCTCAATGTGTTTACCGTCCACAGCAATACACATTTGCAACCTCGTTTCCAGCGACCGACGCACAGATTGGAACGTCTCTTGCTTGATGTGGCCGCAAGCTTCTTTTATACGCCTCTTCATGTCTTCTGGAGTCGTAGGAACGTTTGCATAGACAATGTTCTTCAAAGTTCCCCAGAGGAAAAAATCGAGTGGTGTGAGATCAGGTGAGCGTGGAGGCCATTTTGCTACACCACCTCTCCCTATCCACCGACCTGCATACATTTCGTTTAAAACTTGCCTTGACACAATAGCAGAATGTGCAGGGCAACCGTCGTGCTGATACCACATACCAAGACGCAACTCCAAGGGCATTTCCTCTAGCAGCGTTGGCAAGGTCTCTTTGAGGAACTTTGAATACACTTGACCTGTCATGTTTCCTTCAATGAAGTATGGACCGACTATAAAATCATCAAGGATCCCACACCAGACGTTCACACTCCACTGCCGCTGATACTCCACTTGACGAATCCACTTCGGGTTCTCCGTCGCCCAATAGTGCATGTTCCGTAGGTTCACTTGTGCGTGATTTGTGAATGTCGCTTCATCGGTGAAAAGTATTTTGTTGAGGAATTTTTTGTCGTCTCTCAGTGACATTAGAGCAAATCTACAGAATTGCACACGTTGTTCATAATCATTTTCACTCAATTGCTGGTGCAGGCTAACGTGGTAAGGATGATATTTGTGCCGGTGCAGTATACGCAGAACACTCCTTTGACTTATACCACAAGCTCGGGAAATATCTCGCGAACTCACATGGCGGTTTGTAGTTACATATGCCATTATATCAATTTCCCTCTTCTCATCAGTAGCAGGCTTCGTTCTCTCTCGTGGTTTGGAATTCCAATTGCCGCTTGATAACAGTCGTTGGCATATTCTTACTAACGTTTTTCGTGACACAGGCTTCCGATTAGGATATTTTTCTGAGTACATTTTCACAGCTTGCTTTGCGTTTCTTCCACACTCACCGTACACAAGAAGAACATCAAGTTTTTCTTCATTCGTAAATTTCATCATGTACGCCTATGCTCAATTAAACCGTTTAAAGAGTGTCAAACTGTGCTACAATTATGAACACTCGCTCGTGAACAGTTTCAGGGGCGAAGTGAAAAGAGATTTCAATTTCACTTTACAGAGCGCAGCGCTATGACGGCAAGAAAGGACAAACACTATTTCCGCCTGCAGGAAAACAGTTACGAAATGGCGTGGATCACGTGGTTTTAGAGGAACTGTAGAACGCATTTTTTTCTACAGTTTCTCTCCAAATATTAGGAAAACTTATATTACTGCATTCGTCTCTTTCAGATCTTTACAATGATGCTGAAAAAAATGTATACTTCCATTTAAAAAATCAAAGTTGTGTCAATATCTCCAAAACTACAACAGTTACAAACCAGAAAATTAAGTATGTTATTTCCCCAATCATCTACACCAAATTGGCGCAAACCGGATTCCGATACCTCAAACCGTTTCGGAGATATTTGCTGTGGCCAACTTAGGTGCCTCACCCGGTATATATATATATATATATATATATATATATATATATATATATATATATATATATATATATATATATATATATATGAAGAAAATCGATTAAACGGTTTAGGCGCTAGCCTACACATTTTGCCGTCAATAGATTTTTCGAAGGACCCACAAAACATTGATTCTGGCTACATCACGTTTTGGGGGAAGTAATGTAGAATATTTAAGGACAAAATTTATCCCCTTTTTTGTTACCAGGGCTCGGTAATAAGTTTTTGTGTCGAAAATTCGCCGTTTTTCCCGCAGCAATACAATACTTTCTCTTTACTGCGTAAGCGGTAGTAAAGTAAAAAGAACAAACTTTGTTATTTTGTCATCGATATTTTAAATAAATGTCCAAAAAAGATTTAGAAAATATTCAATCGCGGATCAGGACACAAGAATCCCTAATGTATATGTTTTTTCCCAAACAATGAAAAGATAGTTAAGTTATTAATGCACGGAAGCGGATTTTTATAATTTTGCATATTTTTGTTCATTACTTCAGTGCATAGCTAAGTGAAATTTCTTGACGTTCGGTTGAAATATGATGTTATGTAGATTAATATGTTAGTGCATATTTGTCCAAATTTGGCCGATTTTTTCTGTTGGTGTGTATTCAAGTATCGTATAGACGCATATTTTGCATATTTCGTTAAAATAGGGACTTATCTATAAAACGTTTCATCTTTTCTTATAATCTATTTATTTGTGAGCGTTAACCGATTCGAAAGAGCTCATCACGGTTTGAGTTTTTTTTCGATAATAAAATTCTTGTGCAAATGTATGATATTTCTTGGTAACATATTTTTAGACCAGTCAGAAGAAATGCAAGACAAACAATGTACTTCACTAAGGCGAATATTTACCTCAATTATTTCTCTTGCGAAGAAGAGTAGATTATATTGTTTGCGCAAAAATATCCTTCATTCCAAGCACCCTTCTCCTGAATTTATCAAGGAAGGTTTATAGAGGAAATGAAATATTATTAATTTTAATTGCATATTGTGCATATTTGAAGATTTTTTAGGACATAAAACATTTTTTTGTTGTTACTGTCAGTCATTTTTCACAACATAGCAAATAGTAAATACAATTGTACATGAAAACTTTTTTCTAAACGGATTACAAATTATAGGGTTATTGCAATTTCTTGTCTGCATTTTACGTGATATAATGTTGTAGTACCCTCATGAATTTTTATCTCAGTATATTGATTATAAGTGAACCAAATATAATTACTTTCAGTGGTAAATAGCGATGCACTTTTCATTTACTCCAGACTATAGAACAGAGACTACGTAATATTAACTTTTGGGGGCATAGGTATGTTGTGCCTGAATGACAGTTATAACTGAGACAAATGCAAGTATATGATTTAGGCATAATAGGTTGGGCGTTATGAAACTCTTAACTTCACTGCGAGCTGGTTAACCTTGCTTAGAAAGTCGCCTTGCGCATCGGCCAAATGCAGCACGCTCAGTTAAAAATAATTTTTGAGGCGTTCTCCATCAACTAGCAACACCCATTGTCTCTTCCTTCAGGTTCATATTAACGCACTTTATGAACCACATACACTACAGCTTAAACATAATTGAAGAGATCGCAAGCAGTTATATTGAGGCGCACCTCACCGTATCGATGCAAGATGGCTTTAACACACAGTCGCTTCAACTAACTGCTTATATCAGCTTACAATTACGAATGAAACAAAACATCAAAATATATAATTGTACGACAGAAATATACAAAATATATTAATAAGAATCTTGGGTTTCAACTCGCAAAACTTATTGTTGTATCAAGAAAACGATTACAGTGCTGTATTTCTCCATAAATGTGCTTCTGTAAATAATTTTTAATAATCCCATTATTGTGTTTATTTTTAAAAGACAAGAAAGTTGATAGCTAAAATCATACTAGTAGTGGTACACCAGCACATACTTTATAGCATTATTTGTAACTTTCGCAATTTTCCAAAATTCAGAGAGAACAACGGAATGGAACCTGCACTTTTTTTATAAGCCTACTTTTCTCTATAGGAAAAACAGGAGAAAAAATTCGTATCTGCTTTTGACAAAATATTTCTTTTTAAATTGTCTACAATTCTAGCAAGAATTACGAGGAATGTTTTGTCTGACTCGGTGGCATTAGAAATTTGCCCATTGCAATAACCTTTTGCGACGAACCGGTTTTCAGAGCCTCAATCTTCGTTCAAACACTTGGTTTTCTTGTTTCCACAATCAACAAATTTTCACGCTAAGAATGATTTAGTTACGTCGCATACAGTTTTCGTGTATTAATAGCGATTTATGGACGTGTTTAATAGAACATTATTTTGTTAATTTGCCGTTCCTAAATTGTATTGTAATTTTGAAGTATTGTCAATTTAGATTTGAAGTGTATTAAAGAATTTTGCAACCTCAGGTACTTCCAAACATTCACTAAAATATAATAATTTTATTGATGCAGTAGTAACCACTCTTTACAGCGTTGTTATGATTTTACTAGGGAACAAAAAACAATTTTTTGTACCTCTGGGATGAAAGTTGGTGATTTCAAAGGAAACAATCACACTGATTTTGAAAATCATTTTAAGAAGTTTCTATCACCCAAGGTTCAAAAGAAATCAACATATTTAGTATTTGAAATAAACACAACCTAATTTTCACATGGTCACTCCGGTTATGTTATTACAAAATTTTATGAGCATGCTTCATATGAGGTAAGAGCAAGTTAAAAATCGAATACGCATATCCGTGCAATAATAAGCATACAAGAAAATGGATTTGTTTGTATTCTCCACAATATTGGTAGAGCGAATGACAATGATCCTTACAACCACAACCGAAGGTTCATTTTTCAGGTGACAGAACACAGGCGAGCGGTCTGTGGTTTACCCTGATCACAAACACGACAGCCTAAGTATAACGAATACGCAATTTTTGTAATCTATATATATAAAAGAAAGTCGTGTTAGTTACACTATTTATAACTCAAGAACGGCTGTACCGATTTGGTTGAAAATTGGTGAGCAGTAAGCTTAGAGCCAGGAGACGGACATAGGATACTGTTTATCCCGTTCGACAGCTTTCCTGTGTGAGAACGCACGTTTTCGCACGTTTTCGCGTGAAGGTACTTAACTGAAGGGTGCAACCTATGCACCAAAATACAGGAACAATAATGAATGATTAATCTACTTAATTTTTTTATTTGTATTTTCTAATAAACAATTTAACTTAATAAATTCCAAAATCTGCTTATTTATTGCCTTTAACAGCCGGTCCCTATGATTACAGCTTTGTATTTCTCTCTTAAACAAACATCAATTCAAAAAAAAAAACGCTCTGCTTCGTAATAGATTTTTTAATTATCTATTTAATATCAGAGCGTTCTTTTTTTAAATTCTTCTTTGTTTGAGAGAAAAACACAAATCTGCAATTGCTTTATTATCACGAGTGCAACAAGGATAGTACAGTTTCTCACAGTGAGTGCGACGCGAGAAAAAGATGGGACCGGCTGTTAAGGCGGAACAGAGTTCGCCGGGTCAACTAGTTTCATATATATTTTTCCTTTGAAGTTGGGAAGTAAATCTTTCACAAACTTAACAGGAGTTATCGGATTTATTCGCTTATTTTCGATGTGAAATGACAATTTGCATTTTATGGATCCGATTCAATTATATTGATCATGTGGCGAATTTCACTTAATAAAACCACAGAACTGTTATGTATTAACGTACTTGAGGCACACGCAAACCAGACACGAACTTCATGCGCACTGCGGGTAAAGTTCCACATGACACTGACTGACTCAGCATTTGCTACTCCAACAGTTGGATGCTTGTATATTTGCGATAAGGGTCGAAAATAATTCTTTTTGATGACAGATGCGCAATAGGAAATATAAGAGGGCACGTGACTTTTTTTATTTACGTTCGAAAATGTTTGTGTCATTTACGGTTGAGAACGTTCACTAAAAACTACTTAGACAACTAAGCTCTATTATTATTGAGCACCACTATAAGACGCGAAAATAAAGATGACATTAAACGATTAAATTCGATAGAAAAGTTTAAATCCCAAGTGAAATCGTTTCTGCTGCATAACTGTTTCTATACAATTAGAGACTATACTGAGCATCACAAGAAAAGTAACATTAATTTTAACAATGATACATAATGCATTATTTACCATTTGGACTGTGTAAATGTGTATAAACAACCTGTAACAAGTATTGTACTACAGCCTCCGGGTCAATGACCCCCATCTCGATCAGGTTTTTCGTCCAGTTTCCCTGATCCATTGAGCAAATGCTGAGATGGCCCCTTGCTTTGCTTCTGGACATAAATGTAACTTCATTTTCTGTGCACGTCTTCTAGAATTCAGTGGGAAATACAATTATTCAAATTATCGTTTCCATGTTGTCGCGGCAGGAAGTATTATTCCGAAGGACAACATGGATAAGAGCCAAAATTTATTGCTTATTTATCCTTGAAAATAGATTTTATTACTTGGGAGTTGTTTTTTTTTTCAAAATTTAAGTAGTATATGACTTAGTGTAGAGATCACAGAATTTTGAAAATGTGCACACAATTCACTTTTCCCCATAGCACGTCATACGCAGTTTTAACTGTTTTTTGACGTAAAATAAATAAATAAATAAATAAATAAATAAATAAATAAATAAAGACGGCATTTTTGAAAACTAAAGGTAAAAATCAAACACGAAAGACTAATTTTGTTGATATGTGATGTAAGTGGCATAGATAAACTGAACAAAAATTTAATTTTAATAGATTTTATGCCTATTGATTCTACAGATCTTACAGGTGCAATTTAAATGTATTCGCATATAATAGCAAAATATTTGATGGTATATTTAAAAACTCTGACGTGATAGGGCGTTTTTATTGTGATATTCGTAATCTACGTATAAAATTGAGTACGTCGCATTCTCAACCTTCTCGGAGGTAAAAATTTTGTTCCCTAGTGTTATGGTTTCAAAGTCCATTAATGTCTTGCAACCAAATGTTAATGGCTACCTGCATTGTGCTGCAATCTGACAAGAAGCCCTTCGAAATTAAGTGGCAATAGAAACTTTTAAGTACCACTATTTGAAAAAAATCGCATTTTAGAGAAAGCATAGCTTGTCACTGCCTCCATGAGCCCTTATTTACTTGCGTCAAATATGGGTACCACGAACAAGTTTTATAAAAACATAATTATTCTTTAAAAGTGACAAAATATTCCTAGACTATCCTGAATGTAAACACTAATGCAGTTACATTGGTGTGACATTTTTCGCAATTATTGCGAGCTAAATATTTTTAAAAAAGAACTGCTTGAAATAACGATGAAAGTAAATAGAGTGAAAGAAACGTAAACAATAACCTTACTGTTACTTGCAAACAAATTCTGACAAATTTCATCTCAAATCTCAGGTTAAGGACAGGGCCTGCCAATACATGACATAATATGCGTAATATGGGTATACCATAAATGGAACATAATTTTTAAACGTTTCTTATGGATAGAAAACAATGCAATGAATCACATAGCATGAACTTAGTTCAAACTTAAGTATTTTTTAAAAAAAAGAAAATTTATCTTCGTGCCTTTAATATTATTTACAAATCGCGAAATCTCGAAAGTTTTCGAGTATAAAGCAGGATCAAACTGGACAATTTCTAAAAACGACCGTTTTCTAAAAAAAGTTAGAAATGTTTTCTTGAAAATTTTCGAGAAAAAAGGGTGTGTGGACAGTGATAGTCAAATAGTATGTTTGCCTAAATTAATTATTAAATGCTATTATTAAATGATAAATTAAAATTTTATTCATTGATAAAAAAATCGATTAAATATGATTTTGCACATAACACAGCATCTAAAATATCTCCGTTCCTTCAATGAAAATTGATTCATTGTGTTAATTAAATTGTCTAAATGTTATGTGAATATTTATTATTTTTAAGACCAATGTTTATTTGTGGTATTCAAGCAGTTCAGTAACGAGATGGCTCAAATATTAGTAGCTTATAAGCTACACAATAACTGTTATAACTTGTCTTAACCGTAAATAAAAGTGTGAGAAAGCCTGTGCGAAAATGTGTGAAATCATAGCGTTACTAGTATTGTTATAAAACAAATTTGAAACTTAATATTACTAAGAATTTTGTCGAGTTTGACCTAGCACTACTGTCTTAAGGTATTCAAGTATTTGTTAAGAGTATCTGCAAATAGGCTCTATGATTATTTCTTTATTATAAAATAACAGTATTTAAACCCGTATTTCATAATACCTTGAACATAAATAGGTGATAAATAGCTTATTTTGACTTCATACCTAATGTATTTCAGCCAGCTCTATTTAGTATATACATAGACGAGTTTGTCGGGCAATGGCAAGGGCAATTGAAAACACATTTTAAAATAAATGACAAATCTCTAAATACTGTATTGTTTGCTGACGACCAAGTTTTTTTTAGTAGCTCAGAAGATGAATTACAAATTGCAGCACACAAACTAAACGAACTGGCAACCAAATACAATATGCAAATCTCCACTAGGAAAACAAAATCAATGGGCTTTGAAGGAACAAACCACATGAGATGTAAAATTGTGGTTCATAATGAACCCATAGAACAGACAAACAATTTTACCTCTTTAGGCTTCAATGTGTCTTACTGCCAGAAAAATGACATAAGTCGGAAATTAAATAGATTCTATAACATGTGTGGGACAATAAGAAGAACATTAAAAAGCAAGACTTTAAAAACCACGCAACTCAAATTCTACAAAGCAATGGCAGTACCCATGCTAACTTATGCATGCGAAAACTGGACAATAAATAGAACAGACAGAAGAAATATAGAAAGCGCCGAAATGAAATTCTTACGTTCAGTAGCAGGTTACAATATCTTAGATAGACAATATAATGATGACATCAGAACCGAACTGAATATATTCAATCTGATGGACAGAATCCAATCATTTAGGAGCAACTGGCATGATTATATCCAACGCATGCCTCCAAACAGAATTCCCATAATTATGTACACGTATAATCCTAAAGGAAGAAGAAATGTTGGCCGTCCCTTAAAAAGATGGAGAGACTCACTCTCTTGATGTGGAAACAGGCCTTAAGGCCTAAATCCATGAAGCAGAAGAAGAAGAAGACCTAATATATTTCAAAGATACCTAGCAAAATATTAGACCGGAGGTTTGTTAATGTGTTAATGTTTTTTTACGAGTACCACAGAATTACGAACCAAAATACTGCAACTGAGGTGCTGATACACGATGTGAGATTCAAAAGAAAATATAATGCAGTGATATAAATGTATCGGTACTTACACGCGAGTTGGGAAAAGTAGTGGTCGACACACGTGGAGCGTTAGCTCGTCAATGTACTACTGATAAGGCTGCTTTCCTGAAAACTTGCATTAGATGCCCACCGAAGGACACTGATAAAGCTCTGACGTTTCTGCACTGCGAGATAATTTATTTTCATCTTGACCTAACGATCTAATTCCTTCATTGTGTACTCAATGAGATTTGATTGGCAATGAGAAATCGACAAAGAGCAATGAAATGCATTAGTTTTCATATTACAAGGATAAACGGCAACAAAGACATGTTAAACACTATTTTCGGATTTGCCAGACACTGCGAAGAATAATACACGCTCGTATCGATTATTTTGTGGAAAATGTGATCCCTTCTCTGAAGGATAATATACAAAACAGTTATAAGACCTCTGCTACGCCTGCCCAATATGAATTAACGCCTCCAAAACCAACATTAATAAAATTCAAGTAGCCGGCCCGGTGGCCGAGATCGCTAAGGCAGTAGTGTCGTAGTGATCTCGGACCGAAGGGTCGCGGGTTCGAGTCCCGCCTCGGGCATGGTTGTATTTGTGTTAGTCCTTTCACCCCTTATCATCAATCACCATATCGTTTCATTCACATAGTTACCATACCGTTAACAGCAATAGTGGTTGCTAATGACCTAAGATGTTGATGCGACCTTAAATAACCAATAAAAAAAAAAATTCAAGTAATACGGAATCAGTTCCTTAGAACAATAGCCAACGCTCCATGGTTCGTTTCCAATATCCAACTCCATAAGGAATTTAACCTCGAACCGTTATCACAGCACATACCTTATCTATCCACCAACTTTTATTCCAGCTTAAATCAAATCCCCTCCTGGTGCCTTTCAGACTGGGCAAAAATCATATCTATCAGACCCGCATTATAAATAAATACCCTTATCACTCATTTCTCATCAAATTCGCTGAATTGGAACCTGATTCGAGGACCCATAAGGGAATCATCTCCCATTGTAATAGTTGTAAGTTAATTGTAAGTTAATTATTAGTTAATAAGAAACCAATACATACGTAAAGTTATTAAATAATATCCCTACAACCAAATACAAATAAATTGAAAAAAAAACTTTTTTAAAGGAAAGCCGACGCTCAATGACTAAAGAGCATTGATTTACGAAGAAAATGTGCGTCTTGAGTAAACCATCTGTCAGAAAGTGTGACATCGATTGCCTTTAGCTTTACCCTTGTCTCGATAAGATCGACTCTGAGAACAGCAGGTCCTGTAGACGTGCGCACTGATTGCAAAGGAGGAAATTTTATCACTGCGTCAGAAATAGTCCACTTTGGATGTCTTATCAGAGCAGCATTTTAATTGATATTGGAATAAATACGAGGCATGCTTTATTCGATTTCACAAATTTCCTACAATAATAATTATGGATTAACATTATAAAAATTACAAACCGCAAATCATTACTGATCAGAATAGGAAAATGCATCAGAATAGGCTATTTTTCTTTATACATAAATCGACAAGTCACCTTGCAAAGAATTACGATGATAAAATGCTTGATATGATACTCGAAACGATACAGGTTATTTCTAATTTTTGCATACCCTTAAAGAAAACTATCACTAGTTTTACGGTGCTAACGGGACTCTATAAACTGGAGCATTTGAAAGTAACTTAGCTCTTTAGGGAGTTTAGATAAATATACATGTTTAAAAATGAAACCTTGACATCTAGAAATCAGAACATAAGTATATTTATTACATTTGATTATAATTTTAATATTACAGTGCTGAAAGTCATAAACGTTGATGAAGGAACCTGAAATTTTTCATATTTTTATCGTAACTGAAAAATATAGCAACATATTGGGAAGCCGTATTTATCAAAAGAACGTAATTTGATTTATTTAGTTAAAAACAGTAAAAAAATGTATGTGAGGTATGGGGTAGAAGATCATTTGCGCATATTTTCTTGAGCTCCAGAATCCCGTCCCAATATTTCAACTATAAATAGTTGAAAGATAAATAAAGTGTTAATAATAATAATAATTACAAAAGTGCGAGATTAGCAACATTTGAAAAACTATAAATTTTGGTTCTTGAGTAACAGAAAACTTTTTTGCATCAGTAAACTTAACTGCAAATTTGATTTTTCTGCATTGCTAACAAAATACTAACTCCCCCCTAAGGAAACTAACCAATACGAGAAAGTCTGTGCCATTCTGTAGCACAACTAATTACAATCGCAGCGTTGTTAATACGTATTCACTGTTCTATTTTACCTGACAGCGACTGTATACATCTTCTGTTCATTTTCTCTGTTTCGAATGAAATATACCAACTTATGAGGTATTTAATCTTGTTCGGCACGGGGTAGTCAGTCTCTCTTATCTGCTAGCAACATCAAGGGTTGTCATTCCCCCACCATTAATCTAGGATGCTACATTCCAAGAAAGACGAGAATGCACTTAAGAAAGCTGATGAGAATGCACTTAACCCTTAGCTGACAACGTGCGAATTTATTCACACCGGTCTCAAGAAATTCCTCTTCATTAACTTTCCTCCCCACATTTTAGACACGATTGTCTGCTTGATGAATCGCAGTCATATTCAATTGGGTGATTCTAAGATATACTCTCACATTACTGTCCTTTTGCTCCACCCATTGCGCAATATTTTTTTCATAATAATCGTCATTAATATTCACACACTCTCTTAACGGCCTAGTCAAGTTTTTCTGTACATTGCACTTTTTCTGGAGGCGACAGAGAATAAACAGTACCAACTGGTAAGTGCGACACGCACTCATTGAGAGGTACAGTGCAACTGACGTGGAGTCCCTAGGTCTCCAGTGCGACAAAAAAAGGCTGAAAATTTCCCTGAAATGCATTCCACAACAGTAAGTTCGCGAACCGTTTCTTTGATTGATTGATTTTTTCGTGTTTCCGGGCGCGTCAACGGCTTCGGTCATTAGTCCCGTTAGTGTAGTGCATGTTTTTTCTCGGGAGATGGCGGTGATCTTCCCCCGCTGGATGGCGAGATCCAGCACCGACCTACCGTCGGCTAGTGGGGTTTCCCCCTAACCAGGACTCTCCCACCAGCGAGGCACCGCCCCAGCCGGGACAAGCTCTAAGCTCCCGACCGGTCTCCTGGAATATGTGATAGTGTAGTGCATGTTAGTGTAAGTGTGTGTGTAAGGGGAGAGAATATGACAAGGAAGAGGAAGGACAGATCGCGCGCGGTCCGTTTGTTAGGGTACTGCTTCGGCATTCGCCTGGAGTTGATCAGAGAAACCATGGAAAACTACCGATCAGAGCAGCTGGCCGCTAGAATTCTCATCCAGACAGCGACTGAATTCGACCTAGCTGAAGAGCTAGTGTGGAAAATCCTGCCGCCGTGGGGAGTGTAACCTAGGACCTCCCGGTCAGAGGCGCTGCAGTGACATCAGTTGATGCACTGAGCTACCGCTCCCGGTGAACCGATTCTTGAAACTGTAGAAGGGAAGGGTACAAGAATAGTCAATGTTGTAACTAAACCATAAACTTAGGTTTCAGAAATTTCGCGAAGTCGGAGGAGTCTCAGGGACTCCACGTCAGTAGCTGAGAGTTAAGAAAGGTGATGAGAATGCACTTAGGGAAGTTGATGAGAGTGAGTACGAGGTCGTTAACGACCTTGCTGACACTGAGTTGGCATCAACCACACGTTGTGTTTAATTTGTCATGTAAGCGGAAAGTTTCTGTGCAGTGCGGAAGTTTGAAGGAAGTCACTTGGGCGAAAATGAATCTACAAATAGTTCTTTTAGCTTCAACCTACAATCATTTTTACTTTCTCGCACTTAAAAAGGAACTTATGAAGAAAAGAAAGTTATGTAATGCTGCTCGAAAAACGGGGAATTTTCCGCAGAAAAACCCTTATTACAAGGCCCTGATAACAAAAAATTGGATAAATCCAGTTGATAAATTTAGAAAAGATATCCTCTAACACATGGTGTAGCCAGGAGCCATGTTTTATGGGTACTTCATACCGAAAAATCGATTGACGGCAAAGCGTCTGTCTGTCCGTCCCTCCGTTCTGATTGAACAACGCTAGCGGCTAAACCATTCAGCCGATTTTCTCGAAAATTGATATTCCCCAATCAATCTGGTTGATGTGGCTCCTTCAATGTGAAAATGATATTTCAAATTTGGGGGTACTTTACATGAAGCCTCTGGGTCAAATTTTCAAAAAATAAAATGACGCCATCGAATTTGATGAAATTTTTTGTTGGATAATCTAAAGGACTAAATTGTTTGCCAATGCTAGTAGTATCGTATTATTTATTAACTTTTAATTATTTTACATTCTCTTACTTACATACTTTACTTACATACTGCTTACGAAGAATATTGTAAGGCGAAAAAGTCATCGTGAAACTTCGTGAAACCTTATACAATGAATTCAATACCAGAAATATATTTTCATTGAAAGTTTTGGATGAAAAATCTATTGCTTGAAACTATTTAATTTTTGCACCCAGTGTTCTACGATTTCAAATGAGTTTTACGAAAAATTATGACTGAAATGTGTTAATTCGGAGAGAAATTGTGGTATAAATAGTATGTAATGCAACCAATACTAATTGCGAAAAAGTACGTGCTATTTTAGCTTTTTTTCTGTTGGGCGATCAACGAACCGAGGTGAAACCAACAGTCATTATTTGAATCATTATATTATTCGTAACATACGTTTTTTGAAAACTATGGATACTTTTTGTAATGAACTTTTAAGAAACGTTCCGTTTGTTCTTTGAGGAAACTTCCAAAAATTTTCAAAATTGAAGATTTCCCATTTATTTCCTGAATATAAAAAAACTGATTTAATGCTGAAATTATTTATTTTTCTTTCGTATTTCATGGAATTTCAACGGAGTTCCTGTCTTGGGTACATTAGCTCAGCTTTTCAGAAGTAAAGTTTTTCTTGACTGTCAAAAAATATTAAAAACAGAATGAAACTCTTACTTCATTTCCAAAAAATATGATTCACAACAGTTTTTAGCCGATACCCTAATAGACAAAGGACAAGAGCAACGTTCGCTAAACATTGTCGGTCACAAAGTTTCTGCTGATTCAAATATTACGACAGACGAACTGCAGGAGAGGCATTTCATCTTTCCGCTTCCCTAGCAAAGACTCGTCTTTTCCCTTGCTGTAAAAACATTACGCACTCCCCAGTCAGTTACTCAATTTTACTTTGAATGTCTTCGAAGTGAATGTATGAATATGTTTTTAAGGATTAAAGACGATAAACGTAAACCCAAGAACGTCAAGTAATATATACAAGAATACTGGACAGTGGTAGGACGAGTTTCCCAGTACTCGTTTTTTAAATTTATTTTATTTTTTAGGTCGCTTTTTAACAACTTGGTCATACAACGACCACTGTAATGTTTTAACTAGAGGGGAAACTGTAGGAAGAACACGTATAGACATCACACACACAAACATCCTTGCCCGAGGAGGAATTCGAACCCGCGACCCTTTGATTGTTTGATTGATTGATTTTATCGTGTTTCCGGGCGCGTCAACTGTTTCGGTCATTAGTCCCGTTAGTATAGTGCATGTTTTTTAGGGAGATGGCAGTGATCCTCCCCCGCTTGATGACGAGATCCGGCACCGACATAACGTCGGCTAGTGGGGTTTCCCCCTAACCAGGACTCTCCCACCAGCGGGGCACCGCCCCAGCCGGGACAAGCTCTAAGCTCCCGACCGGTCTCCCGGAATATGTGGTAGTGTAGTGCATGTTAGTGTAAATGTGTGTGAAAGTGGAGAGGATAGGATAAGGAAGGACAGATCGCGCGCGGTCCGTGGCCCGTTTGTTAGGGTACTGCTCCCGCATTCGCCTGGTGTTGATCGGAGAAACCAGGGAAAACTACCGATCAGAGCATCCGGCCGCTAGAATTCTCCTCCAGACAGCGACGGAATTCGACCTAGCTGGAAAGCTAGGGTCGAAAATCCTGCCGCGGTGGAGAGTGGGAACCTAGGACCTCCCGGTTAGAGGCGCTGCAGTGACATCAGTTGATGCACTGAGCTACCGCTCCCGGTGCGACCCTTCGAGCCGGGCTAACTACGGCCCTTCAGATGTAGAGACGTCGGCTATCCAGCCCAGCAGCTCTCGTTCGTGTTCGTAGTGAACGTAGTATATTTATTGCAAATTTATTTATATATTGTGTCTGAAGGGAGAGATCACTGAAACTTTAAAAGTTTACTTTTGATTTTACAATCTTGGCTGTCCGGGTGACGCCGCGTTAATTGATGTGGTGCCGACGTTTCGATCATCATATCGTGATCTTCATCAGGGCTCGGAATGTTCTTGTTTATTTTTATAATAACAATCGCCAATCGCAGCTAGAGGGCTGCCTGTCAACCGCGGGATCAATTAACGCATCGTCACCCGGACAGCCAAGATTGTAATATTGACTCTGGCCGCGGAAGCCTACGACTTCACTTACTTTTGATTGATTGTTTCCGAGCGTATTAACTGTTATGGTCATTAGAAAAGTCGATTTTGACGACCTAAAACATTGCCAAAAAAGATAAATAAAATATTCTTAAAATGATTTGAAATGCTTTAAAAATTCTCTGAAACCAAAGGAAAATGACGTAAAAAATATGAACAAAAAAGTGCGGATGAACAGCTCAAGCCGTTGAATACGTTACTGATGTAATCGAGGTTTCTTTCATTCGTTCGAGTGAACTCGGCTTGTAAACTGTTGGTTTGGACTGTTTCTTAACAGGAAATCTCTGTCTTCAATTATCCCGAAACCGGCCAAACCGACAATTGTGATAATATATGTCACAAGAATTACATACTTACAACGGCTGTCAAAACAATTTCTGAGCAAACAAATCGAATAGACTACTAAGTAATTCTGTGAAGAACATATTTTGCATCTCGTAAATATTATTTGAAGCAAGTACTATTAAAAATGACATTAAAATCGATGAAATCAGCAAGAAATGCATTAAAAATCAAGGAAAAGGTGAAAAATTACTTATTAGTCGAAATCGGCAAAAAAAGGGCAATTGTCGTATAAAATGGGCAATTTCCTTTTATCAAACATAAAATGAATTTCTAAACTAAATGGCATTGTTCTAAAGTGAAAAGAAAAATCTGACATTTTATTAAAATCCACCCTCAGTCAATAGTAGCATTAATGACATAAACAGGTCATGAATGTACAGTCCGCCAGGAAAGTCTCTGAGCACTGAGGAGAATCAGGGCCTCCTACTAAAAATTGCATTTATATTGGTACCAATCTGATCACTGGGAAACAAGTTGAGGAAACAACACTTCTAGCATCTATTATGATTATGATGAGTATGCAACTTACGATTTCAAGCTGCAGCTCGAGCTACCAACATAATTTCTGTTGCAAACACTCTCATCAGCAAGGTCCCTCTGCGGAGAGACTTTCCTGGTGCGCTACATTATCCCGAGAAGTAACGCTCTCCCTCCTCCGCTGGATGACGTTATCCGCCAGCTACCTTAGTGATGGCAAATTTTACCAAAACATCGGTACATCGATGTTTCGATACGTCGCTATAGGGTTTTCGATGTCGATGAAAACATCGACGAGAAAACATCGATGTTTAAAACATCGATGTTTTAATTATAGACAAGTAAACATGCGATTTTCCAATCCATTTTTAATTACAGGACGTAAAACTGATATATTTTATTGTTTGGTTACCAGCATGTTAGTAGTATGTAAAAATTATAATTGAATGTAAAGAATAAAATTAACAATAAGGAACATTGTGTTTCGCTATCGATTACGTGTTTCACTGTCGATTCTGGCAATGACACACCTGGCGATTACACACATTAATAACACAAGCAGCTCCCAAACTTCCTCCGATTGCCCAGGCGAATTGTGCAGCGAGATAAAGAGGATGACACCAAACAACGATATTGCTGACGATTGCTACTATACACTTTGCTTGATATTGCTGACGATTGCTACTATACCCCTTTATTTAAAAAAAATAATAATTAAAAAACATCGATGATTTTGCAACATAATATCGATGAGAAGAAAACACTGAAAACAAAATATCGATGTTTCTGGTGGAAAACATCGATGTTTTAAAAACATCGATTTTTTTGGCCATCCCTAACCTACCTACTTTGGCTTGCAGGATATTTTCCCCTTCAGGTATCTCTAACCAGCGTAGCACCACCCCAAGCTGCCGTCTGGGCTTCCGACGTACTGCATGTAAATGTGTGTAAGTAAGCGGTGAGAACAGGACAAGGAAGAGGAAGGAAAGTTCGCACGCGATTCGTGGCCCATTTGTTACGGTTCTGCTCAGACATTCGCCTGATGTTCATCGGAGAAACCACGGAAAACTACCGATCAGAGCAGCCTGCCGCTACTATTCCCCTCCAGACGTGGCTGAATTGGACCTAGCTATAAAACTAGTGTCGAAAATACGCCACTGTCTGGTGTGCTGTGCTGAGTAAAACGGTCTCCTATAAACGACCTATTCTTCCACCAAGGGCTATATTCGAACTTTACCAAGAGTGTACGTGAAACGGTTAGCATTTCATAAAGTAACATTTCCAATAAGTTCTTTTATAAAAATGTCAGATTCAAAAGTTTAGTCAGTGCTCCATTGTCGCTGACGGAAAAATATCGTCTCTGCGCGTAATTTGCTAAGATCATTAGACCCGTAAGTGTAGATAATGTTTTGTATGGGAGATGGCGGTGATCTTCCCCCGCTAGATGGCGAGATCCGGAGACAACCTACCGCAGGCTAACGGGTTTTTCCCTAACCAGGTATCTCCCGTCAGCGGGACACTGCCCCAGCAGGGAAAAGCACTAAGCTCTCGACTGGTCTTTCGACATGTGTGGTAGTGTAGAGCATATAAGTGTGTGTGAAAGTAAGGAGTGAGGATTGGACAAGGAAGATGAAGGAAAGATCGCGCGCAGTCCGTGGTCCGTTTGTTCGGGTACTGCTCCGGCATTCGCCTGGTATTGGTAGGAGAAACCACGGAAAACTATTAATCGGAGAAGCCAGCAGCTAGAATTCTCCTCCAGATAGCGGCTGAACTCGACCTAGGTATGTAGCCGAATATTCTGCCAACGTCGCAACTCAAATCCTAGGACTTCAGGTACTGCAGTGACATCAGATGACACCCTGAGCCACTTCGCCCGGATTGCGAATGGAAATCCTGAGAACTCTCACCAACCAGAAATACCTAGGCAACACAAGTATGCTTACTGTATATTTGTGTATGCAATATACAGAGATTGTTACATTAGTATCAGAAACGATTTTCTAATCTTATGTGCCACATGCAAGCTTATTTAGCAACACTTTCAGAAAGTTACAAGGTTCATTATCTCTGATCTACTAACGCGACATTTCGCAAGATACGCGAGATGTAAGAGACATTGTGAGAAATGCTGAAGAAAATTCATCTAGAATGTAATTATAATTCTTCCCGGTTGAGTGTTTCAAAAGAATAAAGCGTTCAAAGTTTTGCACAACCAAGGTTGGTGTCCTTTCAGATTTTGATATGTGGAACAGTTACACCCACAAGACAGTCTCGCTCGCGCCTTAATAACAAGATATAACGCCTGACTATTTGGCTCTGCATCAGTGACGAATAAGGCGTTCTTATACTTAAGGTGCATCCTAATTCGTACACTGTATTTGAGCAACCCCGAGTGTGCAGATGTGCAGATGTGCGGATGTGCGGATGTGCGGATGTGGGGATGTGGGGATGTGCGGATGTGGGGATGTGCGGATGTGGGGACGTGCGGACGTGCGGATGTGCGGATGTGCGGATGTGCGAATGTGCGGATGTGCGGATGTGCGAATGTGCGAATGTGCGAATGTGCGAATGTGCGGATGTGCGGATGTGCGGATGTGCGGATGTGCGGATGTGCGGATGTGCGAATGTGCGAATGTGCGAATGTGCGAATGTGCGAATGTGCGAATGTGCGAATGTGCGAATGTGCGAATGTGCGAATGTGCGAATGTGCGAATGTGCGAATGTGCGAATGTGCGAATGTGCGAATGTGCGAATGTGCGAATGTGCGAATGTGCGGATGTGCGGATGTGCGGATGTGCGGGTTTGCGAATGTGCGAATGTGCGGATGTGCGGATGAGCGGATGTGCGAATGTGCGAATGTGCGAATGTGCGAATGTGCAGATGTGCGGGTGTGCGGATGTGCGGATGTGCGGATGTGCGAATGTGCGGATGTGCGGATGTGCGGGTGTGCGAATGTGCGAATGTGCGGATGTGCGGATGTGCGGATGTGCGGATGTGCGGATGTGCGGGTGTGCGAATGTGCGAATGTGCGAATGTGCGGATGTGTGGATGTGCGGATGTGCGGATGTGCGGATGTGCGGGTGTGCGAATGTGCGAATGTGCGAATGTGCGAATGTGCGGATGTGCGGATGTGTGGATGTGAGGATGTGCGGATGTGCGGGTGTGCGAATGTGCGAATATGCGAATGTGCGAATGTGCGAATGTGCGGATGTGCGAATGCGCGGATGTGCGGATGTGCGGATGTGCGGATGTGCGGATGTGCGGATGTGCGGTTAGACCACTTCCCGTGCACCAATCGAGACATGTCATTCAACGCGTCTCGGTCTCCTGATGGGGAACTGATAATTTGTTTTCGAATCCGGCCAGAAGAGTCGAAGAAATTACGAAATATGAGTTTTGCGTGTTTTGGCGCAGGGATCTTAATGATCCCAGGAATTAAACCAACGCCACCTAAATAGTTCTATATAGGTCGACTTGATTAAACTCCAGTACCCAACGGCATTTTTTGCTCAAGACGCCATAATTTTCTTTCACAACGTTGACAATACTGATGTTGACATCTTTAAGAGAAGAAGTAAAGTGAATTTGAGCAAGTGCATCGCGCAGCATATTTTATTTTCAATTTTTGCTGTTTATCTGTAACCTATTATCATATTTTAAAATAAATTTGCAAAATCCTTGAAACTTATTAAATTTGAAAAATTTCAAATCAATACCGAGAAAACAAAACTGAGTAATATTAGAGAATGAATGAACGTTGTTACGTTCGATTTGGCAGTCTACTTTCCTAAGTGGACAAATACCGATTGTCAAATGATGTGACACGGAACTGATTCTTTTTTAACTTAACTAACACCTTATTCACATAAACATACAAAACAGCCGCCTTTTAACAGTGGTCCCATTATAATGAAAGGGTGATTTTTTACTATTTTTGAAATAATCTAGGAAAAGTTTGTTACTTAAAAGTTCACTTGTAGTATTTTCAAAATCTCCTGTAACCTCCATCCGTTACCAGAGGACGTACTACGCGTATATTGGCAAACATAATTGAAATCTTTAAAAAAAAAAATTTCTTTGATAATAAGATAACGTCATATTTATGTGAAAGGTATAGCTATTTAATAATTATTAATAGTATTTATTAATTATTGAAATATATTGCAGTTTATATTATGTAAAGTGTATTACGCCTTAACACTGGAATATGAATAATTCGTGAATATGCCCGTTAATTCCCACATTATCCAGGCCGTTTCATGAAAGACGATTGGCGAAAAATTTTGGACATTATTCTACTAAGGCAATGGCCGTTCACCAAAAACTGTGATTTTCAGAGTGTGGGACGTCTTGTGTGCCTGCGAGAAGTTTTTTAGTATAAAAATGCTTGGAAAAATTGCACAGACTTGTGGTTGTTTTACGTAAATCGCGAAGGCCGAATGCGGAATAATCATGGATCCAACTCGGACCTACCGTGTTTTCCTCAACCAGGTATTTCCCACCAGCGGGGCTCAGCCCCAGCTGGGACAAGTTCTAAGCCCCGACCGGTCTCCCGGCATTTGTGGTAGTGTAGTGCATGTTAGTGAGTGTGTGCGTAAGGGGTCAGGATAGGAGAAGGAAGAGGAAGGAAAGATCACGGGCGGTCCGTGGCCCATTTGTTGATCGGAGAAATCACGGAAAACTACCGATCAGAGCTGCCGGTCGCTAGAATTCTCATCCAGACAGCGACTGAATTTGACCTAGCTGAAAATCTAAAGTCGAAAATCCTGCCGCCGTCGGGACTCAACCCTAGGACCTCCGGATTAGAGTCCGCGTTTTCATATTCTCGCAAATTAATCAAATGTTATGAGTGAAAGTCAGCGAGCCTGTATCTGGCAACACTACCGTCACCTATAGTCAGTTCCAGATTACCAAACAGGAGGTGTAGGCTGCAGCCTGGGGCGCGCAATTTTTGGGGGCGAACGAATTTCAGCGGACACAAAATTTCATAAGGCGAACTTTTAAATTGTTCCATATTTGTAACAAAAAATTTGTTAATTAATGAAATATATATCCATTAACATATACAGATAAAATGAATACAAAAAGATCGTATATTTATTAAATCAACAACGTGGTAAGAATTATTTATACGTATACATATAATAAATTATTCATACGTACACAATATTTGCGTCGGTTACAAATATCGTACAACAACTTTTTATTCAAAATAAAAATGTCTTAAGGTTTTAAAAAAGGAAATTAAAAGGGCGCTAAAATATTTGACACCCTTGGGCGCACGTAAGTCAAAGTCAGACACTACCTCTGGTAGCACCCTCTAGCTTTGTCCCCAATTCGGATGGAGCGTTGCAAGGCCCCGCTCCTCTCTATTGCAAGTGGAATCCATGGCGTGTGTTGCAAGTGGATCCCAATCCTGAAGTCGTAGGCTTCCGCGGCCGGAGTCATGTGAATGATCTTGGCTGTCCGGGTGACGCCGCGTCGAAGGCTGTGTTGCCGACGTTTCGACCATCTTTTCGTGGTCTTCCTCAGGGCTGGGCTGGGCAGACCTGCTCTGAGGAAGACCACGAAAACATGGTCGAAACGTCGGCAACACAGCCATCGACGCGATGTCACCCGGACAGCCAAGATCATTCCCGTCGATGAATCGATGTTTCGGTAATATTTACCATCACTAAGGTAGGTGGCGGATAACATCATCCAGCGGAGGAGGGACAGCGCCAACTCTCGGGATAATAGTACGAGTATACGACGAACATCCGTCCGTCAGTGCGTCAGTCCGCGTGTACGTCAGTCCGCGTGTACGTCTGTCCGCGTGTACGTCTGTCCGCGTGTACGTCTGTCCGCGTGTACGTCTGTCCGCGTGTACGTCTGCCCGCGTGTACGTCTGTCCGCGTGTACGTCTGTCCGCGAGTACGTCTGTCCGCGAGTACGTCTGTCCGCGAGTACGTCTGTCCGCGTGTACGTCTGTCCGCGTGTACGTCTGCCCGCGTGTACGTCTGTCCGCGTGTACGTCTGTCCGCGTGTACGTCTGTCCGCGTGTACGTCCGCAGACCATCCCTGAGGAAGACCACGAAAAGATGGTCGAAACGTCGGCAACACAGTCTTCGACGCGGCGTCACCCGGACAGCCAAGATCACTCACGGATCCCAATCCTGACCTCACCTGCTGCGCTGACGGCTCACGAGGGCTTCTGGCGGGACGGTGGCGGCGCCTGGCGGCTGCGGGCGGCCGGGGGAGCGCCGGTCGGCGGAGGCCGGGCGAATGTCGGACGCGGCGGCGGCGGCGGCCGTTGATTAGGACCTCCTGACGCAGAGGCTCCGGCGGAGGCAATGACTGGGGTGGCGGCGGGGGCGGGGGGCTTGGCCGGGGGCGGGGGTACAGCGGGGCAGCACGCACAGCCTTCGCGCCTGTTTGTTTATCGCGCGGCAGAGGCGCTGGCGGTGGCGGCGGCGGCGGCGGCGGCGGCGGCGTCGTGACCTCTGCGTCAGCTGATACAAGCTCAGCGGTTTTAGATGGTCGTGCTGTGGTCTCGGCCGGCGGCAGCAGGCGTTGGCCTCCACAGCGAACCACATATGCTTTGGATAATATGCAGTTGCGAGGATCAGGGCCAAAGGAAGGAAGCGGTCCGTTTTTCGGGGGGGGGGGCGAGAAGAAAAAGCGACATCCTGCATTGGAGTAACCTACACGTTCCAGAATGTGGGTTTTATTATAGCATCTAAATGAAAGCTTAATTAAATCGAATAAAAACGATAAATTACGAACTAATTACACAGGCACACACAAAAAAAGGTTGTCAGTCACAAAGACTTAACGCATGTTTCTCTATGTATTTCGACGCGTTGAATTCAAATCTGAAGCTACAATTCCGCGACAACCGTCCATTTTGTTTAATCGCAAAAAACCATCGTGACACTTTATTTTTACTTTCTCGTATACATACGTATATATGGAGTAATATACGTAATATAAAGAAAGTTATGCAATGCTGCGGGGAAAAAAATCGAGATTTCAACGGAAATACGTTTTGTGGTCCCCTGATACCAATAAAGTGGTTGTCTTCAAAACATCCGTCCGTCAGTGCGTCTGTCCGCGTGTACGTCTGTCCGCGCGTACGTCTGTCCGCGTGTACGTCTGTCCGCGTGTACGTCTGTCCGCGTGTACGTCTGTCCGCATGTACGTCTGTCCGCATGTACGTCTGTCCGCATGTACGTCTGTCCGCATGTACGTCTGTCCGCATGTACGTCTGTCCGCATGTACGTCTGTCCGCATGTACGTCTGTCCGCATGTACGTCTGTCCGCATGTATGTCTGTCCGCATGTACGTCTGTCTGCGTGTAAGTCTGTCCGCGTGTAAGTCTGCCCGCGTGTAAGTCTGTCCGCCTGCCCGTCTGTCCGCCTGCCCGTCTGTCTGCCTGCCCGTCTGTCGTTCTATCTATCTGTCTGCCTGCCCGTCTGTTGTTCTATCTATCTGTCTGCCTGCCCATCTGTCGTTATGTCTACCTGCCCGCCCGTGTGTCGTTATGTCTGCCTGTCATATTACTTTACTCTTTTATTTTTTCACATACTATAAAATTTTTATTTCTTTGACTTGATTTTCACGTTGGTAATATTTGCAATAGACGAGATTTCTTCACATTATTGTATTTATGAGTAAATGTGCTTTAAATAATGTCAATGTAATGAATTTTCTCGAAAATTCGAACAGTTTTCTGTTAAAATGAGCTCAAAATTCCGCATTTTTAGAAACGCACAAACGCCATTTTCTTAAAAATATGACGTAAAGTTCATTTTGGTGATTTCTTTTGTTTTTTCAAAAATTTACACAAATGTAGCCGACCTGTATGGCCGAGGTGGCTGAGAGCGAGTACCAACTTAGCGCTTCGGTCAGAAGGGTCGCGAGTTCGAACCCCGCCTTGGGCATGATTGTTAGTCCCTTGACTTTGTGTGTGTTGTCGCGGAGGGCCTCGCGTTCTACTGACCCCAGATCAGAGGATCCCGCAAGTGTGTTGGTCTAGTGTATGATCAAATATGCGTCCCATCGGGATACAGCAAAACACATAACAGCACGAACTGAAAATTTCAATATCATTATTTGTTCTTAAAAAAATAAATTTGTTTTCTACAGTTTTCTTTGTACTTTTTCATTAGTAATTTCTCCAGAATTGATTCTACATTGACCTCTGTGTCGAAGTATTGAAATGCAGTCTGGTCACCCTTCAAAGCCTCTTGCAGTGTGGGAATTCAAGCTTTCTAGTGTTGGAATTTGTAGCATAGAGACGATATGTTCTTTTCCAGGAGGGAATTATTTTCAGGACGTAGTATTTCCTAGGTTCACTATAGCCGAGGTTCAGGTTCACTATAACCGAATCATCTTATGCTTATTTGTAATGTAAGCGAAACGTTACCAGTGACTTAGGTTCACTAAAACCGAGGGTTCACTATATACGAGTTTGCTATAACCGGAGTCGACTGTAGTTATATAGAGTTTTGCACATCGACGCTTAAAAATATGTTGTTCCGGCTATTGTCACGTGACGCCCGGAAAACTAATCAGGGTCTAATCAGGCAAACATAAACGTAACGTGGGTGTTCAGTAAGCGAGGCTTCGCAACGTGCATGTTTCGAATCGATTGCCGGTCATACTTGTTTTAAGTTCATAGAGAAGTAATATTCATAATCATGGCCAAAAGCCGACAGCGATTTTGTGCAAAACATGATGTATGTCATTCAAAAAAGTGCCTGGTTCTACTCTCTATGAGGATGGAAGCAAGCGAGAAGGAATATTGGAATTCTTGTGGTTTCGCAAACAGGAAAACTTTTTAAAATAAGAAGCAATTCAACGTGACAGATGTTATTGACTTTATATTTCCAGGTCGATTTGGTTCTAAAATTCCGTACAGATTGGATTTCTACTGGACGGAAAACTAGTTTTCCGTCCACTTTGCTGGTGTGAAGGGGAAAACTAGTTTTATGTATGTGTATTTGGACGTTGTATTATGTTGCCAAAGGCATATTTTAGCCCAAAGTGGTGTTTCTTTACTTATATTTATTTTTCAATCATTGATATGTAATTACCATGGTTTGCCTGAAGAAGAAATCAAAGGATGATTTCGAAACGTCGCGCATTTAAGTCCATTAATAAAACAAAAATGTGATATGTTGTCTATAAAAAATTGAAGCTGATTTTGTTTATAAATCATATATAAAAGACAACCTTTACAAAATATTAACATTAACGTAATTACATTCGTAGTCTTGATTGCTCGCTTCTCGGCTGACTAGCAGAATGATGTCCATGGAACCCTGGGTGTACTGATTCGCGCGTCCTTTTCTCAATTAAAAAAGGTTCCAGAAGGTCGTCAGCGATTGCTGTTAATAGAACTTAATATACTCACTAATTTAATACATGGTCGCGACTTTCCCTATCTGTGTTTTGTATGAATACCAATTCGCGACTAACTATATTCAACTTCTTATTGGAAAAAATTTCCAACTGTGGAGCTTCCCTAATGTATATATCCTTGAAACATGGAGTCTATTTAATTCCAACTTCCAACCATTATATTAATAAAAGTTCTCAATTACAATTTAATACCACAATTTACACAAGACCAATCACTCAGACCTCAAACTAAACATAACTTGCCGGTTCACTATCATTTACCTAATATCCAGCCTATGTTAAAAATCCGATCGTACCTCACCAACCGCTTACGTGTGCTCGCGACGACAATCTTTTAGAGTGAATCCATGCGTCCTTTCTAAACATCACGACCATCCAACGCCCCCTTCACACCTTCTGCACGTAATGTGTTCGGGGCCGTGTCCATTTGCACAACGTTCCGACATCAAACATGGAATATTAAGCCTTGTTGATCCGTTGTCCTAACAACGCGTATTCTTTGACTTCCGAGGTGCAAACAATGCTGATATTATTACGTTGGGTACTTATTTTATCATTAAAAACTAATCCCAGGGTTCTTAGCTTATCACAGTACAAAATAATTCTTTGTTCTATCATAAAAAATGAATAATTCATTGAAATGAGTCCCACGAGTGCAGGTGCACATGCATGTCACAAACGTGTGCAAAACCTTGCACTCCAATTTATCGAGACGTTTAACCAGTTAAACGTCTCGATAGCTAATAACCATATAATAATAAACTTATCCTGGGAATAAAACAACTTTCAAGAAAGAGTTATTTTTTCACATTTCACAACCGCAAATACATTTACCATAATAAATATTGTGACGATATAATTTCAACAGGCATGATTTACAAACCTAAATTTTCATTCACATTATCAATGATGTGTTTCGTGATAGTTTAGGAAATAAGTCAGGGTCTGTGAGCATTTCTCTCCAGTCAGCATATTTGATAAGAATTATCTGACCGATATTATGAGGATTAGTTAAATGAAAATGAGACAGATGGGTAAAAGTAAATAAGCTGTAAGAATTATCTGACCGATATTATGAGGATTAGTTAATGAAAATGAGACAGATGGGTAAAAGTAAATAAGCTGTAAAAAGGTACTACGTATAACCTGCTTGTTTATATTCTTCAAGTACGGATTAATACAGCACAAATATGAATAAACAAAAAATGCAAACAACGAATGCATGCACGAAAATACGAAATAAGTGGGTTTATTTGACTTCATTTCCTTCAAAACTTTATTAACATTACATCCCTTATAAAACACAACTATCAAAACCGAAAGTACCAAACGAATGGACGTAACAAAAACATGAAATAAATGGGTTTACATGATTTCAATTCCTTCAAAACTTTGGCAGCTTCTTGAATTGGTGTAGATTTTTCCTAATACGTAGCTTCAGTCCTTTTCATGCGGTTTCGAAACTTATTGTATACATTTATCAGTGTTCTCTGGTGTAGCTTGCGAATAATATCGTCTATTTTTTTCTCTCTAGCATCACCAAATATGTTCGCTATTTCCTTCAGTTAACTGTTTAAATGAGAATGGTAAACGAGCGGTTTATTAAATGTCGACATCAGGGATCGATACAGATCGTCTCCTAAGGTAGATCAATCGTAGCTTGTGATAAGGTGCTAAGGAGGAGGTGGAAATTAAAATCGATGAAGAAAACAATCTTTTTTTTTTTGGCGAATCACTGCTGTGATTCGTTAATACCGTGTGTATTCTTAAACACTATTGGTTTTAATTTCATGAGTGGAGTAGTCAATAATACAAGTTTTAAATAACAAAAACGAGTTTTGGATAACCTACGGAAGCTAGAGAGGTGAACAATAGCTCATTCTATTTCTTTCGACAAGACATCGATTAGTACAATCCTTAGCCAGTTTCCTCTGCAATATTTTTTGGCTGATTGCAATTTCATAAAAGGTGTCATTTTCCACTAATTTTTAGGCAACTCCGTTTGCATCAATTTTTGGCACGTCACGTTCTATTGCAGTACAGGAGATTTCATGTGTTCTTCTTGGATCCATGTGCATTCCGGGTGGCCTACCAATCGGGGACAAAGTCACTATACATGCTTATAATTCCGTTATATGTAATTTCCAACTATATGTTTATCGGCGAAAAGTTATCAATTCCTACCCCTGTGCATGTTCTAGAAGTTTCTAACAATTACTCCGAGATATCTATAGATGTCTCGCTCAGGCTTTATTTACACAAGACTTTTTCTACAGCATTGTTTAAACTTTATTTATATCTAAAAATTGAGCTTAAATTATTGACAACGCATGCCGTAAAGTATTTTTTCTTGTGAAAAGATGCAGAATATATTGACGTAGTATTAAATAAAATTATTATAAATTTATAAGATTGCAATACATATTGCATGAAAGCTTGAGTACTTGCGCACCATCACTAGCTCAAATTATAGCAAATTTGTCATAGAGCAGGTATAGGTGTGTGTATATATATATATATATATATATATATATATATATATATATATATATATATATATATATATATATGTAATTTTTTGGTGCGCATGTACGCATTAAGACAATAAAACATTCATAATTATAGTAATTAACGAAACGAGAGTATAAACAAGGGTATGTAACGCTGGGGTCAGCTCAGTGCTTCCAAAGAGTTTTACGGTCGAACTCTACCCTATCTATTGGTGACAATAATAATTACGTGCTCATTTTGTAAACATAAGATTGGACGCGCCCAATTTAAACTGTTTTGACTTGGATTACAAGTAAATGATTCTAAATTACTAGTCAAGTGATATTAAAATGTTAAGATATCTTTGGAAATGATTGGAGAAGCAATGCTTCCATGGAATAAACTCCCCTGACCACAATATACGAAATGAGACCCATTTGCTGCCTGATATTTTCATTTGCGTTTCTTTTCATTAACTTTACACTAGAGTTGCGTCTACAAAACTCCATTTCCATAGCCTTTAACTCTGACTCATTCCTTTTTGAGAACTCCCACAACTCATCACCGAGCATTAATATGCTTTTCGGGTTTGACCTCATTTCCCAAACCCTTCCATAACCCCTTGGCCTGACCGATAACTGTGTGTGAGGTCAACAGTGGCGGCTGGTCCTAAGGGGTCACAAGGAACGGGCCTCGCCAACTTTCAATGATGCATCTTTACAGAATGCTCTGAGAGGCAGTTAAGGTATATCATTGGAATTCTTTGTTAGTAAAGAAGGGTGCACTACATGCACTTCCCGTCAACAAGCGGAGAAATGTTACGTGTCATTCAAAACGGCTCGATCTCCTGCTGTGGAACTGATAATTTGTTGTCGGTTCCGGCCATAAGATTCTGTAATGTTTCCTCTGGTCCCCTCGGGCTGGCTATGTAATAATTCCCCTTTTTTCTCTCTTCTCTCTCTCCGCTACTACTATTGCCTGGCTACTCTCCTCTTATATTATGATATTACAGACTGTTGGGTGCCATATTTTGTACTCGTACTTAATTGAACCTATCGTTTGCCCCTTTTAGCTAGATAGTTTTTATAAAATTTCTCGTAACCTGCAGCCGTGGATAAGGTGGTGGTCCTATACAGGAATCCAAGCGAGGTGACTGGATTGTGCGTGCTAGGGTATTACAGTAAATAACGACGCATACTCTCGATTGGTAAAAATGAACAATATTTTGTTCATTCGTTTATTACTGCTTTCGGGCTTTTTTTCTCCTTTCATCATATGCGATAACCACTCACCATCTTTACCCCCACACTGGTACACAGTAATCCTATGACATAGACATATAAAGAAACAAAACACAACAAAGAAACTCATTCACTCATAATAATAACAAAATAACATGAAACCTCACTCACACATCGAATGCGCATTCCCTGATTTTCTTTTGACCATTTCTTACTTTAATCTTATTAAACAAAACTTGGTCTTCAACAAATTCTTTTCAGCTACGGAATGCGTCTTCAGATGAAGTGTCTGCAAAGAAAATCACACACACACACACACACACACGTGTCACTTCCCTGTTTTGCGGCTCAGCTCTCGTGGCAACGATGTCCGATGGCCGCCGTCCGGTGCCTTTCGATGCGCGGTCGCCGTCCACTCCTGCTCGCGGTCGCCTTCGGAAACCAATTATCGCGAACCGCTATTGTCCGCATAAATGATATTATTCGGTTGCTAGTCCGTCACCGTTTGACGAAATTGCATGTACTCGTTGCGTACTGTTCGGCAAAAAACAAAACAAAAAAAAAACAACAACAAAAACCAACTATTTTTCGCGTTTCATCAAACACGTCATTTCTCGAAATTACTATCGTTTACATCCATTTACATTCACAATGAACGTCCAATTGTTCTGATCTCAGCACCTATTCTTTTGTATCTTATAACGAGATGTTCGTAGCGTTGAATTTCCTTACAATAAATAATAACATCTGATTGTCCGTAATCACAAAAAAAATTCTACTTGAAAAAAAAAATTAAATTACTCCCGAATTTTGTTCCTTTTGCTAACACTTCAAAATTCTAACAAACATCACAACTTTACTCTCTATTTGATTTACCACACTTTCGAAAGAAACTTAACTACGCGCCAGTTTCGCGCACACGAACCCTTCATCCCGGTACCCACGACACATCTGTCCTCACATCAAAATTTTTTTAGCAACTTGCATTGTTACAAAAAGCTTCTGGAACAAAATAGTTGCCACTCGCTTGCTTTTAATCTGTAGTTAATTCCGATGACTTTCTTCTCTTCGTAACATGGCGTCATTTGTTTCTACTTCTTGTTCATTGCAAACTTCCAAATATTATATTATAATTTTGCTTCCGAACATGCGACAAAGTTGACACTAATTTTGTCGTCTTCCCCGTGTTTTAATCTATTGTTTCCCAATGTTTCAGCCAAATCGGTTTGTGCGTTTTGTTACAATTCTTAAAAAAACATGTTTACAATCTTTCTTTACTAGCTCAACAATGGCCATATTCTGTTCGTTACATTAAAAAATTCCAATTCTATTTCAATTTGTATCTTCCGAATGCGTTGACCGAATTTGATGCCGTTTGTTTTATTTAATTCCATAATTTCTGTTCTACCGGACGATTATGTTCAATTTTCACAAATTTCACGCGCTATAATTCTTTATTTTAATTTTGACTTGTAAAGTGTCTTCTGTCGGCACCGTTGTAATCGATACACAAGTTTATTCTTTTTTCACATTTTGTAAAGTTGCATCTGGGGGTTTTGTCTCGAAATGATAGATCATTACAATTCAAAAATGTTTCCAAAAACGTATTTTTCCGTGTTTTTGACAAATTGATTAGTGATTCCGGGCGCATCAACTGATAAGGTCATTATTCCCGTAAATGTAGTTCATATGTTTTCCTGGAGAGGTGGAGGTGATCATTCCTGTCACCAGCCGTCGGCTAACAGGGTTTCCTAAACCAGGTATCTCCCACCAGCAGGGCACCGCGCCAGTCGGAGCTCCCGACCTGTCACGCTCCCGACCTGTCACCCGGCAGTAGTGCATGTAAGTGTAAGTATGTGAAAGTAAGGGGGTGAGGAAAGGGCAAGAAAGAGGAAGGAAAGATCGTGAGCTGTCCATGGCCCAATTGTTACGGTACTACTCCGGCATTCGCCTGGTGTTGATCGGAGAAACCACGGAAAACAACGATCAGTGCAGCCGGCCGCTACAATTCTCACCCAGACAGCGACTGAATTCGACCTAGGTATCTAGCTAGTGTCGAAAGTCGTCATGTCGAATGCCAGAAATTCAACCAACGTCCCTAAAAAGGCCTTAAAAAGGGACGTTGATTCAACTCAATACCCCAAGGCAATTTTCGCTCCGTACGCCATAATATTCTTTTAAGAGGATGACAACAATGATTTTTGCCATTTTCAAATGAAATAGTAAATTACCAAGCGCAGTAGATTTCATTTTAATTTTCATGAGTATTACAGTATATTTAGAAATGATCGCGAAACAACTTGCGAACAGTATTGCCTTGGAACTTAATAGATTTGAATAACGTCAAGTGAATACGGAGAAAACTACCGGGAGCGGTAGCAGTGCATAAACTGATGTCTCTGCAGCGCCTCTGACCGGGAGGTCCTGGGTTCGAGTCTTGACGGCGGCAGGATTTTCGACACTAGCTTTCCAGCTAGGTCGAATTCAATCGTTGTCGGGAGGAGAATTCTAGCGGCCGGCTGCTCTGATCGGTAGTTTTCCGTTGTTTCTCCGATCAATACCAGGCGAATGCTGGAGCAGTACCCTAACAAACGGGCCACAGACCGCGCGCGATCTGTCCTTCCTCTTCCTTGTCCTATCCTCTCCCCTTACACACACACACTAACATGCACTACACAACCACATATACCGGGAGACCGATCGGGAGCTTAGAGCTTGTCCCGGCTGGGGCGGTCCCCCTCTGGTGGGAGAGTCCAGGTTAGGGGGAAACCCCTCTAGCCGACGGTAGGTCGGCGCCGGATCTCGCCATCCAGCGGGGGAAGATCACAGCCATCTCCCGAGAAAAGAACATGCACTACACTAACGGGACTAATGACCAAAGCAGTTGACGTGCCCGGAAACAAGAAAAAATCAATATACGCTCATTAAAAATCAATATACGCTTATACGCTCATTAATTCCACGAAAAATCTTATATTATCTCTAAGTTAATAGCACGCGTGCAATAAACATTTCGTCGTGCAATTAAAACTCCACTCCTACCAATCAGAATTCAGAAAAGAAAACAAATTTTATAATTAAAAAACTAACTCACTCGTAAGCAAGGTACTTCCTGTCGATCATGAAACACATAAGAGATAAGTATATTTTATACTTATCTCTTACGTACATCATTTAGTATAATGAATTAATTTACATTTGCATTGTATAATTTAAAAAAAAGACTCAATATGCCTGTAACAAATAATGTACTTCCGGGTCAATGACCCCCATCTCGATCAGATTTTTGTCCAGTTTCCCTGATCCATTGAGCAAATGCTGAGATGGCCCCTTGATTTGCTTCTGGACGTAAATGTAGCTTCACTATGCGCACGTTTTGTTGAACTTTCCTTTTGCTTGTACTGGTAGTAGAGCTTAGGGTGAGTTTCTATTTTGTTAACAATACAGAAATATCAAATCTGTTCGTTCGTTTACGGTTAAAAATAAGTTTTCTATAATTCGGCAACGAAAATATCTAGTTTTTGAAATGTTAATCTCTCACTTTTTTAAATGTATTATTATTATTATTATTATTATTATTATTATTATTATTATTATTATTATTATTATTATTATTATTATTATTATTACTATTGTTTTTCATCTTTCAACTATTAATAGTTAAATTATTGGGAAGGGATTCTGAAACTCAAGAAAGCGTATGCAGATGATTTTCTCCCTCATACGTCACATACAGGTTTTGACTGTTTTTGACTAAATAAATAAATAAATAAATAAATAAATAAATAAATAAATAAATAAATAAATAAATAAATAAATAAATAAATAAATAAATAAATAAATAAATAAATAAATAAAGAAATAAATAAATAAATAAATAAATAAATAAATAAATAAATAAATAAATAAATAAATAAATAAATAAATAAATAAATAAATAAATAAATAAATAAATAAATATAATTTGACGCGGGTCTGGTTTCTCGTTTCACCAGCGGCGTGCATTCAACTCCAGCAACTCCAGCGTTCCTGGGGCCAGCAAAAATGAAATTTTGATGAATTTTGAGAATTAAAATTACAATATACGGTATGTCACATGATCGAAAATATTGCACCCACTGCACACTCCATTGCGATTTGTGCGACGGTCCACTGTTTCTGCCCTGCTCTATACCACGAAGCAAAATTATTTTAAATGGCATGTCTTGTTAGTATGTCTCGACAAAAGGTCGAGACATGCTACCAAGAGATTTGTCGAGATGTTTATAACTTATAAAATGATTATGATTATTTCTCTCTCTATGTAATGAGTGAACCAGAATGTTCAGTAGAGATTTTATGAAATTTTTTGAGGAAGGAAGTTCTGACTCACGTGTGATCAGATCCCTAGAATCCTCGAATGATTTAATAGCACAATTATTCTTAGAGAATCAATGTACGTACCAGGGCAGTGCATTGTGTACTCTGGGGCAGTGCGTTATGCAGTAGTGATTTATTGTTGTGTTTTTGACACGTCGTGTTTACTCCTGTTTAGTAGTTACTTCGGGAGAATTTGTAGTAACTTTGCAGTGAAGTAAAAGTGCTTTGTCTAATCTGAGCATTCAGACATAATTTTGTGTGGTGTGTATTCCAGTTAAAGTGTATAATTGATATTTTGAGGAGACCATTTTCGACGAGATAGTTCAACGAGAAGGATCAGGTACTATGCTCGCACTTTTTCTTTATCCTCGAGCTCCCTAGTCCTCGCTCAGCCCGGCATAGCACGGCACGGTAGAAAATATGAGCTCCACTCGGAACGTCACGTCTCAGTTTGCAGTGCTGCCCACCTCCTTCCTTTCCAATGCAGACTTCCTAGTTTTCGGTCTCTCTTTCTATCGACCTGTGCGTACCATGTTCCTTCTTGTTACTCAATTATTTCTATAACTATTAATTATTTCTTCAGAATTTAAAAAAATCTTCCGTTCTTTCTCATAGCTATCTAGTCCAAGGCGAGTTATTACGCCGAGTTTTCTGTCAATAAAGTTGACAGCTCTGCACTGACGTGACGTAGACAGAACCCGCCTCTCCCCGCACCCCCCGCTGTGGAGTATAAAGAAAAAGTGCGCGATTAGTAATTAAAAATGGTCGGCCCACACCAGTCTTGGAACAATTTCAGCAGATAATAAAACAATTGGAGTTTTGGGAGGGGGAAGCTGGTTGGCCACTAGCACCTGCGATATACAAAGTAATCATTGCACGCCTCTGCATTTCACAATACCTTCTAATGAAAGTTACGCGTCCCGTATGTTGTCAAAAAATATATAGAAACTCTATTCTACGAGCTCAAATTCTAATAGGCATGGAGGAAGAGCAGAACGAAGAGGGAAGATTCAAGGGGATTCACACTCATACTTATTCGCTCGCAACGGTGGCGAGGCCATTGACATGGTCTGATAGATATCACACTCGGGCTTCGTGCCGCAGCACGAATATACCCGAGCACGCCCGAACTTGTCCAGACCGCTTCCGGCGCCCGTCCCGCCAGACGTCTTGGGCTCTGCTCCCTCGCTGCGGCATACTTGGATTTTCGTAACGTGGCGGATGACAGTATGTCATTTTTACACTTCCTGCTTTATAAAATGAATCCTTATAACAGTGATGAGCACATGTCTGAGGCCATGAGCCCTGTTGAGAATGACCTTTGCGAATTAATAAAAAGATTCATTTTATAAGGCGGGAGGTGTAAAAATGACGTACTGTCATTCGCCTCGTTACGAAAACCCAAGTATACATGCAGTGGCGTTGCATTGTGTTTGAAGGCTGCGTCCAGACGCCGTCAGCGGAGCGGCAGAGAACAGCAGTAACCGTTGTGGCTGTTTCAACGTGCTCTCGTTGTATATAGTATATGTTTATTCAACTGTCGTCCTTAATATTACAGTCATTACGGACTCTCTAGTCGTGATATTAACATTGCCGTTTGTGATACTACTTTTGCTGTTGCTGACGTTGCAGGTACTGCCAAACTCATTTATAATTGTCTAGGTTATTTGTTCCGCAGACTGCTTGTAAAACAAAAGCTGCTTTTTTTTGCTTGAAAATACTTAAATCTAATATGAAATGTAAAAATCTCTTTGCAAATAAGTAATTGTAACAACGCAAATGTCTCGTGAAATTATCATTCGCTATTCTTTCTTGATTTCCTGAAACTGTTATCTCTTGCGGAAATATGTATTTCGAGCTGTGATTAGTAAGTAAAAATAAAAACACGTCTAGGTATTTACAAGGAAATCTAGTGCAGGCTGAAGGCCGTTTCTAAAACAATATCGATACTCTCTTTTGCTCGGCACTGCCAACATGCAAAGTAGAAATCTGCCTGCTGTCTGTAAAGAAGTTAACAAGGATTTATTTGTGCCTTCATGTGTTGAACGTAATCTACTCCTTTGTTCAGTTTATTTATAATATATTGTAAACGCATTGAACGATTTATTCCTGTGTTGTGCTAAAAAATCAATACAATTAAAACTTTGAAAGTGAATAGTAGACAATAACAGCTGCCCCAATTTGCAACAACTTACTCCATCCCTTACATCAAAATTTTGATCCTAAAATCGTAATTATATATTGTTAGAAAGAGAGAATTCAAAATGTGTCCTGTAGAATTACCTGATATAGATAAAAAAATATTAAAATTGTTTGGATTATTCAGTACTTCAGTTAAAATGTTAAGAATGTTAAATTGCCAAATACAGAGAGAGAATTGTGCATTGTAAATAACATCCAATCAAATACTCGAGAACCCAGGTGTGTTGAATATAAAAAAATTACTGCAGAATGTACTAAGAATTAAAATGTTCTACCCCACAAAAAGTGACAAGTTTTTAAGTTTATCAAGAAAATTGTAAAATATGTCTTAGCTTCAAAAATTATTGTAGTGAATTAGTTAATATCCCATTTTGATTGTGGGATATTAGTCAAAATTTTCAAACTAAACACTATTTTCCAAAAAACTAATTTGACATTTCAGCGCTGCGCGATGTCTGAGGCAGTCCGAGGGCCATACCAATATTCTCCCTTCATCTCACTCTCCCTTCAACTTAATTTTATGAATTTCACGTTATTGAAAGTTCACAACTTGTCAATTATTGACGGTATTGAATGCATTATTTATGATATTTTGGAAAATTTGTGTTCAATTCAATTCAATGCGTATTCGGTGGTATAACGGTCAACATACCGGACTGTTGTACCCGAGTTTGCCGGTTCAAACCCGATCGAAGCCGTGGAGTTTTAAGGGCGAAAAAATCCTTCGGAGGGGAAGTAAAGCCGGTTGTATCATGTAGTAGATTTACTGCATGTAAAAGATCCTCAAGCCTACAAGAAGCCTCTGAGCAAAATTGAGATCCGCCTGTTTCGTCGCCCAAGATAATACCTCCTTTCTCCGCTAGGTGGTGAAAGGAGCGTAGCGAAATTTGAGTGGTTAGACGGAAGAGCGGGCCTGATGGCCCGAGTCTCGCCACATAAAATAAGGCATTAACTAACAATTGATATTAGGTTTGTTGATATTCAAAACGCACATTCGACGTTTCTCGCTCATCGAATTCTTTGGATGAAGTTGGTCGTTCTGGAAGAAACTTCCTTTCTTTCACGTTGGGTGCATATTTCCGGCTGCGGTCACAGCTGAGAGTCCGAAAATAGTCTGAAAGCGTTGTTCTGAATACGACTACCTGTCGCAGTCCTTCATTAGAATCAGGGTTCATTATTTATCAGAGTAGTGTAATTTTCGAAATAAAATGATTTTATTTCTGTAAAACGTGTCAAAAAATAGTGCTTGTTACTAAGTGCTCGAGTGCGATTGCCATATTTTACAAACCGAGTGCTTTTTTGTCTGAATTCTATTACCGCTGATAATCTTATTGCATAGCTAATAACTTGAGTGGTGGAAATCAAAGTCAGAACCTTGTGCGCGGGAGATGAATATACCGGACTCGGACACTAGGCATAAAATTACTTAAGTAATATTTTAATATATTTTTCTTAAACTTGGTTTCAATTAATTGACATGATTTGCTTACCTGTAATTGTATATTACTATTCTAAAGTTTGGAAGTTACATTTCCGTCATTCGATTTCGCACGCAATTTTTTATTCCTATTGTATAAAGTTTTGTTATTTAATTTTGCCTTTTTTGCATTACCATTGTTTTTTCTTCTAATTAGTGTGTGTATTTTGACATTTTAAAATTTCTTTTTAATGTCCTCGGCATTCGGTCACCATCCGGATTGAGGTTTTCTGGCTTCACTCAATCGCTTGAGGCGTATGCCGGATTGAACCCTAGCTTGCTCTCACAGAAGTGAAACTAAAGTTACTACTCTCCTCCTTCTTCAATATGAAATAATGCAAATATTCAACGTGGTTAGGCGGAATATTAGACCTAATGGCTTGAAACTAATAGAGACAATTTTATAATAATAATAATAATAATAATAATAATAATAATAATAATAATAATAATAATAATAATAATAATAATAATTTATTATTATTATTAATGCTTAGTTAATAATTAATTACTATTAATATTGAAAATAATAATCATAATTATTGTTATTATTATTATATAAATAATAAAATAGCATTAATAATAATAATGATTATAATAATAATAATAATAATAATAATAATTATTATTATTATTATTATTATTATTATTATTATTATTATTATTATTATTATTATTATTACAATTATTTTTATTCGATGGAGCTGCAACCTCGTTTTACTTGTTTTTTTCAAATATGGCGGCTGAGGGTATTATCTCCAAGATGGAATTCGGTATGACTTTTCGAGTCATTCTCAGTATTGCCGCTAGAGTCGCTTCATCTGCAGCACTGCTTGATGCGGCCGCGATCATGCGACATCTTGCGACAGGACTGAGACTTACTCAAAAAGTCGTGCCGAATTCCACCGTGGAAATACTACCCTCAGCCGCCACGTTAGAAAAACCCAAGTATAGTTCGGGCACCAGCCGCCACTGCTTTCACTCACCATCATCCTTCATCTACCTCAGTGTCGGAATACTGATTTACTCATGAGTAGGGAACGGATTTACATGTAATTACATGTTTTTACAGGAACTAGATACTTGAATTCAATAATATTTTTTAGAGTTTACAAAACATTCTGAATAAATTAATTCCAAATTGAATGAATTCTGAATGAATTCATTACAAAACATTCTGAATCATTTTTTAATTTTATATACTTTTACATATTTTCGTATAATTCGCACTTCTGTGACCATTATAACTTCGCCATGAATTGCCACACTTTCTTCTCACCCCGCTTGCTGCGTTCTCGGACTCAAGGATGAGCCGATTTTCGTGAACAAAAGTAATTTCAACCACGTGCCTGCTCATGTTTCAAACAGCACATTAGTTACTCGATCGAAAACAAATGTTTTTACAGAAAATTTTCTTCCGCGTTGTTCGATTTCGGGGGGTGGGGGCTATATTTCCTTTAACCCGCTCCTCCAGGATCCATCACTGGCTAAATGGTACTACTTTGAGCCCCAGCTCTGCGTAAAGATTGTAATAAAAACTTTAAACGTATTCTATATTTCGAATAAAATGCTTGTGTGGTGAAGACTAGTGTGTAATTACTTCTGTAGAGGTAGAACCTACTTTTAGCCACTCCGAATCCTTGGTAAGAACTGATCGGCGAGGTTCTACGCTCGGAAAATGAATGTAGAGAACAATTTTAAACACATTGATGGATTTTTATTTCAAATATGTTCTAGCTTTTCTTACATATTTTCGAAAAAATAAATACATGTATATGTACATATTTGGAATTTTTTATTAAAATAAATGCCTTTCCCTACTCGTGATGAGTATCAAGGGAGAAATGCATTTTACTTTCTCGCCACAGAGTAGAGAGAATGTTATGTAATGCTGCGCGGTAAAACGGCTGATATTCGGCAGAAAAACTATTACAGAGCCGTGGTAAATAAAAAGTGGACAAATCCAGTTGCTAAGTTTAGAAAAAAACTCCTCTAAGAGGTGGTGTATCCAAAATCCACGTTTTGTGGGTTCTTGATACCGGAAAATCGAATGACGGCAAAACGTCCGTCTGTCCGTGGATGAACAACACTAGCGGCTAAACCGTGCAGTCGATTTGCTCCAAAATTGATATGCCCCAATCGATCTGACGGATGTCGCGGCCCCTCGAATTTGAAACCGATATTTTAATTGTTGGGGTACTTTACATTAAGCCTCTGGGACATTTTCAAAAATTTCAAAAAATGGGTCCATCGATTTTGATTAACTCTTGTTATTGTATAGTGCGAAGGATATTTAAGAGAATGGTTAAGGTCTCATGTTCGTCGAAAACCCTGATTTTTCGAAAATTGCAGAAGTTCAAAATTTTTTCAGGGTCTTCCAACAAATAAAATATTAAAGATACAGAGTTTTCCCTTATTGTAATTTATTCCTTAAAGATAGATTTTGAAATAAGATCGTGTACAATTTTTCGAAAATTTGAGTAAATTTTGCGTAGAAATAGGGCGAGAAACTACGTGCTGTTTTAGCATCACTAGTTTCGACTGTGATGCTAAATTGGGGTACGATAAACGTTCTGCAATTTTATCAAGAACAGGAGTAAGTAATTTAGCAATTTTTTCTTGGAAGAATTTAGTTGTATGGATCATTTTGTGCACAAATTTCGTCTCTGTTTAATTTTCTCGCTACAGCTTACGAAGAATAGAGAAAGTATTGTAATGCTGCGGGGGGGGGGGGGCAATTTTTCACAAAAAATTCTCATTGCCGGGTCCTGGCAATGAAAAATGGATAAATCTTGTCCCTATATATAGTAAATTACTTTCTCTAACACGTTATGTCGTCAGAATCCATATTTAGTGGGTCCTTAATACTTACTGTCTTTCTTCAAAGGTTAGAACAGATGTTGCGGGAAGTAGTTGGTCCTATTTTTTAGAAATAAAAATGCGAACTCGCAGGTCTACCCTACCTAACTGCAAGTTCGGGAACATCTTCAGAAAATGTCTTGCCAAAACTATTCACGCGTCTCATGAGGTATGGTGACACATTTGTTTCACAGGCAATGTTTGAGCGAGTAAATGTAGAGTTACAGTAAGTTGTACTGATGGTGTCTCTGGTAAAAAATAAAATTTAATTTACTTTATATACTCACGAGCGCGCGCGCGCGCGCGCACACACACACACACACATACACACACACACAAACACACAAACAAACACACAAACAAACACACACAAACAAACACACACAAACAAACACACACAAACAAACACACACAAACAAACACACACACACACACAGACTTGTGCGTGTAATGACAAAAAATGACTGTGGAAATGAGCCCTGCGAGCACTGGACAGGATCTACACAGAGCAATGATCAACAGATTCTTCCAAAGCTGTCAATCTTTCCACAAAAGAAATTGAACAATTTAAATGTGCCAACATAACATCAAATGAAAATAAATTGCCAAACACCCTAAATAATTAATTCAATACCAAAAGTTACCGAGTTCGTAAGCCTTTAAAGTGAACTTTATTTACTTCCAAGAATACATTAGGATTGAACAATGATAGATAGCGTCTCCTTTTGTTGAAAATGCGCGTTAATTTGTTATGTTTGTCTCCTTTCGCAACTCAGAAATCGGGAGCGAAGCTTAGTGCATCAACTGATGTCAGCGGGGGACGCCTCTGACCGGGAGGTCCTACGTTCGAGTCCTGACGGCGGCAGGATTTTTGACACTAACTTTTGAGCGAGGTCGAATTCAGTCGCTGTCTCGAGGAGAATTCTAGCGGCCGGCTGCTCTGATCGGTAGTTTCCCGTGGTTTCTCCGATCAAAACCAGGCGAATGCCGGAGCAGTACCCTACCAAACGGACCACGGACCGCACGCGATCTTTCCTTCCTCTTCCTTGTCCTATCCTCTCCCCTTACACACACATTTACACTAACATGCACTACACTATCACATATTCCGGGAGGCCGGTCGGGAGCTTAGAGCTTGTCCCGGCTGTGGCGGTGCCCCGCTGGTGGGAGAGTCCTGGTTAGGGGGAAACCCTACAGCCGACGGTAGGTCGGCGCCAGATCTCGCCATCCAGCGGGGGAATATCACCGCGCTTCTCCCGAGAGAAAAAAACATGCACTACACTAACGGGACTAATGACCAAAGCAGTTGACGTGCCCGGAAACATTGTATTTAACAAAGCGTTGTATTTAATCATTTTATCATTAACGTTATAAACTTATTCTCATTGTGTATATTATATTTGCTTGCTAGTAGAATAGTCAAAACGTTTAATGCAAAAAAGTGGCCCAGAAATGTAGTTCCCCGTCCTCTTTGTTTTGAACTGTACCAGCCTGTATCACTGCAGCATATCCTCAAAAGTTCTTCAACAAAACAAAAACTCCTGTTTAGCATGTTTTCTGTCATCCTGCAGACCAAATATCTAGAGAACATGGGCATGAAAGCCGAACAAGAGAAAGCTTCATGTTTGAAGAAATCGTCCCCAAACGAAGAACCTTCAGGACCGGGGGACTTGGACCGCATTCTGGACTTTGTGCTCTGCTGCATCGCGCACAACCTCACCAACACCAGCTCCTCGCTTCGTGTTCCCGACATCAACATGTCGATTCCATTCAAATATGGATATTTTGAGGTATTTGAATGCATGAAATCTTCGATTTATAATGAACGACTTTTTTACATTATAGTTCAATCACTTCTTTTTAGGTAGTAAGAATACTAAAATAATCTATATGAAATGTTCTGAAACCTTTAAAATGTCCACTGAAGATAAAAAATTATTTTTTGTGTGCTAAAATGCAACGCGAGGGGCTTAAAAATGTTAAGTCGTTGATTATGAATGTATAAAGAGTTCTAAACGTAAACCATAAATATCCGGTAAAAAAACTTATTTTTAAAATTGTGTAATTTTTGTGGACACTTTATTTTCCATTATCCGCACATTTTTATTGAGTTGAGTCAACAGTTTTTTCTTTGTTTCTTTTTTTCTATGTCTTCTCCTTCTTCTTCTTGTTCTTCTTTTTCCTGGCTTTTCTGATTTGCATTCTTTCATTTTGTATTTATTTTCTTCTATTTGTTAGTTTCCTCCTTTTTCTTCTCATCCTCCTTCGTCTTCTTTCTCTTCTTTGTTTCCCAGTTAATATTAATGAAGCATCACGGCTGGAGGAGTTGCTGCAATACAGAACGTGTGAGGTGATTGAACCTGATTGCATGAAGAAGGGTTCTATAGTAACACAAGTTTGAAATCTCCCTTTTGGAAGGAGCTAATTTTCGCGGGCATCCCCCACCGCTGCTATAGGGCACCGCCACTCGCCGCGAGAGGCTCATTCTCGGAATCGACAGTGCGCGTGACTGAATCGGATCACAAACTGCATTTATACCGACAGAAAATATATGTTTATTTAATTCTATAATTGAAAATGATTTAAATCGACATAATTAAATGAAATATACAAACGAAAAATGTTCAAACAGCGTTCATTATGAGATTAAGACATAACCTATCCCGAAGATATGATTTCAACTTATTTTTCGCCAATTTCTATCCTTTCACTTCTCCAACATTTCCTGTTAATTCTTGCCAGCGTTGTGGAGTTAGTAAGGAATAATTGTAACTGCCTCACATACGAGAATCAGTTTGTCAGAGATGGAAAAATTCCCAACGTTTCCTGTTTCTTGGCGGCCATTTTGCCGCTTGTAAGGAGACCGTAGAGACTCCTATAGGCGTGCACTATTTATGAAGGCAGGTCGTACCTAAGGCCTAAGGTAAGACGTTGTGACTTCAAGGTCCGTCACGTGACTGATAGTGCATAACGTCGCTACCTTACGCGTGGTGCTGAAACTCCCTAATGTCAGCCCATTAACGCTTGAGCTGCAGCGCCATAGGAAAGGTCTACAAGGTACGGATCATGGTGGAAATAAGGTGTGGCAGTGCGCATGCCGCTGACTGTGGACCAATAATATTATCCCCCACCAAATGTGCGCCAAATTCAAATTATCTACCCCTCGCGCAACTTTTCTTGAACGATGGATTGAAGAAATGCGGGCGGAGTGGGGGTATTAGTTACAAAGTCGTCCACGAGAGTATTAATAGCAATGCCAACCTCTGGAAAATCAAAGTCAAACCTGCTACGTGTGCGGTCAGGTCATCGCTCTGGGTAAGCAACAGCAGGAACAGTAGATAGGAGTTTTAGGTGCCTCCCTTGAAGGACCTGGACTTGTCTCAGTCATTTCTTTAGATAATGGTAATAAATCTGAAAAGCCATTCTCGACTATGAAAGCAACTATCTTTGACTAGCTTCTTTTTCGCGCCAACCAAGTTTTAATGCTTGCAATGTTGTCATTAGTGTTCGCTGCGAGCCTTTGCCTTCAACTGTTTATTGTTCAAGGGAGAGGGAAGCAAGGTCATCGTTCAAGAAAAGTTGCGCGAGCAGTACGCAGGCGCGGACATTTGAAAATTATTTAAAAGAACGAAATTTGTTTTTTAAATAAAAATTTGTTTATAAAATTCATTTAATTTAGTCAAGACCTTAACTATTAGTATATTAGTGTTATTCATGAAATGTTCGCAGTTTAAATATTTCAGTTATGTACAAAAAATCTGAACAAATACAATGACCTGATCTAACCTACAGTATTTGGCCACATTATTATAATCATTTTCAATTTCATTTCTTTTGAATTTGTTTTCTATTATTTTGGAGAATGTGTTCCATCTTATTTCCACCATGGTTTTCGCTTCATCCCTGGGTTCAAACGTGAGTGGCTGCTACTGCGCATCCTCCCGTACGCTACACGTTATTTCCATCATGGGATGGATGTTCCTTGGCGCAGATGCAGTGCCATCTGTCGGCGCGAATGGGCACCGTAGACGGCTTCGAGACGCTGCATCGCGACGGCCGCGCCACCACCTCGTGCGGCGAGGACGGGAAGCTGGTGCTGGACGCGACGGCCGGCCTGCGCTTCATGCGGCTGCGTTACGCGCAATACACCCTGCGCGTGGGGCCCTTCAATTGTCAAGGGGCGCTCGAGGTGAGAGCACATCTAGACCGCCTTCGCACATGGCCACTAGGCATGTGCTCTTAACAGCTAAACTGGTATTTCTTAACCGTTAACGTTTCGTAACTGTTACGCGAAATAACAGTTGTTTCGTTTATCCTGTTACTGGCTGTTATCGGTTGAAATGCATAGAACTGCAACCTACTTAGCCTAATCCGAACTACTACAGGCTTTTGTGGCTACCACTTTGTACGATAACAGCTTCACTGCAGCTAATCAATCAGTGTTCAAATTATAGATTCATTGATACATAATTCGTCATTATTACACGCCATGTGCCACAATATTTTTATATTTTATTGTATACACCACAAGATGTTTGTCCTTTAAATTAAGTCAGTCCAATATTTAAACTTATTTCTGTCCCATTGCTGCTTATTCAACTAATATTTCCCTAAGTACAATAAAATAAAATGAGTTACGGTCAAATAACTCACATTATAATACTTGATATTCGATAGTCATTGACACTTTAGCTATAGGTGAGCAAAAAGACTGGTTCTCCTCATTAGTTTTTGCACTCGTCACTTCACTATGCATAAGTCGCATATTTGAAAGAATATTCGCAATCTGAACCCGAATCACTTTCATTTTAGTAATATTCTATATTCTATACACACTCGCTACACATTATATGAATTACTATTCATCCTTGGCAGTTCATCCAGCTCGTTCATATCAGCTGCTTCTCTGTCCAAACATGTTAGGGAAAGTAGTGCAAGGAAGCGCCGAAAGGTAGCTGCACAAGCTTTACGGTGCTACCAACGTTATTCGTTTTGCGTGGTTTAACTCTTAGCAGTCGCTACAACTGCTCTAACTCTCAGCAGTCGGCCATGTTAGGTTGTTGGTCATGGACCTGTTATTTTTCAACTGTTATTAATAACAGCTATTACGAGTCAGCTGTTTTTGTGATAACAGCTATTGAAGAAAAGCTGTTAAGCCCATCTCTAACGGCCACTCGCCAATGCCACCGGCCTGCGACACTGAGCGTGGGAAAGGAAGGATTCGTAAAGCACCACTGTGGGCGCTGACCCTTTTAATTAAACTCTCAGAAGACTACACTTATATCACAAAATACCGGGAGAGGTGGTTCAGGGTATCATTAAATGTCAGTGCAGTGCCTCTGATCTGGAGGTACTAGGTTCGATTCCCGGCGGCGGCAGGATTTTCTATACTATCTAGTTAGCTGGGTCGAATTCAGTCGCCGTCTGGAGGAGAATTCTAGCGGCCGGTTGGTCTGATCGGTAGTTTTCCGTGGTTTCTCCGATCAACACCAGGCGAATGCCGGAACAGTTCCCTAAAAAACGGGCCGCGGACCGCGCGCGATTTTTCCTTCACTTCCCTTGTCATATCCTCACCCCTTACACACACACACACACACACCTAGACTAACATGAGCTACACTACCACACATGCCGGGAGACCGGTCGGGGGCTTGGAACTTGTTCCGGCTGGGGCGGTGCCTGGGGAGATACCTTGTTAGGGGAAACCCCGCTAGCCGACAGTAGGCTGGCGCCAGCGGAGGAAGATCACCGCCACCTCCCGATGGAAAACATGAACTACACTTACAGGACTAATGACCTGTAGCTGACGCGCCCGCAATCACTAACAACCTACCAACCTCATAATTTTGTTACCAACTTTAGGTTCCAAAATCATCCTTTTTTGTGCGTAAAATTCCGCGGTCTAGCCGTGACTGACCAAAGGATCACACTTGCTGTTGTGGACAATAAAAAAGAACTTTTCAATGAAGATTTTCTAAAATAATAATTGTAAATAACTATGGAGCCCAAAGTGGCACTGTTCGTAGTTATGAGTGAATCATAAACTTCCATCAAAACGAGCTGCTTCACAAGGGCTAGTCCAACCCCTGTGAAGTGTCCTAAACCCTACCCCTATCTTTATTCCTTCCCAATTCTGGCCGCTGGGTAAAGACGCAGGAGCGCGCGGTAGGAGGCGCGTACGCGGAGATGCTACCTGGCGGTCCTCTTAACAACCGACTGCGACGAGACGCGACAGACAATATTAACGGAGGATTACTCAAAAAAAAGCGCTGTTAGTAATGGGAGGATTACTCCGAGAAGCGCAAAGCGCTCAACACCTCCCAAGGGGCTTGGAGACGCATTGCGTCAAAGTAGACACAACAAATAAAAAAAGCTAGTTTTAAGGAGTTTTTAAGATAAACGCCCTCCCGAAGCTGCAGAAACCAAAATGGCCGCAGCAATAAATTGTATTCCCTAATATGAATTAATTCCCGCCTCTCCAGGGTAACTGGAGAGGGGAAAAATTATATATATATATTGTGGCGTCATGGAGAAAAACACACAGACATTTACAAGTATGTACAAGTTTATTTACACGTATGTACAATAACCAACTTCTGCTCCGAAACTACACACTTTTGAGTATTTCCCTGTGGATACCCCACATAGCTAGGGAGGTCCCGCCTCCACTGACGCTTCTTCCGCGCCACTACCGTGACCTCGTCACCCGTGCAAGAGGCACGACACGCTCCAGCCTGGGCGTAAAGTTTTGCGCATCGCGCGAGGTTACCTGAATAAAAACCCACCGTCTGAGTTCGTCAGCTCGATTTTATACCAAAGTGTAGCCGTCACGTGACCGTCCTAGGTGTAGGAGGGAGGCTCGCGTCTACCACGAGACCTTCCCGGGCTAGCTGGCGTCCCCTTTGTCTGAATGTATCCCAACGCCGGGGCGCCAAGATATTCATGCCCGCAGGTATGCGATACTTCCGCTGCTCCTCCCACCCACGGCCGGCAACGTGACGTATATATATATATATATATATATATATATATATAACGCCACCACTCGTGTAGCGGTCGTTGGAAAGAATGCTCTTTCGAGCTTTGAATATCTCAGGGGGCAGGATCTTTAGGGCATGAGAAAGACACACCCAGACACAGAATTAGGTAAAACAGTAATATATTCTTAAATATTGCACAAATCAACCCTTTTACACTGTCACCAAAAGAAGAGAACAAAAAATCCCCAAATGCTGGCTGCGCGTTTGAACGCATGCAAACCGCTGATGGTAAGACCTCTTAGAGAAACTTTACAAAAGAAATATTTGCTTCTGGTTTCACTCTTCGCCTAGCTAGCAATAATTTCCTTATAACATCTGTGCACGGAGTTCTTGCTTGGCCAATACTAGTGAATGAAATGTACTTATTTTTTTCTTCACTTCCTGAATTAATTTACTCCGAATGTTATTCCGAAAGTGCACCGCCGCCGCGCTTCAGGCCGCAACTAACAGGTAGCGCCTTTTTCGTTCAGTGACCGACGTTCGGTCATACCTTCGCTCTCCACGTCTCCGCCGATGCTGCGTGGACGTTGTGGGGTTTGTGGCAATGCCCCAAACGTCACAATATATATATATATATATATATATATATATATATATATATATATATATATATATATAAGGAAAAAAGGAAAAAAAATGCGGTTGTGCGCAGGCGCAGCTGTCGCCGGTGGCGCTGGGGGCGCGCGTGGCGCTGAGCGCGCCGCCGGCCTTGGACGCGCGCCTGCAGGCGCTGCAGGTGGCTCGCGCGGGCGCGCTGGCCGTGGACGCCACAGGACTGGGCGTGTGGAACCCGCTGCTGCCGCTGGCGCAGCGCTGGCTGGACGAGCGCATGCGTCACTGCCTGCACACCGTCGCCGTCCAGCACCTGCACCGCCTGGTGCAGGACACGCTGCAGCGGCTGGCGCGCTCCGTCAACGCCCTGCCGCCCCTGCCGCTCTTCAGGGTGAGCCCCTCCCCTCTTTCTACTACTCGCGCAACTTTTCTTCAACGATGGATTGAGGAAATGCGGGCGGACGGGGGTATTTGTTAGAAAGGTGGCCACAAGAGTATTTACAGAAACGCCAACCTTTGAAAAATCAACGTCAACCTGCTACGTGTGCGGCCAGGTCATTGCTCTGGGTAGACAACAGCAGGGATACTAGATAGGAGTTTTAGGTGCCTCTCTTGGAGGACCTGGACCTGCCGCAGGCATTTCTTTGCGTGTTGATAATAAACCTGAGCAGAAGTTCTTTACCATGAAAGCATCTACCTTTGACTAGCTTCTGTTTCGCGCCAACGAAATGTTACTGCTTGGAATGTTGTCATCAGTGCTCTCTGCAAGCTTTTGCCTTCAATTGTGTATTGCTCAAGGGAGGGGGAAGCAAGGTCATCGTTCAAGAACAGTTGCGCGAGTAGTACTTCCTCTCACCATCATTCTCTCCTCCTTCTCCCCCCTCTCTTCAGCATCAACTGATGTCACTGCAGTGCTTCTGACCGGGAGGTCTAAGGTTCGAGTCCCGACTGTGGCAGGGTTTGTGATACTAGCCAGGTAGCTAGGTCGAATTCAGTCGCTGTCTGGAGGAGAATTCTAGCAGCCGGCTGCTCTGATCGGTAGTTTTCCGTGGTTTCTCCGATCAACACCAGGCGAATGCCGGAGCAGTACCCTACCAAACGAGCCACGGACCGCGCGCGATCTTTCCTTCACCTTCCTTGTCCTATCCTCACTCCTTAGACACACACTAACACGCACTACACTACCACACAAGCCGGGAGACCGGTCCGGAACTGTCTACAGTAGGTCGGCGCCGGATCTCGCCATCCAGTGGGGGAAGATCACCGCCACCTACGGATGAAAAACATTCACTACACTTACGGGACTAATGACCTCGTTAGTTGACGCGCCCGAAATCACTCTCAATCAATCAATCAATCAACCGACGGTGGCAGGATGTGGCAGGATCTGTTCCAATTTGAACTTGTCGAGTGCATTACAAAATATTTCACAGCGTTCTGATTGGCTGATTCAAATGGTTTTTTTCATATACCCCTTTTGGCGAATTCGAGCAGAAACATTGAGATTTGAGTTACACGTTGTGGTTGCTTTTCGATTTTTTAACTTAAACGATTAAAAAATTGTACATATGAAAGATCATTTAGTAAACTTAAGTTTAAACTAGTATCGAACTACTATGGGCCAAGACAAACTCAATTCACTAACAATAATGATCAGTGAAAATGATAAGCTCTGAGGTTTTATCTTTCGACGATACTATTTCTGATTTGGGGAACAAAAAGTCGCCTATGTGTCAATTTTAGTCAGTTTTGTTTTTATTAATGATGAATATAGTGTTGCTTTTACATCAGTAGCTAGAGGCGAAAATCTTACCATCACCGGGACTCGAACACTAAGACATCCCGGTCACAGGCACTGCAGTGATATCAATTGGTGACCTGAACCACCTAAGTCAGCGAATGCTGCTTCAAAAAAATCGACTTCTGTCAACTTGGGCACATAACATTTTTACTAGTGGTGCTACAGAATGACACTGAACATTTCCAACTAGTTAGTTTTCTAATTTGTTTGGTCGAGGAGACCTTTATGGTGTTGCCCCATCCTCATGCTAGGTGCCATCTTTCGCCGCCCAGTACATTTTTTTTTCAAATTTTCTCATTGTTTCGGTTTTCAAATGGTAGAATAAAAATATTGCTTCAAGAATATTATAGAAAAGTAGAACCTCATTCTGTATGGAAGGTTTCGTTGAAAAATGTGGAGCCGTTTTAAGAAAATGTTCCAAATGTCCCAGTTTCATTTTAAGTCCCCCAAAGCTTAAAGAAAGTGTTTCAAAATTGCAGTTTCGTAAAACATCCTGCGATTAGTTTAGGTGCTATTGTTATTTACAGACAGACGTTCGGACAGACTAACGGACGTTTTGAAACCTCTAAATAAAAACATTTTTTTCGTATTATGCTGCAGTGAGAACTTGTCATGCTATGTGCGAAAATTTGATCACTACTAAAATACCTTGTATTATTTGTACGACTCCCTCTACATTCACCTTTGGATTTCGGTGGGTCGTATTTCGTGTAATTTACGCATTGTCTGGCATGATTTTACTGAAGTGAATGCATTTGCATACGACAACCGGAGGTTAGAGGAAAAACAGCAAATGCAGTAGCGACCTCCGCGAACGTTTGCAATCTGAATCTCTTCCCGGAAGTGATAAGTTGTACATAAGGAAGCAATAGTTCAACTGCTGCACGGGGTTTGGTCAGGCCCAGATTTATGTATGGGACGCGCCGAGTCATCCGAACAAGAGACTTCGATGAAATTTTAACGATGTACTATATCTTGCAGCTCCAAATTTAGCCTTCGAATTGACCAGAATCGAGGATCCGTTCCGAGACACCCAGCGTTGCCAACACTATCCATGTAAAAGGGAGGACACTCGATAAGGGAAAAAAACGCACAAACAAATTTCTTTTTATCAATATTTAGGCTTTTAATTTAGACTAACATCAGCTCTATTTCTTTCTTGTCTCCACTAGCGATTCGAGTAGAAAAATTCATTCACAAAATGCAGATGAAGCTGGTCTGAGCGTCTCTTTTTTATTTTAGTCGCTATTACGCCGAATACAAGAAGAATGTGGTTGACAGTTCCCGGTAACATGGTGACGTCAGCTCCGTAACCTAGGCAACAGCGAATCAGAAGTATCGCCATTTGCCCGATGTTGTCACGTTTGAACTGCGAAATGAATCGCGTATCCGGAGTGCTGCAGTTTATCGGCTGAGCGTCGACGTTTGGGAGTAATTGGCGAAGGATGAGAAAATGTAAGTTCCTTATTTATTTTCTTTCTTTTATGTGTTACGATTTTTCCCGATTTCTCTCAGCTGTTCGTCTTATTGTTCATAGCACGTGGTAGAGCGCGCAGTACGCGGCAACGCCGCCCCCATCCACACCGAACTGTCAACCACATTCTTCTTTTATTCGGAGTATGGAGCCTGGTTTTTCACTATCATGCATGCGTGTGGCACAGCGTTCAGAAAAAGGATATTCATATTTTCATTCGAAATTAAATATTCTTGGCGCAGAAGGAAGGTCGACTCCAGATCGATTCTTGTTTATGCGTGTGTATTGGAGTGTATAGTCGAAAGGTAGAGCAGAGAAGTTTGTGGAGTTTTGGTACGAGTTGCGAAGTGTTGGTTCGAAATGGCAAACAAAATTGTGACCTTCGATAATGCAAATGCAAAAGGCGAAATCGATAGGAGAGTCGAAAAAAATGCTAGAAACGAATCGATCAATATGTTGAATTCTGATTGGTTCAGGCAAAACCTACGTTCCAGCTTACGTTTGCCATTGTGAATGATCGTTTCTACGTGAAAAGTTTACTGCATAAGTTTACGGCTTACGTTACGTTTAAGTTTGCATTGTGAATGAGGCCTCAAGGATCGATTTTAGGCCCTATTCTGTTCCTACTTTACGTAAACGATACGCCCTCGACGATTCGAAATGGAAGAACGGTTCTTTTTGCGGATGATACGAACATCCTTTGCAATAAAGAAACCGTAAATAGTACAATATCAGATGTTTCAAATTGGTTCCGAAATAACAAATTAATAGTAAACGAAAAGAAAACGGTTTTAATGCAGTTTTCCATTTCAAATAAACAATTCTGTGCTCCATTGAAAATGAAGGGTGTACCATTGACTGATGTTAAGGCAACACAATTTTTAGGTCTCTCAATTCAGTCAAACCTTAAATGGAACGTCCATTTAAATGAATTGAACACAAAATTAAGTTCATTATGCTACGCGTTCAGAATTCTTTCAAATTCAGTCAGCCTTCATACTGCTCGTTGTGTATATTTCGTGAATGTTCATTCCCGCCTGAGATATGGCATATTCTGGGAAATACATCTTATAGCTCCCAGACTTTTAGATTACAAAAACCAATTGTACGAATAATAACCAAATCCCACCCACGTGATTCATGTAAGCCACTCTTCATTTATCTAGGAATTTTACCATTACCGTGTCTGTTTATTTACGAATCAGTGGTTTTTGTCAAAAATGACTTGCTTAAGGGCGGGAATATATTTTCAGCAAATGCCGATATCTATTACTATAACACTCGACGTAGAAATCATATTCATCAGGTGACAGTACCAACAGCTCATTACAAAAAATTCACATACAATACATGTACAATATTTTACAACACTTTGCCAGATGACATGAAACGATTAAATTCAATAGAAAAGTTTAAATCCCAAGTGAAATCGTTTCTGCTGCATTAACTGTTTCTATACAATTAGAGACTATACTGAGCATCACAAGAAAAGTAACATTAATTTTAACAATGATACATAATGCATTATTTACCATTTGGACTGAATAATGTGTATAAACAACCTGTAACATGTATTGTACTACAGCCTCCGGGTCAATGACCCCTATCTCGATCAGGTTTTTCGTCCAGTTTCCCTGATCCATTGAGCAAATGCTGAGATGGCCTCTTGTTTTGCTTCTGGACATAAATGTAACTTCATTTTCTGTGCAAGTCTTCTAGAATTTAGTGGGAAATACAATTATTCAAATTATCGTTTCCATGTTGTCGCGGCAGGAAGTATTATTCCGGACAACATGGATAAGAGCCAAACTTTATTGCTCATTTATCCTTGAAAATAGACTTTATTACATGGGAGGTTTTTTTTCTGTTTTCAAAATTTAAGTAGTATATGACTTGGTGTAGGAATCACAGAATTTTGAAAATGTGCACACATTTCACTTTTCCCCATAGCACGTCATACGCAGTTTTAACTGTTTTTTTGACGTAAAATAAATAAATAAAAACATTTATTTACAATTTTGGTTACGCCTAATAAATGAGCTCAAGAAGTAATCTAATCTTATTCCCTTTGTATACAATAATTATTATCCCGTACGGGTTAAGAATTAGTTCTTGGCTTACTATAATCTTCGTGCGCATCGTTAATTTCTCGGGTGCACTCCGGATCTCCTGTCTTGATGCTGTGTATTTGCTGTTCATGTTAATGTCCCTCATACCGTATTCTCTCCTAATGTGAAAATCCGTTTACAAAACGCCCCCGGAGTATTATCAGTTAGTTGATGGTTTTATAAAAAAAAACGCAAATAAATTATTACGCGATCGCGACTTTCCCTATGCTGAATGCTCTTGGTTGTGCATTACGCTTGCATTACGCCTAGGAAGGTCGCAGAATGGCGTAATGCATGCAGAATGGCGTAATGCAGAGCATAATGCATTACGCATGAGGAAGGTCGCAGAAAGGCGGCCGAAACGTCGGCACCTGTGCCTTGGACGCGGCGTCTCCCAGACAGTCGAGAGTCCGGCCGCGGAAGTCTACGCTCTCACTTTCCCTATGCTGTATCACAGGTGGATACCTATTCGCGACTGTCAATGTTCAACACGAATTATTGAATACAATCCCCATCCCCATCCACATCCCTACAATTTTTTTATTATCACCATTGTTTTTACTTGGCAAAGCTGGTCTGGAAAGACCAACCATCAACTTTTCTGCGATATCTCTTAATTCTTAACTACATATCAGCTAAATTCAGTCCAAAGACATCCTTTAGTTAGGTTGTTTAAACTGGACGCTATCACGTGTCCAATGGTCTGCAATGATACCACACTACACAAGTTCAAGTGGTTTGGTCCTCTTCAATCTTCGTAACAAATGTTGATTTTCCAGCGTTTAAAGAATTTTGCATTTTCATGTAGGCAAAGCCTTTTTTCATGCTCCTTGGCGAACCTTTTAATTTCTTCTTTAATTGTTGGTATTCCAAGATCCCTGTGGATATCAGCATTTCTTACATACCATGGTGCATTCAGCATTTCTCGCAGAACTTTGTTTTCGTAAATTTGTATTATTTTGATAGTGCTATCTTTCGCACATCCCTATAGTTGAATTCCATAGGGGTTTAAGTATATGATTATATAATAGTGTTTTATTATACGAGGATAAGCTGATCTTCCTATTAGCCATTTATATTGACGAAATTTTATATTGAGTTTTTATTTTCTTCTTGACATGATCTTTCCATTTGTTTAGCGTTATGTCCATTTGTTTAATGCCATACCCAAGTATTTCGCTTTATTTTCATAAGTATCCATCTTTCCGTTTAAAATTAGTGGTGGTGGATTGTTTTATCTTCTATTGACGTGTATCGATTTTTTTCGTTTAGCTTTATTTTCCAATTTTTGATCCAATCATAAACGGCGTTACTAGCTTCTTGTAGCCGTTGGGTAGAGCTAATCTCGTCTCGTGCTGTTGTGATCAAGGCTGTGTCGTCTGAATTCCCTACAATGGAAAATATTAATTCCAACCTTAACCGACGGTGCTCGTACCTTCTGATTAATGCGTTCGCTCTGACAGCTGCCGTAAGAGACTAAATGTTACAATTTTTTTACAAAATTATAGCTTGAACCGCCTTCTCCATACATTCTTTATATACTATATGGAGCTCTGCTTCCCTCTCCCACAGTGAAAAGGTTGTGCTTGTGATCATGGAAGATAGTTTCTTGTATACCGGTCGCCCTGACGTGTGTGGTGTTCTTTGACTATTCGTATTCTATCTGCATTAATTTATGCACATTTACAACGTCTTGATGTCGTTTTTATGTTTAAATAAAACCGGGAGTTTCTGGTGGATCATTATATGTATTTACAGGATCTTTACTTTAACTCGCAACCCATATCTGAGAACACCACCAGTTGTTTTGTCAATTTGGCAACGCGTGATATACCTTTGGATTCCCTTCACTTTTAGCGACCCCCCCCCTCCGTCTATTCGCGTGCCACCAGATTTCAGGGAAGGGAGAACGGGTTATTTTAGAAGAAAGGGAAAGCATTTCTTCTGTCCTTCGGCTGTCATTCATTCACATTTCATTCATGATCGTAGAAAGGAAGGGGAGTTTTAGAAGAAGTTTAGGGAAGAAGAATCGCTTCGAAAATGTTGATGAAGGATCAACGTGTATTTTTGGTGGAAGTTTACTTCGGCACTTAATCTTTTTTAAAGAGTCAGGAAACTTTTAAAGAAAAAATTCCGGAAACGCCAGTTCCCAACGAGTCAACAATTTGTAGATTAATCGAGAGCTTCAGAAACACGGGGAACGTTATGGTTAGGTATACTCGGAATAAAAGAAGAATGTAGTTGACAGTTCGGTGTGGAGGGGGGCGGCTTTGCCGCGTACTGCGCGCTCTACCACGTGCTTTGAACAATAAGACGAACAGCTGAGAGAAATCGGGAAAAAATCGTAACACGTAAAAGAAAGAAAATAAATAAGGAACTTACATTTTCTCATCCTTCGCCAATTACTTCCAAACGTCGACGCTCAGCCGATAAACTGCAGCACTACGGATACGCGATTCATTTCGCAGTTCAAACGTGACAACATCGGGCAAATGGCGATACTTCTGATTCGCTGTTGCCTAGGTTACGGAGCTGACGTCACCATGTTACCGGGAACTGTCAACCACATTCTTCTTTTATTCGGATAATAGCGGAGTCGCAGTGCCACTGTTTTAAAGTAGGAGAAGTTATTGGAAATTCAAGGGGGATTGAAGCACTCTCTGGAGACGTCTTTCGAAATTGCATCAGCAATGCAATGTTTCTCTCAGCAATGCATAGGTTGCAACGAGGAAATTGAAAATGCGATCTTATGCAGATCATTCAAGAACTGAAAACACCAGACAGAGACCCGCATATGCATTTCTGCCATTGCTTTAGGGTCTTCATTCAATTAGAGCTTCACGTTCTTGACACCTTGTTTTTTAGTGACGAAGCTTGGTTTCATCTGGACGGAAATGTAAACAAACAGACTTGGTGGTTGTGGTGCACATTGAAACCAGATGCAACTCTTCAAAAACTTCTTCCTTCTCTGAAAGTCAGGGTTTGGTGTGCCATATTTCGTCGCCGGATTATCGGTCCATTTTTTTTTCACGGAGACAATTACTTCGGAAAAGTATAAAGACATATTGAAAACTGTATCTCTTTCAGAAGAAGAGAGATACAGCTGCTCTCAGCAAGATGGCGCCCTATGTCACACGGTGAACAATAGTATGGATTTCTTAGTGGAATTTTTCGGAGAACGAATTGTTTCAAAAGGTCTGTGGCCACCACGTTCCCCAGATCTTACTCCTCTCGACTTTTTTCTGTGGGGGTTTCTTAAGGGTAAAGTTTATGCAAATAAACCAACTTCTCTTGAAGATTTACGACGCAACATCACGGAGTCGATTGGGCAAATTGAAGAAGTTATTCTTCAACGTGTTCAGCCACATTACTGAAAAGAGTAAATGTTTGTCTCTTGGCAAACGGTGGCCACTTTGAGAATTTACTCTAAGGTCAGTTTGTTGTCATTCTGAGAAAATAATATTTTATTATTTTTCATTAATTATTGTCAATAATGATTAATTTTAAGATTTCAAAACTATTTTAAATCCTCATTAACATAATTTTCATAATTATATTAGTAAAATTGTACCACGAATACATTATGTACTTAAAAACAAATCGTGGTGAATATCTAAAGAATTTATTATTTTTTGTAAGAAGGGATACGTTCGACTGTTGGACCAGCCAATCACGGTGTCACGACCTTCGGTTGCCGTATCATACCAAACACAGAAAGTACGCGAACCGGTTGCCTGTGTTTCGTTGTTGCGTTGACTTTGAGTGAAATGGTTTTAATCACGTCAAAGTTAAATGTAATTTCGTTTACTTTTCTTCATTTTGGTTTGAGGTTGTGGTAAATTTATTAATTTACAATTTTTTAAATTAAATTTTTCTTTACTAAATGAATTTAGAACGTGTGATCCATCATCCATAAAGCGCAAGTGTGATGGGTAAATGTACTTTGTAGTGGAAAAACGAATGTTTATTAATGTTTACAAGTATTTTAAAGGGGAGAAACCAGGAAAACCAGTGCAATGGATCACCACCTCCTAGGAGGTGGTGAATGGATTGTGGGCGAAAGAGCAGTAGAGCAATTGTCGCGATCATGCGACATCTAGCCGTACAACCGAGAAAGACGCAAAAAGAAGTACCATATTCCATATGAAGATAGGTCATCACGTGCCATGTTATAAAAACCGAAGTATAGTGAATGGTTTGCACGAACTATGTTAATCATTACCATGCCCTCCGCAATCATTGCACCCATTTTCGAATGCGGGACTCTCGCTGCATGTAAGCGCAAACTGCTAATTGTGATCTTCGCGATGTGTCCTGTCAAACTCTGAATTGCCAAATATGCGTCACATTAGCAATTGTCAGATGGTGGCTCCAGCTTTATGCGTGCGCCGATCTGCGCGCCAACCCCCCCCCCACTCCGCGCGCCCTCCAGCGGAAGTATGACGACACACGCCTCTCGATGTGAACCTCAGCTGACACGAGTGCATTAGCACCAAGCAATCAACATCATAGATTACGCCGTATGTTGTTGTATTTCAGCACAAGAGAACTGTGTTCCAATTTGTGTGTCCCATATCATTGAGTGACAACTTTAATAACTTTCTTTAATTATTCCAATTTCACTTATGCCTAAGGTATACACAATCAAGCAAACATTTTTACCAGAAAATGTACAACACGCGCAACTTTTCTTGAACGATGGATTGCAAAATGCGGGCGGAGTGGGAGTATTAGTTACAAAGTCGGCCACTAGAAAATTTACAGAAATGCCAACCTCTGGAAAATCTATGTCATACCTGCAAGTTTTAGGCTCCTCCCTTAAAGGGCCTCGACCTGCCTCAACCATTTCTTTAAATAATGATAATAAAGCTGAGCAGAAGTTCTTGACTATGAAAGCAACTAGCTTTGACTAGCTTCTGTTTCACGCCAACGAAGTTTTAATGCTTGGAATGTTGTCTACAATGCTCGCTGCGAGCTTTTACCTTCAATTGTTTATTGCTCAAGGGAGGGGGAAGTAAGGTCATCTTTCAAGTAAAGTTGCGCGAGTAGTAGTTGCATTATTGTAACCTAATGTATTTTTATTCAACTTAATTGTATTTATTTCTAACTGTTTCAATCTATGCCTACTGATTTTCGCGAAGTAATAGCAACCCTTCCCTGAAAGATAATCAATTACAAGTACACGCGAGCACTCGCCAACAAAGTGTCCTGGTCCTTCGAATTAGCTATTCACGTGAGTGTTAGGTGTAGCTGAATTCGCAGGTAATCCGCCTTCAGTCCACAGCCAACTACTGCAGCCCTACTGCAGCCCAACTGCTGCAGCCCTGCAGAGACTATACTTCATTATTAACCTCGGACGCACTATTGGGTGGTGTGAATAAAAAGTAAGCAAAAGCTTTGACTGGTAATTTTAAGCAAAAGCTTTGTTTAAATTGAATAAAAATAAGCAAAAGCTAGTATTTATTAGCGAAAGCATCTTCTAGTAGCTAAAGCTAAATTTTCCAGCAAATGCTTGACAATGTGTGAATAAAGATCAGCTAAAGCTTTCTTTTTTAAGCAAAAGCTGGTCATTTTTCTAGTGTGCCAGTCCAGTGTCTTGAAGTGTGTGTTTTTATTTAAAAAATGGCTGCTTTTATGCACATTCGATCTCGCAAACGTTACTCCAAGAGAAGGGAATGTGCCGAAAGTGATTGTTCTTCCTTATATCGGTTTAAACAAGAAAATGTGAATTGGATAGCTACGTATTTCCGAGGCGAGTCACACGAAACGAGAGGTGGAGCGTTATCGCCTATTCAGAAGATGCAGATATTTCTTCGCTTTGTTAGTGACCCTGGCTTTCAAGCAGGTGTAGCAAGAGAAGAGGGCGTACACCGAACAACTGTTTGCAAAACTATAACATTTGTAATGAATAAAATTCTAGAGAAAGTTCACGAATGGATTAAGTTTCCAACGCACATGAACCATGCTCGGGAACAGTGGGCAGAACGATATCGTTTCCCAAGTGCAATTGGCGTTATAGATTGCACTCACGTCCCAATAAAGAAACCTACTTACCACGGCGATGAATACATAAATCGTAAGCATTTTGCAAGCATAAACGTTCAAGCTACATGCAATGCGAATGAAGAGTTCACTAGTGTAGATGCTCAGTGGCCCGGATCTGTACACGATAGTCGAATACTCAAACGATCTGACCTTTATGAATTTATGAACAAACAGAAAAGTGACGTAGTTTTACTTGGAGACATCGGATACGGCATAACGCCATGGTTGCTTACATCGTACAGAAATCCTTCAACACCCGAGGAAACGGCTACAATAACCTCTTCGCTAAGGAGCGCGTTATAATAGAACGATGTTTTGGGCAGCTGAAACAGAGATTTCCTGTGCTCCAGTACAAAATAAGAATAGAATTAGAAAGAGTTCCTTCAGTGATTATTGCATGTTGTGTACTGCACAATATTGCTAAATTTTTGAAAGATGATATTCCAGAAGAATTTCAATATGAAATTGAGAATGAAGATACAGACTACATAAACATCGACAATGAAAATTCTGTATTAGATCAGAACCTGCGTAAAAGAGGACAACTAAGAAGAGAAGAAATAAAGAACATTATTTATCACTTGTAAAATCAAAAATAATTTTCTTTGAAATCTTTATTTCCTGATAGTATTAAATTCGTGTAACAGTGTAGGACAATCAAATTTCTTGTAATGTGAAAATCTGGTTACCAATAGAATGCAATGGTTCTTCTTCGCGCTCTAACCTTGACATAAGCAAATCTTCTCTTTTGATTTGTTTTCGCACCAATGTGATTTGCTCTAAAAGTACGAGCCTTTGCAATTCTTGCAAACTCAGGTTAGCAGTCTCATCAGATTCTAGGTGGGTTTTTGTTTTTCTTTGTCGCTTCTGGCGTGGCGACAAGAGGTTTGATGTAATTTTTATTTGGGGCTCAGATGATAAATTCTCCGGCATCATCCCTACAGTCATATTTCCTAAAATTAAATGATATGTTTAATAAAATATGTTCAAAATCATCTCATAAAATTTTTAGTTTATTTGTTATTCGTAATTATATGTATAAGAAGCGTAACCTAACCTCACTTCAAGAATAAAATATTATAGAAACATATAGCATGAAATAGTAGCACGTACTATATTACCTGAAACTTTGTTAAAAACTGGATTACTTTCTATGCTCATTAAATCCAAGAAATCACGCTCCCAACTTTTGAGATTATTTTTTTTATTTCCTGTTGCACTCACATCACTTTTTCTTTTCACATCTGTCTTCATGTTTTGAATTTTTTCCTTAATTGTTTTTCCGTTATTTCCTTCCCGAATTGTTCCATGTATTTGTCTCTCAATGAAGTTAAGGCTTTTCCTTTAGCTAATTTAATTCGTGGCACCTGTGATTTATTAAAAAGTATTGTGTACTCTTTTAATAGAGTTAAAGAGCGGCCCTGATTACAGTCGCTATCATTATTTTGTACATCTTCATCGGAAGACATATTCAAATCACTTACATTTTCCATATCTAATACCTTTAAAGTCGTAAAACTTGTAGGTAAAACCTTAAAACGTGATAAACTTCACCTTCAAAACGTGAACGTACGCGAATGTATACATAAACAATGAACACGGCGTCCGGTGTATACCTAGCAAATGCTACAATTTTTCAGCTGTAGCTTCCTAGTACTAGCAAAAGCTTAATCACTCCTTAGCTAGCAAATTCTAGTGCTAGAAGCTGAAACTAGTTAGTAAATGCTAATGCTAACACTAAATACTTTAAGCTTTTGCTTACTTTTTATTTCCATCACCCATTGTGATATACCAAAATGACAAACCATTTTTGTTTATGAAAATGTCATTTATATGAAGTAGAATATAGGGATGTCAGTAGACGATCGTGGGGGGTCACTATGTGCCAAGTAAACAACCGGCGTTAAAGGTCATTTGCGTTAGGTGAAGAGGATGTGGAAGTGACCGGGTGGAGGCGGAAATAGTATTGTTTTTGTTAGACAAAAGAGGATGATATAGAGTTAGTGATGCTTTGGGTTTTATGAAGAACAGTGACACTCTCTCTAGCAACGCGGTAATGAGCGGGTCGGCTCCTGACATTTTACCAGGTCGAGGGAAGACTGTTGATTGACAACCAAATCCGATGCAATAACTTGTATTATAATTAAGTCTATCGTTTCTTATCTCTCTCTCTCTCTCTCTCTATCTCTCTATCTATATATATATATATATATATATATATATATATATATATATATATATATAATATATATATATATATATATATATATATATATATATATATATATATATATATATATATATATATATATATAAATATAAATAAATATATATATATATATATATATATATATATATATATATATATATATATATATAAGAAAGTCGTGTTAGTTACACTATTTATAACTCAAGAACGGCTGTACCGATTTGGCTGAAAGTTGGTGAGCAGGAAGCTTAGGGCCAGGAGACGGACATAGATACTGTTTATCCCGTTCGACAGCGTTCCTGTGTGAGAACGCACGTTTTTGCACGTTTTCGCGTGATTTCGCATGTTAGCGGTCATTGTTGCCTGTTGTAACCCATTGTTGTAACGCCGCACTGATAACAGAAGGCGATAATGATAGCCGCCTTTCGTTCGCCGTTATCTATATATATAAAAGAAAGTCGTGTTAGTTACACTATTTATAACTCAAGAACGGCTGTACCGATTTGGCTGAAAGTGGTGAGCAGGAAGCTTAGGCCAGGAGACGGACATAGGATACTGTTTATCCCGTTCGACAGCGTTCCTGTGTGAGAACGCACGTTTTCGCGTGATTTCGCATGTTAGCGGTCATTGTTGCCTGTTGTAACCCATTGTTGTAACGCCGCACTGATAACAGAAGGCGATAATGATAGCCGCCTTTCGTTCGCCGTTATCTATATATATAAAAGAAAGTCGTGTTAGTTACACTATTTATAACTCAAGAACGGCTGTACCGATTTGACTGAAAGTTGGTGAGCAGAAAGCTTAGGGCCAGGAGACGGACATAGGATACTGTTTATCCCGTTCGACAGCGTTCCTGTGAGAGAACGCACGTTTTCGCACGTTTTCGCGTGATTTCGCATGTTTTCGCGTGAAGGTGCTTAACTGAAGAGTGCAACCTATGCATCAAAATACAGGAACAATAATGAATGATTAATCTACTTAATTTTTATATTTGTATTTTCTAATAAACAATTTAACTTAATAAATTCCAAAATCTGCTTATTTATTGCCTTTAACAGCCGGTCCCTATGCTTACAGCTTTGTATTTCTCTCTTAAACAAAAATCAAACTAAAGAACGTTCTGCTACGTAATAGATTTTTTAATTATCTATTTAATATCAGAGCGTTTTATTTAAATTCTTCTTTGTTTGAGAGAAAAACACAAATCTGCAATTGCTTTATTATCACGAGTGCAACAAGGATAGTACAGTTTCTCACAGTGAGTGCGACGCGAGGAAAAGATGGGACAGGGTGTTAAGGCGGAACAGAGTTCGCCGGGTCAGCTAGTCTATATATATAAAAGAAAGTCGTGTTAGTTACACTATTTATAACTCAAGAACGGCTGTACCGATTTGGCTGAAAATTGGTGAGCAGGAAGCTTAGAGCCAGGAGACGGACATGGGATACTGTTTATCCCGTTCGACAGCGTTCCTGTGTGAGAACGCACGTTTTTGTACGTACGCGGTGCAACAAGGATAGTACAGTTTCTCACAGTGAGTGCGACGCGAGAAAAAGATGGGACCGGCTGTTAAGGCTAAATGTACCGACACTAGTTCCATTTGCCGCCACCACGTGGCAGCACCAAAATAGGCAAAATTTACTAGACCGATAACGTCTGAACAAATTGTCCGATTTTCGATCTGTAAACGGCTTTGGACTTCTTTTTAAAATAGAATTCACGCTACGATGCAGTTTTTTCAAAAAATATTTCCAAAAAAAATTTAAAATGATTTCTCATAGTTCCGAGAAGAAATTAAAAAATGTGGGCTTATAGCGCGATGACGACGTGCTTCCTGAATCCAACGCCGTGTCAATCATGCAAATCGGATGAATAGGAGCGGCGTAAAGTGAAATTTCGGAAAAAGTACCTGATCCCTCCAGTTGCGTCACCCGAACCTCGACGCGGCCGAACGGCCAAACCCGGCGGCCTGCGGCTCGGGAGGAGGCATTGCTCTCAGGCAGGCAAGCCGGGCAGTCGGTTTCGTCCCTTTCAATCTCAATATATTTTTCTCCACTTATCAAACTAGTGATGCTGTAACACAACCAAACGGTCTCATATCATCTGTAATAGTTGTATAAAACTGTATATCTTGTTCACATATTTCCGTCTTCATACCATCAAAAAGTTATTTGAGGCACTACTCAAAATATCAATTCCGATTTGCAAACTGATTTCAAAAAGAAAATTGAACTAATTGTGTAGATACCACCAATATTCCATGTCCTAACATCTTATTTTACATACATTTTACTTCTAAGATCTTCCGTTATCATTCCACTACCAGAAAGAATGAGCCGAAATTACGCACGAGCTCTTTTTTCCTGCGACTCGATTTTTGATCTCAAAACGGCGTTTGTCTCCTTGATAGACTTCACCTGATGAATCTGTTTTCCCAAGTAAAATTTTAAAACTGTTTTCGTACTTTCGGACAAAATTGAAGAAGTGGTAAAATAGCGCGCAGGCGAGATGCATCCTGAATCCAACACTGTAACAAACATTAAAATCTAATATTAAGAATCGTGACATGTCCCAGCTTACTTAGTAAGTTATGTTGATATAAAATGATTCTGTTATATTTGTATAAACTTGATGATTGGAATAAGTAATTCCCGGCGCGTCATTTTGATACAAACTACGTAAATGATAATATAAAAGGATGTAGTGTAAATCATTGTATTGTGACATATATATGTATTTTTTAATGCATTAAATTGTCATGAAAGCAATACAACTTTAACCCTTACACAGGAACACCACACTAGAAGAGGAATATCCGTCTATGAGGGGGATAAATTATGTTTTGTTATACAGTTCGGCAACTTTTACATTTCTACATTAAGATACTATTTTTCTAAACATCGTACACGCTTATCAGTAACATTTGATCGGGTTGCAATTCAATTTATAAGATTTATATACTACTAGTTGCCGAACTAGTAGTAGCATTTCACTTTACGCCGCTCCTATTCATCCGATTTGCATGATTGACACGGCGTTGGATTCAGGAAGCACGTCGTCATCGCGCTATAGGCCCACATTTTTTAATTTCTTCTCGGAACTATGAGAAATCATTTTAAATTTTTTTTGGAAATATTTTTTGAAAAAACGGCATCGTAGCGTGAATTCTATTTTAAAAAGGAGTCCAAAGCCGTTTACAGTTCGAAAATCGGACAATTTGTTCAGACGTTATCGGTCTAGTAAATTTTGCTTATTTTGGTGCTGCCACGTGGTGGCGGCAAATGGAACTAGTGTCGGTACATTTAGCCTTAAGGCGGAACAGAGTTCGCCGGGTCAGCTAGTATTAGAATAAAACATTCTTGTGGGAAGAGACGAAGGAATTCTAAAATGTAATAGTACGTGCATAGGCGTCCACCCGTGACGCGACAAAGGGAAGAAAGGGTAATAATAGTATCGCTGGGAGAATTTGTTCGGGAACATTAGGCGGAGGACTTAATGAGGAAGGAAGATTCTGCTGCGACGACGAAGTTTCTACGGGATGCCATCGAATAGAGAAGTGAAAAGCGCTCGAAGATCCGCGAATAGAACAAGGTTGTTTTATAATTATTACAAGATAGAGAAAACTTGTCATGACCAAAGAGAATTTCATTTTGATTAACGATGTAACAATTCTTGTTTAACTTTTATCAGAATCATAATATTTCACATTATAATAAATTCCAATTTGTTACTTTAAAAGAAAGCTGATTATCCTTTTTTTTTTTTAAATTTGTTGCGTCTATTTTGACGCAACGCGTCTCTAAACCCCTTGGGGGGCGTTGAGCGCTTCGCGCTTCTTGGAGTAATCCTCCTCTAATAGCGCTTGGAGTAATCCTCCGTTAGTATAGTCTGTCGCGTCTCGTCGCAGTCGGTTGTCAAGAGGACCGCCAGGTAGCATCTCCGCGTACGCGCTTCCTACCGCGCGCTCCTGCGTCACTACCCAGCGGCCAGAATTAGGAAGGAATAAGGATACGGGTAGGGTTTAGGGCACTTCACAGGGGTTGGGCTAGCCCTTGTGAAGCAGCCAAACTCGTTTTGTTGGAACAAATTTCACATGAGATTCGACGGGAATCGAACCCGGATCTCAGTGGTGAAAGGCTTGCGACTTTGCAATGAGCCACGAGTTCAGCTGATTATCATTATTCGTTACGAGCAATCCAGTAGTAGGTATTTTGATAAGACCTTCAGATTCCTCGCCACTCCGTATGGATGGCAGATTGAGTAATTGGTTGCAAAGTAGCAACAATTATGAACTTCGAACCCAATTAACTGAGCTAGCGCGATACAATTTTGGATGAGAATTATTAAAATTACATAGGAAACATCCGGGTTACAGTAGTAATTATTTCCTGGCACTCAAATCAATAACTAAATTATTCCGAAAATAATTAGGAGTGTCATTCAAACGAAACGAGTTATGAATTTAACTTAATTAATAATTCGTAAAATTACGAATTTTGCTGGTAGGGCTTGTTCCACTATAGAAGCTGTTTCATTTTGTGTTAAATTTTTGGTCGAAATCGTTTTACCAAATCGAAATTACATAATCGTCAATTATGTATTTTTTTCAGAATTCAGATATTCGCCTTGTTCGCGAAAGCGAATTTTAGCTGGTTTATGCATAACATTGGCCAGACAAATATAGATTTGTGTCTTAGTGGTATTCATGGTAATGTTGAATGGATAAAAATATCTACGCAAACTGGAAATCGAACCCACTACTGCCAGAGTTTGGGAACGACATTGACACAGCCATCTATTCCCTTTTCTAAGACTCCTCTTATAACATATTTTATATTAACGAACTTTGAAAGCAACATTACGTATAGAAAAAGTAATGTCAAATCAGTTTCATGTGAAGGATTCACTGAAGTCTTACCTCTGTACTATTATTATTTCCCCTCAAAGGACATTAAAATATTTGATCTACGATGCGATAATGTTTGATTGGCGTACTCAAGTGGATGCTATGAGTATCGTAATGCAACTAGTGCTCAACTAAGTAATTCATAATAGCACTAGTTGCATTATGACTTGAGTATGTGGCTTATTTGTGGGCGAAAAAGCGTTGTTTTTAAGACAAATGTATTGATTATTAATTTCATTTCAAATAAATTACTTATAATTAAATGTGACATTTTTACATTTATCTTTAGTACAAATCACTTATTACTAATATTAACTACAACAATTGTATACAGTATTGATCTTACGTGGGGTACTACCACATACATCGGTTCCTTTACCCAGAGGATAAATCCTCAGAGTGGACACGTAGACTTTTGGCCTCTATTCTTACTCCCCGCGGCAGACACGCTTTGGGCTGTGGTATCCGGATCTCAGCGAAACGCAGTTATCCCTCTTGGAAACTATTTTTTTTGAAATTGCATAAGTTTCAAGCGCAAATAACGTGAAAACTACTCGTTTTTTTTCAAAAAATGTACAAGACCTTCTTCAAAGTTCATTTTTTTACAACAATCTTTGTCTGAGGAAAAAATCTCCATCTTTAATTCTGTAGTTTTGAAATGTCAACATTTTGCAATTTCTGAGAAAACGGTGAAGTGGTCGAAAATGGTACTAGCACCAGATTTCTACAATCGCTTATTACAAATGTGATGAAAATCGAAAGAAAAAAATTGGAGCGGTTTTTGAGAAAATTGTTCTATTTATTAAATCGCCTATATTGCTCGCAAAATTTCACGAAAAAATCATATTTTTGAAAAATTGAACATTATTTTAAGATGTCTTTAAGGAACAGATTTCATTAAGGTAAAATCTCTATCATCGACATTTTAGTTGTAGAAAGACAGCGTAATTTTGAATTTTCAAAAAATTAGGAATTTTAACAAAAATGAGACCTACTCCATTCTCTTAAGCGTCCATTTCACTATCAGACAAGAATATTTAATAAAAAATTTTGAGCAATTTTTTTAATCGTTTGAGGGGCTTTATGTAAACTAGTCCCCAAAATTAAAATATCGGTTTCAAATTTCAGGGGACGCGACATCAGCCAGATCGATCGGGGAATATCAATGCTTGAGCAAATCGGCTGAACAGTTTAGGCGCTAGTGTTGATCACGGACCGAGGGACGTTTTGCTGTCAATGGGATTCTTCGGTATCAGGGACTCGCACATGGATTCTGACTACACAATGTGCGAGAGGAATTTATTTTTACCAGGTTTGTATATGGGGGTCAACATTTATTCACTTTCGCTGTTCCCAGTTTTCCCCCCAGCGTTACAATTCTTTCTCTATATTGCGTAAGCAGTATCGTTAAAGTAAAAATTCAATTCCTTAGTGATTAGAGGAAGACAAAATTACTCAATAGTCCTGTTTCCCACAAATTGATTTATGGTAGTGGTACTTCATTGCCCACACCTGCCCTGTCGTTGTGCACCAGTGGCGAGGAGACACTGCGTACCTGTCCCCGCTGCCTGGTCGCGTCGACGTGCCCACGGCAAGGCTTTCGAGGCCTTGCCTGCACCCACCCCGCTTCCGCCTCGCCCTCGTCGAGGCCCCGATGCACCTGTCGCCGCATCATCGGGCTGTGTCGATGGTGCCAGCCTTCTCAACCCGCACCCGCACTCGAGGCCGGGCAGACGAAACTACGATTTATTCAAGCATAGTTTGTTTGTTTTGAGGACAATAAATGTATGTTTGTTGTTGGTTTTTTTTGCTTAGTAAAGCACTCAACATTAATCTTGTTTTTGAATGGTGACTTTTGCAGGAGCAGGGCCTGCGTCCAATCCATACCCGGAAAGAAAGGAACTTGTGATCACACCACTGCCTTCCACGTACAGAGTGAGCAGGGCTGGAAGTGACGTCACATTATTAATAAACATGGAGAATTAAGATTTTATTATACAGAGAAAAGTAATTTCCCACTATTTATACATTGCTGCAATTTACATAATTTTTTCTTGGATCCTTGAAAAGTGTAAAAGAGGGGTTTTACTGTAAAACTATGAAGAATTCTTAAACGAGACTGCAGATTTTTAATAAACTCAGGGCCCAAATCCCTCCATGAGACATCTCCCAGGTTTATATGAAAGTCAAAAATTAATTCAAAAGATAGAAAATAATAGCACAACATTTTCAAAACCCATTGTAATTCACAAAAATGTATTTACAAAATAAAATAATTAAATGTAACATTTCACTTTCTCTTCTTTTTTCCTTTGCCTGGTTTAGGACCTTGACCAGTGGCTGTGGCCTTTTTTCTTGCAGCGATCTTACTATTCACAGAGTTAAGTCTCTTTTGTACATTTGCTCTAAAAACACAAATAAAACATGTTCACAAATCACACACATATAATCACATAAATACAATATAAAACAACTCTTGAATAAAAGTACATATTTAATTTTGAAGGGAGAAAAATACACTTACTCATATCTCAAGCGTTTTACTCCTTTCCTACTAACATCTGTAAGATCAGTAACAAAGGACGACTTTTGCTTCTTTGAACCTAAAAACACAAAATGATTGATTAAAAACATAAAACACCCAATATAAATTGTTGTTTCCTAGAAAAATTCATGAACATCAATAGAATACCCATATGTTATTATTCGATGAAAATGCTCATTGTAATACAACACAATTTGCAATGGAGCCTCTGAGACTACACATTTACATAAACATGCAAATTAAAATTGATCAAACGATTATTGTATTCATTCATTTACAACATAATTCCCAAAATTCATAACTTGTGGAAAAACCATTTGCTTTTTATACACATTTTCATTCAATAGTCCATTAAAAATAATTTTAAAAAATTCAGGTAACTGATATTACTAAGGCAGTAGTGCCCTGGCAGTCTTGGATTGAATGATCGCAGGTTCAAGTCCTTCCTCGGCATGGTTATATTTGTGTGTGTCTTCTTATGTTTGTGAATGTCCATTTCATCCATCATTTCATCTCATCCCTCAGGACCCTGAGTGTAAAAACGAATTCGGCATGAAAACGTTAATCCCCCCCCCCCATAAAATGTCACATGCACCTACTCGCGATAAATATGACAGTTCCGGTGGAATACACATTCGCGTAGTTCTGTGATGGCCAATTTGCGACAAACATGCAGAACATATTTCTAACCTAATTATCTGTTCTGCTAAGTAAGATACTGACATACTGAGCATCATAATGGGCAATATATCAGGCCTCAAAACTGTTGCTCAAAATATTGGTTGTTTCAGTAGCTCAGTGGTCAGAGGGAGGCATTGTAAACCAAGAGATGCAGATTCAATTCCCATTTGTGAGTATTGCTTTCAACAATTTAAATTACATAATTCTTTTAATTACAAAAAAAAGTCTTTGAGCTTTAAATTTATAAATGAGATCCAAAATTTACAGCAGAAGAAACAGTAGCTGTAGTAACCAATACAATGCAATCCTACCTCTAGATCCTCGAGGTGTTTTTTCAGTAGCAATATTTAGATTTGCTGAACCAGAGGAAAAGATACGACCAGGCCGCACTTTTTTCTTTGCCAAACGTGCCTGAACAGCCATTATCTTCTGCAATTCATTTTGCATTCGGGCTTCAGTTGAATTACTCTCAGGTTTTCTTTTTTTATTTTTTTGCTTTTTCCCCTCCTTTTCATCCACTTCCTTTCCTACGTTTGAAAGCTTCTGCTTTTCTGTAAAAGTAAAAAAAATAAATAAAATAAAATGGTGAGAAAAAGGAATCTGTATGTTTATTTTAGTTAAAAATTTGGGATAAATACACATTCCAAAAACTGCTACTTACTCTTTTCCTCTTGACGCTCCTTTTGAGACTGGAACCATTCTCGAGTTTGCTGCGGCTGCTTTTTATCAGTTTTAACAATATTCTCTGCTTTCTTCACTTGATTCTCCATCTTCAACAACATTCGTTCCTCATATTCTTCTCGCAGAATTGCTTCAATATCTGATTCCAAAGCTTCCACTTTTTCATGATACTTAGCAATGATATCTAAAAAAAGAAAGTTTTGAAAATTAATGGTGCATGAATTTCATGATAAAACTGGAAAGTTACAGGAAAACCCTTGAATTTATAAACAAAGAGGGAAGTTTGTATGATAAACAATACAGTTTATTTATTTATTCTCAATGGCAGCTTCTGAAGCTGACATACACATCAAATCAAAATATCAATGAAAATTAAAAAAAAAGCAAGAAAGGAACATCTACAAGTAGATCACATCATACACATACACACTGAAACCCACCATCAACCCTATCACAACTTTCTATCTACCCCATCAATGGCCTCCTCATTGGGAGCTAACGCAGTGCAGCCTCTCATTGAAGAATCAATTATGCTGGCCGAAACAGTCATATGGGAGACAGTTCCAATGATTGACAACCCTGTTGAAGAAGTGCCTCCGAGTTTAGTCCTCACGTTTTCCTTTGAAACTTAAAATAATGTCCTTGAAATCTACAGTGGTCTCGAAGATCCCATTCAAATTTTCGATGTATACACCATTCACATAACCCTGGTATGTTCAAGAATAGGTCTAATATACCATTGTTAATTTTCTGTTAAGAGGGGAAACTCAACTTAAAGAAGGATTTTCATCTGAAATACAAAAGGCTGTTTGGGTCATCTAATTACAGCATCTATGAATCCTTCCCATTTCAGATTTTGTGTAATCAACACCCCCAAGGGCATTTTGGACCTGTTTCAAACAAACATTCCTAATGGTATTTGTGGATTTAGGTTTCTTGGGGACTAGATGAAGGACAATGCACTTATGGTCAAGCAGTAATTGCAACAGTCTTGTTTATTCGAAGATTATGTTGCAGAACATCAAAATCTTTCGTTTGGTCAGCAAAGATTTTCGTTTCATTAATACAACTGTTCCATGCATAAGTAAACACACACACACAAAAAGAATTCATTATATTACCATTGAAATTATTTGTGAAGTATAATGAACAGGTTCTACATGATATATATGGAAACAGATTGTTAGGTAGGTGTGGGTAGGAAGGAAAGGGTAGAGGAGCAAACTTTTGTCTCCCTCGTCCTCAGATCTCTCCGTCCGAAACTCCATACCGAAAACATGAAGAAACCTATTCATGCAGGTAAATTTAAAATATATAGTGGACATGTAAGTGCCATTGGACATAAATAGGTTCTATCTGTAATATCACAATGATTTCAAGGTGCTTCGCTGCAATCAATTGGTGCTTTCAGTATTGAAGGAGTTATATCTTCATCATTGGTCATCACAATTAAACTCGAGGGTGTCTGCCCAGAACTGTGTCTAGTTGGTTTGTGAATTCTTTGAATCTGATTAGTGTTGTATACTGCCGATACTTACTTAAAAATGACTACATCATAATCTTTTGGAATTTGATCTTCCAATTCATAATTGTATATTGTATTCTGATATATTCATAAACTTTCTTAAATGTAAAATTAGTTGTTGGTAAAAAAGTAATTAATTCCCACAAAAAGTTTTCTCATTGCTAAGTTGCTTTACAACAGAGATAAATTAATAAAAAAATTCACAGGGAAAGAATAAAGACTATTCATGTAAACACGAATTGCTAAACTGATTCCTTGCACACCTACATTAAAATAAAAGGATTTTGGTTAAATTACAAAATAAAAAAATTCTCAATAAATGGTTCCAATACATTACCTCCTTATCCTATAGATTCAGTACAATCATAATGTAAATCACAACATACCAGCAAGAGTATTAAACCACCTAAATTGCATCATTTGATTATACATTCAATTTTATAAAATCATATATTGAAAGCAAAATGATTAAACAATGACATTAATTTTATAAGTGGAAGATCTACATTATCGAATTTACTTAAATTTACGGAACATCAAATCAGGTTTAGGGAAATGAAAAAGAAAAAAAATGCTATCTCTACAGATTTTTCTGAAGCATTTGATAAAGTAAATGTAAATGGATGGAGAAGATTAAGAAGTTAAATTTGTTTGTTATTTTATTGGAATTACAGTTATTTGAGCCATACAAAACAAATGTTTCTAGTCTACATTTTATCATTTTAGTACTATATACATTTTATATTTTTCTAATTATATTTTTCATATCTTCGCAATTACTGATTCCAATATACGTGTTATTTCAGTTCCTTATTTGTATGTATTGTTGGACAAGTTGTCCATAAATTTAAAAAAATAAATAAATAATAATAAAACGGTTGCAAAGTAAGTATGCTATTTCAATTGATTGAGAGTAAATCTAAAGTATCAACCACTGGGATCATACTTAGATCCATTGCTTTTTCTCTCTAACATGGACATTACTCCCCATCCTGGCAGGATGTTGTTATTGTTTAGGGTAAAGTTTCAGTGTTTCATACATCGTAATGCAGTGTGCCATCAGACAATGCATTATGATATTTGTGTACAAATGTCTAATTCTTTTGCTTTGGCGCAAGTTATGAATCTCTCTATGACAAAGCAGTGATATTTGCTCATCAGAAGGTATTTTCGGGATAATTTACATTATTTCATTTGGTGTCAGTCTTAGGGCTGAAATGACATGCTATCTTTTTAAGCATCTAATTTTCTTAAAATTGTGATCTTATTATTTCAAAAAACATTATGACTAAATGCTGTTCTATTGACTTTCTAAACTTACCTTGAGGAATAACTCTACTTTTTGGAGGCAAACTAGCAGTTTTAATAACTTCTTTAACAACTTTATACTCCTTTTCTCCAACAAGTGAAACTGAAACACCAGAGCGCCCAGCTCGAGCAGTTCGACCAACTCTGTGAATGTAGTGTTCAAGAGTGGGAGGCATCATAAAATTTATTACTGTTTTTACTCCCACAATATCAAGACCTCTGGCAGCAACATCTGTGGCCACAAGAATATCAATTTCTTCCTCTTTAAAACGTCTGAGAGCTTCAAGACGTTGTGGTTGAGTCAAATTTCCATGCAGTTCCCCCACCTGGAAAAACACATGTCCTGCTAGATAACTCAAAACAGTTTATGAAAACAAAGAAAAAAGAAGAAGAAGAAGAGAGAAAAAAGGGAAAAAAGAAAGAAAGAAAAAGAAAGAAAAAGAAAGAAAAAAGAAAGAAAAAAAGAAAGAAAGAAAGAAAGAAAGAAAAAAAGGAAACAAATTACTTCACACTGTAAAACTGGAACACAAAATTACAACAAACCTGTAAAAGTTTCCAAATTTATCAGGAATTAATCCATTAAGTCCCAAATAATATTTTTCAAGTTTTCTGAATTATTATGTAATTATATAAGCACCAAGCAGAATGACTTGGATATAATCTTTTAAGAAGTTCTTGTGCACTGTCTTTGTTGGTCTCTCCCAGCAAAGATGTGTTACAATTACTACCACGCCAGACCACTCTGAAATATTTGAACAATACAACAGAAGGATCTCCAGATAAATTTCTTTCTGTCCGCAATTTTAGATAAGCAATTATTACTACACGGACAAAGTCCAAAAGATCTTGTGCACCTTGACTGCTTACAACTCTATAATGAATCAACATCTCATCAAGAGAGCCTTTTCAATCATTATAGTAAACAAGTTTGAATATCACTTCTTAGCTATTACATCACTTGCTTCTTTGCCTCCCAGTTCATCTTGATAGTCAACAATATATTCATATTCTTAAAATAGAGTTGAAACTTATGTAAACTAGAGCAATCCATGTTTCTGTGTTTAATGCAAATCAGGACACATGTACTGCAAAAATCACTGATGACAGCAGAACCCTGTTATGAGAAAATTGCTGGTGTCCCGACTCCCAAGGTGCAAATTATGGGCAGTTTCATCCCACATGCAAGAGATCAACTGTTAAGAATTACCCTGTCGTTGATTTCTGCTCAGGAGTGTAATTTGTCTGTGTCTGGCTGCAAAATATCTATGTCCCCCTCTGATTTGATTACCCAATAGATGATACAGTCGTCAGCAAAGAGTCTTACATTTGAAGCTAAATTTTTTGGCAAGTCGTTCACAAAGGCGAGAAACATGGAGAGGTCCAATGACACTGCCTTGTGGAATCCCTGATGTAACACTTGCAGAGGTTGTTAAATATCTTCCGATTTGAACCTTCTTACAAGACCTTATTTTGAAATCTGTCTTCAAAAAACAGATTTCATAAAGAAAAAAGTTTTTCTATCTTCAATGTGATAGTTATAGGAAGACGCTGAAAAAAAATTTGAGCACCTTCCTACACCATTCCAGAACGTTTGCAGTTTCCAAAAGTTCAGAGATAATAAAAAAAACATCTTTGACACTTTCTTATGTGTTCTCCATGCTATCCGAGTACAAAGTTTAATAAAAAAGTTTGAAGTCATTTTTGACAAAATCTGGGAATGTTCTTGACGCATCATGTAACTCATCCCTAAAACTCAAAACCTCCATTTCAAACTCGCAAAGCCAATAAAACGGATTTTGTGTCTTCCTGATACTGAATCAAAAACACATTTTTCTGCAGTGTTGTTAATATTTTCTCTACTTATGCACATGAGAAAGTAACAAAAAAGCACTTACTTTAACACCCAACAGACCTAATAGGATATGAATTCTATGGGCTTGTTTCTTTGTTGGCACAAACACCATGGCATGATCACGAAATGTACGGCAAACCAGAGCAGCCAAGAGTGGTTCTCGATCTGATTCACGATCTGCACGTATCCTGCAACACAGAACACTCATTGTCATAATTCTGAGAAAATATAACTGCATACTTCTCCCATTAGAATATTATCAATATATGTTTTAAAGAAACATGATTAATCCACATTAAGTAACTTTCATTGAAAGTTGTGCATGCCTAGGATGAATTTTCCTTTGTAATCTGACTCTTCGAAGTATAATTGACATTAAAGTTGTAATTATGCATGTAAGCTTCAGTGAAACCTTGCATCTCTGTGTACCACACTTGCATCTACTACATCCCATGTCTGAAGTAAGTATGACATGTCCACCCTGGATTTGAGTCTGTAGCAGTGTGTACACTTCAAACAAACTTCAGACATGGGACAAAGTAGATGAAACTCTTGAGAGTGTGGTTCTATAATGCAAATTTCAATCAACATTTACAAGAACATTGATATGATTTATTAAAAAGCATTAAATTTAACAATAATTGGTAAAATGTCACTGTAATTGCACTGCATGGCCGCCAGCATCCTCTTGCTCAACAGAGCATGAGGCCAGTAGTGGCCTTGGAGTGTCCTGTGTAAGTCACTGCTGTGGCCAAGAGCAGTCGCATGGCAGTTAACATGTTGAATCATTGATAAAAGAAAATAACCATTTTATTGGAAAGTTCTTTTTTTTTGATTAGCCTGAGCCATTTTACAAGAACTTTTTACCTTTTATAAATACTCATCACATTATCACATTACTTTTTCTTTTTCTCCAAAATAAACAATAAGGATTATTCTATTACACACCTAATAAACTCTTGGCGAAGATTAGAAGCTACATCTTGATTGTTGTCCACAAATATCTTCACTGGTTTATCAAGAGAAACTGCAGCAAGATCTTTGACTTCTTCTGTCATAGTCGCAGAAAAAAGTAATGTTTGCCGTGTACGAGAACACTGTTTTACAATTTCCTTCATTTGTGAGGCAAAGTACTCATCCAACATTCTGAAATAAGTCATTTATACAAGTTAAAAACAAAACAAAAAAACAAAACAAAAACAAAAAAAGGTTTGAAAACATGGCACAATACTTTTTCACATCCACAATTATTCATGTATGCCTTCTGACACAGCAAATCTTTGACCACTAAGTTTTTTTACACACAGTTGCATTACACTTGGATTTTATGTATACACAATACCATTCAATGTGTACTTCAAGTTCATATACATCATATTAAGTCACAAAAACTACATATAAATAGGAGGGAATGTGCATATGCCTGTTGCATACAGACGCAAAAACAACTCAATCAATTTAGCTGAAATTTCCACACTTTGTTCTTATTAGCATTGAGAGAATTTAAAGAGTGGTTTGAATTAAATCACTCATGTGGGGATGTTGTTGACTCCTTCAGTCTAATGAATAGAAGTACTACACAACCTGCTGCACCATTAAGTATTAAGTGGTTTGTGGCTGTAAAATCTGCCCTTGTGATTGTGAAATATAAACTGGAATTTTAACACTCAATATTACTTGATCACTCCATTCCAAAACCACGACACAGAACAAATCCATACTTGTAAGGTCTTTCGTCTAATGGAATTTTTGCAGAGTAGTGTAAAACATGACCTTCAATCACATAACCAGTAATATGTAAGGTGTAAAAACACTGCAGTAACAAAGCATTACTGTGAGGCATTAATGTGAATTAATGAGCATTAATGTGAAAAGAGAGAGAAAGAGAGACAGAGCAAGAGAGAGAGAGAGAGAAAGAGAGATAGAAAGAAAGAGAAAGTGAAAGAGAGAGAGAGAGAGTGAGTTTTTTAAAAATTACCCAACCCACTGGGTTTATTTGGGTTTAATTGAAATCGATTTAAAATTAATTTTTATTGATATAAAGACGTATTTATAATAATTTAATTGCATTCACTTATATGAATCTGAAACTGTATCATATATTTACATTAATTTTTAATTATATTAATTTTACTAACAAACAAAGATTTATTTATTAGTTGGTCTAATGTACTTGCATCCCCCTACTTGTTACATTAATAAAATATTTAAATCACTGAAATGTGTAATGTATTTTTATTGTCTCTAAATGTAGAAGCTGGACCATGACATATGATAGGTAATATTCATGGACCATTCAAAATTATTCACATTTTCGTGGGTTAAAGAAGTGGCAAAAGTGAATTGGTAAGAACATGATTTTTTATGTTTCATGTCATATCTATGTAGTGACATAGAAAAGAACAGTATTTTGATTAAAATGGAAATTCCTTAAACACTATTTTTAATTAATGCTCCCTAAAATCAATATTAAAAGCAATTATGAATTTTGCAAATGAAAGTATTGGTAATACATCCCAATGTATGCTCCGAGCAAAATAACGCTAGCATTGTTAGAGACAAAGATTATTACTCATCATCCATGTTTTCTGATTCTGTTAAAACACAGAAGTGAAATACTGACTATTAATGCCAACAAAATATTCAAAACATGAAAACATTTTTGTTTTTCTCTTCATTCTTGATACGTATTTCAAATTTTCCAGGAAGTTCTACAGCAATCTAACGAATCTTTTCAACTTACAGTTTGGGCGAAGAAAAGGCGGAGAAATTAGCCAACGATTATAAACATCAAAGCAAAACTTCAACAAATATGTAATATAACTGTAATTTTCATTTAAAGTATTAGATTTTTATAATGTTCATTAACAGACCATGTTGTAGATCAAAAAGTTTACAATTAAGGTTCGAAATATGTATAATACACGTTTATAAAATGTTAAAAAGTTTACAATTAAGGTTCGAAATATGTATAATACACGTTTATAAAATGTTAAATTCCCATGTGACAACATTTTGGAACTTGGATTTTTCCACACTGAACATTTATATTTATATAAAATATTTCGTATATTTCAAGTGGGTTTTTCATGGGTTTTATTGTATTTTTTAACAATTGGGTGGAATTGGAAACCCGGGGGGCGGGTGTGTGTGTGTGTGTGTGGAGAAAATTGTGACAACCCTGCCCTGATGGCAAGTAGAGATAAATTATACAGAAAACGTGCAGACAATGTAAACACAACTTTTGGCTTTTATATTTCTCGTTTGGGATATTAATGTTTCTTTCAGTTTCTGTACGAGAATCTGCAAGCAAACTGTACCATGTAAAAAAGCCAAATTTAGCAAATTTAGTTAAAGGCAACGTGGATTTTGAATTTTGCTAAAACTGACATGCTCCACACAGATAAAAACCATGCACAAACTATGAGAGGATTTGTAGCAGGCAGTCAATATAAACTGATACATAAACAAACTGTTTATGTTTCTGTGTTTATGCATAATATTTTGACAGCGTAAGTACACAAATGTACTTGATAATGTATCATATAACAATTTATGTGAAAATAGAAAGCAATACCTGTCAGCTTCATCCAAAACCAATATTTCAATACTATCCAGACTAAAAGAGGGCGTGTTCTTGAGGTGATCAATTAATCTACCTGGAGTTGCAATAACTACATCTGGGTTCTTTCTCAGGACAGACTCCTATAAAAATTAAGTTGAAATAAATTAGGTATGGCCATACATTATTTCTAATGCTTTAATTTTGTTACTATCTTATCATTATAAATAAACATTACTTTTACTGAAAATAAATTCTGGAGCATTAATTGAACTACATATAAAACAATATATACACCAGAGCATATGAAACTACTGTAAATGAGTTAGCTATAAAAAGAAACCTCTTGGAGGACCACTACCCAGCAGTAGTGCCAAGCAAGTACCAAATTAATAAAGACACTTGGAAGACAGCTGTAAAAATTGTAAATAATAATTGTCTACAAAATCAGTCCCAGGAGGCTGCCTGAGGGTTTAGCAAGTTTCTGAGTTAATGAGAATGATGTGTTTTATTCTGCATATTGAATAAACTGTGTATGAGAGATGGAGAAAATTTACCATTCTACCATCCTTGACACCAAAGTTGTCACCTTAAATTCTCTCAATTAAGAATCCATCTCTTAAACACATTTATTCAATAAGCAAAATAATACACATCATTCTTGTTAACACGGAAACTCGCTACACATTTGCCATTGTAGGAGACTATCATAGACATTCTCATGGTCATACAGCAAGTTTTGATCAGCCTGGTGCCTCTGCACTGCTTCCAGGTAGTGGTGCCCACTTTTCTGAGCAGTTTATTTCCTTAGCTCACTTGACTTCAGCACAAACAGTACAATAACTCACCTGAATTTTTACATCGAGACCACCCACAGCCAAACCAATCTCCACAGATGTGAACTGAGCAAGGCGTTTTGCAACTTCATACACCTACAAAAACAATTCTCAAGAATTACGTACCATAAAGGCTAAAATTTCTAATATATCATAGAGACTCGGAGTTCTGTATATTGTTGAAGACAATACAAAAAACTAAATTGGCATCGAAATTCCTATGAGTTCATTAAAGCTTCTTATCAAAATCAGATGCTTTTAATTACAAAATTAAGCTTCTTTTACAATTGAGATTATTCAATACTACTATATAATTAAAACAATATTGTACATTGGGTCAATGTTTAAATCAAAGAAATTATAATTTCCTAGCTTGTTTTTGACTCAAACTCTCTCATAAAACTGAAATCACTAAATGATAGATCTGAATATTTTATGTGTTGAAATGTACAAAAATTAAATGAAAATATTTTAGTTTTCAATGGTTTATTTACCTGAACACCCAACTCTCGAGTTGGCACTAGCACTAGTACTCTAGTGATTGTTAAACCACGCAATGGTCGATACAACAACCTTTCCAGAGTAGGCAACATGTACGCTGCTGTCTTTCCCGTACCAGTAGCAGCACACCCACAAATATCTCTGCCTAAAAGAGCAACAGGAATAGTGGCTGCTTGAATTGGAGTTGGGTGTATATATCCCAACATTCCAATGGCCTGAAACAGAAATGCCCTGTAAGCTGCGAAATAGAGAAAGATTTTTTTACAACAAACTGCATTGCGGCTCCCAGGGGCATTGTGGCCTTATGGTAGGGGCATAGCGGTGATTTATTAAAAATTATCTTTACTTTCCAGAAGACGTTGTTCACCATAATTGGATCAAAGATCCCTTCAGTATAGAACATTAAACACTGAAGAACAAGAGCAACTCATCGATATTTCTTCTGACTCCAGATTTAAAATGAAGTTCGATTTATCACCACTCACTGAGTGAGCTTGGTGAAAAAGGAGTATCCAGGCCAAGTAGGTAACATGGCCCCATGAAGTTTTGATTCCTTTTGCAACATCCTCCATATGTGAGGTAGGATTTTCAGCATTAGCAGTAATGAAAACTAAACATTAATTTTTAGAGGATTTTTATCATAAAATTAAAAGTTGAGTAAAATGTTTAGATGTTATTTTAATACCTAATTAGAATGCAGAAATAAAATTGTTATATTACTTACTCCTTTGCATCTTCAGCAGGCCTATATTAACCCTTATATTTGAAACTTATTGTTATCAGGGGAGACGCAGTAAGTTTCGTTTAGGTCAAGGGAGCAGCAAATGAAAAAAGTTTGAAAACCCCTGGTTTACAAGAAGTGAAATATTTCAGAAAACTGTATTTTCATAATATTTTTTCCTCCAACTAAAATTTATTGTCACTCAGAAAGTTGCGCGTAGAATTTTTAAAATTAACTTTCGATCAGCCCAAATTGAATTCATAATCCTAGATCTAGCAACAAATGCCTTGAACACAAGACAAAGACATCTTCCTCCATTAACTCTTTCTAATACGAATAAATTACCTTCATCAATGGGCGGGACAGATTCATCTGATAAAATGAAGAATTTTCATCATATGGAGGCGCATCTTCAAAAAAGTCTACATTTTCTTCTCCTTCAACATTCACCACTCCTTTCTTGACTTTTTTCACAGATGATTGTTTGATTTTTATTTCATCTAAAACAAAATTAACATAATATTAACAAAATAATTCTTAATGGCCAGATACATTACATACAAATATTAGTTTAAAGCCATAACGATATTAGTTACAATTGGTGTTCAAGCAAAGAATACACATCTCTGCATATCATTTAATATGAAACCGTTTTGCTTATAAAATTTTCTCAAAGGGCAACAGTTATTTTTTGGTGGGGATTCTTTTGATGTAAGAATACAAACAAATTTCAAGGGACAGTGATTCAACTCTATGAAATTTTTTGAAATTTGATACACAGCAAACATATTACAAAACAAGGGTAACAAAATTAATGAATGACTAAGATGAGAATAATAAGATCTCTGAGTGGGCTTACAGCAAATTAAGCCTGGCTAATGATGGCAATTACTAAACATAACAACATTTATTTGTCATTACAGACTCAAACAGGGAAAGGGGTAACTCATTTTTTGATTCACACTGTTGACAGAAATACAAAAGTATTTTGTAGTTTTACTATTTCATCAAAATCAATAAATTGCAACTACAGCAAATTCATACGCATACTTTAAACTACATTCAATCTCATCAAATGTTTAACTTTTATCACTGTGCACTTATATTTTGCGTTAATATTTAATTATTTATCTAAGTTTATAAATTGCGTTAATATTTAAAGAAAAAACAATACATATTGTAGAACACTGGAATGCAATGATGTGAGAGAGACTGTGTTTTTTAGGGACTTAAGAATGTTTCCTATTGCAAAATTTTGATTATTCAGAATCCAACAATGATAAAAATGGTGACACCTTCAATATGCTGAGAATTCATTACCCAGCAAGGTTTTTTAGCCAAGAAGTGGCTTTTCATGGGTTGAAGTTCCTTGTTTGACGAACTGAAGTGCAGCACATTCTGAAATTTGTTCCTGGAATATCTTGTAATGTCATGGTACCTTCAGGAACTCTCCTATAGGGTTTAGATATTTTCAATTGTGAAGAAATAAAATGTGAAAATGTTCTGCTCTCCAACTTCTTCTCAGAAGGTTCTCCCTGGTGCCGTGAGGCAACCATGAACATTTAAAAATATTTGAGGTTAGGCATTAATTGTACTTTGAGTGAAAGTAACTAGATTTTATAATATTTAAAAGTTTGGAAATAAATTAAATATTATTTATGAAAGGCAAGTGTTTTTAAGTTTTATTGCCAATCAAGAACTTATAATTCACTAACTTGCACAATCTACACGCTATTTAGGTGTGCAAGGCCTCTGAGGCTCCATTTGTGTAACTTGTCTAGCTGCTGCTTAATTGTCAGCGGTTAATAAGCATGCAGGTTGAATAGCATACTCCTCACTCGAAAGTTTATTAGTTTTATTTAATTTTTGAAAATTTATTTATTTCTTTAACATCAAAAACTACGTGTGACATGCTTTGGGAAGAAGGTTTAAATTACAAACCATGTTTTAGTTCATCCTCCGATAATGAAACGTCACTGTCTTCTACATTTTCTTCTTCGCTTTCTTCAGAACTAATAACAACTTCATCTTCATCTTTTTTTGCAGGCTGAAATGTAATAGAATTAATATAATATATAATTCACACAAACACAGGATATGGAATATAATACACTGGACACATCTTAAGAATTGCAGTTTACCTTGCTTTTTCTCTCAGTGCGAGCTTTCAGGATTTTCTCATCAACACCACTTTTCCCTTTACGGCGGATATACTTCTGGATATCATTCCACTCAGGAGTGGTTGATTTGCCTCCGGAATCAATTCCAAATTGAAAGTCAGCTTCAAAATCCCCTGTTTTCTTTCTTTTTTGTTTAGTGGGTTGATACTGTTAACAAATTCAGTGATATTGAGAAGCATTTCCCACAATTAACAAGAAAATAAAAACTTTTCAGATACAAATATAAGTTGAACAATCAAATTCAAATAAACTAAACACAAGTGACATACCTCGACTTCTACATCTGAATCCTCAGAATAATCTTCTACTTCATCGCCGTCATAAATAGTTTTAATAAGATCAATACCTTTAGGGACCATAATTGGTCTCTACTTGATCACTACTATACAACCCCAAGCAAAGTTTATTTTACAAACTTTTCAATCAATGCTAATATAAACACTTGTAACACTCACACGCACATGCAGCACACGTGCCCACATTTGAGTAGCATTTGAGCACCGTAGACATACGCGATAACTACTCTTTGGAATCCATTTCAGAGAGTATATACAGGTGGAGAGGTAAAGAGTAACGAAACTCTACACTCCGATTTAAGAATTATGGCACTTAAAGATCACAATTTGGATGAAGAGGAAGACGTTGTCCAATCGAATGCCAGAATATCAAAAATTGAAGTTATAAGAAAGCTATATTTTTTCTAACATGGCATTTGAAACAAAATTTCTCTCCAAGATGGAAATGACATGACGTTTTGCGTCTTTATCGGTCCTGTCACAAGATGTCGCGCGATCGCGACCGTATCAAGCAATGCTGCAGATCAAGCACCTCCAGCGGAACGAAAGAGAAAGACGCGAAAAGCTGTGCCATATTCCATCTTGGAGATAATACCCTCAGATGCCTTTTAAGAAAAACCCAAATACATGTATAGAGATGTACAAAATGACGTAACGTCATTTTAGCGGGAAAGTGTTGGGTGGCAACCTCTGCTGTACGCATGTCAATTCTAGAGAATTAGTAAGTTTTTGGTTGCATTATGCGGCTCACGAGGTTTGTGTTTTATATCACATTTGTTATTTAAAACTTTATTTGTATTCTTTCGGTTTGTTCAAGTTTTGGCTGCGCAAATCGTTCACAAATTTAATTTAAAGAGGCACTCATACATCAAATCACTATGTTTGTATTTTGAAAATCGTTCATAGTTAATATTATCATCATTTTGGCGATGATGCTAAGGCGTTAATTTGTAATAAAATGACATGCTTGAAACATTTGCATCCACGTGCCCTTTCATCGGTTATAAAAAATACCAACAAATTTCGGGTCTCTACGCTATTCGAGTAGAGGTGACTCCTTCCGTAAATTTTTATAAACCGTCGACTTTTTAAATTTTTAGCTGATTATTCTAAAGACGGTGTGTAAGTGGATTTGTACCTTAAAATCGGAGAGGAAGAATAAATATAGAAATTTGAAAAATGGGTCAAGTTTTGTTAAAATATGAGATAGTCGTAGTGATACATGTTTATCTTATCAAATAAAAATGTTTTCTGTTCCGAAGCGTGAAGATATTCATAATAAATGGGTAGAAGTTGCGCTACAGAAAAAGAGGAAGGAAAAAAGGTAAAGATAACATTTGCGAAAAACCTTGAGCAGTGAACGTTCTGTGAACATTGTTATGAGAAATGTAGTAAGAACACAAGTAACTAAGAATTATTCGGCATCAAGGGCCCACAAAACACGAATCACACCACATGTTAGAGGATTCCCTCCTAAATTTAGCAACTGGATTTATCCACTTTCTCGTTACCTGGGCTCTGTAATAAGAGCTTTTCTGCCAAAAATTCGCTGTTTTTTCCGCACAGCATTACAGAAATTTCTCTCTAGTCCGTAGCGAGAAAGTACAAATTTACTTATCTTTAAAATTATTTCATCTGTGGATATCAGAACAAAAGGATTTAAGTTCACCCCTTCTAAAAAGTTAAGAAATCGATCGAAAATCCAATGCGTTGGATCTCGTGCTGATCGTTCTTTGACCCACGCGGCGACTGCGGAGCGATGAGATCTTGATTAATGGAGCTGGAGAGCGAGAAACAGTGCCCGTTAAATTATGACCTTAGGCACTAAAACATTTGCACTATCTTACCTAGCGTATGAAGCAGTATAACGTATAGCGTATAACTCTCGTAATTGGAAGTCAATGTCAATGTTCTTGGCTTGTCTAATTTGAACCACACACAGTCAGAATGTGTGGATCACGTGATGCCGTGATTATTACTGTTCTTGGTTCGATTCAAGCATTATGAATCGGACAATCAATTTACATGGAAGTATTATTGTTATTAATAAATTTCTGGGTTTGATGTAACTACCATGGCTCAAGCAATCATTTTACTTAGATGTATATTTATGATTATCAAAGTTCCTTGTTTGTTCCAACTGCTATGAATCAAGAAATTACTGAGCACTGAGAAAAGCTCTCTTTTTCTTGTTTCTATTTCTCCTAATTTCTATTAATACTGGCTAGCTCATTTTTGTCTTAATTAAACATCTTATTAAACTTGTAATCACAAAGCTAACACATCTCAGGGTTTTACCTTTCTTATATAATTAAAACAGTGGGCCTGGACATTCACAGCTCATTACGAGTTGTCGGCTGATAGAATATTTATTCGGAGAAATTAGGATCAATGGAGACATATTTAATTATATTTAAAATAATAACACCAAAGATCATGCTAACTACAGTAACGCAACACGCTACAGCCTTACTACAATACTTCTTACGCTATTTATTGTCACTCGGGGCAACGTCACATTCGATCTATATTTTAAACTTACGATCACAAATATTTAATATAGAATGAAAATACTTAAAAAACATCAGCTCACAAGTAGATAATTGAATACCAACACATCAAAAGTTTACGCGGCGAACCTCAACTGGTAGCAAATTTTCGCCAGATGTATTGAAACCCATCCTTATGAAGAACTGTTAGGTCTATCGTTCGTAATTGTGTTAAATGCTTCGGATACAGGGCACAGACTGCCCAACAACAAATGTGGGAGCGCTACTCCAAGCTAGAATTTAAAAAAATTATGAAAGTAGGTATCAATTATCCCGGATTCTACTATCTTAAATTAGGAGGTCTACGGTCGAAACAGACCCAGAACTTTTATTTAACATTATTTGTGTGCTGGGACTGTACACATCGAAGTTGTCGACAGATCCTCACGCGCGTTTCCCAACGTATTCGAAAGATTTTGCTCACGGCGAGGCATGCAAACTGACATGTATTCGGACGAAGGGACCAATTTAGAGAAACATCAAACGAGTTAAATGATTGAGTAATATTACTGTCATTTTCATAGCATCAGGATCGAATTCAGGGTGTCACTTTAGTTCGTTGGTGTTGGCTTTTCATTCCCCCTCGATCGCCCCACTTTGGTAGGGTTACCGGACAATTTTTTTCCCAGCGGAGGGCATTTTACCAAAAAAGGAGAACATTTCAATGAAAAGGAGGACATTTTACATTTTTATACTCCATGATGTATAGACAGTGTACTCAACAATTTCAAACCATTAATAGTCTTTAAAAATCACATTAGACTATGCGCTATTAAAAGTGAAAGCTTTCGATTGGAGAATTCCGCTCCCACAATCACCTTTGTTATCCACCAAACAATAAGCATAAATAAGTTTTATATCACAATAAGCCTAATGATCTATTATGCAGACCATTTATTTGAATAAAAATGTAGATTTTCAAGACGTGAAGTCCTTTTAATGAATTAAATTACTTTAAAATTATGCCAGTATTATTTTCAATTCAACAGAACAAAAAGGAGTACAACCCATGTCAATTTAATAAAGGAGGGAGAACAATATTGAAAAAGGAGGACAGACGGCAACCCTGCACTTTGGAGATTTGTGGAAGATGGCCACTCATCCAACAAATAATACAGTTCTCGGGGAAGAGATGGTCCTCTGATTGTTTACTTTCATTGCAAAGATCTCAAAAATAGCTACCTCGGTCATCGAATGTTTCTGAAGACACAATAGTATTGATTAAGGAGAATATTCTACTTCCAGTCCAATGGTAATTAGGCAGAATAGGAGCGACTGAATTCGACCTAGCTGAAAAGCTAGTGTCGAAAAATCTTGCCACCGTCAGAACTCGAACCTAGGACCTCCCGGTCAGAGGCGCTGCAGTGACATCAGTTGATGCACTGAGCTACCGCCCCCTGTACGCGAAGATGTACACACCGTGAGAGACAGAAATAGACTTCCTTCCAGAACAATTTTACACAAAGGACTTATCAAATGTACGTTTTGAATCAAATCTAATATCAAATGAAAACAAATTATCGAAAAATCATAAATAATGCATTCAATACCGTCAATAATTAACTGAACTTATGTACTTTCAATATATTACAAAACTAATAAAATTAAGTTGAGCTAATCAGACGAAGACAGAATATTGGTATTCCCCTGACACTGCATCGGATGCCGCGCAGCACTCGGCGACATCACCCACTTGCTCGCGCCACCGAAGGCCCTATGTTCTAGCATGTTGAAGCGTAGGGTTAAAGAGTAAAGGCAGCAATAGAGCCAAGAGCGTGGCGTGGTGTACTACCTGGGAGAGCCCCATATAGAGAGAGCTCGCTAGTTGGGCGTTCTTTGGTTTCAAAATGATTTCATATACATCCATATTGCTGTTATATCTTGAATATTGAATTAATTTTTAAAATATGGTATATTCATAACATATTATATTATCTTTTTCGATTATCTAGGGATTGTGAAACCGTGCAAAATAAGCACGAACCACCACCGCTCAGTGTGCATTCCTGCGCCAAATTCTTACATTTCCTGCAATTAACATAGGAATGGATTCATTACTGAAAGAGGAAGAAAAATTGTGATTATAAACTTCAATTTTATTATCGTCACAAGTAATATTTGTATCTTGTCATTAGATACCGAGCATGAATACATCAAACAATATATTTGTTTCTTTGACAACCAAAATACTCTTAAAATGGTGTTGATATATTTTCTTTTTCATTGAGATGTACGCAATGCTTTTTTTTCAAAACGAGTTTAAATGTAAATTAGAACATACAGTAAGCATCAGAAAGCAAAATTCCATCAAAAAGATCTGAGCAATCAACACAAAATTCAGAGAATCTTGAAGAACATGTAGTAGAAATCCTTTTTTCACACTAGTATCTTCGTCTTCAGAAGCAGAAGTCTCTTGCTTTGATTCTAAGAAGCAAGAAGATCATTCTCTAATTCTTCTGGAGAGAGAATAAAGATTCTCCTAAATTTGTGGTAAGGAAAGTCTAATATCACAAACGTATATAAGAATTTCCATTCTTCCGAACATATCTTCTTTCCATTTCCGTCTGTAGATGGCAAAGATAAAGTGCAGACACTTCTCTGCTGTATTTACATAATAGTACAGAGCACCAGAGGAACTAAACGAGATATGGAAACGTTATTCTCTCAGTGACATTCGCAGAAAACCGTACAGTAAAAGAGATGCGTTAGAAGTAAATTATTTAAAATCAAAGGTTTTCATTTTTTTCTCTGAGGCAAACCATTGCACATTTTCTTAGTTTCCTCTCGCTCATATACGCCATTGTTCCCTACGTGGGAGTCCGTGGCGGTTTGATAGCACCGAATCGTTCCTACGTGAAAGAGTGCTTCAACACACTGTGTCGTAGTCGCCCTCGCTGGCCGCTCGCGAGCACAGGGTGCCGGCGTAGCGGCCGTCGTCCAGCTGCACGTAGTAGCAGTCCTCCTTGGTGCGTTCCACGCTGCGCACCTTCAGGTGGTAGAAGCTCTCCAGCTTGCCCTTGGGCGGCGGTCGCGGCGGCGCGTCGCAGATCTCCGCGTACAGGTTCTCGTCCGCGCCGCGCGGCGCGCCTCGCGCGCCGGGCAGCGCGTCCAGCGCGTGCGAGTACGGCACCTCGTCCGCCAGAGGCGCGACGAGCGCCGGCACGCCGCCGCTGACGATGAGGCCGCCGCCGCCGCCGCCCCAGGCGCGGGAAGGCGCCCCGGGCAGGTTGCGCGGCGGCGGCGCGGGGGCGGGCGCCAGCGCCGGCGAAGGGGACGGCTCCGGCCGCACGCTGGCCGTGTACGTGAACGACGACGACTTCTTGGTCGGGAAGCGCAGCTTGGCCAGGGACCGCTGCAGGCGCCCCGACGAGTCCCGAGAGCCCCCCTTGCCGCCCCCCGAAGGGGGCGTGGGCGGCAGCGGGGCGTCGGGCGGCGGCGGGATGGGCGCGGGCAGCGGCGCGGGTTCCACGCGAGGGCAGATGTGATGCGTCACTTTCACCTGCAAAACCAACAATTACATTTCTATAGTAGGATCTTCTTTCAGATAGTCATATTTTTCCCTATAACAATTACTTGAGGAATATTAATGAACTGTTTTGTCAAAATGAGGGGAAGTACTACTGCAAACAATACAGAACAAGATCTTTGGCACTTTTGTTATAAAAATATAAGTTTTAAATACTTTTTGTTCAAATATTTAGTATGAAATATCTTATTAATTCATCCATTCTCATAATAATTGCATTCTGAAAAGAGGTCAACTCATTTTTTCTTCATAACTGAATTTAATGAGTTTAACTATTCCAAGTGATGCAAAACCGAGTACATTTTATTGCCAAAGCAGATTATTGACTTAACGTGTTCGAAGCACTGGCACAGAGTTCAAGAAGTCTCAAGCAAGATCAGCGCAATCCGGAACACATAATTGACAGATGAGACAATCACATTCTTCCCAATGATCGATATAAACAATCAAGCAGTTGTTTTTCAGAGTCGAGTCGCATTGTGTCGCCCGGAGGTGGGCGGGTCCGTCACCGCTGAGCGTGACAGGGCAAGTCGTAGTGGGGCGGGGCGGAGAGGGTCATAGCGGAGCGGGTCATAGGAAGGCGAGATGGAGGGTGGCGGAGTGGATCATAAAGGGGCGTGGCGAGTCGTAGCGAGACAGGGATGGTCGGAGCGGAGCGTTGCAGGACGGGTCATAGCGGGGCGGGATTGATGCTACGAAAGCGAAATGGAGAGGGACGGGACAGGGCAGGGCGTGGTGAGACAGGGTGAGACGGAATGGGATGGGGTGGAGATGGGATAAGTGGAGTTGGGAGAGGAGGGATGGGGGCAGAGTTGGGGGTGGCGGAGTGGAGCGGAGCGTGGCTGGTTGGGGAGGGGTGAGTGTGTGTGTGTGTGTGTGTGTGTGTGTGTGTGTGTGTGTGTGTGTGTGTGTGTGTGTGTGTGTGTGGAGAGAAGCAGCCGACAGAAGCGGAGCGGTCCGAGCGAGCCAGCGCGGTCGGGATGTCAATCTCGGGCGGGCGGGCGGTGGCAGGGACCGCGGGCGGGGGACCGGTTTTTCAGGCGGTTCAACGCACTCGGCGCCCCGATCTTCTCGAATTCAACTAACAGTACATACGACATCGACCAAGAGGCTGAATTCTGTAAAATGCTCGCATTCCATTGCCACAATGGGATCGATTTTAGTCGGCAGGACGTACCGCCCTATATGAGTACGCTAAAAGGAAATTACACAGAGAAGATATCTATTCAAATTTTGTAATATGAATTCCAAATTCTTTCTGTTCTCTATCCGAATATAACAGAGACAATAGTGACAATAGGGTCATACTATTTTAGGAAACTTGTATGTATTTTAATTTAGTATAAATTAGAATTCACTGTTCATATACTCAAATATTTAATTAATATATTTACTAATTAATATATTTTCATTCTCTCTGTAAAAAAGTAATTCAATATCTGTCGGACTGAACATTTGCAGAGAATTTTTCTTTGAATTAAATTTTGTGAATTTAGAATTTTACTTTATAATACTTTGCATGGCAACCGGATCAGATAATTCCCATTTGAACTGAAAAAAATATATTGTATTTAAGGAAATAAATATAGCGTAAAGAAACAACTATTTTCATAATTATGTTCTTTTTTCAAATTTTCAAAATGTCAAAAGTTTTATCTGGCTCCACGAAGTTCGCTATCCAGAGTGACCAGTTTGCGTTTGGCCTTCTGGCATCTCCTTGATTAAGATGTCATGTTTCCAAGTTTTGTTAAATAGATTCTGCTGACAAATATTTTGAACTTCTTTATTTCCCTCTATACCGCTTCCTCCTTCGGAAAAGTCACGTGAAATTTTATAATTATGTAGTTCGATGAATTGCTTCCAAGCGTGAGCCTAAAACTTTTAATTCTTAGCTCTATGATCTCGTGTATTTTGGGAACATGGGACCCTATTAACAAATATTTCTAAAAAACATCTCTTGAATGAAATTACAATGAAAGTATCAATCAATCCTTGCACCTCGTCTATTCAATTTGTTTTATTACTCTAGAGTTGGGAACAAAATCTACGTAGGAGGACCCTAAGTATATTAGGCTCGAATTTTCCATTTCTTCTTGCACTAGCATTACATTCATAAATACTTTCTCTTAACACCTTTTAGTGGTGAAAAACTAACGCTGCGATAAGGTAACAATGATTCAATTAGAGTAACACATACATATACATCTTAAATTTGAGATATGCTGGTAAAAATGTAGAGTGACCGTCTATTTTTTTCTTATTTTAATTTTAAGAGGTTCTGATTATCTCAAATAATTTCATGTAATTTACAATGCTTTCTTGACTGTGCTTTACCCGTAGATCCATATGCCATATTACGAACGTTACTTCAGTTACTTTACGTAATTACAGTTACCAAATTTTCTAGCTCGCGCCCCTACCCTCAAATCAAAATATAAGGCATTTTATCTACTTATTTTTTCTAGTCTAAACCAGATACCCACTCCACGTCAGATTGAATCTTGGATTGTACACTAGACCAGGGGGATCCCAATGAGGTCAAAATCGGCCCTGTTGACGGCCGATTAAATTTTGAAGAGGTTAATAGAGAGCCTTTGCGTAGCGAAATGTAAAGTAAGAACGTGACCAATAGCATGTGAAGTCGAGAAAGAATTTTTTCACAACGTCTATGTCGAAACGGAATAATTTTGAACCGTGGCGACAGTGTGTGATTAATTCTTCATAATGCCACATCCTCACGATTCGCATTTGTTCGACTAGAGCTGCCCATCAACCACGGACTTTTTGACTTACCTATAGAAAAGTTACAACAGAAAAGTACTATATTTTCGCGATATAGAAAACTGAAAACCTCTAGAATATTTTCTTGTCGTTCAGTAGTTATTTTTCCATACTAAGAGGGCGGGGGAAGATCGCCGCCACCTCCCAAGATACAAAATCCACTACACTTACTGGGCTAACGACCACATCAGTTGACGCGACTGCCAACACGAAACAATAAACCAATCAATCTATAGTAGGTATGTAAAGGACTGACCTGGCAGCGCCACGCGTCCCCGCGCTCGCGGCACTTCACTTACGGGGTTAACGACTACATTGACGCGCCCGCAAACGCGAAACAATCAACCAATCAATCTATAGTAGGTATGTAAAGGGCTGACCTGGCAGCGCCACGCGTCCCCGCGCTCGCGGCACTTCACTTACGGGGTTAACGACTACATTGACGCGCCCGCAAACGCGAAACAATCAACCAATCAATCTATAGTAGGTATGTAAAGGGCTGACCTGGCAGCGCCACGCGTCCCCGCGCTCGCGGCACTTCACATACGGGGTTAACGACTACATTGACGCGCCCGCAAACGCGAAACAATCAACCAATCAATCTATAGCAGGTATATAAAGGGCTGACCTGGCAGCGCCACGCGTCCCCGCGCTCGCGGCACTTCACTTACGGGGATAACGACCACATTGACGCGCATGTTGACGCGCCCGCAAACGCGAAACAATCAACCAATCAATCTATAGTAGGTATGTAAAGGGCTGACCTGGCAGCGCCACGCGTCGCCGCGCTCGCGGCACTTCACTTACGGGGTTAACGACACATTGACGCGCATGTTGACGCGCCCGCAAACGCGAAACAATCAACCAATGAATTTATAGTAGGTATGTAAAGGGCTGACCTGGCAGCGCCACGCGTCCCCGCGCTCGCGGCACTTCACTTACGGGGCTAACGACCACATTGACGCGCCCGCAAACGCGAAACAATCAACCAATCAATCTACAGTAGGTATGTAAAGGGCTGACCTGGCAGCGCCACGCGTCCCCGCGCTCGTGGCACTTCACTTACGGGGCTAACGACTACATTGACGCGCCCGCAAACGCGAAACAATCAACCAATCAATCTACAGTAGGTATGTAAAGGGCTGACCTGGCAGCGCCACGCGTCCCCGCGCTCACGGCACTTCACTTACGGGGCTAACGACCACATTGACGCGCCCGCAAACGCGAAACAATCAACCAATGAATTTATAGTAGGTATGTAAAGGGCTGACCTGGCAGCGCCACGCGTCCCCGCGCTCGCGGCACTTCACTTACGGGGCTAACGACCACATTGACGCGCCCGCAAACGCGAAACAATCAACCAATGAATTTATAGTAGGTATGTAAAGGGCTGACCTGGCAGCGCCACGCGTCCCCGCGCTCACGGAACTTCACTTACGGGGCTAACGACCACATTGACGCGCCCGCAAACGCGAAACAATCAACCAATCAATCTACAGTAGGTATGTAAAGGGCTGACCTGGCAGCGCCACGCGTCCCCGCGCTCGTGGCACTTCACTTACGGGGCTAACGACCACATTGACGCGCCCGCAAACGCGAAACAATCAACCAATCAATCTACAGTAGGTATGTAAAGGGCTGACCTGGCAGCGCCACGCGTCCCCGCGCTCACGGAACTTCACTTACGGGGCTAACGACCACATTGACGCGCCCGCAAACGCGAAACAATCAACCAATGAATTTATAGTAGGTATGTAAAGGGCTGACCTGGCAGCGCCACGCGTCCCCGCGCTCGCGGCACTTCACTTACGGGGCTAACGACCACATTGACGCGCCCGCAAACGCGAAACAATCAACCAATGAATCTATAGTAGGTATGTAAAGGGCTGACCTGGCAGCGCCACGCGTCCCCGCGCTCGCGGCACTTCACTTACGGGGCTAACGACCACATTGACGCGCATGTTGACGCGCCCGCAAACGCGAAACAATCAACCAATCAATCTATAGTAGGTATGTAAAGGGCTGACCTGGCAGCGCCACGCGTCCCCGCGCTCGCGGCAGAGGGCGAGCGCGGCGCGCAGCAGCGGCGTGTGGAAGAGGCGGCGCTCGGCGTCGGCCGACGGCAGCGCGCGCGCCACCAGGAAGCGCGCGTCGGCGTCCATCTCCAGCAGGCGCAGCCCCGCCGCCTCCGCCGCCTCGGCCGTCGGCGCCTCCAGCCCCGCGCCCAGGCCCCCGCCCCCGCCGTACGGGCCCCCGAGCAGCCCCAGCCGCCGCGGAGACGCCCAGTCGGCCGGCAGCGCGCACGCCAGGATCACCTCCTCCTCCTCGAAGCCCTCCAGCAGCAGGTCGCCTGCGCACGCATACATTATACAATAGAACGTTATACAGCATCGAACACATACTACAGCAAATAGTTGGTCATCTGGATTAAAGCTACAGTGTAACGTCGATCATCAGGATTAAATCTACAGTAGAACGTCATTCACCAGGATTAAATCTACAGTAGAACGTCGATCACCAGGATTAAATCTACAGTAGAACGTCGATCACCAGGATTAAATTTACAGTAGAACGTCGATTGTCGGGATTAAATTTACAGCTAAACGTCATTCACCAGGATTAAAATTTACAGCAGAACGACGATTACCAGGATTAAAACTACAGAAGAACGTCGATCACCAGAATTAAATCTACAGTACAACGTCAATTATCAGAATTAAATCTACAGTGGAGCGTCGACCGTTAGAATTAAATCTATAATAGAAGGTCGATCATCAGGATTAAATCTAAATTTAAATGTCGATCATCAGGATTGATTCTTCAGTGGAATATCGATCACTGGGATTAATTCTGCAGTGGAACGTCCAGCATCCGGATTAATTTTACAGTAGAACGTCGATCACCCAGTTTAATCCTGCAGTAAAACGTAGATCATCTAGTTCAATTCTACAATAGAACGTCGAAATGAATGAATAAAGGTGGACGGTAGAAGTTTTCAACCTAAAATAGATATTGTTAAAATCGTTCTAATTCACTTTCTGCAGCTAACAGAGTGGAGTGGATGCGTATAACCAATAATTAGGAAAGCTATTTACATTTTTAATTATGGAGAAATGTTCTGTGTGACCAGTATTCCAAGTATAGTCTGTCTTATTTTGTCGGTAAAGAAGAAATATAAGACTATGACAATACAAAGTAAGAGCAATACTGTAATAAAGCACTATTCCTAAATCATTTCATGCAGTATTTAAACTTTAAAATATCATTAATGGCAGTTTAAACACCGGTAGTATTTTTCAGTTGAACAGTTGATACGTTTTAGGAGAATGAGTTCAATTGATGTGCTCCCAATCTATTTTTAGGCCGTGTTATCAATCTCATTTGCTGCCGAAAATGATTCGTAATGAGCAGGCCCGGCTTCTATAATATAAAAAAATATAGAATTAATTTATACGATTGCGAGAATCTAATACCGATTTATGACGTCCGAATTTTTGACACTACTGTATAAAAATAACTTCCAAGAATGACAAACTATTCTCTTTTCATTTCACAGCTCCCCAATTCCATTACTCTCATATCAAAATCAAGTATCAACATATATCCAAGTCATCAGAAAAAAACACGGATTGGATCAATATACATATAAATTATACAGAACCTCGTCTCTGTGACATTTCTCCAGCCCACTCTCAAACTAATTATATAGAAATCCTTTTCTCTCAGCTTTCACTCCGCACAAAAAAAAACTCACCTTTATTATGTTAAATATCTCATCACCTGTTCTTCCTTGCAGCTCACCAGCAGCAGGAGATCACCTGCCACCATTGACACCCCCCCCTCCAATGTGAATCTACCCTCTTCACGTGGCGAAGTTTCCCCCTTCATTACTCAATTACCGATAAAATACCTGTGTACCAAAACTTCGTAACCAATACCATTTCCAAAATTTAATCTAATTTCTGACAGGACGTGTTTTGAGGGTCTTTCCACGTAGCCCAGATGTGCATTTAATCCTACAGTGCAGTCGCAACGAACCCTCATCCAAATAAATGCAGAGAAAAGTGAGCAACGGTTGGTCCAGAAGAAGAAGAGACCCATACTGACCCAGTTTACTGGAGGTAGGGTAAATTGGAATGCGCATACATTTATTGGTAAACATAATCCGTATTCCGAAAATATATGGATCCCTTCAGTCCAAATTATTTTATGTATTGGTATTGAGGGCCACATCAACTAAGGTCATTGAGGACTAGGAGTGATGACTTAATGAGTAGATGATAGCGGTAAAGATGAGGTAACCGATGGAGAAGTGGAACGAGAGGCAGGGGAAATGTGAGAACCACAAGAAAACATTGGGAGCTCACTATGTTCACAACAAATCCCATACTGAAAAACGATGGGTGGCGAGAGAGCGGGCGAGAAAGCGGGTGAGAGAGCGGGCGACGGGACGGGCGAGAGGGCGGGCGAGAGGGCGGGCGAGAGGGCGGGCGAGAGGGCGGGCGAGAGGGCGGGCGAGAGGGCGGGCGAGAGGGCGGGCGAGAGAACGGGAGAGAGGGCGGGCGAGAGGGCGGGCGAGAGGGCGGGCGAGAGGGCGGGCGAGAGGGCGGGCGAGAGGGCGGGCGAGAGGGCGGGCGAGAGGGCGGGCGAGAGAGCGGGCGAGAGGGCGGGCGAGAGGGCGGGCGAGAGGGCGGGCGAGAGGGCGGGCGAGAGGGCGGGCGAGAGGGCGGGCGAGAGGGCGGGCGAGGGGGCGGGCGAGAGGGCGGGCGAGAGGGCGGGCGAGAGGGCGGGCGAGAGGGCGGGCGAGAGGGCGGGCGAGAGGGCGGGCGAGAGGGCGGGCGAGAGGGCGGGCGAGAGGGCAGCGAGAGAGCGGGCGGGCAAGCCGGGTGAGGGGCCGGGCGCGTGGAGGGGCCGGGCGAGGGCCGGGCTGAGGGGCAGGGCGAGGGGCAGGGCGAGGGAAGGCGAGGGAAGGGCGAGGGGCCGGGCGAAGGGGCGGGCAAGGGGCCGGGCGAGGGGCGGGCGAGGGGGAGACGAGGGGGGGGGGGGGGCCGGGCGAGGGGGCAAGCGAGTGTGTGGGCGCTGGGCGCGGTGGCGCACCTGTGAAGCCGTGCGGCAGCGGGTGCGGCAGGGGGCCGGCGACGAGGCGCACGGCGAGCGGCGGCGCGGCGCGGGCCAGGAGGGCGTCGGCGCGCGCTGCGCACTGCGCCGCCGGGACGGCGCCCGCGCCCTCGGCCGGCGGGCTGTGGCCGGGGCCGCCCAGCAGCACAGCGAAGAACAGCCCCGCCGCCGTCAGCGGCACGAACACCACCTGCCAAACACACGCAACCATCCTCAGCAAGGCGCAGCTCCCAGCCAGGACGCCGCGTGCGTTCAAATTGGCTTTGGAGAGGATGAAGTTCGTTAAACGCACCAAAGGTTGGACGTGAAGAGTAAGTGAGAAAGTATTGATTTCAGGGGGCGTCAATAGTCATTAGGTCATTGTGCCGTAAGGTAATGGTCATTAGCCCGGGAGGTGGCGGTTTTCCTCCCCCGCTGCAACCTGCGGCACCGCGCTGAACTTTGACTAGCATGTGTCCTGCAGGGATCTTCTCCAGCGGGACACCGCCTCATCCGAGTGAAGCTCTACGTTCTCGTCGGGTCTCCTGAGATGTTTTGTAGTGTAGGGCATGTTAATGTAAGTTAGATTGGAAACCTGGTCGTTTTTAGAGATAAATAGAAACAAGGACTGGATACGGTATGTATTTGAGAATGCATGAATGTATGTAAATAATATCTATTCGGGGCTATTTTGGGAGACAATGCAAATATTAGAATGTCTTATGGTGGAACAGGTATACAGTAAGCTGAAGATTAAGGTTTAGACAGAAGAATGGATTCTATTAAAGATCTGCAGAGGTAAATTATTCAATGATTATTGTCTAACAAAATATCAGAGGTTCTGAGAATGTATTTGAGAAACAAAGTCACACGGAATTTCATTAACTTATGTCATTCCCTCTAGAAGAAAATACTATAGTTTTTAGTTTCATGGTACATATACTAAAATCTATCTTACACTACTATTGGAATGGTATCTTAAAATAAATTTATTTTAAAACTAATAATAATAATAATAATAATAATAATAAATAATAATAATAATAATAATAATAATAATAATAATAATAATAATAATAATAATTCCAATTTTTATTTGTATTAAGCACTCTACTTCTCTGAATTCTGAATTTAGTTATGAATGCAATAGAACTAAATTATATAACTAATGAAAGCAGACACAATGTGCTGATAATTAACATCAGTGGAGAGTAAACACTGTTGAGAAATAATCTCGCCTGTTGTCATGTATGTACGCGTCTGGGAGGTGAATACTCCGTCGCTGTCCGGAGGTAGTCGATCAAAAACGCTTGCCGTGGACATTCGAAATGCTTAAGGTTTTGATTGTTCTTGTACAAAGTTTCATAAAATTAAATATTTCTGTACGAGCTATAATTAAAGTAATTGTCGTTAGCATGCGGAACTTCAGAAAGGAGCCTCACTTGTCTGAGAGACGAGCCTCGCTTGTCTGAGAGACGAGCCTCGCTTGTCTGAGAGACGAGCCTCGCTTGTCTGAGAGACGAGCCTCGCTTGTCTGAGAGACGAGCCTCGCTTGTCTGAGAGACGAGCCTCGCTTGTCTGAGAGATGACTGTTGTTTGGGAGAATATTATTGTTTGAGGGAAGATTATTGTCTGGATTAAGATTATTGTCCGAGAGAAGATTAGGGAAGATTATTGTCTGGAAGATGTTTATTTTCGAGATTTCCATCCTAGGCAAGGCGCGTGGAGCTCACCTGTCCCTTGGGGCAGACGCACTGTGCGTACTTGTCGGCGGTGGCGGAGGCGCGCCGGCCGAGCAGCGCCAGCAGCCCCGACCCGGCCCGGCGCTGCTGCTGCTGCTGCGCCACGGTCAGCCCGTGGGGCGTGGGCGGCGACGAGGGCGCCTTGAGGTCCTCGAAGACGCCCAGCAGGCGCAGCACGGAGCCCGCGCGCAGCGACGTGCGCACGTACTGCGCGCCGCGCGGCGCCGCCGCCGTCGCGAAGTGCAGCTCCCCGGGCAGCGGCGGCAGCGGCGGCTGGCCGGAGGAGGTGGCGGCGGCGGCGGAGCCCGCGGGCGAAAGGCGGTAGGCCGGCAGCGCGCGCTGCGACAGGAAGGCCGGCACGCGCGCCGCCACCAGCTGCTGCAGCGACGTGAAGCGCCGCGCCGCCGGACGCCCGCGCGACGACAGGCGCACGAACCACCCTGCGCACAGCACGGCACGCGCTGAGGTGTTAGCCAGGGACTGATGCGGAAGGGAAATAAAGTAGGCAGTCCCATGTAGTAGATTTGTGGGATGCAATTTTTGTATTATACACTACGAAAATTTACAATCCATTTTATAATTCAAACAATCCGTAAATACAATGAAAAGCCCTTAGCTTAAATAGTAAATATTTGCACTTTTAAGTGTATATGATAATTGTTAAATATTCAGTCTTGCATGACTACAAGAAACAGTTGAGGCGAAGATAAGTGAATGGGTACCTGTTCTCTACATTCAATAATAACTCTGATTCGAGTTTTAGGCGTCATAAAATTAAGAGGAAAAAATAAATTTATTGTAACTTGATTGCTCCATTCATTTACCAAAAACATAATCTTTTCGGACGAGAGCCAATTCCCCGTTTTTGGAACGAATGGTCTGCGTCTAGTGTGGAGGAAAAGGAATGCAGAATTTAATTCCGATCGTAAAACACGGATGTGGTTCGGTCTTAGTATGGAGGTCTACGAGTGCTAGTGGAGTAGGGAATTTGCACTTCATAGACATTATAATGAACCAATATGACTACATTGACATTTTAAGAAATAATTTGAGAGCCAGTGCTGCTTCAATGCATTTAGGACAAGCTTACATTTTTCAACAGGATCATGATTCTTCGCACACTGCTTTCAATACGAAATTTTGGTTATCTTACAATACACCAAAACAACTACACTCTCCTCCTCAGTCCCCCGACTTAAATCTAATAGAATATTTATAGAGTTTTCTGAAAAAAAATAGAAACAGAAAAATTGCAAAAAAAAGAATTGATGACAGTTTTACGTCAAGAATAGAGTAATATTTCTCCTCAAATTGTGCAAAACCTTGTGGATTCCACGCCACAGAGGCTTAGGTCCAATATTCATGCCATTGGTAATCCTATAAAATATTAACATTACAACATTAACATCCTACAACAATAAACAAAATTTTAGCTAATGTGTTTATTAGAAGCATATAGAATTAGCATATAAAACTATAAAAGAATTAAACAAAGAAGAAAAAGATACTCTAAGAATTAATCCCATATCAGAAAAATAATGGTTAAATTATTTTAAAAACCTACGGACGAAAGATGAAGCTGGATGGCTGATTAAGCTATTCATGAAACCCATTGACAATGTTTACACTTATTAAACTCTAGCTAAAAAATATTTCCTAACATTAGAGGAAGAAGACTAAAACCAATAATAGAAAACAAAATCTCAAAAGCACAATATGAATTTAGGAGAAGAAATCTTGCAGTGACTGTATAGTTACAATTACCCAATTTACAGAAAAAAGACAAGAACAAAAGTTATCAAGATTCTGCGTGTTCATCGTCTGTGAGAAGGCTTTTGATAATGTTAGGAGGGCACTATTATGGAAAACATTAATAAAGAGGGGAGTAACAAAACATCTAAGCTATAAGAGCCTATATAGAGAAAATATAATAAAACTAAGGACATAAAAAATGGAAAACAAGCTGCAATCATTAACCAAGGCGTAAGACAAGGGGCTTTACTTTATTTAACATATATATTGAGGAAGTCTTAAATGAGTGTCTAGAAATTTTTAAACAGACAATTTATAGTAAGTAATGTAAATATTACCACGGTATTCTTTGCAGATAATCAAGTCATAACAGGCTCCACGGAAGACATTATCCAGGAAGCAATGCATAAATTAAATACTATAGCTAAGCAATATAACATGACTATATCAATAGACAAAACAAAAATCATGGTATTTAGGGGTTGTGAGCCAATAGGAGCAAAAATAGCCTTTGGAAAAAAAATAATAGAACATGTAAATGCATTTAATTACCTTGGCTACAAAATAACATTATAAAAATAATGATTTACAAGTAAAATTAAATAGATATAGACACTTCTGTGGCACAATAGCTCAAATTTAAAAAAATAAAGTTAGAAGAGAAGTTATAATGAAACTCTACAAAACAATGGACCTATTCATGCTGTTATACGAAAGTGAGTGTTGGAGAACTAAAATCAAATTAGAAGATTATACTCGGCTGAAATGAAGGGTCTTCAAACCACAGCAGGTTATACACTTCTTGATCACACGAAAGGTGAAGAAATTACAAACGAACTCAAAAATATTAGTGTGAGTGATATTATCAAAGAATATAGAGACAAATGGAAAAATCGTATATTTAGAATACTTGAAGAAAGAGTAGTCAAAATTGCCTTGAACTACAAACCAAAAAGGAAAAGAAATGTGAGGAAACCACTGAGAAGATGGAGTGAGCAGTTTTGAGGAGCCGGAACAGACTGAACAGGTCTAATCCTTGTAGTTGATGATAATGATGAGGATTATTAGAACTATAAGTGTCCAAAGACTTTTTGCGCCCCATTTCGGCACAGTGTTTCTTGTTTTCATCAGTTCCAAGGTATTTCTTTGGTTTTGTGAAACTATTTTTGTGGACATATAAGAAGAACTTATTTGTTGTCGAGATTGTTTTATCTTATTTACGTTAAATCCCTCTGCAAAGTTTCCACATATACAAAACAGAAAAATTTGTAAGTGTAGATAGTGTTAACGGTAGATAGTATATGTATATGTCACCACTCAGCCACTCTTGCCTTACAGATCTGTTTGGAAATTGTCAAACGCCTTTGCACATTCTTCGTTTAATTAAAGCCTAGTACAAGTTGTTTGAGAATAAATGTTAAAAACTTCTAGATATATAACTAGAGGGGGAAAATATTATCACTTTTTATCAATGAATATGTGGTAGGGCATTTCATTTATAGAAGTTACAAATGTGGCATCTCTCTCATTGTTAGGATAACTTGTCATGCAATGATAAGAAGCAAGTACACGAAATCTCTTTGAAAACGTCAGAACGTGATCTTCCGGGCAATAATGCAATAAGAGTTGCCTATCAATCAGGGGCAACCGTCGAACATTGTTTTTTCCTCGGGCTTTTATCCAGCCAACAACCGGTTGCCCTTTACGACCCAACGAAATGCATATTCGACCACACACTAGACATCAAAACACTTGCGGGTTTCACTAATCTGTGGTCAGCAGAACGCAAGGCCCTCCGCGACAACACATACATGAGAGACATGGAACAAACCACCATGCCCGACTTGCGATCCTTCGGATCAAAGCGCTAAATCTGTACACGATCTTAGTCACCTGGACCATTCAGGTTGGTGTGTATCAACTTCGCAAGATAAAATTTCTCACTACATGCTCTTTGGCAAAAGTGATCATTTTCGACATCTCTTCATGATCTAGACGTTTGTAACATTTATTCTGAGACATCTATATAAGGAAGCCCGTGCGACGCCAGACGCACGAACCACCCAGCGCACAGCACGGTACAAGCCTTACAAGCCAAGGCGTTAGCGAAAGCCAGATCCGGGAGAAAAATGAAGTCGTTTGTCTCTGGAGGCATGCAGTGAAACTTCAAACTTTTTTAAATGACTCATCCCAACTAATTCTTCTCCCTGTTAAAATATTCTAGCGATTACATCGTAACAAAGAAAGACTAGAAAAATTACGCCAGAAAAGTATAACATGAGTTCTATAAGAAAAATTGAAAACATCAAAAGTGTTTCATATCATTCAGTACTTATTCTCTAAAAATGATGAAATGATTGAGGTTTACAAATTGTGGAACAACAAATCACGATTTACTGTGAAAAAGTTAAACATGTTTCTGAAAATGTAATTCAAATGTTTTACTTCTACCAAGATCTGCATGTATACTTTTAGTAGACAATAGTAGGAAATCCTGGTATCCACCTGAACTCAAAAATGTAATGCTTCACAAATAATTATAATAACTGAGATTTGTTGGTATAAAGACATGTATCAAACGAGTTTATGTACACTCACTAATCTTTGCATTTAAAAACACACAATCGTAGAACTTAAGAAATCTCTATTTTCGTTTCGCTAACTATAACACGCTTGCTCGTACTACGATCCGTCGACTGCTTTTGGTAGATCGATTGCTACTCGCATAATGAACCTCCTTTTCGGATCGATTGCAACTCAGCACAATGAAACTTAATGTTGGTCTTGGAAATTACATAATGAACACATGGCGGCAGATGGTGTTCAATCTGTTAATTTGAAGATACAATATTAAAATTTCGAGTTTACACTAAAAAGATAGTAAATAATAGCAAGCGACCACACATTGGTGACCCTATACCTTTCATTTGAAGCAAAAAATCGCGAAATTTAGTTGTGTAGAAATCTTTAAAAACATCTATCTAAACGACAAACAGGTCTTGTCATACCCTAATCAATACTTGATGGTCCATCATATAACCGTGTAAGACGATCGAAAACAAATTATCAGGCAAAATTAAATACGAAAATATATAATTACGATAGTAATAGTTGGCATAACGACAATAATAACAAAAGTTTTAAATTATTTTAATTTTCTATTTTTAACTCAAGAAAACGAATATGATATAATAAAATGCAAAGTATTTTCGTGTTTCAAGGTTCATGCATCCCATACCAAGAAATATAAAGCACGATCTGCGAATTTTGGATTGAAAATTCGATACTCCATTTGGGAGGGGCACGCGAGCAGCACCACTGAGCTGGCCTACGGACGGTATAAGAATAGTACTTCTGCGACTTTTCGAAGGCCGCCTGGTTTTGTCTCAAGGAAACTTCGTAACATATGCATAGGGCGTGGTGACATCCAGATGCGCAGTAGCCACGGGTATTAATGTGTTACCATTGCCTTAGAAAAACTTGCCTCTCTGATTCTAAGAAAACGAAATACAGAGTGCCAACCCTTGCCTTGTTATTTCATTAATAACGAATGATTACTAAAATTCTACATCGTAAAGCACTCCATGTCACATGGCTTAGCTTAAAACAAAGAAACCTATTAATAGAACAATTGAAAGCAGGTAAAGATTAAATGAGATGTAATAAAATGAGAACGTGTTAAATTCTATTCATTTATGGGATAAGCTAAAACCCGGGAGAAAATTTAAGAAAACTTTGAATATCAGTTATAAATTCACGTAAGCTCTGCCTCAAACAAAAGAATTAAGAAACGCGCCTGAAGGGCATTCTCAGGGTCATTTCTCAATTTTGTGAAAATTTACTCTGCAGATCCTTCTCTTGCTGTTGATTTTATTATCGGCATTTCTTTCCTAAGTGTGCTGGGTCGTGCATCTTTACTCACGAGACACATTAGGAAAATTAGGATAAGCGAGTTTAATAGGTCCCTAATGTCTACTCTCGTAAGAGTAGTTAACTCGCAGCTACAATGAAATAAGAAACAAAGGAACGCATAGATGATATGCTACAGAAAATATTTCCTGTTCATTTAATAGCCACGAACAACAGAAATGTTTCTAACTTTAATGATGATGACTATATGTGCTTTGCATTAACATTTTACCTGATTTCTGTAACTGAACTCGTTTAACATACCAGATGAGTTTTTCAATTATTGTAGATAATTGCGATAAATTGAATGCTAAAATATTTTTTCAGAGAACAAACTTTCGATGTGCATAAACTATCGTGGATAAATACACAAAATATTGTATGTCGAGTTGAAAATAATTATAAAATTGCTAAATAAAAGTAAAAATACTATCTTTCATGTTCAGTAATATATTTTACTTGGCGAAAGGTATTCAATTTCCAAATAGCAAATTCTAGCAGTTACCTTTGCATCATCCCTTTTTCCCATCACCATCTCTCAAGCTACCAAAGAGTAACTCAGCAATGTTTCATTTCCGGGAACGAAAATGAATGTTCATTATTCTTTTACGAAGCAGAAGACGATGGGAAACAATTACTATACTTCACGTTTTTCATTACACCATTCGTTTCACGCAATCATCAATCATGAAGCCAACATAAAACGTTGAAAGTCTCGATGAGATTCAAAGCAGTAGATAAACACTATTAAACGTGAGTGATAGTTCAGTGAAAGGAATTGTTATAAAGGCCTAGTTACTGTTAAGAAACTATTCACAAATCCATTTTTATTGTAGTTATTTCTATTTTTTGGGAACATTGGCTTCATAATTATTGTGTCATTCGTAATCATTCATTCATTTTTAAAAATGTATGTCTTCGTTCAAAGATTCTCGTTTCTTTGGTAAGACTAACTTTCTCCTTAGGAATGCACCAAGCAAACACCTTCAGCAAGCATTTGCCTACCTTCCTGATTAATATTCCAAACTACTTAACGTATTTCAGTTTTACATTGAAGATATAATTTAAAGACATTTAAAATATTGTATATATAATAAAAATAAACATAATATACTATTTATTTTTTGATAAGTCGTCGGAATTGAACACATGTGAGCGTATTAGATAAATTCAAACTTCCAAACGATATTTTTCAATCTGAAAATTTCGATAGACGTTTAATGTCATTTTGATAGATTTCACTTCCATTTGTCTCATATCTTTCTTTTTTATATAGTCTTCTGTTGCACAAAGTAGCAATTTCGGTACTCGATTCTTTTTATTTTATTAAAGAAATTTCAAGAAGATCCTCAACTTTTCTCAATACAATAGAATATTCTAAATTGTAATGCTACAATAATTTAAAAACTTCGAGTAAATGACAGCTTATTGGTCTATACTCGCTTCTGGGCAGAGCGGCCGAAAGAAAATCCGGGCCCCGCTACAAAGAAGGAGTGGGGGCTCTTAAAAAAATTCTAAAACTAGTGAATATGTTTATTATTATATCTTATATTATAATCGATATATTTAGATAGGTCTTTTGATGTATCCTTCGGCGCTGCAGTGTTCGCAATGGCTCTTGTTCTGCTTTCCCCAAATTGCCGACGTCTCGGGACATGACAGGTCTCCTAGTGATCCGGGCGTGACTTTTCATTTTGAAAATACTTAAGTTGGAAAAATGAAAAATAGTATCTACGATAAAATTAAATTAAATATATATTCAAATTTTAATCTAAATCGTGGAACGCGTTGGGTTTCATTGGCCTTAGATCGACGTTCCGGCTGCACCCGTCTCTCCGCGGGCCTGCTTCTGGAATTGAGGTCTTGTAAAATGTATTTCATTCGTTGTTTGAGATATTTACATGATTCCACTAAAAGCTCAAAACATTATAAGATAGAAATCCACGGAGCGAATTGGTAATATTTTACAGAGGGGCGAATGAAACGATGACTCTCTCATGCAGTCCCGTCTCAATAAATCCTAATAATAGTAATGTTGGTTTGGTATGGTTGGTAATTTTTTAGTAAAGTTGAGTTTCCCAGTTTATTTGGCTTGGATTCCTTGATTTAAACATTTAATTCTGGAAATCATAAATGAAGCACCTGTATATGACTTAATTCTGACCCTGGCTAGGAATAACATTGGCAAAAACATGAAACATAGAAGACGATTTGGGGCATCCCTCCCATCAATTCATACTCTGAAAAATCCTGTATCCTGAATTGTCCGAAATTACATCGTTTAATCAAGATAATACGCCGAGAGGTCAAGAAAAAGGAAATAATTTAAATAGTTCATTTATCATTTATGTATTTCTGTCATTTATGTAAATTTACATTGCCCTATATAATGTCAAGTAAGCATTTGCCAACAAGTGAAATAATAATTTACGCTGGCAACTCTCAATTAAAAGCCAAGTCAAGAAAAGCAAAAGGATAGTGCGCATTATTTGTTACATGGCAATATAATATATCGATAAGAAGTACTATAAACTTTAAATGATGGGAAGTGATACGAGGACATTTTTACAATATGAGGATGTCTTCGGGAGTATTCAAAAAACGTTTAATGTTTTCTTTTAAACTTAACGCACATACTCATACTGTATTAAATAGAATCAACAGCATGTAAATTTCTTCCTCTCAAAATACATGTCGTTGTGTCCCTCAAACAAAAAGATCCTTCCCGAAAAGAGAGGCAAAAAAAATCGCCTCTTTGAAGCAGGAACCCACTTCACAGAAAGCAGAGTGTTTGGCAAGTAATGCTTGTTTATCACTGCGCAACAACACAAGCACTTCGTCACGTCACGTCGCGTCGCCTCGACGGCTGAGTCAGATCACGCTCTCCAAGGCCGCCGCCGCCGCCGCCTCCATTCGGATTTCGGGGTTCCGACTGGGCTGGGCGGCGCTGGGCGGCGCTGGGTCGGGGCGCTTCCTCTGTGGTGCATTATAAAGTGATTGAGGCCGCGGGAGAGCGCCCATGGCCGCTGCGCCGTGCCGGAAGGGCAAGGCTGGCCCAGCGCCCGCCGCCGCGTTACCGAATAGGCCACGGCTTTTTCAACCGCCAATGACGCGTGGGAGGGCCGCGAGAAAATAGAAGCTAAATGATCTGCTGTTTCCTGTCACTTCGCGTTAAAAAATGATTAAAAAACCACTGCCATTTTTACTCAAATGTATACTTTTATTACATTGCAATACTCTTACTATTATCTCATTGACTTTAATTGAAGACATTGAATTCAAATATTAAAAAGAAATATAAGATGTCTATTTTTAGAATAATGCCGTATGGGCATTGCCTATGGACATGTCTACAGGCTTGGCTTATGGGCATGTCTATGGGTACAGTCCTATGGACATGACTTATGGGCATGACCTATGGCTATGGTCAACTGACATGTTCTATGGGCATGCTTTGGGCATGGTCTATCGGCATGGCGTACGGACACGGCGTACCATCGTGTGTCGCAGATTGTAAAACGAAGAAATCTGCTCGAACAGGCAGAAGCCAAATCGCTGGGATGGAAAGGGGGAGAGGGGAGGCATGGATGTTTGGGGTGTGCAAAATGGCTGACCTGCAAATTAAAGGAATACGAACTGATAAACACAATGTTTATACAAATTTTGGATATTTTCATACAAGGAAATTTTATATGACAAAATAACATGAAAGAAGAATACGAAGAAAAAACGAAATTCGGGTCATTGTAGAACATGTTTTTTATTACAATGTACGTGGTTTTTATTACAATGCATTTCGTATTTACGATTAGACATGAGTTATGATCAATCTGATTCAGCAAAGAAACCTTACCTTGAAGAGCAAAAAAATCTATGAATGGTGTTGGGAGTACTAGCGGCGTGGGGCGTGCATGATTGTTAATCAGGCACTGACCACTGTGAGCAGCCAAGGTCGACGTGGTGCACAGAGGAAGTCGGAGTGTTTGTGGGCATTTCACAAGCCGCGCGTCACGGCAGTCATGGACACAGGTGGGGGGACTTTAACATCAACCGATGGCTTGTTTCGAAATTCGGGTCTTCTTTTTCAAGGTATTTGTACGCTTACTTCAATATTTCCGTATGGAAATGAGGCCTCTGGATTATTCGCATTCGTTTGTCCCATTCATATGCAATGCATGCACTATGCTGCAACTTGGTCTAAAGTGGAATTGCGTGTTACAGGTTTCTTCCTCTCTCATCAGAAATCATTATAATGTGCTTAATGTGTTAGACTCGATTTGCATTACACGCTACTGAAATACTTAAGGAATTTATAAACAGTCACTAGAACAAATGCGTTTTAGAATTTCAAATTTACAAATATTAGTGTTTGTTTTAGTTACTATGATTTTGTTAACAATCGTTTGAAAATGTAAGATTGAAGGTGGCTTAAATATGCCAAAAAGAAGAAACCATCGCTTACAGATGGGCGAAAGTTGTTCTCAGTCAAGGAATATTTAATTTCAATACAGATATTCTCCGTGTAATCATTCTACCAAGAAAAACATTGCCGGATACTCTGAAACGATTATCATTGTGTTAGAACACAATCTAAAAGCCAATGCTAGAACTTAAATGGAGGCAAACTTTTATCGGAATTTTACTCAATGTTTAGATTACACAACCGGACTCTATATTGAGATTCAAAGCTAGAAAGCGACATTTGGTCTTAATGTTACAATTTAATAGTCGGGTTCGATGTTGCGACGTAATATTGAAATCGTATGTTGCAACTTAACGATTGAATTGAACATTAGGGATCCCTGATGCTACGAAATATTGCGATTAAATGTTTAGGCTTAATTATCGAACTTAACGATAGAATGAAAATGATAGTATTAATTATATAACCAATGTTTGATAGCAATGATCAAATGCATAATTTATATTGCAGACCTTAGCATCAGAACCTCGATCAATTTGCATAATAAATCAAAAGTTGCAACTGAAAATAACAGAAATTCGAGAACGGTTAAATTAAAGTCTAGGTCTTTTCTTTATAAAATTGATATTGTATATTGAAATAATATGAAGATTCTAAATGCATAATGACATTTATATTTTTATATAAGAAAATATTTAAGTCGAAGTCAAATTGTGTGCAATATTTTCGTTCTCTCTTCCTTTCTTTCTATCTTTCTTTCTTTTGTTCTTCTTTTCCTTCGTTCCTCGCAGAAATTGTAGTAACCTAGGGATAAAGGCTGGACATTTTCTCTGGAGATGAGGGAGGCATTTCGTACTCTAGAGAGGACATATCAAAGAACTGAAGGGTGAAACTCACTTCTTTCACAGACTAGATAAATCCTAAGAACGTTCATGAGAACATTTCCTTTTTAAATTTTATTGACTTGAGCATTTCCAACCGTGAAAATTTATAAAGAAAGTGTCTGAATATGGATTAATTGTCTCTGGAAGGAACACATTGTTACAAAGAGATCTCTACATAATAGTCACGATCGAAACGGGAAACGGTCTACTTAAGAAATCGGCTGTTGTAAGCCAAAATACAGCAAGATAGAAAAATAATTTGAGACAGGAAAGTTTTAATATTTTTCTTTGTGATGATGTGTGCAACTGATAGGTTATAAGTTAGAAAATTTCTTTGAACATACTAAACGTATTAACAAATTCACGAATATTTGATTGCTTGTACCTTGAGTAAAATAATAAATGGAACTAATTTTTGCCACATTGTTAGAGTAAAACAAGTTAATCACGATAAAACTTCTATTATTGATAGAAATCGATCGTGGAAAGTCTGATGTAAAGGTGCGCCTTTGTGCAATACCTCACAGAGTAGTGCATACAACGCATTTTTGAAACGGATGTTAGTTACTGTGTTTTGGCGTGATGCAGCCGAGACTGCAATTGAGAGGATCTAAAGAAACGGAAGTATTCGCACTTCTGTGTCTCTGATCGACTAGGGTTTAAGTCTCAACGTTAGCGGGTTTTCGACATTAGCTAGAAATTGAATTCAGCCGCTGTCTGGAGGAGAATCCTAGCGGCCGGCTGCTCTGATTGGCAGTTTACCGTGGAATCACCTCTTAATAACGGGCAAATGCAGGTGCAGTACCTTATCAAATGGACCATGTACCACGCACCATCTTTCTTTCATTTTGATTTTCCCCTCCTCTCTCCTTTCTCACATACCCACTTTACACACCCATACACCATCACATTTTACACTTGCATGTACTACGCTAACACACATGTTAGAGACTAATCGGGAGATTAAAGATTAGCCCTGCTGGGGTAAATACATGAAGGGAGGAAACCTTGCAAACTGTCGTGGAGGTCGGTGCCGGACCTCGCGTTCCAACTTCGGAAAACACCGCCACCTCCCGGGTCGTAACATGTCTTACATTTCCAGGACTTACAACCTTAGCGCGCCCGAAAACACCAAACGACCAATCAATTCGAGTATTCGCCCCGCACCTTCAAAAGTGTAAAATGTGTGGCTAAGAAGAGAGCTCATGCGGTGTCCGCTCAGAGATGTTTTCACTGTCACAGATGAGGACATCAAAGCGGGCAGGGGGACGATCGGCACCCCGGCGTCGGGGCGGCCCCGCGCCGACCTTCGCCCGCCTCGTGCGGCGCGGCCGCGACCGCCGCGGGAGCGTTGCCCCGGAGGCGGCCCGGGACGCCACGGGACGGGACGGGACGCGACGGGGAAGGGCGCCTGTGGACGCAGACAGGCGCGCTCCCGCCGTCCCCCGCGCTCCGCCGCGCCAACGCCTCGCCACGCCTCGCCTCGCCTCCACCAAGGCCCGCGCCTGCTCACATGACTGTTTCACTCCTCAAATCACCGGGAACGGTGGCTCAGTGCATCAACTGATGTTACTGCAGTGACTGTCCGGGAGGTCCTAGCTTCGAGACCCGACGGCCGCAGGATTTTGGACACTAGGTTTCAAGCTAGGTCGAATTCAGTCGCTGTCTGGACGATAATTCTAGCGGCCGGCTGCTCTAATCGGTAGTTTTCCGTGGTTTATCTCATCAACACCAGGCGAATGCCGGGGCAGGCAGGAATGGCCCTAACAAACGGGCCACGGACCGCGCGCGACCTTTCCTTCCTCTTCCTTGTCCTATCCCCCCTAAAATACACACACACTTACACTAACATGCACTACACTACCACACATGCAGGGAGATCAGTCGGGAACTTAGAACTTGTCCCGGCTGGAGCGGTGTCCCTCTGGTGGGAGATACCTGTTTGGGGAAACCCCATTAGTCGACTTTATGTCGGCGCCGGATCTCGCCATCCAGTGGGGGAAGATCACAGCTACTTCCCAAGGAAAACATGCACTACACTTACGGGACCAATGACCTCGTTAGCTGACGCGTCCAGAATCAGTAATCAATCAATAAAACAAACTCCTCAAATCGCCCTTTTGGCAAACAGTACTGTCTGCGTTCCTTGGTTTTGAGGAAATTATGTTTGCCTCCGTCTGAAATTCGCGATTTGTAACGGAAATATAGAAAGTTACGTATCCTAGTGTATTTTATACGTTACATTTCTTCGTTTTTAGGAAATTTCGTATACCTCCCTCTGAAATTTGGTATTTATAATGTACTTATAGAATGAAATGGGTGCTATTGTATTTCATATTCTGCGTTACTTTATTTTCAGGATATGAAGTGTACATTGCTTTGAAATTCGGAATTTATAGTGGAAATCGTGAATGGTTCGTGTCCTACTATGTTTCATACAAGTTCTCTGGCAAATAGGAAGAAGAATGTCCGAAACAGTTGAAGATGAGTGATGCAAAAGCGACACATTTTTATGAAGCAGAAAATATATAACATTTATATGATTTTATTGCCTGGTATTAATTAAAATGCTGAGAAGAACGAGTGTAGAGTAGATATCAGGGATGCAATTTATATCGTAGAAGTGCACTAAGATCTGGCTTCAGCAGATTATGTCATTTTAGGAAGTATAAGGACTGTACAGGTGTCCCCTCATAGGATTCTCAATTGCCGATAAAAATATTATCTGAAAATTAATGAAGATAAAGATTGTTCATAAAGGAAACCCAATGTTGCAGCGCAGTTTCAAGACACCTGAGAGTGGAGCACCGCAAATTTACAGTATTGAAATTACTTGTAATTATTCGAAGGTTTCATAACACAAACAATTCGTGTAGATTCGTATAGATCTTTCTTAATATAAGGTTCGAGTCCTGACGGCGGCAGGATTTTCGACACTAGCTTTTCAGCTAGGTCAAATTCAGTTGCTGTCTGGAGGAGAATTCTAGCGGCCGGCTGCTCTGATCGGTAGTTTTCCGTGGTTTCTCCGATCAACACCAGGCGAATGCCGGAGCAGTACCTTACCATACGGGCCACAGACTGCACGCGATCTGTTCTTCCTCTTCCTTATCGTATCCTCTCCCCTTAAACCCACTCTTACACTAACATGCACTACACTACCACATATTCAGGGAGACCGGTCGGGAGCTTTGAGCTTGTCCCGGCTAGGGCGGTGGCCCGCTGGTGGGAGAGTCTTGGTTAGGGGGAAACCCCACTAGCCGACGGTAGGTCGGCGCCGGATCTCGACGTCCAGCGGGGGAAGATCACCGCCATCTCCCGAAAAAAAATGCATTACACTAACAGGACTAATGACCACAGTAGTTGACGCGCCCGGAAACACGAAAAAATCAATCAATCAATTTCTTAATATAAACTTCATTACTTATTGAAGAACAACCTTCACGAATCGATGATAAAATAGGGGTAGATGACGATCAAGTAGTTTAGAAATAGCAGACCCTGCGAATAGAAATGGAATTCTGTCGCCTTCTATGTTCAAAGTAAATCCACAACACACACTTCTTACACAACACAGATTAAGTGGGTGCTGTAAACGACTATTGTTACTCTAAATTCGCGGTTATACATTTTTTATATGATATACAATATGAAATTATCACTTGTTTCAAACGCTGAAACTAGGTGTCACAAATATCCAGAAAATAGCTTCGTAGGTAACATTTCACCTTTGAGCTTTATGGAGTTCTCACTTGCAGAACGATAAATAAATAAAAAAATTATATTTTGTCTTAAAAAAACTGAATAGAAATAGGCATGCGACAATTTATACAATCCAATTTGATATGAAAATCATCATGTAAGAAGACGATTTGACGAGACAATAAGAAAACCTTAAGCGTGGCGCTGTAGTTTTTGGATAATACGATTTGGAAGTATTACGAAGCTGAAAGTATATCCGGTAACTTGAATAAAATGTGTCTCGTGTGTGTGACGCGTTTAAAATGTGTGCCGCATTTATTATCCAATAGTGTTAATCGTGTAAAATCAGTGGAGGATCAAAACAACAGGAAATAGGGAATTTCTCACTAATACTGGGAATTCAGAAAAAGTGTCCAGCTATTATTATTATTTTTATTGCTGAAGATCTTTTCGATCGCGTCACGATCATCATCGGAGCTAATCAGAAAATATATACAAAAATCATTAAAATACTAATTAAAATATGGAATTGAATATATAAAATTAAAATTGAATATATTCCTGAGAAATATCATTACATTATCATAGAAGAACATCACATAACCAACGACATCTTTATCAAAATCTGGGTGTTTTGAGTAAACACTTTTAAAATACTACTTAGTTACTTTAGAATGTGCAATTAAAATACTACCTATTTATTAGCAGCTTCGATCCACTAAATTTGGTCATCTCTTGACCTGTGGACATGTAGTATCGATTCACACTCATACATCGTTCGTGAAGCTGTCCTATTGTTATGAGAAATCATAGTACATTCTCACATGCTTGCAGCATATTCTCAAGTGTACATAACAGCAAATTGCTCCTACAAATATACTAAACAATACATTGATTGATTGTTTAGTGATTCCGATTCAGATAGCGTCAACTACCGAGGTCATTGGTACCGTAAGTGTAGTGCATGTTTTTCATCAGGAGGTGGCGGGGATCTTCCCCCACAGGATGGCGAGATCCGGCGCCGAGCGGGGTTTTCATCAACCAGGTATCTCCCAGCAGCAGGGCACCGCCCTAGTCCGGACATGTTTTAAGTCCCCGACCGGTCTCCCGGCATGTGTGGTAGTGTAGTGCATGTTAGTGTAAGTGTATGTGGGAGGGGTGAGGATAGGACAATGAAGAGTAAGGAAAGAGTGTGTGCAGTCCGTGGCCCGTTTGTTATGGTACTACTCCGGCATTCTCCTGGTGTTGATCGGCGGAACCACGGAAAAGCTACCGATCAGAGTAGCTGGCCGATAGAATTCTCCTTCAGACAGCGACTGACTAAACAATAGAAAAATGTGTGGTCCTGTGAACTTTGATAAAAATATTAAAGAGTTTAGAATTGAGCTTTTCTCATAGTATATAAAAATTGAATTTTTAGGTAGCTTTCAATGTATATTTCACGCATTATTCAAATAAAAATACAGAAATGTTCTAGCAAAACCGATAAAAACTAATAGCGAACAGCTTCTACACTGTCAAGGTCCCAATTTACTTTCTATTCTCCAGGATTAGCTCATCGCGTCACCATGTTCCTACCACTCACCTCTGAATTCTCCAACAAGCAGAGGCCAAGGTCAGGAGTCATGTCATAAAGATGCCTACCCGAACTTATCAAATACGGTGGGGACGCTTAAGTGTAGAGACAACCATCAATGTCAAAAGGTTTGCTAAACTGCAGACACAACTAAACTGAAGGTGGTAAGCGAGCATTCTTATTAGAAGAACAGCCAGAGAAACTACACCAATATATCTACAGAAAATGCATCGTGAAGGACATCATTAAAAAAAACGATGAGAAACCATTGCACTTGAATACGTCATTAACGTACTTTAATCATTTTCGAAAATTACATCTTTTCGAAATATTCACAGGAAAGGAATAAACGTGGCATTTCACTTAACATAATTTATGTCTTGTGGAATGGCAATGCAAAAACAGCGAAATGTGAAATCCACGATACAGTCAGATGCCAGACGATAGAGAAAATGGCGACCACGCATAAATATCCCAGGCAGTCGATTGACTATAACTCAAGAACTTCACGTGGGAGAGCGAAAGGCCGAAGGTTAAACAGGACATAAGGAAACAGACGCCACTAAGAGACCCGGCCCATTAAAATTACGACAGAACACTACAGATGGAACAGAAAGGCAACGACGAGGAAGGCGGGTAGGCAGGCAGGCAGAAGGAAACGGAAGCCACGATAAGGATCAATTACGAACAATGAGCCGAAACCTCGGCGCGCTTGGCACATGCGAGCGCTGGCACCTCGGCACGGGCGCTCCAAGTTTGGGGGCAGATTGCTTCAGCGAGCGGTCGCGTGTCGCGCTGTGGGAGTGGGGCGGGGCGGGGCGGGGCGGGGCGGGGCGGAGCGGAGCCGAGGGAGCCAGCCAGCGAGCGTGCGAGAGACGAACGCGCGCCGCCAGTCGCTTATATGGCCAAGCGGCCGCGTAAAGGCGGATCACTTTCTCCCGCTCCGCAGCACCTACGCGCGCGCAGGCTCAACCTGGCACATCTCCGCGCAGCCGCCGGTCGCCGTCCGCAACCCTTCCCCTCCCCTCCCCTTCCATCCCTACCACCCCTACCCACCCGTCACTGGCACGTCACAGGCGCGTCCCCGCCGCGCGCACAGCCACCGGTCACTCCCGAACAATGATTACGCCTCGTTGTTACACTGCTCCCTCACAAAGCCTTTCTTTAATACAAGAAATCTATTTTTCATTAGCTCTTTCATTAATGACGTATTTCATTTTTTTAAATATTAAAACTTTTCACGTAATTTCCACAAATGTTTACAAAATTGAACAAGATTTTCTCAATAAAGGCTCCATTTTTATTTTTTAAGTTATTTATTTTTATTTATTTACTTCTCTATTTGTTTATTTCTCTATTGATTTATTTATGCTCAAATAGAGCAACATTTGTGATGAACAAACATAACCGCTCTCGAATTTCGAAAATTGCAGTAGTTCAGTATTCCTCGACACTCTTCTTAAAGTAAAGTATTAAAGAAAGATATTTATTTCTTAATGCATTGCATTCCTCAATATTGTAATTATTAGCTTTAAATAATTTTATGTACACTTTTTAAAAAATATTAGCCGTTTTCGCATAATTTTCAGTTATATCATTTGAGTTTTCCCAGTGATGGGTATTAGAATTAGCAATTGTATTAGAATTAGTATAGTATTAGAATAGTATTAGTATAGAAAGTATTAGAATAGCAAGTGAAATGTTATAATATTAGGTAACCGTTAGCAATAACCGGAGATGAATCTGCTGTTGTAGCATGTAGCTTTTCGTGAGTCGATTTTTAACTTTAATATTTCACGTCTGAATTAAGTGAAGTATACGCCTTTCGAGAGGGATACAGGGTGTCAGATATACTGTTTCAAATCTCAATTAGTGTACATACTTAATGACAAAAATTGTATGTCCCTTTTTATTGGATGCCCGAACAATTGTAAAATAATTTACTCTTGTGTTTGTTTTTGAAGGTGACATTTGATTGTTTATCCGTGCCATATGAGTTAACTTACCACAGTTTCACACGGAGAAAGCTCATCAGGATTCTACTATGACAGAATCTGTCTACTCTTCAACACGATATTTTAACACGTAAAAACTGGGGAATTTATCTGCGTCCATATGATGAATTCTTCTTTGTGTTTCTCACATCCGTCAAAGTCAAGAATGAAAAAAGGAATAACGCAGTGAGACTGAGCACGACTTCCCCCAGAAGAAAGAAATTTCGTGTCTCGACCGCATGTTTTTTCTAGAAAGTAAATAGTGTACACTTTAAAGCAAAGTGCTAGCGCCAAATAAGTCGATATGTAGATTTTTGGCAACAGGTCCCTGTAGGAATATAGTATTCTCTTGAATGCATTTGAATTGATCATGTTGATGTTTTGGGGAATGAAATGCTACAGAGTTCACTACGTATGCTTAAAATATTTCTTCACAAATATTCTTTTTTTTCGATCTCATCCTTTCGAGCGTCAATAATACAGCAGAATCATACATTCCCGTCCAAGTATTCTATGAGAAGCAAGGAAGCACAGTTTAATAGCGTACCACACCTGCGCAAGGTTGCATATGCCCATCAAAAATTACAATTCTCTGTGGCTTTTGAGATGTCCCCACATGCTACTCGTATGTCATTATTATCAAGGGTACCATAGACATTGTCAATTCCACAGTCGACTTCATTCGGAAAGTAATTTTATTGCATTATTGATTTGCATCGATTCACAATAACCTGTTTGCATCTGCTAGTTGCCATTTCAACTCATACAGAGATGTCATAAGAATTATTCATGACACAATGAGCGCATTTACACTTGTCATCTCAAACAGACTCATGCCAAGAAGTGGAGAAACATCCATCTTGAGGTTGGCATTAATGCCAGAATTTTCAAAACTCAAATAACAATGGAGATCTGCCAGAAACGCTGAATGTCATTATCATGGATTCAAATTCCGGAGCAATAGGACGTGTAGCACCAGAAATCTCGGTATAAACAACTAGTCGGCGATAAGTTTTCCTCCCATTGGCCAGTTTCGAATATAAGTCTCCCAGAAGTAAGTAATAATAAGGATATTACTGCGAATGCATCCTACTGCTAGGGGCAGCTAAATGGAAAATTGAACAGTTGCACGAACATATGATTTATTACAAATTAGAAAAAATAAATTGCGACGCTTGAAATACCTCTGCTAAACGGACAATACCGAAATTAACCTTTGAGCAAAAGGTGGCTGCGAGATTTTTCCGCGCACGGTGCTGTTAACGTTGCGATCTTGTCATTCTCTTCAACAGGGTACACTCTCTTCAACTCGGCGCGGCCGCGGGCATAGGCTGCCCGCCGTCGGCACCGACGCCGTCTCCACGGTCACCGTCGTCTCCGCCCGCTCCACTGCAGCTGCCGAGCCGCGCTCGCCAAGCACCTGGCCGCCGCTACGCGCCGCGCCGCGCCGCGCCGTTCGCAAAGAGCGAACATAAAGGCGCGACGTGCTTCTCGGGAACCAACGCAGCCGCAGACGCCGCAATCAGGGGACTCCCTGTGGCCACTCGGCCTCCCGCGCGCACCGGCCTTCTCATTAGCCACTCCGGACCACCATTTTGCGAGAAAACCGTCCCTTTCTGCAACCATTCTACGCTTTTTTGGATTACTTTCCTTTTCCCTCGACACTTGTCTCCGAATTCCTCACCTCATCCTGAGTAGCAAGATACTGGAAGAGAAAATTGTCGAAGGCTTATTATAAACAAGAATAATCATAATCAAGAGGAGGTAGGAACAAGTGAAACATCAAGCGAAGTATCGAATAACCACGGCTAAGTGGCGAATAGCATAGCTATCCAACCATAACCATGGCAAATAGTATAGCTATCGAATAACAATAGCTAGCCACAGTATGGTGGGGAGTAAGGAGCTAGTTACGGAGAAAAGATAATGCGCGTCGAGCAAGTCGAGAAAAACGAGCGAGGCAGCGAGCGAGGGGCAGCGCGATAAGGCGAAGAAAGCACGAGAGGAAAAGAGCAGATCGGAGATGAGCAGAACCGGAAAGAAACGTGGAGGGGATGGGGTGGGTGACGAGGAGACAGCGGGGCGGGGCGAGGCGGGGCGGCCGCGGGTCGGGCGGGGTGAGGCGGGGCAGCGGCCTTCGCGGGCGGTGCTGGAATGCCGGTCGGCCGCCGCCGCCGCCAGCGCGCGTGGGCGCCTCGGCGGCGGCGGCGGCGGCGGCGGCGGCGGCGGCGGCGGCGGCGGCGGCGGCGGCGGCGGCGGCGGCGGCGGCGGCGGCGGCGGCGCGGGGGCCGACGGCCGCGGTGGCCGTGGAGGCCGCGGGGCCTCGCCGCAGTCCTCCTCCTCCTCCTCCGGAGAGGACGCAGGCGGAGCCAAGTCCGACGCCGCGCCGCGCGAGGCGCTTCTAGAGTCCGGCAAGTTGCGGAAGGTGTCGGGGAGGCCGGCCAACGTAACACGAGGGAGCGGGTTTTGCGACACTCATCTAGCCGGACCATCGGTGCACAAGAGGAGGGACACATCCAAACAATTGTCATTTCTCAGGAGAACAGTTTTGGCCTGGGGGAAACCGTTGATTTCGCGGTCAAAGACAAAATGTACACCGGCAGTCTAGTGATCTATTTTTATAGAATTTTTAGTAGTAAAATACAAATCACAGTGTGCAGGCCTTTTTATCTGTAAAATACACCATTTGCTTACTTCTCCACTTATCAAAAAAAAAAAAAAAATAGTAATTTTTTAGTTACGTCACTGTTGTGCTCCGGCGACATCAGCTCTACGTTACTACGTTAAACGCTCTACATGTTGAAGACAAATTTAGTGATGAGAGCGGGCAGGGCCCTGCGATGAAGAATAGCACCGTACAGAAATAAAAATTGTGAGTTGGTTTTCGTTAGGAGTTTTGTCACACCACATAGTTCATGAAGAGTTGCAGAAAGGTGGCTCGCAGCAGTACCACATTGAGGCAAACCTACTGCTACCTACGAAGATTAGCTGGATGGCCGAAGAGTATAATAAAGAAAGTGAAAGGGTGGACGTGCGTGACAACCACGGTTAGCGTATCGGACTGTTGTGCCCGAGTTTGCGGGTTCAAACCCGATCGATGCCGTGGATTTTTAAAGGCAAAAAATCCTTCGTATGCCTTCCTTCGGAGGGGAAGTAAAGCCGGATGTCCCATGGAGTAGATTTACTGCATGTAAAAGATTCACAAGCCTAAATGAAGCCTCTGAGCTAAATTCAAAATGCCTGTTTCGTCGCCCAAGTAATACTTTCTTTCATCCCTAGTAGGTGAAAGGAGCGTAGCGAAATTTGCGTGGTTAGACGGAAGAGCGGGCCTGATGGCCCGAGTCTCGCCACGTAAAATAAGGCATTAACAAACAAACAACCACTTTAATTCTCAAATTTATCAATTTACGAATCAAGAGTAAAAAAATGCAATCGTCTCAAATAAATCTTAATTTTTAATCTTAATCTTATTTTCACGATGATTTGGTTATCGCAACATTAAAATTAAAAGGAAAGAAATCCAAAAGGATAGAGTAGGAGGGTAGGAAAAATCAGCCCCATCAGCTCAACTACGCATTTAACAAGATAAATCAATTAATCTGATTTCTGTAAACAGCCTGTGTGTTATTACACATAAATACTCTATAAAATAAACTCGTGTACTTCTCGCATAAAATAGTGCAGAATGTAGATGATGATGGAAACCGGAACATGAAATTAAGGAACGCTGCTTACCTGACTAATTTCTCCCGTTTCTATCAGCTTAATTGCACAAAAGAACAAATATCAAACCTTGCGCATCCCAACGTATTTGAGAAATTAAAGAAGCTAGATACAGTAATAAACTTTGAATTCACACAGTTCAGTTAACTGTTTGCACTTTTCTGCTCTTCCTTTTTTACTGTGTATAATTATTATTCACAGATAAACCCGTGTGCGTATCTGAATCACGAAAACTTCTGTATAGGCCAGATTACGATCAGCTGTTTGAAAGAAAGTGATTTACCATTATTTTCTCCAAAACCAATAGATCATTATTCGCCATTTGCCGACGTAGACATCTTGTGTGTACGTTAGCGATTAGTTAATAACGATCTAATGGCCATGGAGAAAACAATGGCAAAACACATTCTTTCAAAAACCAAACCACAACCACATTGAAGACGGATTGTCAGTGTGATTATGTGGTGCATTAGCTTTGTTTCACCATCCAGGCATCAATTATTTCTAAAGACCAATTCCCTGGTTCAATTGTTGGCCTAAAATATGAGAGTCATTCCATTTCGTACATCTTCACACTTGTATGCCATCTGTATCACATAATTAAGGGCCGGAAGTTTATAAAAAATCATATTTTTTATTAGCTTTATAATATGCTAATTATAAAATGTTCACAAAGCACAATCAAACGAACAGAAATTCGGTGATTTTATATAGCATATTAGTGCACATTTAGTGCATTTTGTGTTAATGCATCATATTTCCATTATATTAAAGTTATTATTAATATTTTATTGCTTTTTGTTCTTAATTTGGCATATTTCTCTTGGAATTTCAATTAATATGCGTATTTATCTTCTCAAACCGAAATGTGTTCTTCACAAATGTGAATACACATGCTATTCTTAAGAAATTGTAGGAATGTCTTTCGTTCGTTGCAGCAGTATTTGTCTGAACGTTTAGATAATATCATGGCACTGGTATTCGGAAACGACTTGTCCGATTATGAATAATGTGATAAATTATCTTTTAATAAAGAATTTGTAGCACTGAAATTGATACTTCAACGATGAAACAGACGAAATCATTATATTTACTTTAAAAAATATCGCTGGAATACTAACAAGTAAAGACAAAAGTGCAAAATTAATTGTTAAAATAAAAAATTGGTAATTATTCATAATTACATAAAACTTAATTGTTAGAGCATATTTCATTAGTACATATACACATTTTACAAATGATAGAGCATATTTGCATGGATATTTCTCTTTTTGATGCAGCATTAACTTCCGAGCCTTACACATAACCACATTGCACAACGAATTGGAATGTGCATACAGACGACGAGAGCACAGGTCTCGGATCGCCTGTGCGTCGCCGCACTGCACCTCCTCTTGGTCGCGCACTCGAGCACTTCCGCGGCTTGGCTCGGCTCCGTGGGCCGCTGCCACGGTCACTGTCGTGCTTTGTTCTCCGTTTCGCTCCGCGGGCGGATGTAGGCCGCGGCTGCTCTGCAATACCTTTCCACAACCTGGGTATTGTTTTTTGTCCCCATTGTCTCCCTGCCACGTGGTCATCTTGATGGTCATGGCCATCAGTGATGAAATTGTCATCCTTGTCTAATTTTATGTAATTATGTTCCTCTGCTTCTTTTTTAGTCTCATGGCTCAAGTGTTTTGGTCTTTTAGTCCTCGACCTTACCCCCTATTATTTTCTCCTGAATTTTCAGCTTCTACGAATGAAAGTCTCTGTTCTCTGTTTTTATATTTTGTTTTACGTAGTCTTCTGGCTACCGGACTTAATACTCCCTATTGAGAAAGACCGTCATTTATGGGCTGTATTACAATTATTTTTGAACTTGTGTTTTTTTTCAGATCCATTTGTAAATATTCAAGATTAATTTTTAAAAAAATATGAAATAATCTTGATGTTTAAGAAACAACAAAGAATAGTTCAAAGACATGGTATAATACTCAAATAAAATTTATTTTGAAAGAATTTGAAGTATTAGTTTGTTTCGGACAGTTTGAAATGGTGGTGAACACAAGATCCATTAAAATACCATGACTATGCGCTTAATGCGTGTGTGGCATAGTGACTCCTGAATGACAAACTGACAAATGATACGAAAGGAAAGTCTCTCCATCTTCGTCAGCGGTCGAATAGGGGTGACCGGAGCTACATGATCGCCAGGGTTAAGTGATCAACCGACGTTTTCCATAACTGTCTGCCATTGAACTGGTCTTAGTGTACATGTCACGACAGATGAGTGCATCACAGCTGGAGTTTGGTTGAATTATCTCAATAGTTTCTACGTGTAAAACGTACTTGTTTGCGGGTGTGAAAAGTTCATTCATGTTGCTCGAAAAGTTATATTCTCAAAGTTTTTGTACCATTAAAGATAACAGGCGAGTGAACATTATTGCAGGGTTCTGAATAATCATGGCAGTCTAAACGTCAACATTTCCAATTTTAAGAACAATCGAGCTGACCTGGATGGCCGAGGTGGCTAAGAGCGAGTACCGACTCAGCGATTCGGTCCGAAGGGTCGCGGATTCGAGTCCCGCCTTGGGCATGGCTGTTTGTCCCTTGACTTTGTAGGTGTTGTCGCGGAGGGCCTCGCGTTCTGCTGACCCCAGATCAGAGAAGCCCGCAAGTGTTTGTCTAGTGTATGGTCGAATATGCGTCCCTTCGGGACGTAAAGGGCAACCGGCTGTTGGCTAGATAAAAGCCCTAGGAAAAAAAAATCGAAAATGAAACGCACATTTGCGGCAAAAATATCAGAAAGGTAACTAACTAAAATAGTTAATTCAAGTTCAGTCTTTATTCCAATTAAAACTGAATCAGAACGTCAGTTATATGGAATTGATTTTTGGTGCAAAATGTTCACCATATCTAAATGTAGAAAAAAGTTACGATTGAAGCGTGAGACTACAACTTCTGCACTTCAACTGTGGAAAGGAATTATCTTTATTACTTTTCTATTTTCTAATAGAGGAAAACGTCGTTTTCAGTAGGAATATCTTACCGTTTTCAAGTGGAATTCAGATAAGGTAAAATTGTAGTACAGATTCAAGTAAGAATTAGAATTACGTAAAGGCAAACAAACAGTACAAATTGTCAAAAAGTTTTTAATAGACGAAAAGGATATGGTATGTTTACGGACAGCAAAAATAATTGAATCAAAAACCAAAGTTCTAAAATAAAAGAAACATCTTCACATGCGAGAATATAAAACATAATTCGATCATTTTCGTTAGTTGGTAGAAATGAATCAGGTCAAAATAAAATTATTTACAAATAAATACACTATTATACCTACTTTTAGCACAACATATTGTATTTAATACATTATTACCTAACATCAGAATTCAAGACCCATTATCTTTCAAGAAATGAGAGAAATATTTTTACCTGTATTTCAGCTAAATAAGAGGTTATACGGCAGATGATTATACATTGTGTAGCTACAGTATGTAATTTGATTCAATGATTCAATAATTCAATGATTGTCGTAACTGACTTCATTAAAATCGTTTACATTTTTTGTGAAAATTACGATTGAAGAAATGCTGACCACTTAACCTCTTTCCCCTACTTTATAGACTTAACGGATCTCAGATAAACAACTAGTATAATTACCGTGCCTGCTACGGTACACAGACTGTAACCTGGTCATATCGTTTAGATTACAAAAGTAGGCTATTGAGAACAAAGTGCCGTATGGTGGTGTTAGGGACAAAGCCCATTAAGGGGGTAAAGGTGATCATCGCCGTATCGGATGACAGGGAACTAAGCTTCTTTTGAGAATACAGGGGACTAAGCGCGTAACCGTAAGAAGATATAAGGACTCTTCCCAGTATCGGGTAATAAGACTAAGCGTCATACGGAGATGCAGGGAGCTAAGCTTCGTATGTAATTATAGAAGAACTAAGTGCCGCCAACGGGGACCATCAACCTACCGGGCAATAGGATACTAAGGGTAGTATAGTGTCGTATAAACTAATACCCGTAAATGGGTTTAAGGGACATATAGGAAAGTAGGAGTCCAAGCGACGTGTTAGGATTTAGGGAGCTAAGTATGGTGGGGGTAATGAGGCCGAGAAATCGGATTTTTGGGGACGAAGCACATGGCGATTCGTGAATTACCTGCAATAAGCGTGTACCACGATAAGGTTTGTATAAGGCTCTATCGCTGCCTCGGATTTTAGGTTAATAACATCACATGGAGTTGCAATACATCCCTCGTTTGGTTTACCATCCCACATTCTTGTATTTTACCAGGGGATTTTTCACTCTCCCGGGGTGGGCACTTGAGCAAGGCTCTTATGCGTATGCCCCTTGGATGTACTGTACAAGTACACTGTTAAGCCGTTATCCCGGAACGCCGGGACACACTGCAAGCATCTACCCATAACCTGGTTCGGAGTGCCCCGCCAACTTGAGGTTTACGAACTTTCTGTGTTGGTACCACAAACACCTTGTTCAAAGTCTCTCTTTAATATCTATTAATATCGGGCCCTGCCAAGACAAATTCAAGAGCTCAACTCCCGGGGTCACACACGGTGGCCCCGAGCCTCCAACCCGTCTCCTCACTGCGGTCCTCTTTGCCCGAGGAATCTGGGCACCCGGGCGGGATATTGTAATTCCCCGCCAGGACTTCTCTATGTGGAACCACAACACAGGTCCGAGTAGTGATGGCAAATTCTACCAAAACATCGCTACATCGCTAAAGGGTTTTCGATGTCGATGAAAACATCGACGAGAAATCATCGATGTTTAAAACATCGATGTTTTATTTATAGACTAATAAACATGATAGTTTCTTAACCATTTTTAATTACAGTACGTAAAAGGGATATGTTTTATTGTTTCATTACCAGCATGTCAGTAGTACGTATAAATTATAATGGAATGCAAAGAATAAAATTAACAATAGAGAACATCGTGTTTTGATATCGATTTCGTGTTTCACTGTCGATTCAAGCAATGACACGTCTGGTGATAACATACATTAATAAAACGAGCAGCTCCCAAACTTCCTCAGATTGCACAGTCGAAATGTGTAGCGTGATAAAGAGGATGACGCAAAACAACGATATTGCTGTTGACTGCTGCTACTCTACAACGTGCTTAAACCCCTTTATTTAAAAAAATTACAAATAAAGAAAACCATCGATGTTTTTGCAACAAAATATCGATGCGAAGAAAACAACGAAACAAAAATATCGATGTTTCTGAAGTAAAACATCGATATTCTAAAAACAAGGATTTTTTTGCCATCCCTAGGTCCGAGACCCCAATTTCGCCGGTCGGGTCGTATGGTGAATACACATGAGGACGCAGGTTTGCGCGGCCGCAGTCAGTAACTATAGTTTGTTATACATATACTTTCCACCGTATGTGGGTATAGGGCACCAACGCGGTATCGGGTCGCAGGGGCCTAACGGGCGTGGGGGCACCTTTCAGCGTGGCCGGCGTGCGCGCAAAGGCGTGCGTGCGCGTGCGTGTCGGCTCGTGCGACCGTCGTGTGACCGCCGCGTGCGGGCGCCGACGCTGACGCCGTCGCGATAGCGCGGCGGGGGCGGGGCAGCTGCGGTGGCGACCCACTTCCTGGTCTGACGGCGTCGCGGTGCGGGCGATGAAAGCGCCGATGCGAAGCGCGGCGACGAGCACCGCGCCTCGGCCGCCGCGGCGCCGTCGGGTTGTTGCCGCGCCGACCAAGTCGACGCGAGATCCTCGGCGAACCACGCGTGTGAGAACGACGAAACGGCGCACTGGGAAAGGTGGCTCGGGGCATCAACTGATGTCAGTGCAGTACCTCTGACCGGGAGGTCCTAGGTTCGAGTTCCGTCGGTGGCAGAATTTTAGAGACTAGCTAGATAGCTGGGTCGAGTTTTGTTGTTGTGTGGAGGAGAATTCTAGCGACCGGCTGTTCTGATCGTTAGTTTTCCGTGTTTTTTTGATCAACACCATACGAATGCCGGGACAGTACCATAACAAACGGGCCACGGACCGCGCGCGATCTTTTCATCCTCTTTCTTGTTCTATACTCACCCCTTACACATACATTCACCCCCATACACTTACATGCACTATACTAACGCTCATGCCAGGAGACTGGTTCGGGAACTTGTCCCGGTTAGAGCGGTGTCCCGCTGGTGGGAGAAACTTGGCTGGGGAAAACTCGCTAGCAGACGGTAGATCGGCGCCGGAGATTACCATCCGGCGGGGAAGATCATCGCCACCTCCCCGAGAAAAAAACACACTACACTGACGGGGCTAATGGTCTTTGCAGTTGACGCGCCCGGAATTTTTCAATCAAAAATGAAACGGCACGAGGGGTAATATTAAGCTGCAGAAAACGTTACTCACTCCCCCACTTCAGCAACGTAATTCATAGTTTTGACGTATTGACATTAAATAGGTTGCTTTTTTAATCGAGAGAGCAAGTTGATTGTGTGCGCTCTAAGCTGAGGATATTTTTAATTTAAAGAAATTGTCTTTTACGTTTCTTGGGTTTCTGCTCTGTCAATGTGCTTCAACATTCTCTAACAATGTTTCAATAATATTTTAGTGAGTAGAACGAAATTCCATGCTTGGATTGTATCAAATTAGGCAATAAGCCATTAAACTAGCTCGTCTATATAGAGCTGATTTTTTGTATTCATTATTTGCCTATCAATACAGGGTAATGTGTTGTTGGACTAATGTGGATAATAAAATTGCAATTATTTTTGCAACATAGAAAATCGATAAAAATATGGTTAAAATAAAAAAAAACAGTAAAACGTTTAAATGAAGTTAGCAAAATACAAAAGAAGATTTCAGTTACCTCTATACTCAATTTTCTATTACATATTCCTCTTCCAATTCTCCTTTTCCCTTCTCAACTTCCGTCGTTTACTGCCCGATGTAACCGGTACCATCAGGAGCTAGAGAAAGTTCAGACGAGGCACGTGATTTATAGAAAGACTTGTGTTAGCCAAAGGACAAGCCTCCAAAGTAAATAAACATGATGTGTCCTGACAACTAGACTGAAATATTCATGCTTTGTTCCAAATTCAAGCCAATTCGTTTTGAACAGTCACAAGGTATTATTTTCCAAGAACGTTCATGTGAATAACTAATGGGAAGCGTGCTTCACTAAGAAACTGAAAATTAGTATAAAGTGTTTTCGTTGTGCAGTGGAAGTTGCGCAACGACTCGGTTTTCTCCTTTCTAGGAGCAGTAATGGAATTGTTTCCGCCTGTGCTGCCCCCGTTGCGTTCTTTACTTTGGCGTTACGTATATGGTGGGGAGGACTGGGCACAATGCCTGACATTGCTCGACCATGTTTCACCCGACAGCAAGATCAGATAGCATCTAGACCCAACTACTTAAATGACTCACGAGTAGCCAGTGCACTCAAGCACGTAAAATAGCACTCCCATATAATTAGTGTAAACTGAAAAAAATGTATTAGACGTGAATTGTGAAACATTTAATTTTATTTAGACCGATGTCACAACCCCGTTTACTAGGTCACATTATCAATTTTTCTTTCCAGACCTGTCTGATAACAACAAAGAAATACCGAAAAATATTTTCAATGGTGATCATTGTGGTAAAGAAAAAATAGAATACAAATGTAAGGTTTATTGATAGATTTGGTTATTCTGTGTTCTTCGGTAGAGACAACCGTGTTAAATAAACTGTCGAAGATGACAAAAAGTCTTTGACGGATTTCAGCGAAACTAAGAGCTCTAAAAAGAAAAGTAAATGTTACTCATGAGACTGTACTCTGATGCATTAATATTACATTAAAATCATTTTCAGTTTCAATCAAAATTTCATTAAATGTACGTAATTGCCCGCTAAAGATCCTCAGTTACATGGAGACTTGGATGCTCTATCAAAAACTATTTTTTCGACTGTTACGGACGTTGAAGAGATCATAAGAACCAAATCGATTTACGTGATATATTATTAACTTGTATCACAGTCTTGAGTGGTTAAATAATTAAAATGGATGAAATATAATCTAAAAATCTGAAATATTGCATATTTGAGTAAATTGAATTTGAGAATTTTCTTTCACAGACTAAACAATGACAACAGAGCCCAAATGCGCACGTGAAATATATTAGTCCGTAACAGGTAAATAACATGTTAACATCTATAATTATTTCCAATGCGCACAGAAATTGAGGGAAAGCTAAGAACCCGCCAGCCATTTGAGGGGTACCTACAGTTATGTAGGAACGTAGGAACTCGGGACAAATAAAAGAATGTAAGTTTCGATTAGGAGCAAAAACCATAACATTTTATTGTATAGTTGCGCCTATTCTCATACTGCACGTATCGTTGCAATTCTCACACTCAGTGCGTTACTATTTACGCGCAACTGACTTTATACAACAGCAAAGTTCCAAGAAAGATAGCATCCGCCTTTAAATATTTGCTAATCATGTGTTGCGTTTGGATCATCAACTATTTCGATATTCCTAGTAAGAAACTAATTATTGAACAGTACAGTGCATACTATACAATGTTATTGCAAATTCCTTAAGTCTGTTTTTTCTGAAAAAAATAATTTATTTCAGGTTTAAAAGAAAGTTTTTGTTGTTCCTCAGCAGTGTGCGAGCTACGTTTTGAAAAAATATTTTATGTGGTTTTGTAAAGAAGCACTTTTGCTGGTGCAGCCCACCAGTTTTTTTTACATAATTGTGAAAGGTGTAATTTGTGTTATAGTATCCGATAAGATATCGGTGCCACGTAAGTTATGCGCAAGCAATTACATTAAGCAACATAAAAATTCAAAATACATCATAAAGTGAATTCCCTGCCTTTAAACAGTCTTGGTAAGTTTATTTTTTAGCTTTAATTGTGTTGAGAGACAACAACAAACTTTATACACAGTCTTTTTACCATTTAGAAGATGCAGGTAGCATTACAATACCTCACATTTTCTTTTGTCGCATTATAATGGCAAAAGAATTTTCATGGCGTACCTGATCTTCAGGTATGGTTCTAAGAAGTCGTCATATTCAAACTATTACAATACTGAAGGTTTTGTATCACTACGCAACTAATAATTTGTCCTACAAAGTCGATGGAGAATCTGGAAATTGGATATTACAAACATTTACTTTTCTTGCTTTCTGAACTTGAAAATCAAGTAGTATTCCTTGACTGAAGTTATTTATTGACTGCAATTAGAGTACCAACTATCACATTGCATCATGTTACTACTTCACTTTCATATTGCTTAAAAAATTCGTCCTCGATCGATTGATCGTGTTAGAGATTTATCTTGCTTCCTGAAAATGGAAACGCTACTTTTTTATTTTGTAAACTTCAAAATTATGTAAATAATGCACCCTAACATTCATATAATATTTTTTGGAAGCTCTGTTTTTTTTCTGGGGTAAATAACTCCTGGGACGACCGTTCGCGGTCTACATGGGCGTTACATTACACAGTGATAATGAAACTGATGTCTCGTTTAAGATTCGGGAACAACTAGGTTCAATGCAAAAGAGTAAGTGAATGTGAAATGCACGTTCGTCATTAGCACACGAAGAACAAACGAAAAACAAATAAATGGAAGTAATGATACCTGTAGGTGCTAAGATCAATTAATAAAAAGTCTATGTTTAAAGTTTGAAAATTACTGTAATTTGCTTGCTAGTCGTATTTTCTTATTCTATGGTGTTCAGTCCGTAAATTGGATGGAAGCAGTCTTCCATTAATTCACGGCCAGTCGCAAGACTTTTTAACCCACCATAACTTTCACAATCACTTGTTTTCATTATCAGGCAAAAGGTACTGTAAATGTGATCTTTCTGGTGCCTTTTTACCTCCGTATTCTCTTCGATACACATTTTCATCATTCTTCTAAGCCAAAAAATATGACCACACCAGACAATTCCGCGCTTCCTTATTGTGTTCAACCGGCGTGTCTGCTCATCTACTCTCATCAACTCCTCCGTATTTGTGACTACCTTTCCAGGAAACTCTCAGCGTCTGTAACACATTTCCAGTGCTCCTAATATCGTCTCTGTTTCTCTCAGTGATATTGTTTCACTGCCCAACAGAAGTAGTACAGGTCGGACAAAGGTTTTCATTAAACTTTTATGAAGACTCGAAGCAATGTTACCAGCAGTAAAAATGTTTTCCGAGGTAACTGTAGTTTTAGCCTTGTTTACTTCTACCTTTGATCATCCGTGCAATGAAACCAGAAGTCTTTATATATTTGCAGTTGTTATTTTTCTTCCAAAATGTGTGAAATCTTACACACTGTCCATCCATGTACCTGTTTATTCTGAAGCAATTGTGTTTATCTTGTTCTTGCTTGCAGCCAGTACCTCTTATTTTTCATCTATTAACTTTAATTTTGCTAACTAGCTTAACATAATCCGTATGATCCGGTGTTCTTTAAAACGTAAATAACACCTAAGAAGTGCACTGTGTGTTTATAAATCGCGACCGAAACATCCACAAACATTCCGTAACCTGAATCCAGAGAGCAACCGTTGCGTAACCGCTCTTCGCGTGACATCTTAAAACTCTTGCATGTCTTGTCGCTGCGGCACGCGGGTCGCCCAACCCAAGGACTTTCGCGCCCGCGCCTCCGATCTTTTCACTCCCCCGCCTCGCCCCGTCTCGTCTGGTCTCGCAGGGATTATTCGGCAGCTGCGGCGCCGTTGGAGCAGGGAGGGGCGCAGCCCGGGGCGATCCAGTTTCGCCACCGGTCCCGAGGAACGCGGGAGGCGGCGTCGATGGCGGAGTGCGGTGGCGGCGGCGGCGGGGAAGAAAGTCGATAACACCGCCGTGGCCGGGGGAGGGGTTGGAGAAAGCCTCGCGGAAGCGGTCGCGGAAGTCGACGTGTTGCTTCGCCTCATCGGCGGCGTTGGTGGCGACGGGGGCGGTGACGGTGGCGCTGCTGGCGGGGGCGGGGGTAGGGGGCAGGGGCGGTCGCGGAGGGGGGCGGGGGCGGTGGAGGACGAGGAGGAACCGGCAGTGCAGGCGGAGTCGGATCGCTCGCTACAGAAAGAGGAACGCCCAATCCTCGCATACTCGAAATGTATCTCCTGGATACCTCGATGGTTCTCGGGCCGTTGTCTGGAGGATAATTCTAGAAGCTGGCTGCTCTGATCGGTAGTTTTCAATGTTTTCTCCGATCAATACCACGTGCATGCCGGTGCAATACCCTAACAAAGGGCCATGGACCGCGCGTGATCTTTCCTTCCCCTTCCTTTTACCATTCTCACCCCTTACTTAAACACACTTACATGCACCACACTACCACACATGCCGGAAGACCACTCGAGAACTTGCTTGTCTCGACTAGGGCGGTGCCTCGCTGGCGGGAGATACTTGGATGGGAAAATCCTCGCAAGTCGACGTGCGCATCTGCGGCGGATATTACCATCCAGCGAGGGCAGATCACCGCCTCCTCTCGAGAGATAAAAACCTACACTATCCTTATGGGACTAATTACCTTAGCAGTTTACTCGCCCGGAAACCCTAATCAATCAATAAATCGATGATTTTGGTCGAATACTGCTTCTGTTATGCTGCCCTACTTGATAAGGATGAGCGAGTTGGTTTAGATGAAAAGATCATCAATTGATCTAACAGCTACAAAGGTCTTGCCCAAAATGAACACTCTTAAGATTAAAGAATTCTCAATCATCAGATATCATGAAACATGACAAATAAATTCTTTCCAAAACATGTTTCGGATACATTGCTATCACTCTCTAAGCGGTGGCGGTGGCGATGACGGTGGCAGCGGCAGCGGCGGGGGCAGAGTCGGAGGGCTGGATCCGGCGGCAAAGGCATGCGCTAGGCAGGGAGACAGTCAACTGGATGCGTTCAGAAGGAAACACTTCCACCACCCTATCCTCTCAAAAACAAAGACGATAAAAATTGACCAAATGCTAGTACCATTATACTCGTGACATACGAAGGAAATAATGTGTCTATTCGGCCATCGTCACAGTGTGGGCTGGCAGCAACTGTAGTGATGGCAGCGAAGAATAAGAGGATTTTCGGCAGCGACATCGGAGGCTGCTGGCGCGGAAGACTGCGTAATCGTGGGTTCGGGGGCGAAGCCGCAGCCAAAGAATAAAAGCGTAACCGACGGCAGCAGAGGCATTGGCGGCAGACTGCAAAGCGCCGGAGGTGTCGAGAAAGGCGAAGGCAGAGGCCAACGCGCCGGAGGTGGTGGCAAGGTGAAGGCATAGTTGGAGGCGCTGGAGGTGGCGGCGAAGGCGAAGGAAGAGTCGGAAGCGCTGGTGATGGCGGCGAAAGTGAAGGCAGAGTCGGAGGCCCTGGAGGCAGTGGTATATGTTGAGGCAGAGTCGGAAGGCTGGGGCTAGCGGCGAAAACGAAGGTAGTCAGAAGCACTGGAGGAGGTGACGAAAGCGAAAGAGTTGGATGTGCTGGAGGCACCGATAAAGGCAAAGGCAGAGTCGAAAGGCTGGAGGCGGCGAAGGCGAAGACAGTCGGAGGGCTTGCAGGGGGGTGGCAAAGGCGAATTCAGAGGCGCTGAACACTGAGAAGAGAGTTGGAGGCTCTGGAAGTGATGGCAGCAAAGACACAATCGGAGGCGTTGAAGGCGGCGAAGGCAGAGGCGCTGGTGACGAAGGTGAAGACAGTCAAGTCTCTGGAAGCGGTGGCAGCGAAGGCGAAGGTCGAGTCACTGGTGACGAAGATGCTGGAGGCGAAGCTGAAGACAGTCGGAGGCGCTGGAAGTGTGATAGCGAAGGCGACGGTAGAGTTCGAGGCACTGAAGTCGGCGAAGGCGAAGGTAGAGGCGCTGGAGGCGGAGCGGTGCGGAAGTGGCATACAGGCACGCTGAGGAGCGAACGCGGGCACGAAATGCTCTCGCATTGCATAACACGGGGTTTCTTTTCAACGCACGGTGAGAGGTTCCCACAATGGATGCAAGTCAAGAGAGCCAATTCATTGTGACTTAATTATAAGGTTCTCATACATTCTGAAGGTGTAATAAACACATAATGTAGTTAAAGAAAATAATTTCTTAGTGATTAACATTATTTTTGCATGAATGGTTGATATGGTCATGGAAATGCAAATGAATTACGTTCTTGCACATACGAATAACCTAATAAATACTCTATTCGTACTAATGAAAGTTATGAATGTAGTCAAATTAGAAGCGATTGAATATGTTTGCAATTTTGCTTAACTACAAATCCAACCAATATTCTAAAAATTATCTTATTAGTAATACATATTAAATTTCAGTATTCGTCATTAGCAGTGTTGTCTAACTATAATTTGTTCAATCATTGGAAGGTAGTCGAAACTCCATAAGGAAAATTCAGTTCTTTATATGAGGAATATTCATATTTTGCGCAAAGATGATTGTCATGAAATGACAACTTCTTGGCATGTCTCTTCAAATTTTATCTAAATCTCGTAGGCAGTATCATTATTGTTATCATAAAATAATCTTAGAAATGACATAGTAACAGATGTCGGTGGATGCTATGAACTGCATTTTCGTTGGCTTACAATTAGTGTGGATCTTGCTTCAGATGGAAAATAGTGAATAACAAAAATATAAGCATATCAAATAGTCTTCGTGCACTGAATAATCAATTCGCAGCAATCCTAAATAAATGACCGTATTTGTGATAATCTGCTTTATCTGCTCCCTCTATCCCTCTCTCTCTCTCTCTTCCTCTCTCGACCACCTGTTGAGAGATTACTCAGCGGTGCAAATCGATCAAACGCCTTTTGCCCCGGATACACTCTAACGCACAAGCCTACTTTTCCCACAGTTGCACAGACTCCACAATGGAGACAATCGAGGATCTACGGAAAACAAAAAAAGCTACGTACTACTAAAGGCAGACAGCTACACTCAAAGAAACAAAAAAGCAGGAAAATTCCCAAATCTGTAGATCCAGTGAAGTAAGAACCAAGTACCACGTCGAAAAGTAAGAGTACAGGAGGGAAGAGTGTCGGTACAGAACGGAAAGCGAAGCGAATGCTAGATGCGCGCAAACGCGGAACTAAGGACGAGGAAATTTTAACGCGCGATTGAGCGGCGAACTCCATTCTCCTGCAGCACAACGACGACTGACTCCGCAAAATAAATGAAACGAGCGATTGATCGATCTAATGTCGTGAACCAATATTAACATTACAGTAAGAGTAGAGAAAGTTGCAAGCAAAGAAGAAACTAAAGAAGTAGGACAATAAATGAATGTCGGAAAATATCAAGTTTTTTTAGGAAATGTAAAAGAGAATGTGAACAGAACAAGTAAGAACACACGAAGTATCAGACCTATTTTGAAATAAAATAATAAATATATTCAAGGGGGGCGGTCCCTGGTCTAGTGGTCAGACAGCACATCTACTTCTGGTGCCCGGGTTCGATCTCAAGCGGTTTCAAGCGGAATTTGTGGTGGACAAAGAGGCTTTACGTCACGTTTTCTCTGGGTACTCCCGTTTCTCCTGCCAATATGCATTCCACAGATTCGCTCCATCAATCATTCCCTACCCTATCCTGTCATTACGTTCCTATCGTTTCGCTGAGGAACCAAGAATCTCAGCCGTATCTAACTGAGGAACTAGAGAAGGGCTTTGCCTAACTCAGCGAGTTATCGATAGGTAAGGTCCGGACTGGCAAACTAGAGGGTGATCGGAAATGGTATGGTAGTGAGGACGCCCCCTCTCAAGATCCTAGTTTCGAATTATAAGGAGTGGATGGAATGCCAGGCGGGGCGAGAGGTACAGCACCGTTGAAGCTGGTCCCTGTGGGGATAAATCCATTCAAAACATTGTCAAAGTAAGCTGATTTTTGGAGAAACAAGGAAGGAAAACAAATTCAACAACACACCAGAGTTCATTCAAATTTAAGGTAAATGTATTACATACATTTAGGAAAAATTAAGATATCAATGTTAAGAAACATGAATTTAATGAAACATCAAATAAAATATAAAAGAAAATCGACCGATACTACTGAAACTGATAAAATAATGTTTTCTCTTAGAAGACTATTCCATGCAGTCACATGCAGATCTCTGGAAAATTTTAGACGTGAACAATATATAAATTCGCAACAGATCTATTGAACCTAAGCGAGCTTTATCTGAGAACAAGGTTTCCTGTTAGATCTTATGGAGCCTGAAACGCTTATAAAGTCCGCTGCTCTTCAATTTTACTGTGTTTTGTAGGTGATGTTGTTCACCATTTGAGATCAATTGATTTCATTTCTATATCTATTTCCATTTCCAAATTACGTTCCTTTCACAATTCTACGAGACCTTGTGAATGATGCAGACGTGTCTCTACATCATCTAGAAGCAGTCGGAAGAATTTATCACATGACCTTGATCTTCGTGGATATTTTTCAATCACTGTAGTTCCGGAAACAGCATCTAAACATGGCCGACTTCGAATTTTCCCGGTAAGACATTTGTAGTGAGATGTAATGGAGATGTGAGTAACAAATAAAATTTCGAGAAAATGGTTAAATGTGAGGCAGGTGAAACGGAAGAACCTGAAACAAACCTGAGGAGAGCTCACATTGTTCTCAACAAATTCCACATGGATCGGACGGGGATCGAGCCCAGACTCCAGCGATAGAAGACGAGCAGCCACACCCGAGCCAAGGTCCACCTCCCACTCCACGAAGGGTCGCACCAAAGGAGGAATTTTTAGAGTGACTATCTTTCTATATATAACTCCGAGGCGTCAATTAAGCTGAAAATATTTACATGCCACATATATTCGATAAGGAACAACTTACCCTCTACAAGAAGTCATGTACGGCATTCACGCGCCTTCACAAATACATGGCTTTGACAACAAAGAACCTTATGAAAGTTAAGAATAACTTTACAAAAGTTTGATTCGCTGATCATTAGACAATCGAAAAACATAAAAATATAAAAACGCCGACACTGATTGATGAGGACAAACAGAACTGGCTAATATCTTGAAGGGTCGTAAGCATGAACAATGGGGTTCAACGTAGCATTGAAATAATAAGCATTAGTTTGAATGTTTGTGCAAATTATACCCTATAACTTTTGTAACTAAAAATATTATAGTGGTTCACCTATTTATTAACTAAAAAAATTACGTTTAAAAAAGGACGTCCCTACGCGATGTTCTAAGCACGTACATCGCTCATGCATAAATCCACCCCTGAAAAACAGATCGACGAGATGAACGACGATCGAAGAAAACCGAAGGAACAAGAAAGGAGTTCGCTCTTCTTTCCCTTTTTCTCCGTTGGGAGTTGCGCCGACTATTCACACACCAGCCACGCTCCTCCAGAGCAGAGCAGAGCAGAGCAGAGCAGAGCAGAGCAGAGCAGAGCAGAGCAGAGCAGAGCAGAGAATCTGCGGGGGCCGAGAGCGCTGGCCAAAGGCCGGTCGGGCGGCCGGTCAGCCAGCCAGCCAGCCAGCGCTTCGGCCGGCCGAGCGTTCGCGCCCGTCGCCGCCCGTGGGCGATCGAGTGGACTGACTCACCCTGGTAGCCACGTGGCACGGCGAGCGCGGGCCCCGCGGGCGCGAGGCGCGAGCCGCCCGCTCCTCCGCCTCCGCTGCCGCCGCCGCCGCCGCCGATGCCGCCCCCGTTGCCGCCCGGGCGGAGGCTGCGCGCGCGCGCCTTGGCGCCGCGGTAGCGCGCGAACAGCAGCAGCGGCCCGCCCAGCGGCCCGCCGTCCGCGCCGCCGCCGCCGCACCCCGACACCTGCCCAACACACACACACTCAGGGTCGGTCCATTCATTCAGCACAGTAGAACCTCGCTAATCCGAAACAGAAATTTCGGATAATCAGAAATTTCGGAACAAAATTCCGAATAAAGGAAAAATAAACACATTAAACAAAATGCTTATTTATAGTTTTAATAAAGAATTTTATAATTACTGTAGAACTGAACACTTAATTATTGAAACACAAATTGTCGAAATGAAACGTTTATTGCACTGGCAACTACGGTGTACATCACATGTTTATGTAGTAGCTATTTTCACTTAGAGGAACTTGCCAAATTAGTTATTTTTTGCCGCAAAGATCTGAATCTGCTTGATAATGTGATGTAGCAAACGCTACGCTACGTTGCCAATTTCTCACATAGCACCTTGCATTGTCTGGTAATCCTATAGACAAACTAGTATATTTACGGTAAATTTTTTTGGATAATCCGAACATTTCCGAATCCAACCAGTCCACACCTCCAGTTAGTTCGGAATAGTAGGATTCCACTGTATTTTGTATTTCCTGGCGTTAACTGGTGTCAGGGTGTCAACTGTTATGGTTATTCGTCCCGTAAGTGTAGAACATATTATCGCGGGAGGTGGTCGTGTTCTTCCACTGCTAGATGGCGAGATCCGGCGCCGACCTAAACGTTGGATTGCTGTTTCCCCATCTAGGTATCCCCTACCAGCAGGGCACCGACCCATCCGAAACAAGTTCTAATCATCCGAGTGGTCTCCCGACATGTGTGGTAAGTGTGTGCAAGAGATGAGAATAGGACTAGGAAGACGAAGGGATAATAATAGCGTACGGTCCGTGTTCCGTTCGTTAGGATACCGCTCCGGCATTTGTTAATTCTGAAAATCTAGAATTCTCAACCAGAGGGCGACTGGGACGCCCCGGCCAGAGGCATTGCAGTGCCATCAATTGATCCCCTGAGCTACTCAACTAGACTCAAGTTCGAATTCGCAGACGATCCTGAATGATAGTTACCAGATTTCTTCAGTAAATCTGAGGACACTATTTAACTTGTAGGATTAATAATGATTAAGCATATTACTCTTATAAATACTCCTGACGAAGAGTATTATAATACTGTTTAAGCCACAAGCTATACTTCCACTAAAGAATGAAAGACTGAAGTTGAATAGGTCAAATGAATTAGCAAATAATGTTAAGCATTGAGAAGATATTTTTTCTACCGTCCGACTTAAACATAGTGCGAATTGACGTTTTATCAGCTGGTTTATTACAACTTAATTTTTGAAATGGAAGTTTCCGAGTGCATAATTGCGTGTCAACTGATCAAACGTCAATTTGCCCTATGCTTAAATCGGATAATAATGTTATCTTCTTCACTAAGGTTCAACATCATTTGCTAATTATTTTGGCCTATTCAACTTCAGTATTCCATTCTTTTTGGTGAACACTTAGCTATCTAGTTTATTATCTTCATTGTCTTAGAAAATTCATTATATTATATTTCCATCTTGTTTGGTACTTCCTAACAATGTTACCAGATATGTTATTAATTCCGAAGAGTTGTTTAATAATTCTTCAACATTGTAAATGTAGTGGGATCATTAAATAAATTTGAAAATGGATTTTAACTAGAGGCGTATTTGTAAATCTGGGGACTGTTCCTGAAAACCGAGACATCCAGTAATCATATTTAAAGAATGAGGGACTTCTTAACCCTATGTTCCTATATCGAATGGTACTCGACAAGGAATAATTGATCTTCCGTTCCGATGTCGAGTCCCATTCGACATATTTTTAATTTTTTTTTTGAGTTCCGAAGTGGGGGCGTAATTCGATAAGATGCGCAAGACTTACATTGTTTACTCCAGTACACAATTGATGTCTATCATGTTCATTGTATAATTTACGGTTGTCAGACATTTATTACACGAATAATCGATTAATTTTATGTACATTTTCGTCGCTGTTTCGTCATTATCATTGTTTTCCATAAAAGTAAGCGCCGCGTAAGAACATAACCAAAACCGGTAAGGGACATACAAGGTAAGTATTCAAATAACTACCACTATTGTTTCAAATTTATCTACCTTACTCCGATCGTCATTAAGCGAAGGTACAGTATCTCATGTTGTATCTCAGAAGAAGTCAAAAACTCGACGCACTTTCGTAATGCAAAACCACTTCTGAAAAACTCCTGTGTTTGCATTCCCGACCGCTAACTGTACACGTATACTCGTATTCCGTCTTCAGTATGAAGAGGCAATACTCGGCCCATTAGGTCCTTGCTTCCGCCTGACCAATTTTATTTGAACTGCACAAGTGACGAACGGTTACCGAAACTGCTGACAAAGTAACTTCAAACGACGAGAGTTCATTTAGTAGTACAGCATAATATTGTCGTCTACGCAGTAATTAACGTCAATATATTACACACAAAACGAAACTACAGCCTGAAGGCGCTTAGGGTTGTAAACATTTATTAACAGAGGACAATACTCACAACTGATACATTAGGCTTCCTACTGCTGCAAGGAACTCACAATACCCATCTTCAAACGAATCACGAAATATCTATCTGATTGTGCATCGACAAACGAATTCTAGTTACTTTCACAAAGACGAAACATCCATTGAACTTCACCTCCCCGCACATTACTCAGAATTACAAACACGACCCCGCCCGGCGACTATTAAGCCCCCTTGGCACGTCAGCAATAAGAAAGGATCAGACGGCGTAACACAGGTAAGCCTCCATAACGCGCACTTTTTGTGATTACACGCCCTTTCCATCAAGCCGATGAATACATTGAGGTAGGAAGCAGCGTGCATTGTGCACGTCGGGAAGGCAACCTCCGTTGAGGTAGGCGACCGCCCCCTTCCCCCGCTCCCCGCGTGCGCAGCCTCGCCTTCATCTCGCGCCGCATGCAGTGCACGCCCGTCGCCACTCAGCCCCGCACGCGTGCGCCGCCTCGCCAACGAGCGCACGCCCGCCCCGCATGCCAGCGCACGCGCTTTTACAGGAAGGAAGCAGCATCGGCGGCCGCATCTCGCGCGCTTTACAGTTGTTGCAGGTGCCGTCTAGGTGCTAATTGTTTGATTGGATTCGCTGGGGTGGGGGGCGGTTTTTGTAACAAATGGTAGATTTAGAACAACCTGAGTTAAATTTCTTTATTAGAGAGACAAAGTAGCACTGACACTACCACGATTTATCAATTAAATTTATCTATTATGTTTATTCGTTTCATCGATTTTGTAAGGGGAAAAGAAATAAATTTTAATACTGCAAGTATTTATTTGTTATTTTATTTTAATATTTATTCGCAAGCCTTCAGTCACCTTGTTTCCTTTGAAAAAACAATAAAATATTCACACAAAATATGTATAAAATATCACGAATAACACGGCATAACACTCAAGGAAATGCTTTATAAGTAGTAACTTCTTACAGTACAAATCCGTATATTTTTGTTCCTGGTTGGGATCTGTCACTCCTAACCCCCAACAGACCGGTTTGCAGGAGAATGGCCTGCGTGTTAGAATCTTCAAAGAAAATGAAGGCCAACTACAGGCAGTTGACACACATGGAAGGGATAGCGCCTACGGCCACGCGACTGTAAGCACAAGTTTTTCGTTCAATGTCAGACCGCTACGGTGTTCACCTGCGGGTCCACCAATGACAAATGGCCGTAATTAACGTCCGCTTCTTATGGCCGGGTGCAATTAGAGGCCCAACAACCCGCTCGCTCCGGCCAACGTTTTGGACGAAGTCGTGCAAAGCAAAACAAGACGCCCACGCGAAAGCGAAAGGAAGTGTCCCGTTGTGAAAAATTAGAAGGAAAACTAAAGAATCGAAGAGCTTTTTTCTCTTTACATTCGTTTTTCAATGGTGCGTTGAAGTGTAGTTCAGGGACTTTTTCATTCATTTTCTCTGTGATTAAAAGTGAAAATGGAACCGAGAGGAAAAAGAAAAACGAAAAATACTCGCAACGTTTTCGTTATTGGTCCAGCAATTCAATTCTACTAATGTCAATGAAAGCTTCTTTACTTTCTTCTACTATAATATAAATAACAACACCAATTCCCTCAGATTCATTCCGTAATGATGAGTCCAGTATTGTGGGTAAACGTTCCGATTAACGTTACTGAAACCGTGCAGATTATCTTATTACCATCTAAAGTATTTTACAAAGAAACAAAAACTTCTAACTAGCCAAGGGAAATGTATGGATCCATTTTGAAGTTTGATTAGCCAATTCTCCCATTTTATACATATAAATGAATATCCACTAAAATTATACAATTATTATTATTATTATTATTATTATTATTATTAACTATTTTGCTATATTATTTAATTATTAAATTATATGTTCTATTATATCATTATTTACTATTATTTAATTATAGAATAAATACAAACAGTATTTCTTAATAAGTTATAAATACATGATTTTTTCCTTGAAGTTTTGAAAGAATGGGAAAAGAAGTAGTATGAGATGAACATCGCCCCATAACACACTGTCTAATAATATTCGTTCATCAAACATTCAAATCTTTTCAAAACAAAAAAATATAAGCATGTCATATAATTTAAACATGCCAGCAATAAGTCAAAAAATAAAAATACAATTCGTATTCAGCATAATTGAATTTTTTATAAGACATCAAGTCGGCAGAGCACACTACTCATGTAGCCCCTGACCCCTTCTACCGAGAAAAAAATCCTTGGTGCGCCTCTGATTACAACACCTGCTACAATCAAATTCAATCATTTTAAAAGCAGATAGTAAACGTTAGTCGCCGGAAATCGAAGCCATTGGATTCTTTTCTTGCTTTCTTCGCTCAGAAATGAAAAAGACAACATGCAGTTTTTGAGAGAGCTCATTTTGGAAATTTTCTCAGATAGACACGACGACGCTGAAACATAATGACTCTTGGCTCGAAAGCTTCGCTTTAATTCATATCGCTCAAGGCAATTAACTTTTCAATGCCAGTTAAATAACAGATCAATGTTATTCCCTAAGAGGTATATTGTCTTTAGGATAGAAAGGCTATTAGATAAAGTTTATCTTATTTGTAAAGAGAAAAAAGAACACCTTATTAAAATTTGAAAATATTTTGATGGTTTTAGAAAATAATAAATACAAATTGATCTACTTTAAACTAAACATTTGATGTAAAATGAAAATACAGGTATTTATTGAATAAAAATATAATTCAATTATCGAGTAATATTCAACTACTCAAGCAGAAATGCAATTGATAAAAATGATACATAATTATTTGTTCCGAAATATGTTTACCATGGTATTCGGGTAAAACACTTTTGCATCGGCTCGTGTACGAATATTATCGAGAAGATTTTTATTGTTGTTATTGTTATTATTATTATTATTATTATTATTATTATTATTATTAATCTTTCAACTATTAATAGTTAAATTGTTGGGAAGGGATTCTGAAACTCAAGAAAGGGTGCGCAGATGATTTTCTCCCCCATACGTCACATACAGTTTTTGACTGTTTTTGACTAAATAAATAAATAAATAAATAAATAAATAAATAAATATTTTGCCAGAAACCAAGATCAGTCTCCATATTTATCACATTAAATGAGATATTACATACATAATGTAATGAGGGCTATCAGTGAGACTACTTGCGTAAGATTAGTCAATGTTGTGTGTGCCGTTTGCACTAAGTTGGGTATGTGCAAACTCTATATCCCAGAAGATAATTCTACATCAGTCGTGTCTGTGGTATTTTGAGATCAACTCCAGGCAACTGCCAGAGCTGTACCTTACACAACGCGTCACGGATCGCTTGAAGTTCTTCCTCAACCTGACACATCTCCCATCCTTACGGTCAGACAAAAACTTGATGCTCATTCTTCATATGCTCATCCTCTATGATCTCAAAAGAGTTCGGCAACATTTGAATAGTGGATGGCAGTCCGGAGTCGAAGACCGAGCTGGGCTACACCGCCATCAGCGGAGAGAGAGAGAGAGAGAGAGAGAGAGAGAGAGAGAGAGAGAGAGAGAGAGAGAGAGAGATGGAGACGAAGAAAACTGAAAAAAAAACTGAAAGAGAAAGAGAGGTCAAGGGAGACTGACTCACTGTGACAGCCAGACTGAGAGAGAGAGAGAGAGAGAGAGAGACAGACACAGACAGACAGACAGAGAGAGTCAGACAGGGAGAGTCACACAGAGAGAGTCAGACAGAGAGAGTCTGACAGAGAGAGTCAGACAGAGAGAGTCAGACAAAGAGAGTCAGACAGAGAGAGTCAGACAGAGAGAGTCAGACAGAGAGAGTCAGACAGAGAGAGTCAGACAGAGAGAGTCAGACAGAGAGAGTCAGACAGAGAGAGTCAGACAGAGAGAGACACAGATGAAGAGAAAGAAAGGGAGCCAGAAACAGGGGCGGATCCAGCCGATCATTTCGCAGTGGACCGTTATAGATTTTTGTTGAATACTAAACATTTGTTAACATTATAAATTATTTTTGTAGTGCACATATGATAACACACAATATTATTTTTTAAATAATTACATAATTCTATCATAAATATATAAATCAATTTTGGCAAATAAGAAAAGGTAACAAAGGGAAACTTTAGTCTTTTGGGAGGGGGACATTCCCTGGATCCGCCACTTTCCAGAGAAAGGCAGGCGGACATAGAGAGAGAAAGAGGGAGAGAGAGTGATGGCTGCTAGGTCGTAGGGGCAACTGACCTGGACGACGCGGGGCAGGGAGTAGCGCTCGCAGAACTGGCGCGGCGGCAACGGGCGCGCCGGAGGCTCTAGACTGCTGCTGCTGCCGCGGCTGCTGCCCCCGCCGCCGCCGCCGCCTCCGCCGCCCCCGGGCAAGCCGCCGCCGCCTCCACCGCCGCCGCCGCCGCGGGTGGGCGTGCGCTCGCGGGAGCCGCGCATCACGCGCGTCTCAGGGCCCGCGCGCCGCGCGCCGCCGCCGCAGCCGCCGCCGGCGCCGCTGCATCCAAGCGCCGACCTGCGCACGCGCCAACGCCCGCTCCCGTCAGCCACGTTGGTCGCCACGCCGACTGCCACGACGGTGGTCACGTAGACACTATGTCGGTCTTCAAGTCGACTGTCTTGTCTGCGTTGGCCCCAACGTAGACCGTCACGACGACTGTCTCGAGGCCTCTACGTCAACCGTCACGTTGACAGTCACGCGGCTACCACCTCGAAAGTCACGCCGACCGTCACGTCAGCTGTCACGTCGGCCACCACGTCGACCGTCACGTCGACTGTCACACGGCCACTACGTCGACCGTCACGTGGACGGTCACGCGGCCACCCCCTCGACGGTCACGCCGAGCGTCTCGTCAGCTGTCACGTCGGCCACCACGTCCACCGTCACGTCGACTGTCACACGGCCACTACGTCGACCGTCACGTCGCCGGTCACGGGGCCACCCCCTCGACGGTCACGCCGATCGTCTCGTCAGCTGCCACGTCGGCCACCACATCCACCGTCACGTCGACTGTCACACGGCCACGTCGACGGTCACGCGGCCACCCCCTCGACGGTCACGCCGAGCGTCTCGTCAGCTGTCACGTCGGCCACCACGTCCACCGTCACGTCGACTGTCACACGGCCACTACGTCGACCGTCACGTCGCCGGTCACGGGGCCACCCCCTCGACGGTCACGCCGATCGTCTCGTCAGCTGCCACGTCGGCCACCACATCCACCGTCACTTCGACTGTCACACGGCCACCACGTCGACGGTCTCGCCGACCGTCATATCGGTCGCCACGTCTGCCCCCACGTTCACCGTCACTTCGACTGTCATGCAACCACCACGTCGATCGTAACGTCGACTGTCACACAGTCACTACGTCGACCGTCACGTTGACTGTCACGCAACCACCACGTCGATCGTCGTGTGTCGCGACCACCAAGTGACAGTCGTCTACCAGTGGCTGCGCTTCGTCCTTCGCCAGTCTCATCAGATCTCAAAGCTCGAGGAGAACTCGCGTTTTAAGTCTTCCGCAACCAATCACGTTTTTGTCTACGCATGTGCCTAAGCTACGTCCTTGGCTAAAATTTGATAGTCATTTCGGAATCTCCCGGAAGGCAAAATGCCACTAAGGAAATTCAAGGAATTTTGGCCTAATGAAGATATCTAAAAGAGGATCAAATCGTCGACAAACAAGGACGCATCGACTTGCAAACAGCGTAGACAAAAACATAAGTTTGGAATATCAATGAGATTTTCTGGCATAAAATTGCATGATTGCATTAAATTTTGAAATGTAAATGGCTTAGGATGCTAATAGCCCATTATTTTAGAAATACAAAAAAGTATTTCTAACGTATAACTTTGCATTTATTAAAAGAATGTATTTGCAAAATGAGTCTGTAGCCTTGAAATGGTACAATGCGACCGAGAATTTTACTTTCGTCACACAAAAACACCGCTAATTCGATGACATGCCCATACGCTCCTTTATCAACTTCCTTTCAATCTGCCCCCTAGAGTACTGGTATTTTTATTTCAATCATTTTTCAAAATAATTGTGATAGACACATCGAAAGTAAAACCGGTAGAACTTTTGAAACAAAAATATTTCCTACCTCGTGCACGGATGTAACACTCTCTTCCATTGTGCCAGTAAAAAATGTCAAACGACCGTAAAAATGTGTTGCGTGATAACATTACCGAAAAATCTCATTTTAATTTGGCAATGACCTTTGTAGATTGTTCAACAAACTAATAATTCTTTAACCATTATTTTAATTTAACATGCATATATCATTTAATTGTCAAGTCTCAAACAATCTTCGAACCTCTCACTTACACATTGAAATTAAAATAAAGATAAAGCCAATAACCTGATTAAATTCTAGAATAAATGTTAAAAATATACTCATTACAAATTTATTTTGCTCAGAAAGAAACTATTTTCTGTTGTAAAACATTTTTCTCAATATGAAACTTTTCAGAATAAATGAATTTTGTAGAGCCTCTTTATATGGCAGACTCAACGGCACACTTAGACTTGTTGATGACAAAGTCAAATATAAATTACAAACGCTAGTCTCAAGTCTAATCATTCATCTTTCATATTGTTCTATTTAGTATTACCCTCTAATTTAAATATTAATTTGCATACAATGTAAACTCTAAACACCACAAAATATCTGTATTCTTTTTTACTCTTCTCACATACTTATGCAGCATATTGTGCAGCTACGATTTATTTACTGCTGCCTCTGAAAGGTCATCAGCTGTTACGGTGCCATCCAATCAGGAGCTTATACGTCACTACAATGATGCCCTATGGTGGCGTTCAACCTTCCGATTGGATAACACCGTAACAGCTGATTTACGTCAGAGGCAGCTCTGATTAAATCAAGTATACATCTTTATTATGTATGAATCTAGAAACAAAATCAGCAATCCAAAGTTTATAAACTTCTTCTCTAGTGTTAAATAGCGTTCATCTGCAGGATTTATTTTGCTGGGCGATTTGATCCTCGAAGTGGGCCAGCGAACGCAGGTGAGAGCATAGCAAACGCGCAAGTCCATAGCGGACGCCCCAGGGCTGAATACGACTGACGTGTGCGCTCCACATAACTGTGCCAATATGAGCAACAAATCCATTTGAGTAGGAGTAACAACGTTTCTTTCGCAAGATAGTTTGCATATATAGTGTAAAAAGGGCAATAAAAGGTTTTCGTATTTATTTTATATAAGAAGGACCAAAGAATAAAATTCGGAATGTAGTGGCAAACTAGTTTTTTATTGTTATGGAAATGGAATTTAAATGGAATTTTAATTTTAAGAGACTTCAAAAGTCATACTTTGTACTTAGTCTGAATATGTCTGTGCGAGTGAAGTCAGGTTAAACGAATTGCACGCATCAACTACAAACCCGCGTGAGTCATGCTTCTAAGAAGTTGCACAAGAGAAGTGAGAGCAAACTTGTACACGAAGTAATCGTACTGGCCGCAATTTCACTACTAGAACGAATTATTTTTTCTACAGTTAAATGAATTGAACGGAGGTTATTAATAATTCTCCATGTAAATGTCACAAATGAACTCTAATTCTCATTTTGTTATCAAAACTGTATCGCATTTGTCAAGCCGAACACTTCTATATTTCAAGCACATGCCTAAGGCAAACTGCGCTTTCTTTCTCTTCTGTAACCGTTCCCGTATTCTCTACGGTGATTATCGGAACACGAAGTTAAAATTTTTTATTTATGTAATATTTGTTAATATTTCTAATTTCCATTATCTTCAGCGCCAATATTGGTATTGATTTTCAATTAAAATATATAAGTAGTGTATATTCATAAGCAATTACATATTCAGTGCAATGCATAAATTTAATCTGCAGTTTAAGCTGAGGAAAGTAATTATGGAAACACAAAAATAATAAAAAAGAATCATACAAGAATTTGATTGAAAATACAATGTTTCGTAACATATTTAATTTATAATTAATAACTATTTAAATTCAATTGTTGGTTTTTAACCATCATAGCCGAATTGATGGATGTGAAGTCCTTTTCTCTAATTTGTATGGTATGTAAATTTATTTATTTGGAACAACTCGTCATCTTTGCGATATTCTAAGAAAGTGACACGATCTCATTCTTTTTTGTGAATTCATACCCAAACATTATGAATAACAAAATGGAAAGCAATCACAAGCGGCCCACTTTACATATTTCAGATCAACGACGGGATGTGCAAGACTACGTTACATATTGCCAAGAAAGCATTAAAATGTATTAAAAATCAATAATATATCGCCCTTTAGACTAGAATATAACGGAAACACCACATGGAGAGCAGAATCCCTCATGCAAAGCCTAAGAACAACTGGTGAAGGAAGAGAGGAAACCATACGAAGTCAACACTTGCGCATTCGCAATTCTACTACCCCAAATTACCTACACACACCGTGTGGATACCCAATCCAATTATAACAATTGTAAAAAGTTTGAAAAAGTTCCAGGACTATAAATCAAAACGTCGCAACATTTGTGATGTAATCAAATATACAATGTCTGCATAAGAAGCTTTATAGTTGATATATGAAAAAAACCGACAAGAATAACACTTTAATAAATGATAAAATGCAGCTAATATTAAACTAAAAAGACATACGTATTTGATAAAATATAGAAGAGACTTGGTATGGTTTGATCATTCCCTCTTAAGGAAAGAGGGAAAAAACTCAAAATTTGTGACACGAATACCGCTTGAGTTTATAAAAAGCTAGAATGCGACTGGAATGATATTAATGATATCATGAAATAAATATATACAAAGAAAGAAGAGACACAAGACATGCTTAAATATTATTAAATTGACCAAATTAATAATACACGCAATATCAGTAACACAAATGCTGGTGTACAACGATTCAACTTTAATTGGCGTTTCCATTGGATAAATAGGATAAAAGATATCTTAAAAACGGCGCTTCCATTGGATAAAATTATGGCGTTTCCATTGGATAAAAGAGATCTTAAAAACACAGCAACAAGTTAAAATGGCGCTGAAGCTAAAAAAATTAAGGGCAAATAATCAATAAATGTGGGGTGGCAACAGAAATAAACGTATCAGTGAAGAAGAACATGAAATATACCGTACACTACATTTAATGAATCGTTCTTGGAATGCAGGCACGCATTGATACAGGGATTGAAAATGTGCCCTCCAATTTTATCACAATTTTAGTATGTTGCAATGTCTTTTAAGCTCCACTATAATGAACAACAGTATGGAAACTCAAACAAAGAGGATCCAGCTGCGAAATCTCAGCGGCAAAATCGTTTCCTCTGCAGGATCGTTGACTAGGAGGTTCCAGCGCTGGAGTCACGGCGACGGATTTTCGACACTAACTGCATAGTTCGGCTGAATCCAGCCGTAGTCTGGTTGAGAAATCTAGCGTCGGCTGCTCTGATCGGTGGTGTTTTCCCTGGTTGAGAAATATAATTAATACCAGGCGAATGACGGAGCAATACCGTCATAAACGGGCCCTGAAGCGCACACAATCTTTTCTTCCTCATCCTCACCCCCCTCCTCTCCCCTTACAAACACACTCCCACTCTCGCTCTCTCTCTCTCTCTCTCTCTCTCTCTCTCTCACACACACACACAAACACTCACCACACACACACACACACAAACACTCACTCACACACACACACACAATCACTCACACACACACACAATCACTCACACACACACACACACACAATCACTACACACACACACACACAATCACTCTACACACACACACACACAATCACTCACACACACACACACACAATCACTCACACACACACACAATCACTCACACACACACAATCACTCACACACACAATCACTCACACACACACAATCACTCACACACACACACACACAATCACTCACACACACACAATCACTCACACACACACAATCACTCACACACACACAATCACACACACACAATCACTCACACAGACAATCACTCACACAGACACTTCAAGCACCACACTACCACACATGTCGGGAGACCAATTGGGAGCTTAGAGCTTGCACTAGCTAGGGCAGTACCACGCTGGGGGAGATACCTGGAATTTCACTGATTGATTCAGGTCACGCCAACTGATAAGGTAATTAGTTCCGTAAGTGTAGTGCATATATCCTCAGGAGGTGGCGGTGATCTTCCCCTGCTGGTTGGAGAGATCCGGCACCGACCTGCCTGCCGCCTAGAGAGGTTTTCCCCAACCAAGTATCTCCTACCAGCGGAGCACCGCCCCAGCCAGGAAAAATTCTAATCTCCCGACCGGTCTCCTGGCATGGGTGGTAATGCATGCAAGGGCGGGGACAGAACAAGGAAGCGGAAGGTAAGATCGCGCGCGGTCCGTAGCCCGTTTGTTAGGGCATTGCTCCGGCACTCGCAAGTGTTGATCGGAGAATCCACAGAAAACTACCGATCACAGCAGCCGGTCGCTAGAATTCTCCTCCAGACAGCGACTGAACTCGACCTTACCATATAGCTCGTGTCGAAAATCCCGCCATCTTGAGGACTCGAACCCTAGGACCTCCCGGTCAGTGTCATCAGTTGATGCCTATGTCAATATCCTAACGCAGTACATGGCCAAACCATTGTCCGTCGGTGTGTGAACGCACCTGTAGCGACAGCTTGCCGCGGGCAGCCCAGAGCCTTCACGCCGGCCAGGCAGGGGATGCGCGCGCAGCCACGGCGCCGCGCGGAGACCTCAAGCCCGCTGCGCTGCACTGCGCCTGACCTTCCCCGGGGCCGCGGCGGCGCCGGCGAGACCTGCAACGCATCGGAAATGCTCTTCGCAGCGGCTGCCAGCCCGCGCACCTCGCCTCGCCTCGCCTCGCCTCTGCACTTACCTGCCCGTCCTTCCGAGAAGGAGACAGACCCCACGGCCACGTTTACTTAAAAATAAAATGGCGAGAGTCGGGAAGATGATGCGGATTTCTTGAAAGTCATGCTATAAATTTAATTTTATTGTAAATTATGATGCAATAAGAAGCCGTCGTGAATGGTCGAGTTGGCTAGCGCTGATACTGATTCAGGGTCTGTCTGAAGGGGTGGCGGGTTCCAATACCGCCCTAGCGTGAATGTTGGCTTCGTGTGTTGTTTTGCGGAGGGCTTCGCGTCCTGAGGCTCCCAGACATGGGGAGCCCGCAAGAATGCAATTGAAGTGTCTAGTGTATGGTCTATGGAACACCCCTTTTGGTAGAAGAACGTAACTGACTTCGGCAAGAATAAACTCTAGCAAGAAAAGATCTAATCACAAATAAAAAGAAGACTGAGGCCTACGAGAACGTCATGAACCACACGTTTTTAACGTTAAACTGTTCACTAAACACAAAGTCAAAACGTAATCATTCTTGTGCGATGAACATGCGATAAGAATAAAATTTTATCACATTTTAAAATATATAATCTATTTGCGCAATATGAGAGAGATCAAGACAGGATATCAACACCGTATAAAACATTATTATAATTTTAATAAAATCAGAATATTATGATGAATATTATTCAGACTCGTTGTTTTATGAAAAGAGAAATCCAAGCTTGAAGAATGAGGGGCGTAGATAATATTGTCAGCAATAAAAAGCTTCACAAGAAAGACGTTTCATCACTATGAGAGCAATTTGGAACATGCTCACACATGTATAATCACACAAGGGCCGTAAAAAACATAAATGAAGTATATATTACGTACAAACAATACTAGAAGATAACACACCGTTCGTAGGTGCAAAAAATGTAACTGTAGAAGGGTTTACTGAGAAGGATAAGGCGGAAACATTCTCCAGCTAACAGTGCGTAGAGGCACAGGCGCGGACCGTGGGAACGGCAGGATGCTCATTTCGAATTGCCATCTCTTTCTCTCTCACTCTCACTCTCTCTTTCTCTCTCTCACCTTCGCTCCTCGCTCTCACTCCTTTGGTTATAATATTTTAATCGTCTCAGAAATTTCCGCGGTTTTTCCTCCGGCCCACACCTGGCACCGAACTGGTTTTTGACGAGGGCCGAGGTGATCTTCATCGCGTGCCTTACATACACCGGCTTAGAAGGAGCACGAATGTTTCTTCCACGAGACCGCCAATTTTTTTAATGCCTGTGAATTGCGGGAATTGTTAAAAGTTGTAGATGCTACACTCAATTGAAATTAATTGCGAGAAAATAATATTTTAGTTTAATATTTGGAAATTGAAAAAAAGTCCAATAGGCTTTAATATAGATTTGTATCGGGGCTACACTTTAAATTTAATTTACTCTTCATTTTCTGCAATTAAATCCATAAGGTCAACATGAAACGGGAGCGAAAAACTGTACGCCATCGGTTACATTGAGATTCCTTCCGAACCTGTAATAATAAATATACAATAAAAGAATACCAATAAACATAAACTAATAAATACTGATGCACAGTCATGGGAAATAAGAAACAATGTCCAAATCTAGGAACTCTCAAAATGCGTCGTCTGTTTACGGCAGTACTATCAACTTGAAGGAATGTCTGATATTAAAATACTATTCGTAATAGTAATAGTAAACTACTACTCGTAATGCAGTTAATAAGAGGGACACAGAAAATGGAAGCATTAAGGACACACTCACATTCCCTACATATTTTAAGAAAAAAAATACAGCTTCATTTTCTAAAGAAGAAGAAATACAGAGAAAGGTGAATAAAGAGAAGAAATTATAGTTAATCAGAAAGAAATGTACAACGGAACTTCAATATCTGGCAGCACAAGAAGTTAGTCGTGATAATTCATTCTCTCATCAGATGAAGGCGAAAGAATAAAATGTTCGATCTCAGCTGCAGATATCAAAGTTCCACTGAAGAGGTAAAAACAGAGCCGTGTGAAAATGAAAAATGTTGCAAACAAGGAAGATATTTTCAAGTCAGCCAGAACCGCAGCGAGAGCGAAGCAAACCTGCGAACCAGAGCGATGTTCGCCCAGCCGAAGCATCGGCCAGAGCTCCCGAACTAGTAGCTTTAGCGCTCCACCGCCACCGCCACCCTGCCAACTATACGCCACGCAGTGAATAAATAAAAATCGCCTCTGCCCGGCGGCGAAGAGGGGCGTGTGGCGGAGCGAGGCAGGACGGAGTGGAGTGGAGCGGTGCAGAGTGGAGCGGGGCGGAGTGGAGCGGGGCGGAATGGAGCGAGGTGGGTCAGAACAAGGATGGGTGGGACGAGGGAGGACGGGTCTAGTTGGTTCGGGACGAGGTGGGACAGGATAAGATGAACGAGACGAGGTGGAATGGAAAGAGGGGGGATGGTGAACGGGTCGGGAGAGGAGGGGCGGGACTGAAAGAGACGGGGCGAGGCGGAGCGGAGAGGATCGGATCGGGGCGGGACGTGACGGGGTGAGGCGGGATGGAACGGGGCGGGACGGGGTGAAACGGGGCGGGACGGAACACGGTGGGACGGAATGAGGTGAGGCGGGAGGAGATGGGACGAGACGAGGTGGAACTGAACGAGGGGGCACGGCGAGTGGGATGGGGCGGGTGGGGTGTGGAGGCCTGGAAAGGCCCGGGACGGAGCGGAGCCGGGCGAAGCGGAGCTGAGCGGGGCGGGGCTTGGCGAGGCGGGGCGGGGAGAGTAGGGCGGCAGCAGCGCCGCAGGGAGCGGAGGCAGCGCTGTGGGCGGCGCGAAGGCCGCGGAATGCAGCCGGGCGGGCGGGAGGCGGCGGCAGCGGCGGCGGCGGCGAACCGGCCCGGGTTCAAGTCCGCGCGCACACCCACCCCTCTCCCCGCCGTCCCGCCGCGCCCCCCGGCCTGGCCACGCCGCCGCGCCGCCGCGCTTTCGCCGTCCTGCCGACCTGCGGGTGCAGCTGCTGCCGCCGCCGACGCCGCCGGCGCCTTCACGTCCACCGCTATTGTCGCCGAACACGCACCGCGTTTCCGCTTTCACGTTCGGAGCTGTATGGAATTCGCGTTAAGTTTTCGCAACATCCGGAACTGTTTCTCGCTCCAAGGCACATTTTAGATCTTTTAGATGACTTATCCAGAATGTATGGTTAATTGTAAAAACGACAAAATAAATCGGAACCCCGATATCTTGAATGTGGAAGAGAAACCGAGGCGAGGAACATTTCGAACAACATAACTAGGTTCGAGTTGCCACATTCCAAACGTATAAAAAGTGGCGGGAAGAAAATTGGAGAAATCGAAGTCCTGCTTCATTACGAATAAATTGATATTCTGCCCAAACCATTGGCTAAAACGGCGTCAGATAGCCAAGAAACGTCGCATCGTGTATAAAGGAGTAATCCTGGAGTGACGGCGCTACTAGAACGGAGACAGTCAATTTCCATCCTCCATTGCAACTTCTCTCGCTGTGCACCGCCTCGTCACGTCCCGTCCCCTGCAGGCAGTGGCATCCATTCTGTCCTAACGCGCCGGGTGCTTTCGCAACCTGCGCCGCCGTTGCGAGCGCCCGCGCTTGCGCCTTCGCCTTCCCCGCCGCCGCCGCCGGTTCTTCACCTCCTCCGCCCTCCCGCCCGCCCGCTCGCCCTCTCGCCCGCCGGCTGGCTGCCTGCGCGCGGGCGATCGCTCGCCCAGGCCGCCGCCGCCGCCGGCCGCTTGGCCGAGGAGCAATGAGGCGTGGCGGGCGCTGCGGAGGCTGCAGAGGCGGCCGCGCCGCGCCGCGCCGGCGGCCGGCGACCCGCGCCCAGCCCCGCAGCGCAGCGCACGCTGCCCGCGAAAGCCGTTCTGCGCGGCCACACGCTCCCCACACCTCTCCCGACGCTCCATTGATTTATGTTTCCGGGCACGACAATCGCTATGGGTGTTAGTCCCGTTGATGAAATGAGTGTTTCATCCCGAGAGGTGGCGGTGTTCCTCTCTAACTGGATGGTGACATCCGGTGCCGAAGAGTGCGATTTCTCTCCTCCAGGTACCTCTCTTCAGAGGGGCATTAAGCTCCTGACCGGGATAGTGTAGGGCATGTCTGTGTAACAGTGTGTGCAGGAGAAGTCAAGGGACAATGACGAGAGCAGAAAGATCGCATGTGCTCCGTGTCTCGCTAGTTAGGATGTATACCGTACCCAACTGGCATTCGCTTAGTATTGATCGAAAAAAAAAAGAACACGGGGAAAGTACCGATTTGAACAGCCTGCTGCTGCAATTCTCCTTCAGACCATGCTTGAATTCGATCCAGTCATTTAGCTAGAGCTGAAAATTCGCTATCGTCGGGACTCGAACACGACGATCTCTCAGTCTTCAAAACAGCAGAAACAACGATGTTGCCGCTGAGCTATTGCAGCCGGTGTAATGCACGAAAACTCTTCATAAGACACAGTTCCACATTCGATTCTTGGCCTGACATGTGGTCGTTAAGACAGGGGCTGTTCCCACGCCAGGAATTGATTGGAAGAAATGAAGTAAACGAGCGATAAGAGCAGCCGGCCTCTTAGATTTCCCATCCAAGCAGTGACGTCGTCCAATCAGTAATATCGAACGGAGAAATCCTATTTTTGAATCCCGACGATTGCACATTTTCTAGTTAGCTCTAGCTTGATAGCTATTTCTAGTCTAAGTAGTTGACTTAGCGATGTCGAAAATGTTCCATTGTCGGGACTCGAAAATATGAACTCCGATGTAGAAAGATACATTTGTGGCCTTCTGAATGCTCAGGCACCGATTGTTCTGCTGTACACCTTCCACTAGTGAACAGTTTTCGAAGATATGTTCATCCTCATCAAGCAATTATGTAATACTGACAGAGATATATAAATAACATATTGGTTGATTTAGGCGATTGAAGTTATTCAGAACACATCTACTACATTTTTTAACATGCCAATGCGGAAGGTCATGTTTACGTAGCGCTTGTAATCTTTAAATATTATTTTTCTATATTTGATAATATGTAACAAATTTTATAGTGCTTATAATTCCAAAGAAGTAACTTATATTGATATTAGAGAATGCTGAAAACCCACCCGAAGTTGAGATATATCTCGAAATATCTTCAATTACTTGCATCTCGTAAGCTCTATTGATTGGCAGGCAGCATTGTTACTGAGATTCCTCAGCGAAGAAAAGAATCATGAATTAATATAAAATTATTTGTTAAAATCTCTATTCAAAATCACTTCTTGTTCTGTTGATCGAGCTGTTCTGATCCATTAAGTGAAAGAAAGTAGACAGATGATGATGGATGAAGGTGCATCTTGAACATGAAAAATGAAGGAACAAATTTCTTGTCCATTTCAACTGCATTTATGGTAGTACTTAAGAAAAGTATGGATTTACGGAAGTCTTGTTGACCGAAAGTTCATACGTTAGAATAGTTGTAATTGAATTTTTTCAAAACATAATACAAATTATCTAATGTATAAAATTAGTCATGACGTTCGAAAAACCAACTAAAGCAAAAAATAAATAAAACTATTAATTTCTTAACAACTCTCAAAGAAAGATGCAATGTGTGTCCAGCCTTATTGATTGACGTTCATTCGCATTCCTCAATCCTAACAAAACATTAGCCTATATATTTTTTTTATTATATAATCCTTCATCGTCGTTTTTTCGTGTTATATTAATCCTGTCGGAACATAGGCGGTTAATTGTTGTTACTTGATACTGATTTACAAAAATTAGTATCTCTACCATATTGAACATATCAATATTTGGAATAAATATACGTCTATCTGAGTACTGATGTCTTCATTCATGAGTAGCAAGCAGTACAGCGGCGCATCATTGATACATAAATGTACTACAATACCGGTCCTTCCCATGTATGTATAACATCACCTGCTTTTAATGCTTTCATTCTTCTAAATACTATACTTAGGAAAACTCCAGTTCATCATTTTAGACACATCACACTATTTTACTACGGTAAAAATATTTGCTGTGGTCATGTATATATGATAACTGCATGCAAAAATCACCAAATTTCATTTTGTATAAATTTACAACTAGATAAATTACGCTTCTTAGTACGAGTGTTAACATTGATTTAAATCATGTACTTTTCAACACTTTCAAATATATTTTAAATAATATGCTGCCTGAACTGAGTAATAAATTGATCGATTTTCCACAGTAATAATGGTGCAAAAATCGGAAACAAAATACAAATCGGAAACAAAATACAAATATCCTAAACGGAAATATAAAGCGTGTGTATCATTTGGTAAACAGAGTATTCTCTTCCTTGTTATTGTGATATAGTTTTCTGAATTTTTCAGTGTTCTCATTTTCGAACACACTTATGATTTCTGTCCATGATAAATAAATTTGAATAAAATGAATAATAAATTTAATTATTTCATTGTACCATACGAATTATTTCCTTCCACTCTTTCTTCTTCCGTCGTCCATTCCAAGCATTAGCTACTTTTTCGGAGATAGCGATCACTTCATGGTGTGCCGGAAATCTTTGACTCATTTTAACTGCTTTTAGCTTTTACGGAAACTTGCATTCATTTCCCTGGAATTTTTGAAATAATTTCTGCATTTCCATTTCACGTTCCCTTCCCATCACGTCCACGTTTCAAAAGTGTCTACTTTCATATTTTCTGCCATTATTCATGTGTACCTCTCGTATCCATTCCAAATTGTTCTAAATTTCAGTCTCTCGATTAGTTCGATTTTATTGTTTAACGTGTCTGCATCTTTGATAAATTCATTCAATTTTCTTTCAGTTAGTTTCTCTGTGGCAATTCACCATTTTAATTCCTCTTTATATACCTCTTTTTTGTGATTCCTACATGGAAATGTTATTGCCATTCCTATAACAGAGTCCACCTTCCTATCTTACTTTTATATTTTCCTGAAAAGCCGGGTTTCATTAGCTGTAGCAGAATGATGGTTCGACCACTGTTGTTACGGTTACCCTATCTATATTATAGTGATTTACAAAATAAGTATCGTAGAGTCTCATTTTACATGAGATTGGAGAATTATCAACAGAGGCCGTGAGGTCTCCGTTCGAGTTTGGTAACCAATCGAGTGTACCTCGTACAACGTATTATCGTTTTGAAAAATTCCAATGTATGAGTACTATACTTTTCGTTTGAATTTGACTGTTTATCCTACAAAAGATGATAGACTTATATTGATAGGAGTTAATAGGAGTTCTAGGTTTATTAGAATACTCGTGCTCAAAGTTTTGCGGTGGATCTATCTATCGAAAATAGACATCGGTTCATCGTCCGCCGCCAGCAAGCGAGGAGTGTGAAGTTACCGTTAGGGAAGTGAAAATAGCTGAGAAGTGTTTTTAAGTGTAAGTTACAGCAAGTGCATTCAAACAGCAAAATTGTAGCGTGATTTCTCTAGTATTACTTCTTACGTAATTGAATAGTCGTTAATAGTGGGTAATGGATAATTGGCAAATTTTATTTTATTAATTCTTATTACGACACTGACATCAATTTCGTAAAGTTGGTCTTAACGAAATCAAAGTGGCAAAATATTTTTGTTAGTTTTTTTAATGTTAAAAGTTGATGAATTGTAAAATTAATAATTAACAATTTTTTTGTATTTATTTGGAAATTTGAAAATTTGACGTGTTCTAGAATTTCCATGCTTGTTTAAAGATTGTTGAATGTGTTGTCTTAATTCTGAATTACTGGACTTCTATTGTAGTATGCAGAAGGTTTGGCGTTTGTTGAACTAATAACTTATGAAGACTAATAGAAGACTGTGCATTGTGAACGGAACCAAACAAACATTTTCAGATGGTAGCATTTCTGTGTGGAACCGAAATGAAATGGTGAGAAATTTCAGGTTCAGAGGTTTCTTTCCGGACCAAAACTCTTTCGAATAAAACAGTTCGAGGTAGCGGACTGGGCGGTTTTTTACGGTGGAGTTTCGTTCCGTGAACGGGCACTTCAACACATCGGACCACATCGCTGGTATATAGGGTTTCTGGGCCAGACAACTACTTTGGTCATTAGTCCCGGGAGTGTAGTGCACGTTATACCCGTGTTACTCCCCCACTGGAACGTGGGATCCAGCGCCGACCTACATGTCAGTTTCCAGGTTTTCATTGCCCACGTATTCCCCCCCCCCCCCCAGCGGGACACCGCATCTGCCTGGACAAGCTCTAAACGACCAACTGCTCTTTCTCACACATATGGGAGGGTAGTGCACGTACATGTGCGAGTAAGACGAGCGGAGGGAATGAGGATGAGAAAGGAAATATCGCGCGCAGTCCTTGACTCATGCACTGCTCCGGCATCCGCCAGGTATTGATACGAGAACCTACGGAAAACTGAACGAACGTATTATTCTATCCAATTCAATTCAGTGATATCTTATTTCACGTTGCAAGCCTCAGGTCATCAGACTTGCCCTTCAGCCTGTCCTCGCAAATTTCGCTCCTTTTACCGTGTAGCAGCAAAGGAAAGTGGCGGCGATGAAGTGACTAGAATTTAGTTCAGAGGTTTCTGTTGATCTTGAGTTTTTTTACATGCAGTAAATCTACTACATGGGACATCTGGATTTACTTCCTCTCCGAAGGAAGACGTATGGATAATTTTTTCGCCCTTAAAAAATCTACGGCTTCGGTCAGATTGGAACCTGTGAACTTTATTACAACAGTTACTCTATGAAAACTCCCTACCGTGTGAATTCAACTTTACCCTCCGAACCGAGCTGGAAAGTTTGGTCGTGGACTAAAGTTCAGAGGGACGTAACACTGTAGTGCTGCTGCTGCTGCTTCTGCTGCAGCGGCGGTGGCGGCGGCGGCGGCGGCAGCGGCGGCGACGGCGGCGGCGGCGGCGGCGGCGGCAGCGGCCGGTCGCCGGACGAGTGCCCGGCGGCCCTGGTGCAACAGCACCCCAGCGGAGGTCCTCGACCTTCTCGGCGCTGGAACTCCCCCGCGCCGCCACCTCCTCCGCCGCTGCCGCCGATCGGCAGACCATTTTCCCCGATTCGTCCGTCCACCCGGTTTAATTACAATAGTGAACCGGTGCCCAGAACGTATCTCCTTAATCAATACACGCTCCAGTCGCATTATTTTTCGTACAAAATGTCCAAATGGTATTGTTTTCAGAAAAAAACTGACATTAAAACGTTGCCAAGAAACTTTTTGGATGCCAATACCTTGTCGTATTAAAGCTACGACGGCAAGTATGATAATGCAGTTGTATCGGTGGGAGTAAATACGATACTTTGCGGTTGCCACGCCGATAAAGTATTTTTATTTGGTTTGACATCCTATCAAGGTGAATGTACTCCATTCACGTACCCTTGACTTCCGCACATTCAAGGACCTCGTTACGGCGTCAAGACTATGACTCAAAGTCTCCTACATACTTGTCGCTCCCGTTTCCAGTTACATAAGATTAATTCAAATATAAACTTATCTCGCGAAATTCACATTTCATTTATGTATCATGCATTCACACGAGTTTTTGCTTAGCGTGAACCCAAACCGTTTGATCAAAGAGAGCAAAGTCTTTCGACACGATAGTAGCTACACGGATGGGATTTTTATGTGTGAGATCAATGATCAATTAAATGGCTAAGAATTACTCCAACAAATCCATACCTGCCCATGTGGAATGAAAATTCCAACTAATAAAATTCTGACGGCTTATTTTGATAAAATGCGACAATGTAGAATAAGCAGCAGATGGCAAATCATCAAATCAAGAAATCTGAACAATTCTCTCATATACACGATTCGCATGAATTTTATTGCGATTTATCGTGTAAGTTGTCCTTTTTTATTTTATATTGAGTATATATATTTCCAATTACATATTTAGGATAAAATATTTTTGACATTAGATCTCAGAAATATTGGGCTATAGGAACGTTTAAATTAATCTTTCCTATAACCAATCACAATTCGTAGACTTATTGAACCCAAAAGAATGATATAGAAATGATATAAGCCATTACAAGGTTTTAGAGAAAGAGAATATTGAAATAAAATAGAAAATATTTATTTAAGAAACAAATATTGCAGCAGTATGCGTGATTCATGTCCTAAAACTTTAAACGCATTTGAAAAAAGAATTAACGTTAAACAAATATTTTGTTTCGACTTTGAATTAAAAAAATATCAATAATTCGTCAATATTTCACGAGTTTAATTAATGTAATGAAATATTCAAGACAAATACCGAACAAAAACTCAAATTAAATTTTCAGTTTTAGAAACATTCAGCTGTAGCTATTCAAATTGGTGTATGAGGGCATGCCAAAATGACGTTCAGCAAGTCCTTGAAGAAAGCCCTATTCTTTCACCTATAATGAACTCGCAACTTCAAACACTATAATTTTTTTAAATTTATTTTTTCTTGTTCGACCTAAGGTCTTTCGAGGGATTTCAGTTTTACATGCTGACTGTTTTGGGATTTGGGCATTTCTTGACAAATTGAGGTTAAAATTCTCTGACTTATTTAAATATAAAGTTTTCTTTTAGATGTTATTGAATTTCAACCTTGATTTGGAAGGATAAACTGTTAGGATTGGCCTGTCGAGCAATAAGAAGGGAAAAGGTAAAGATTCTACATGATAATATTAGTTTAGGGAAATCTTCGGGAAATCTGGCATTTGGTATTAAGTGTTGAATGCTGATTTATGAACGGGTACAATTGTGATATTTTGGCGTAGGATTTGTTGATGGCTGCGTGAACATGGGGTTTCCAAGAAAGTTTCTTGTCTAACAATACTCCGAGGTACTTTATTGGTTCACTTTTACAAGGTATTTCATTGTCATCTATTTTGAGATAGGGGGGTTGGGGTCTCCAAAGAGTAAATATTTTAGTCTGGCATTTTTAGTCTGGTTGATAGCAACTTCCAATTTTTTGTCCATTGCGTTAGGATGTTAAGATCATTCTGGACTTTATTGTATGCCAAGTTAATATCTACTTGTTTTAACGCCACTTGATGCTTTGTTGGTAATTAGGTCATCTCTAAAAATTCTAAATCCTGAAATGTGAAATTTTTCTCCTGGAATCAGGTGGATTTCGGTTACACAAGCAATTTCAATTTCATGTTTCTTTAAAAATATATGATACGAAAGTATTTTATGAAATACTACAAGAACAGGTACATACGTATAAAAATGATCACTGAATTATAGCGGGGGATCTGAATGCTAGGGTAGCTAAGCAACCAATTCCAGACATTGTAGGATGTTATGGGGAAGAATGTATCAACAGAAATAGAGAAGAATAGTGAGAATTTTCCACCTACAACTATCTTAAAATTACCAACACGTTCTTTAGAAAAAAAAAGACATACGTAAGTACACCTGGAGCGTAAGAGGTAGCAGATCAATTATTGATTATGTTATAGTGAACAGAAAAATGGCGTTTCTAAGATCACTTTTTAGTAATATCAACAATATCCATATTAGCTAAATGGAGGAAAAAACTAATACATAAAACACTGTCCAAAAATGAAGAAATGTTTAAAATCCACTTATTAATCGAAGACAGTATAAAGAATTTATATCATAAACGATTAAAGATATACCCAAGTCAGATCCCGACACAAGTTGATGTAGATGAAGAATGTAAAAATGTAAGAAGTATAATAAAGAAAGCAGCTAATGATGTCTTGGGTACAAAGAGTAAAAATAAAATAAGAAAAGGATTGAAAATATAGACACCAGAAATCGCCCAAACCATTAATGATAAGAAACACGCTTACAATAAAATGTTACAAAATAATATAGAAGAAACCCGAGGGGCATATAAACAAATTAGGAACTACGCCAAGGCGCTTATAAGAAAAGCCCATCAAGAATCATGGGAACGATTTGTTGGTAATATTGAGAACGATGTGCACGGACGACAAACCTTAGCTTAGAAAGTAATGAGGCATCTAAATAGCGGCACAAAGGATACTGTAGAGCTAAACATAATCAAAGAGAAACAGTGGCTGGATCACTATAAAAGAGTACGGTACGACTCGAATGTGGAAGAGGCAGAAAGAAGTGACAATGAAATCTATAAAGTAGATCCATTGACAATGAATGAATTAGTTGACTCGCTAAAGAAGCTAAAAAATCGAAAAGCACCAGGTCTTAATGGAATTAATCTGGAGTTAATTAAATATGCCGATACCTCATTAAAAATAGATTTCTTAATTTACTGAATACTTGTTCGGAGACTTGTACAATTACAGAAGAATGAACAAAAGCAAAGGTAATATCACTATTCAAAAAAGGAAATAGAAGTAAACGAGAGAACTATAGAGAAATTACCTTGTTAAATTCGTCATACAAGATAATTACTAAAATTATTAACAGCAGATTTACAACTCTTCTTGACAATCTATTGTTAGAAGAACAAAGTGGATTTAGACAGGGAAGATCGTGTATCGATGATGTATTTTCCATTAACTTGCGTATACAGAAGGTAGAATTTAATCAGGAAACACATATCACTTTCATAGATTATGAGAAAGCATTCGACATGGTGCATCGATACACGATATGGAAGATAATGAATAAAAGAGGCATTCAACTCCGTTTAATTGAAGTAATCAAATCCCTATACCATAAAACTATAAATGTGTTGGATTTAAATGGAAAATGATACGAGAAATTTAAAATTAATCGAGGTGTTTGGACAAGTTTGTAGCGTATCACCAATTTTATTTATTATTTATATAGATGATGTTCTGAGAGAATGGAAACAGTGTATTACAGATGGCATCGAAATAAACTCCAAAACCACTCTAAATACACTTTTATTTCACACGATTAGATAATTAGCCAAGAAAGTGAGGATCAGTTACAGAGGGCTCTCTTTAAATTGAATAACACGTGTGAACAATATAACTTGAGAATCTCAACTCAGAAAACCAAAGTAATGGCGTTTAGAGGCAAACATCCTATACAAAGTAAAATAACAATAAATAATAGAATTATAGAACAAGTTAGCCGTTTTAGATATTTATGATGGATATTACTTTTAAATTCAATAAAAATATTTCAATAAAAAACCAAAAATTCAAAAACAACTGTGGTACAATAATAAAATACCTGAGAAAGAAAACAAGAAAGGAAACAACTTAAATTTTATAAAACAATCCCCATACTTCTTTATGGATGCGAGCCATGGACCATGAAAAAGAAAGATTTTACCAGAATTGAGACGTCTGAGATGAGGTTCTTGAGATAAGTAAATGGCTGCACTTTATTAGACAAAATAAAAAGTGAGATATTTAGAAGTACTTCCATTAATAAAGTACAAGAATACAGGACCCGATGGTCCCAACATCTACACAGAATGAATAGTGACCGCAACCCAAAACAAATATATCACTACAGACCTCATGGTACAAGGGATGTCGGACGTTCAAGATTGAGATGGTATGCTGAAGACGGAACAGGAGTCTCTCCTACACCCTGAAGAGATGATGATGATAATGATGATGATTTTAAAAAATATCTGAATTCATTTTCATGGCATTCCAGCCCATTGGCATTCCAGTTTAAAAAAATTAATATCAGTAATTTTATTTGCCATAGTTCAAATTCGTCAGAACATACTTTACTGTATTTTCGATTATGGAAGTGAGCGCTAATATGACTTGTGACACGATATTTGAAATTAGATTAGATTGATCCTGTTTAAATAATGATGAATACGACCTCGGTTGGCTATTAAGGTTTTGACTACGATTAAGGTTATGGTTTGGTGGTATTGGTATATCGGGTGCATTCTTTGCGTAAGTATTGGTTTGGTGGGACATGATAGAAGGTGGGTTTGTTTTTTGACTTTGTTCATTGAATCTGCTGTCTTTTTATATATACTGCAGTCTTTGTAGTTAGCGGTATGTTTGTCACCACAATTCACGCATTTAGGAGAGGCAGATTTAGTTTTAGTACGCTCTGAGTAGTGATGATGATCGGTACGTTTGACACATCTAGGCTGAAGTCCACAATTTGCCTGAGAATGCCCAAATCTCTGACATCGTTTACACTGGATTACACCAGACTTCATTCTTTTCTGAATTCTTACAACACTACAAAAAAACGGTCAAGTTTGAAAATTCCTTTACTTTGATATGTATTTTCTAAATCAATTGCACACACTGATATGGGGCATATTTCTTTACTATAAAGCCTCGCTACTTTAATTATAGGTCATTTTAGTATTGTCAGTTCCTGGAATATTTCACTTTCCGTATACGTGATTCGACTGTCCTTTATTACTATGACTAACGTTTTCAAAGAAGGATCTTTAAAAGAATGGAACTGGATTTTCTCAGTTTCACAAATTTTTTTAACTCCTATAATCACTTGTGGAAGTAAATATAATTTTAACAGAGTCTTTCTCCGGTTGGTTGTGATATCGTCCTTTAGTTCTTTTTAATATAATCTAACAAAAGTAGAAAGTTAGATGCATTATGCACTATAATTGGGGATATTTTGATAATTGGATCGTTCACAGGTTCTTCATCAGTTTCCATTGTCTCGAGTAATTTATATCTACTTGAAATAGGAATATTGTACCTGGGCATTTCCTCTTCTGGCGAGAGTGACCTCTTTCGTTTGTGCTCATTACCATGTTCCTGCATACTTTGGAACTGGGATTGTTGCGGCTGTGATTGCTGTTGCGGTTGTGGAGATACATGATATCGAGAAAGAAGTTGAGAGAATTGCATTTCAACCATTTTCTGCAGATATTGGAGATGTTGTGGTTCCTGTTGAAGATATTCGTGTTGTTGTATTGTTGGTTGATCTGGGATGATTTGCACTAGGTGGCCGTTGAACGCCTTTCCACTACCATTGTTATAAGTGGCGTCTATTGCGCTTCAAATTAGTGGCCCCGTAGTGGAGCAACTACCTGTGGCCATTAACTAGAGTAATTTGATTATTTGACTTTCCGAAAACTAAAATAACACACTTTTACAAAAGTGGCACTATTCACACCGCTCACACGAAGGGCACTAGCACTGCTCGTTATCGCACTGATCGCTGAGGGTTGACCACTGCCAGAAGCCGATAAAGAGCGTTCGCCTCGGCGGTTCGAACCGGGCTCGAAATTTATATATTTAAAAAAATAAGGTATTCTGCCATGGCTTTGTTTAGAGCTTCTACTGAGCCGATTGTTGTATTTATTCCTTTAAATGAAAGAATGTGATCCCTGGATGTGTTATCAGATATTGTTTGTGTTGATTCATCAACATTTATGGTGTAAATTAATTAATTAAATCATTCTTTAATAGTACGTTTATCAATAGTCAATTGTTTTTTGCAAAAGAGTGGCTGCTTCATGGTGGCGCTTTATTTTGATTGTTGAGATTTGTTTACAATTCAAGGTTTTGTTTCGGTGTAATAATTTCATTGTGGTGTTAACAATTTGCTTGTATTTGCTTTTGTGTTGTACTTTGTAGGAAACATTGTACATTGTGAGTTTTGCTCGGTTGTACTGACGTAGTGAAGTTGTTCACAGGTTATGTCGAATTCCGAAACTTTGCCCACGCGCCCCAAAAGACGCAAACGTACATTAACTGGACGCAGGGAAAGAGAAAGTCAGTGTAGGTGTCGTGATAGTGAGGTCATTTCGTTTTCTGTTGGGTCGTTGTCTATGAAATGTCAATTTTTTTCTGGTTTGTACTTCCCATGTGAGAGAAATTCTGCAAACCAGTTTACTCTGTGTTGCTTAAATTGGAAAAGTTTACCTTCGAGCAATATGCCAGGAGAAATCAAACAGTTGCTTATAGGAGATGATGACACATCAAAAAACTTTAGAAATAATGACTGTCAGTATAATAGTGCTCTTTCTTTTGTGTAATTTGGTGTCGATATTACATTGCCAACCCGTTATGGGCCATACGTGTTCAAAATTTTGGGAACTCCACATCACAGAATATCTTCATTGTACCCTAAAGATCTAAGCAATGCAACGTATTGTGAACATTAGTCTGGGCACAGTATTTTACATTTATCTCAGATCTCACCGTCAAATTTTGACGGGTTCTCACTAGTTATAATTAAAACTACACGAACAAATCAAGGAATTTTGTCAAAGGGCAAACAACAACCCAATCATCCATTAACTGTCTCCTTCCGATTCTGAGATCAGAGTGTCGATTTCCCAATTCTGACTTCGATCGCGCATACAGACTTGTCTTAATATTCTCCTACTGGAAACTTTCATTAATTAATAAGAAGTTATTGAGACGAGACAAATTATCTTCAATTACCTTGCAGTAATATGATTGCAATACATAATCTTCAAGCAGAGTTAAGAATGATGACCAAGAAGATGAGAAAAACTTAAGAACAAGATGATTTATAGTACGCAGTGTGAAGAAGTGATGTAACAATGGATAATCAGCAATTCATACGTCTGAAAGCAAACGAATGGATCGCTACCAAGTTTCGTTCTCGTGACGTTAATTTATTTACACGCGTGCAAGCATATACGTGTGTGTATGAGAATATTTTAGTATGAGTGTGCTCCATGTAGGTGTGTACGCGAGAGTCTGCTTAAATGAGTATGCCCAACCACTTCTTCGACTGTGTTATGAATAAGCAGTTTCATCATATCGTCGCTAGGCATTTTTCTTTATCACTTCCAAATCTGCCTTCCTTCTTCCTGTTTCCAACATTTCCTTGTTTCTCGGAGCCTCTGGATAATTAATTCCCATGGTTCTGTCTGTACTGGGTCAGATCTCTCAGCTGAGATTCTAATCATTTCTGTTCACGATGTTCACTATATTTTTCATGTTCCTTGTTACTCAGGCACGTGTCATTCATCAAGAATCCCTTATTACGTAAAACGTGCCTAAACCTTGCAGAAGCGTATGTGCTCTCGCGTAAATACGGGCGTATACTTAATGGCAATAATAATAATAATAATAATAATAATAATAATAATAATAATAATAATAATAATAATATCAATGTCGAATAACATTCATGATAATAACACTAATAACGAAAGGGATGAAAATGTTTGTGATAATTTCTAGAAACCATGTTTCTTTTCACTAACATTTGCCTAACAATAATAATAATTATCATCCACCTACCAACACACTAGTTAACTTCCGTATTATGAGTTCAGCTTTAATAAATTGGTGCAACTGAGAAAGTGACAATTCCCGAAATTGCGTATTCATACCCTTCAGAAACGCCTTGGAAAGAATTGTCAATAAGTACCAGTTGCTTACAAAAGAATCAGCGTAGTCGCGCAAATCCGTCAAGAAATTTGGCACACCAACCGAAATCATTACTTCAAATATACTTTCCAATGCTCCATTCTGGGTTCTCGAGGAATTTTGAATTTGCCTTTACGTTGTTCAAACATTTTTGCACCTCCCTACACAAAAGACTCTGGATTTCCAAAGTGTACATGTCAACGATACACCTGTAATGGATAAAAGAATGAAGCAATTCCTACAAGGCCTTATTGAGGGAAGGAAGAAAATGAAACTCTAAGCACGTACTGATGGCGAGCCGCGTGCGGCGACGGTGTCCTCCCGAGGAGGGACTTTTTGGGCGAGGGCCTTGGTTGGCGAAGCAGGTCGTGGCATGAGGCCGCGCCGCTCAGCTAGCGAACGTTATAAATGGGGAGAGGGAAGATGAAACAAAGGGCAATGGATGGCCACGAAGCAAAAGTGGAAAAGAAGGATGGGCCAAGGGACGAGATACAGAAGATAACAGGGAGAAGGAAAGATGGAAATTGGAAATAGAGAAGAGGAAGTAGAGGGGAGGAAGTGAGAGGAAAGGATGGCGAGTGGAAGAAGAAAAGAGACATGAGGAGTGATGAGAAAAAAAGAGAGAAAAATGAAAGGGGAGAGAGAGAGGGAGAGATGAGGGGAAAGAGATGACAGAAGAGAGGTAGACAAGGGAGGAGAGAGATTGTCTGCCGAGAGAATCAGGGATAAAAAGAGAATCGGAATAAGAATAGGAATGAAAAGTATTAAGTGAAAATATATGTATAAAGAACTATAGAAAATGTACTGGCTTGTTCTACAAAGTGCAATCTTATATCGAAGAGGAAAATATAATCCGTAAATCACTTGCCAAAGAAAAACAAAATATTATGTCAAATGAAAATTAATCGATAAAAAGGATAACGAAAGCACATAAAAATATAGAAACATAATGAGAGCGAAATAAATGCCGATTGAGAGTATAAAAGTAGTACGAACAAAAAGGGGGGTGGCCGAGAGTAGAGTCGTAGCGATCTCGGACCGAAGGGTCGCGGGTTCGAGTCCCGCCTCGTGGATGGTTGTATTTGTGTTCGTCCTTTCACCCCTAATCATCACCGTATCGTTTCATCTTCATAGTGACCATAACGTTAACTCCAATTGTGGTCGCTAATGACCTAGATGTTGATGCGACCTTAAATAAAATAATTAAAAAAAGGGGGTGGAGAGAAAAGAAGAAAAAGGAACCAACGAATTTGAGATATCTACATACATAGTTAAACAGTTGACGGTAAAGTAAGTGTGAGAGAAGAGTGAGTGTGTGTATTTATTGATTTGGGGTGCGTTAACTACTTAGATTAGTCCCGGATGTAATATTAAGGGGGGTGGCGATGTTCTTCCCCGCTTGAACGCGAGATCCGGTGACGTCCTATGCATAAGCTTGCGGGGCTTCCCCGGCGAGGCATATCCACAAGCGGGGGAACCACCCCAGCCGGGGCAAGCACTGAACTTTTGATCGGTCTTCCGACATACGTGGTAATGAACTATTCGTAAATGCGTGTGTGTGTGTGTGTGTGTGTGTGTGTGTGTGTGTGTAAGGGAAGAGGGTGAGACGATGATGAAGAGAAGCTCGCACACGGTCGGCAGGCCGTTTGTAAGTGTATTGCTCGGGGATTCGCTTGGCATTTACTGGAGAAACAGAGGAAAACGGCTGATCAGCGCAGCAAGCCACAAGATTTCTCCTCCAGACTCTGGCTGAATTTGACTCAGCTACGTAGGTGCCAGTGGCGGCCGGGGGCTTGCGAATTAGGAGGGGCGGGATTTATATCCAAACTATTACTTACATTCTACCTCTTCAAAATATATCTTGAACGAGGAAAACTATAGCATGTAGTGTACAACCGATTTGCATGTTTCGGGATTCTAATCCTTGTCTAAGACAACTTTTACGATGATAATGGAATATACAATTGTGGTCAAGCATAAATAAGAGATTTTTTGAAAAAAAAATCAGCAAACAAGACAGTGAAATGAGATGAAAGGGTCGGTATTCTCAGCTTAGTTACTGAGGACTCTGCCGAACAAAACTTAATGTCTGCACGCTACCCCTAAGTCCCAGTACCCCCACTCTTCCTCAAGCTTCCATTGCCTCCCGTGCACCGGCTACGGACGGACTCGCGAGTGTCCGCGATAACACCCATTCCAAAAACATTTATCTTTCTCTTAATCGGACATTTAAAACTATATTCGTCCTCAAATGCCTCTAAGGAGCTGCTGCCAATGGTAGGTGCTATTGATAAATTCAGCACCGGAGAGTCTCGAATCCCCGGGTCTCTCGGCCAATGATACTGCAGAGTGTGTTTATTGCAACTGAAAGACAAACGTGAGAGAAAGGAAGTTAACGTGAAGAATGTGCGTGAGGAAGAAACACAATTGATTGATTGATGATTGCGGGCGCGTCAACTGCTAAGATCGTTAGTGCTGAAAGTGTAGTGCATGTTTATCTCGGGAGGTGGCGATGATCTTCCGACGCTGAATGGTGAGATCGGGTGCAGACCTACCTGGCAGGTAGCGTGATTTTCCCCAAACATGCATTTCTCACTAGCAGGACGCTGTCCCAGCCGAAACAATCTCTCGGCTCCCCACCGGTCCGCCGGCATACGAGGTAATGTAGTGCATGTAAGCGTATGTAAATAATGTAGTGTTGTATATGTAATTAAGGGATGAAGAAAGGGACAGGAAGAGGAAGGAAAGATCGCGTGCGGTCCGTGGCCCGTTTGTTAGAGTACTGCTCCGACATTTACATGATGTGGATCGGAGACCAACCGATCAGATCAGCCAGCCGCAAGAATTCTCTTCCCGATGGCGACTGAATTCGATCTAGCTATGTTGCTAGTATCGAAAATCGAACCACCGTCGAGACTCGAACCCCAAGATCTTCCGGTCAGAGACACTGCAGTAACAACAGTTAAAGCCCTGAGCCACTTATGCCGATGAAGAAAAAAAGCTGAGATGGGTGTGGGACGGACCGACGATGCCACAGAGGCAACGACATCCCAACTGAAAGACAACTGGGAGAGAAAGATAGGCAACGAAAGAAGAGTGGTTGCGCGTGTGAGAGAAGGAGGAGCAGCTGAGAAGATGGGTGTGGGGCGGGAACGTGTAACACCGCAGCACGGAGCGGGGCGGAGGGGGCGGGGCCGGGGAGGGCCGGGCCGGGCCGCGCAGGCGCCTCGCTGAGTCACCGCGCGTGGAGCGACGCCGCGTGCGACACGCGTGTCGGCACGCGTACGCGAGCGCGTGGCGCGCGGCGCGGCAAGCGCCGTTGCTGCCGCCCTTGGGGCTCACCCCGGGCGGGCACGCCAGCTAAGGATGCGACATCGCCGACAAAACATCGATGTTTCTAACCACCGATGTTCAAAAGTAATCACCAATGTTAAAAAAACATCGATGTTTCTAAACATTGATGTTCAATATTAAATCATCAATGTTAATAAAACAGGTTTCTAAACACCGATGTTTAAAAGTAATCATCAATGTTAATAAAAAATTGTCTTAAAACCACAGTTGCTTTTCAACCAATAATATTCAGGCGGGAGTGGAATTTAATTTGACGGCGGTTGAGTTTATTGAGATTTAATTGACAAAACACAAGTCAAAATATGGCCAGGGCATTAACAAAATTGTTATTATGCACTATGAATAATTCAAAAATTATATGAACTTCATTTACCCACGAAATTTCAATTTTAACTATTTTTCATCTTTGGTCTGAAGAATGTTTAATATATGTATGTTTCAAGAGGTTTTTACTATGATGGTTCTTTTTTCATTTAAAAATAAAATATCAACAATGTGAAAACATTAAGGTAAAATCATCGGCTTCAATAAATCGTTGTTAAATAAATTGATAATTTTATCAAAATCATCAACGTTTCGAAAATCTCGACATCGATAGCATCCCTAACACACGCTGTCCATCGAGGTAAGAGGGCATTTGGGGGAGGGAGGGGGATGGCAGCTAAAGCAAATTAATAACCGTAACACATGTGGAATGTGATTGTTTCGTTGGCGACGATTTACAATTACGTACGTGTAAAGGTAGTTGGGTAACGTTAACATAGAAAAAAATCGCCTATTTGATAGAGCCAACGTGACTCGGATCGCTCGAGCATTTTCAAGATGACAACGATTTTAATGCTTTCAGTTTTAACACTAGAAATACCAATACTCAAGGACCCCGCGACCTTGATATTGCTTTCAAATTACTTTATTAATCTGCTCTGTATTGTTGAGAATTAATGTAATTGTTGAGAGTTTAATTCTTCGTATTCCGTAACAGTGATGATTTGTGCTTTTTTTTTATCAGCGTTTTTCTAGTGCGGGTTCGGCGAGATCCTGACTATTAGATAGAAGACGCAGACTCTGTTGCGGTTTTAGTTCTCGAGTTTTTTTTCCTCTTTTCATCTTTATGAAATTTTTTTTCTTTTGTTGGTAATGCTGTCAACATTTGTACTTCTATAAACACCTTTGAACCGAACTGGCGGTTAAGAGCGAGACTATTTGATATACAGTTTAGGGATTCAAGATGTCAGAAAAGGTTGGCAGAAAGCGAAATACAAGAATTACCGTATGAAGTTTCAAAATAGATACCTTTAAAATAATTTTAATTCTAAGTGTCCATTAAATATGTTCTTTTGAAAATACATGTACTATTATATTTTATTTCTTTTTTTACGAACTTATCGGGGGTGGGGAGGCTCGATGAGCAATATATGATACTACTAATACGCTAGTATTGCTATGCTAGAAAAAACCTTTGAGTCCAGTCAACGCGACATTTCCAACGCGTTTATTCCAACGTACAGTAACGTTGAATTTGTCTTACTTCCTTCGGCTAACTTCTACTAAAATATTTCTTTTTAATGAAATTCGCGCATTCGACATGTGCTCCATTCATTCATATTCTTTAGCTGTAGGAAGTGCTCATGGGAGCGCGTGGCCTCCTCGCCCTGTGTGGATGAATGTGTGGGGAGTGGGAAGTGGGGAGTGTGTGAGTGTGCGGCGCTGGGCGGCTCCCCAGTACGCACGCGAAAACTTCACTCACGTTCGGCATTCTACAAATTTAATGTGACCCGAATATTTAAGGATGATCCATTGTATACGACAGAATTTGTGAATGGAATGTTGATCTTACATTACCTTGACGCTCGTGCAGAATGAAAGAATATGGGAATATGGCTTTCGTGTATACCTTACAATGCAGCAAATCAAACGAAAGTAAAGGGAAACGGATTAAATACAGCAAAAAATAGGTGTTGTTTTACAATAAAATTCGTTTATATAGGCATGAATTTGAATTTATAGGAATTTCTTGATGGTTCATAATGTATAAATCTTATAGTAACTGCTGAAAACGGAGTAACTTGAAATTCATTTCCAATTTCAATGCTTCGGGAAATTACAACAAATATCTCAATAAAGCACTTCCATTATTCTCTGTAATGTGATATTTAATAGAGAATTTCTCATTACTGTTGTAATGGAGAGCCAAATGCCGTCACGGTGGGCCTGACTGAAGAGAACTCGTTCTTCTGAGGCTATGAATGAGGGGTACCCGTTACAAAACGTACCGTCAGGCATAGCGGTGTGTTGATTGGATTCACGAAATATTCTATGAATATTTTCATTTTCGTCACGGGCTAAGTGGTGTTTGTTACTTCCAAGATATTTTTCTTCTTTTATTTTCTTTTACATGTAATGCAGTTCTCGAACAACGAGTACGTTGCAACATATTCCATGCGCCATTCACTAGAAAATCAAAAGATTCAGGGCATTATAATAGTGATAATGCTCCTTTCGGGGGGAAGTTGGAAAATAATTATAATTTACGCAGCAAAAGTGTGAACAGAAGTACTCGAAAAGAATATTCAGGTGAAATTTTGTTTAGAATTTTTAAAATCTGATGAAACATTAACAGTGTTAAATTCACTTGCATTCTCACCCAAATTATAATTATTATTTTTCAAGTAATAAACATGCCTCCTAGTTCACGACTCTGCAAGCAATGATTAAACAGATCTTTACATTTTAAACATTTTACAACACACATTTTAGAATAGTAGTTTGTGAATAATTATTTTGTAGTGTAGTATTTTTTTTACTGAGATTTTGCAACCGAGACGAAAAATGGCTGAGCCGGGGTTGATCAGCCAAACTCGATAAAGTCTCTTCTGCGCCGAAGTGCATTCGCTTTTTTGCGCATTTATCTCTGAGTTAAATGTTCTTAGTTTGCATTTTACTTCTTAATGGAGCAACTCTCTTCATGAGAAAGTTAGTAAACTGAAACAAAAGAAGTGAGTGAAGTTGCCCATGGAGTTACTACTGAAATCGTGGTTGCAGTAGTTGCAACAGACGTTTCAGTTCCCAGCTTTTGTAACGTTTTGTTTCATTTACATAGAATTTGTGTAGTGTATTATTTTATGGCCTAATACGAGATATTTCTGAGCCTAGTCTGTAAATCTGAAACCTTTTCATACTACAAGTTACCCTCGAAATCAAACATCAGAGATGAGCACGCACAAAGATTATTTCTGTATCTCATTCATTAACGAAAGTTTATTTAAAAAACAACAGCGTATCTTTCAGAAAAATTAATTTATGATCGTTATGTTACAGAAAATTCAACTACAACCTTAACGAGGAATGGGGCAACCAGTACTCCGTATATGTGCTGCAGGTTGCAGCTTCATAATACCCTTGGGTCGTGAAGAGGGAGTGTTATCTCATTCCACAATTTTTACCTTTAGAAAGTTTTTTGGGAGGTCCATGGCTATTCCCTAAAACAATACAAATACAAATTAAGCTTAAAGAGTTATATTCAAGTTCTTCCTGATTAAGCCACGCACTTGTTAGACGCAACGTATTCAGCACCTTATCGTTTTGTTGTTTTCAAGGCCTCATAATTAGCTAGTGAGACGCTTGTCTTTATGCAAGTTCTCTCATTTATCCGGGATTTATATAAATATGTCCACACCAAACCCTCTTTAAGATTGGTTTTGAAGAATCAGCTTCATTAATCAACATTTCACAAATTCTTTTAAATAGATTACAGTTAAGCGATCCCGTTCTGCTTAGAACTAGGAAGAGAAGTAGAAAAATTAAATTATCGCAAATTCGAATAATCTACCAGTTTTTTATAATTACGCAATAATTTAAGAATCTTTCTCCCACGATTTCTTACACTTTTTCGGAAAAGGATGTGATTTCTGAATATAAGTTATTATTATCATTTAGAAAGTAAAAGTATGAATTAGTTTAACGTTTCTAAGTGACTCAATAAACACCACCTATCCACTTCATCCATATTTCATCATCATTTCTTAGAAACGCCGAGTACGTGTACAGAATGGCCAACAGTCCTCAGGTTTTGTCACAGTCAGAAGTGCCAAGCATCGTAGCAAAATGAGATTAGGTTCGACATCATACCATTAGAAACGATTCTTTGTTGGGGGAGGAAGGAGAACTTTTGTCCATCCAAGCCGTCAGGGCAGCCGGTGCTACAATTCTTCTCCAGACCGTGGTCGAATTCGACCAAGCTATGTAGTTAATGCCAAAAGTTCACTTCCAGCGGGACTCGAACTCTAACACCTAGCGATCAGCGTCGCTGCAGAAGAGACGGCCATGACGCCATGGCAGCTTGTATGAATCCTCCACTGAACCTCCTTTTTACGGAGCGATCGACGGTCGCCTCTTCCCCACGCCGAACTCCGCAGCGCCTGGATGCTCCGACTCGCCCACGCGCCGTTGGGGCACGCAGGAGCAAGGCGAGAACACAGAGGGGCACGGAGGGGCACGGAGGGGCACGGAGGGGCACGGAGGGGCACGGAGGGGCACGGAGGGGCACGGAGGGGCACGGAGGGGCACGGAGGGGCACGGAGGGGCACGGAGGGGCACGGAGGGGCACGGAGGGGCACGGCGGGGCACCCGAGGCGCGGCGTGGCGTGGCGTGGCGGGGCGGGCGCTCGGTACCGCGATCGTGCGGTTGGTTCCGCGTGTAACCTTAGCCTTCCTTCCCGGGCGGGCAGGCGCGCGCCGCACCGCGCCGCGCCGGAGACGACGAAGGTGCACGGCGCGGCGGCGGGACGCGTCGTGCGGAGAGAGCGTGGAGGGGGAAGGGGGAGGGGCGGGGCGGGGGCTGCGGCCCCGCGCCCCGCCACCCCACGGCCGCTAGCGCACGTGCGCGCCGCGCCGAGCCGCGCCGGTGCGGGCGTGGCCACCGCGGCCGCCGCCGCCGCCGCCGCCGCCCGCCGCCGGGTCAACGCCTGGCCGCGCCTTCGCCGACGCCGTGCTGGCGGTGGCGATGGCGGAGCCCGCTCCAGCCGCGGCGGCCCGGCGCCGAGCGGTCCTCGTCTGCGGGCGGCCAGACCTCCGCCTCCGCCCGGGCGCATCTTCGCTATTGACTCTGCGCCTCTCTTGAGGAAGTAGCGGAGCCACCAACGTTATAGCACTCCTCGCGGAATGTAGCGTTCGATGGGCTCATATGGTACTTTACTCTTCGACAATAGCTGCGGTGAATGAGCGTGTCGGGTATTGTGTTCATTCTTCACGGTCTTCTTGGAGAAATTGTTCCGCAAATTCACACTTCGCTTCTATTTGATCACATGTTAAAAGAACTACTATTTCGCGACAATATGTGTTTAAGAAAAGTGCTTCGGAATCAATCTTCACGTAACGCTGCACTAAATGCGAGAAATTATTCCCAGGCCCCAAACACGCATTTCTTAATTGAGGGATGATCCCTTCGTTTTTTCTTTTTTTTTTATTTCAGAGAAAAGAGCTGTAGATATTCAGCCCAACCTCTGGCTATGCTGCAACATATTATTCTGAGGGATATGTGTGGTATTTATTCACGTACAGCAATGTACTTTCATGTTCGCACGCGAATGAAAGTATTGCTACTGTGCATAAAAATTAGTAATGAAGTACCCACGAGGACACTCGTCGTGGATATTTTACCACTGATAGTTGATATTCTTTCCTTTGTATTTTTTGTCTACATATATTGATAAGGTTAATATTTTGTTGACAATTATAGTAGTTTTAATCAAACTTCTCACTACATTTCTTTAAATTCGTTTATGATCGTTAAAGCAATTTGTGTATATTATCGAATTTTGAATTTGTACCACACGGTTGGCTATTTCTTTTCCTTGCAGGATTCTGAAAGAAATGATGTTTAAAAAACACGTATGTAAATGTTGAATCAATTATGTGAACTTTTCCATTTATTCCGTAGTTTAACAATTGTTCACATTTTATTTAAAATAAAATATTTATAATAAAATAAAATAATTTAAAATAAAGACCTTCAGGTTCTTTATGAGCAGTTTGAAGCAGACTCGGCATTCGGATCTTTCTTCGGAAATAAGAACTACTATCTTGCGACATGATTTATTATCCTAAGTTTCTCTAGCTTCTAGTGTTTTAGGACACAGTCTAAGAAGAATGAAAGCAGGCAGTTACGACGAACCCTGCGCAAATGGAGATTATTTTCAAGGAATTGCCAAGTAGACCAGGCATTCCTGTTTTTCTTGGCTAGAGTCTTGCGTAGCACATCTTATGATGACAACATTCCGACAGCACCGAGAGGCTTGTGCTCTTTAAAGTTGTTTACGCCAGAACCTCTCTTGCGCCGCGCCTTCACAGCGCGTTTACTACCGATCCACACAACCTAATAAGTAACTCGAGGCCCAATTCACTAAGTGATAAGCGACGTGAAAATTGTCTGTGGTACCAGCCACGTGTTGTAACTTGAGATGTCACAAATATGAAATGTGATACGTAGAACCTGATGTTTGTACCATATAAAGTAACCTGAACCCAAAAGGACATATGATAACATGTGATTCCTGTAGAACGACCGCGTACTGTACTGTGTTTGACCTACATCTGTAAGTCCCAAAGAGGTCGATGTCGACCACCACCCCGGCGTCGATTTGAAATTTTTTACGAGACGAGACTTTCAAATAAAAAAGGGAGTTGCAGACAGTTAAAAATATACCCCATCATTACTGATTACTTAAATAATAATAATATATTATTATTATTATTATTATTATTATTATTATTATTATTATTATTATTATTATTATTATTATTATTATTATTATTATTATTATTCCATCAGTAGCACCCCAAAGCGTTCACGTACAGGCTCCTTTCTCACGACTCGGAAGGCGGAATGGGGCGAGTCGGTTTTGTGGAGCAAGGGGGTGGGAAAGAATGACTGGTAGCTCAAACTCGAAAAGCTCAACCTGATTCCGAAATGAAAGATTTTTTTCTTCTTCGAAGAAAGAATGCGCAATTGATTTGTCGTGGAGGCAGAGACAATTTGAGATTCCGGAAATTGGAATCGATTGCTGCGGATCCCCATTCCTGATAGGCCCAAGCGTTTCATTGTGTAACAGTCTCGGAGAGGAGAGAGCAACGACAGATTCCAATGTACGTGGCGTACACCATCACGGTCGGCATTAATAATTTATTAACTTTATCATTCAATATATGTTACAGGGATAATGCTTTTAAATTTAGCTCAAGGGCACAAGATCAATCAATAAATTATTGTTCTATTTTTTCACATGCATTTCTCTCTACAAAAAAGTAGTCTGTTCAAAGTGCTCATAGACGATGGACGCCCAAATATTCAGACTGACGTGACCGGAGAGCGAGCGGACAAACTTAAGTCCCACAAAAAAATGAACGATGGGCTTCTTCAACTACGTACGGAATTTGTTAGACGTTATCTCCAAAATAAATTTTTCATTTCGTCTAACGTTTCTGTTTTTAAGACAACTTTTGCGATCCGTACTTTTTTCAAGAGTTCATTATAGTTGACACAATTTATTTAGCCGGGTGATTTCTTACTGTGCAGCCTCCACTTGGTGCCCACCATGACATACTCCCGTCCAGTTAATCACCATAAATTGGGCAGAAATTGGACGAATGATATTGATTCAAAGAAAAGAGTGAATGGTATGTGCAAGACTGAGTAGTGGAAAGATCTGGGAAATTACCCTGAAACGTCAAAATTTCTTGTTCCTAGTGTAAGAGAACACCAATAAATATTAAACAGGATATATAGTAACAATTTGAGGGTCCACCATAAACGAAATCTGGGGAGGGGAGAGGGTCGACAAAAGTTTGTTTCATGTACTACAATAATATCACTAAAAGTTGCTCAATTGTAAAGAAAACAGTACCTAACTTCAGAACCAGGAAATGCAATCTTATATTGAAACCGAAAGATACGTACGCAATAACAATTCAAAAAAAGTTTTTGTTGAGTTCAACTATTATTTTTCAGAAAATAAAACTAAACGTTGTCATACGATTTGGCTACATATTCTTGGCGACAATAGCGCACGCATTAGATAAAGCGAAGTTACGTTCGTGATGTCAGTGTGCAAAGAACGATCGAGGAGACAGAACTTAGTCACAAATGAAATAATAAAATAAATAGAAACTTAACAACTACTTCCATTAGCAGAGATTTTGGTGAGTCTGATTCCTACCCGTCAGGAACCGGAGGCATGGAAGGCACGATGACTGGGATCGGAGAGATACCAGAAAAATAGCGCAGAAAGGATTTTCAGCTCACGTATTCTTTGACTTTATTTCCATATTTCTCTTCTTATAATCTAATACAGCGAAATTTCGATTATTCAGATCTGAATAGACAAAGAAAAAATTGAGTTATCGTAAACATTGACCATTAATGAAATAACAGGTAATGAATACAGAGGGTAGAGGGGTAAGTGTACAGATGTACGAAATAAAATGCGGACATGAAGGAATACCGAAGTTCTTTTAAATACAGAGGAACCTCCATATCTCTCATATGATAACTTGAATTCCTCGTTGCGACGAATTTTATTTCACATCCCCAACATCTATGAAGAAAATGTCATTCTGTAAATGTGGATGAGTCTAAATAAAATTTAAAAAATATAAAACATTCACTCATTATTTTTTGTTTACCTTCAAAATTAAGTTAAGGATATTCCACTCGAATACTATGTGTGATCCTCTCCATTCAGCCTATAATACGTTAATGAAATGACGGTTTTATACAACATTCAAGAAACCACCGACACAAAACTCCGTAAGTACACTACTGCTGTAGATCGCGCTCTATACATAAAACAGATGGAGACAAAATAAAGGTTCACATATTATAGTAAGGGGGAAAGCACTAGCTAACCCGCAACACATATTAGACTTGCACCCTCTGCCATCATGAAAGAACACGAGTTACGTCGTGAGTATCGTACGAGAGAATACGTGAGTATCTTACGTCGTTATCTACAAAATGAAAATTTCTGAACATTCTATTACATTTACGGGAGAACTCGCTCTTGTAGCACGGTCCTTAACAGACTTTCAAAGTTGCATTCCGTTAAGAAGCTATATTTTCACTTTCAAAACAATGAATTACAAAATGCCGAATGTTCTCACAGATCCCCCAAGTAGACTATTTGTCAAGTGTATGTGGCCAGCCTCGCCGACCTGGATGGCCGAGGTGGTTAGAGCGTGTACCGACTCAACGCCTCGGTCTGAATCGTCGCGGATTCGAGTCCCATCGTGGGCACGGTTGTTTGTCCCTTGCCTTTCCTGTATGTGTGTTGTCACGGAAGACCTGTGAGTCTGCTGAACACAAACCGAGGATTCCGCATGTGTGTCAGTATCTAGAGTAAAGGATAATACGTTTCCCCGTGAGGGGCGTAGTGGGTACCCGGTGGGGATAGTCGAAATCGGTATCCTCTGAAGCTGGAAAAAGCCGCAGGAAGGGGGAAAAAGTGTGGCCAACCTCAACACAAATCTCCGGGAGTCCACCGCCGCACTAGGCCAAGCGGCGGCGCCCGACGCGACGCGTGGCGCTCCCTCGGCGTCGCTCCGCTGGCGATCAATCAATCCCCCGCTGAGCGGAGCGGCGGCCAGCGCTTACTCAACGCGCTTCCCCGCGCGGCGGCGGCCGCCCCCCGCCCCCTCCCCGCGCCGCGCAGCCGACAACTCGCCTGCCTACTTTCCGCATTTGGGCACGTCTGCATTTGTGTTTCTAATGCAAAGATACATAGCGAGATACTTTTTGAACAGCTCACCGAAGCTCCCGCGCTCTTTGTGTAAACGACGCCATAGAACCGGCGATAGCCAATTCGAAGAAGCTGTAGACTTGAACAGTAGGTCGAGTAGAATGTCGATAACTTCGTCAACTAGATCGATTCACTTTTTAAGAAACTGCATTAATGTGACTGAAATAAATTAAGGTTGAAGGAATTCCTTGCTCCAAGCCAAAAAATATTATGACACAGAATTCCCGTCATGTTATTACTAACAAATTACAAATTGCAGTAACGTCCATAATCGAATTATTACAAATTATTCTACCTTCAGAATTGAAACGTAGAAAGGATAGATAAAATTACATACATAATAAATAGCAAAGATGATTCAACGAAATCACCAAAACAAAACATTCGGATAAGGAAGATAAATAAAATTAATGGACTCCAAGATGAGTCTGACAGAAACAGAGAGAGAGTGAAAGATAATTTAGAGAGACAACAAGGCACCGACTAAAAGCTAGACGATACAGGAAAATTCATTTGTAACTTGCAAGTATTTAATATTTCAATGGTTTCGATCTAAGATTGTTGCTGAATGAGCTATCATGGCTGTCTCATCATGTGATTACGTTTAGTTTTTAATTTATGTATCAAGTCGGCCCCATAAAATACCTTACTAATCAAAAGTACTCACAATTTTTACAAATTTATATCCCGAAATAATCCAAAAACCAATTCATATCACGATCTTCACTTAACACACTTCACTGACCGGTCTCACGGTCGAAACTTTTACACCACCCGATCCGTGTCGGGAACCACAGGGAAATCTCTGAGTTAACCTCTGACCTCAAAATTTTAGACGTTCAGGATTTATCTCTCTCTTAGCCATCCCGTCAATTTTGTTGAGCCTTTCAAGAGAAAAGTCGCGAATGTTCCATTCACAGCACCCATTAACGATGACGTAGGCCGCCGCCCCTCAAGGCCTCTCGCTGTGCGAGTGCAGGCGCAGCCCGCAGATGAGGCAATGCAGCTCCTTACAGGCCCGCCCGCCCAGAAGCACGGTGGCGCCTGGCCGGCGTACACGGCACTAAGAATACCCCTTGAATCTCATTCGCAGTGCGTGGCGGTTGTGTGATTGCATGTCTCTCCTTGAACCTCGTGGCCCCTAACACTGAAGAAACGATCGACTAAGACGCACGAATGGCCAGGAAGGTCGTGCCTTGATCCAATCTTCGCTGATAATGAACGTGACCCGATTGAAATAGAAGAATTGGTATACATTTTAGAATTTTGGAACCGACCACAATGGCGCTGTGACAGTATTGCCGTTGTTTCCGCAGTGTCGCTGACAGGGAAATGGGATTCTAGTCCCGAAAATGTCTGTCTTTCGACACTAGCTACAGAGCTGGTTCGAATTCAACTACTGCCCAGAGAAGAATTCTAGTGGCAGATTACTCTTATCGGAAGCTGTTTGTAGTTTTCTGATCAATACCAGGCGAATCCCGGATCAGTACTGCGCGCTCACACACACACACACACACACACACACACGCACGCACGCACGCACACACACAAACAATATAGTACCACACATGTCGAAGACTAGTCTAGAGCTTTGAGCTTGTCCCAGCTGGAGCTGTGCTCTGATGGGAGGGAGATACGAGCGGGAGACATTTTGCAAGTCTATGTGTAGGAAGATCCCGGATCTCATATTACATCTGGAGAATAACACCGCCACATCGCATGTTATAACATGAACTACTCTCATTACTCTCTATCACTAAAGAAGCCATTGCTATTTCTCTCCTTCCAAGACAAGATTGTGGTTAAAATAGCTATATACCTATGCAGAAAGTCATTGCTGAAGATATGTTTCTCCTTTATCTTCTATTTTACCTCCTCCCCTGTCTCTCACCCCCTCTCTCTCCCTCACCCCCCTCTCTCTCCCTCACCCCCTCTCTCCCTCCCCCCCTCTCTCTCCCTCACCCCCTCTCTCTCCCTCACCCCCTCCCTCTCTCCCTCTCCCTCACCATCTCTTCAGCCAATAGGTCATAAACCACTTATCAATCTTAATATATTCATTACACATATGGAGAGCGTTCTATCCATTTTACATCAGACACAAGCGAATAGGTCTACGCAAGAGCGATTCCTATCGTCGACGACCGCGAGCGTTTGGCACGTCTCACTGACCATCGGCCGAAGGACTGAATATTTTATTTCTTTAAGGCATAGCGTGAGTTGCCGGAAGACGGCACATTATCCACAGTTCCGCAGACTGAATCAACGCGGCCGTCATGGAGTCTGCTCGGTAGGATATGTACGATGAGATAGGCTGGTAATTACACACTGGTATCACATCATGGGATTATGCGATGATAGAGTTGATTTGATGACTAATGATAATGATAAATAATGGCATGAGACGCAGAGAACCTCGAGAAAACTGTCTAACGAATCTGCTTTACATTTCACTTGGATATATCAGGATTTTTAAAGCGTTTCTGTTTTTCAGCGTTTTAAGCTTTTCACAAGTGTGAATCACAACTAATACAAGTGTACATCACCGAATATATTGCACTGAATGATCATTTTTTGACTTATACAAACTATTTCTTGAATATAGTATTACTTCATTGTTTCATTGTATTGTTTTGTTTTGTAGGTGATGGTGTTGTCTTCTAAGGGCCAGTTGTACAACACGAGTTTCTGTTGTGATTTTAACGTGATTCACTATTTAAACTCGGTTTAATGTCCAGTGACCGGTTGTACAACTGACGATCAGCAATGAACGTCGTTTAAACTGAAGCCGAATCTAAACTGCAGATCTTGAGAGTTTAAACCTGGGAACATAATTTTGAAGTAGTAGCTTGGAGATGATTTATGTCGAAGTAACTAATATGGAAACTACACGATTCACCGACGATGAGGATTTTGAAGAATTCGTTTTCAAGTACACGTTTCCGAGACATTTCGTCCCCGCCAAATCATTTCGAAATGTGGAGGGAAAACGAATTTTTTGACAGGAACCGTCTATCCAAAAACTGCATAAAACATGTACTAGAGAAGATTCGTCATTCAGTATGTTCACATACTGATAAGTAAGTATACCATACATTGTGGATAGTTGCCACCTCGGATATCGGAAGACATTTCTGAGCTCTGTCATTGCTTTTCCTGCTATATGGTTTTTAGCTTTTCAAATGTAGCTTCTTATTAACAAATTCCGCATTCAGTTTTAACCGTTTTTCACATACAATGAAATACGTGTAAGATAAATTGTGTGCATAAATTGTAAGGTAATAGAAAAGCACGAAAACGACATCACGCAGACAGATGTTGATTAAATCAACCACAATAAACAACAGCAAAGAGATCATATAACAGCAAAGAGACTCCAGTTCGAATTCATCGTTTTTTAATTCTTCGCGCTTTTCCGCTAGTTCAAAGTAGACAACTTTCTCTACCGAAAGTCTAGCATTCGTTTACCTGATCTGCCGATTAAGCTTGATGAACTACTGAAGTGAGTTCAGATTCTGAACGGAGGTTCGCCGATCTGTAGTTTAAACAACTAGTACAACTGGCCCTAAGAAGAGGATGTGACCCATAGGACCCAAGAGGTGGGAAGCCAGCGTGACGCCCCATAGTGGGCGATGACGTCCTGCAACGACGCGACCGCGATGGCGTCGGCGTCGCGCAAAGAGGCGGCGGACCATGACCGACCTCTGGCGGACCCTTTCACTCTCCGACGGCGCGCGGTGGCCACGCAAACTAACCGCCCCGCCCCGCCCCCTCCCGCTTTGCCTGCGCGCAGCCGCCGTTCCGCACTGACCGTCACACACCTGCGCACCCCACCACCTCACCTCACCGCAACTACTGCAACCCCGGAAGGTGCGTGTGGTCAAAGGCGTCCGAAAGCAACATATTCACAGGCAAGCTAGGATTGACGATAAGCGAGCTAGGATTGGTGACAAGCAAGCTGCGATTGGCAACAAGCTAGAATTATCAACGTGCAGGCTAGGATTGGCGTCAGACTAGAATTGACATGTTAGGATTGGCGACAAGCTAGGATTGGCGACAGGCTAGGATTGGCGACAAGCTAGGATTGGCGACAAGCTAGGATTGGCGACAAGCTAGGATTGGCGACAAGCTAGGATTGGCGACAAGCTAGGATTGGCGACACTCTAGGATTGGCGACAAGCTAGGATTGGCGACAATCTAGGATTGGCGACAATCTAGGATTGGCGACAATCTAGGATTGGCGACAATCTAGGATTGCCAACAAGCCAGGATTGGCGACAAGCCAGGATTGGCGACAAGCCAGGATTGGCGAGAAGCCAGGATTGGCGACAAGCTAGGATTGGCGACAAGGCAGGATTGGCGGCAAGCAAGAATTGACAACAAGCTAGGATCGTGGCAAGGTAGGATTTACGACAACAGTTATCGTAAATTAAATATCATTATCACTTTTCACCAAAAACTCACTGACCTTTAATAAAGAACTTTGGTGATCGGGAAAGTTTCACTCAATTTAATATATATTTTTCCTCACTATTTATATTTTTTAAACATGTATTTCTAGAGTACTTTTCACTCCTCCAGCCGCAAGAGAGTTGAATTGAAGAGATTGTTCACGATTCAAGTAGCATTCACCATGCCAAAATCGTCACAATTTAAACCTCACAAGCATGTAACAACTTTCTAAATTCAACCATCAGGAGTCCTCCGAAGCACTCAGCTTCCGAGTCTGAATGCCCGTAGGCGTGCAGCGTGCCGACCCTTCTCAGGGCCTCGGGGAGAGCTTCGGGCGGTGTGACGTCATTGCCGCCAAGGCCTCCGCCGTCCTTCCGCACGCGTGCCCCGACGCGGCCGCCGCCGCCGCCGCCGCCGCCGCCGCCTCACGGTGGGTCGAAACGACGCCGAACGCACAAAGCATGGCGTGTTCGGAAAGCATCAAAATTCAACGAAAAATGTTCGTGAATGAACTCGTGAAGAGAGAAGGAAGAAAAAATATCATTAAAGCAGAGGTCCAGAAATGCATAATGTAACCCGGCAACTGGGATATGGATTATCAAGTTACAACGGTCATTAGAGAGCATTTCTAAATCGTTTTAATCAAAGAATAAATACGAAGAAGTTTTAAAGTTATGACGGACCATGGAGAAAGAAAAAAGACACAATCAAGAGTATGAAAATTGGTGGATGAAGGTAATGGCCTGAAGAGGTAGGAAGCACGAAACAAGATTTATTGGAAGGATTAGAAAGTTGTTTGAATAATTATAAGTCATTAATTTTATTTAATTTAATACATGTTTTGTTAATCTGAAATTACGTGTCATTTCCTCTCTGTTTATAAATGTGAAATCGACAATCTGTTTTAATAACAGGTGAAAACAGTTTTGTTTCAACAGTTAGCGGGGTTATCACATTATTTTATGTTTGAGGACACGTTCAGTTTTTTTTTTGTCTTCATCTGTTCTAGATGATTAACCAACTCTCCGGGACAGTATAGCAGTTTCTCTCAGAGAGTCCCAACGTTAAAATTCTGCTAACTGTAATTATGCACTGTAGAGCGCGAAGTCTTGGCGTGCACCAAGCTTATGCACGCTCAGACAAATCCGCAGCTCAGCTAGTATGCACTTCCAGATTCTTGTACTCATCGTCCTTTTGACTTCCTCTCTCATGAAGGCGTGTTTCAGATACAAGAAATGATAACTAAAAAATATTTTCCAGTTTTCCAAAAATTTCAACCAAGACATTTATAGAAAACACTGATTAATTTCACTTTTTAGCGTGCTTATTTTCTTAGATTGATGGGATTAATTCGGTAAAAGAAAAGTTATTCCATTTTTAAAATTTGACAAATGCTTTCGTTCTAGACAGTTTTTAAGTGATATATTGCATAAAATTTATTCACACTTCTCTCTTCGCTATCTCTAAGATGTTTTCATAAACAATAACTTGTTTCAAGAAGAAAATACCCTTTCCCACGACGAGTACACCACCTTCCACTCCTAGAGTGGATCAATGATACTCATTTTAACAATTTTACAATACTCAATTTAATGATATATATCATTATATTCATATAATATTGTATCACTTTAAAGTGAAGAGTGTGATGCAATTCACAGCATTTAGATGTCTTTTGAAATAAAAGTGGAGCAAGTGCTTAGAAAGGGTTTTAAAAATACATGCAACCCGCAACACATCTGTAATTGCCTAAAATTCAATTTACTTTTTAATTCAGACATCATCACACCATATCTAGGATACATTCAAGACAAAACTTTATTTCTAACTTTACATAATAAAATGTCTAGTATTTTGAACTCTAGGTAGAAACGAACGGGTACAAGATTCACAATTCAACCATTAACCTCTTTGTGTTCGAGTATTCGCATAAAATTGGTTAAAAAATATTTTCCTAAGTTCATATTTACTTTCATTCTATTTATTTTTTATTCCAGGCAAAATACAAAAGTTCAAATAAGCATTCGGATTTTTTAAACCGGATACAACGGAATCATTCCCAATTCACGTAGTAATGTGAGTGCAAGTGACTTTCCAGGTGCGTGTCTTATTTTTGCCATTAGTCCCGTGAGTGTAGTACACATTAACCTAGAAGGTGGCGGTGTTTCTTTCCCGCTGAAACATGACCTTCCGAGACAAGTAAGCTTGCGGGATTTCCATTATATTCCCCCAGGTATTTCCCGGTCGGGCACCATCCCAGACGGGACAAGCTATAAGTTCCAGACACGTCTGTGTAGTGTATTGCATGAAAGTACGAGAGTGTGTGTACGTAAGGGAAGAAGCCACGTCAAGGATGAGGAAAGGAAGACAGCGCGTGGTCCATAGACCCTTTATTAAGATACTGCACCGGTATTCGCCTGGTATTTACTGAAGAAACAACGGAAAACTACCCGATCAGTGCATCCGGCGGCTAGAATTCTCCTCCGGACACGACTGAATTCGGCTTGTGTCGAAAATCCTCTACTGTCCTCCACTCGAATTCTAGGACCTTCCGGCAAATGCCGCAACAATGACCTCAGGCGGCACACGAGACAAACTTTCAGAGACAACAGAAAGGTTAGGAAACAGCTTTTCCCCGGCGTTTTTCGTGTTGGGGCCCAGCGTGCGGCCTCTTCAACGCTCCATCAGCGGCCCCGGGTGCGCCTCGAATTACAGACAAGCGGGGCCGCGTTTTCCCCAGCGCCGCGAGGCGCGTGGGCGCCGGCCCAGCAAACGCGCTCAAGGGCGGCTCCGGGCGCTGCGATGGCGTCCCTCGTGGAGAAGAATGACACAACGGAGGGAAAAACCGGGAGCGGTGACTCAGTGCATCACTAGACACTAGCTTTTCAGCTAGGTTGAGTTCAGTAGCTGTCTGGAGGAGAATTCTAGCGTCCGGCTGCTCTGATCGGTAGTTTTCCGTGGTTTCTCCGATCAACACCAGGCGAATGCCGGAGCTGTACCCCAAAAACGGGCCACGGACCGCGCGATCTTTCCTTCCTCTTCCTTGTCATATCCCCACCCCTTACACACACACACACACACACACACACACACACACTAACATGCATTACACTACCACACATACCGGGTGATCGGTCGGGGACTTAGAATTTGTTCCGGCTGGGGCGGTGCCCCGCTGGTGGGCAATTCTGTTCGGTGGTGGGGCACCGCCCCACTGATTGGGGAAAACCCCGTTAGCTGACGGTAGGTCGGTGCTGGATCTGGCCATTCAGAGGGGAAAGACCATCGCCACCTCCCGAGCACTTCACTTACGGGACTAATGGTCATGGTAGTTGACGCGCCCGGAATCACTAATCAATCAAAAGGAATGAAAAGAAGAAATGACCAATGTCGAAAGAACAGAATTCGATCTAGCTATCAAGTTAGTGTCGAAAATCCTGCCACCAACGGAACTCGATCCCTAGAATATAGGTCAGAGGCCGTTTTTTTTGACAACCAGTCATTAAAAAAATGGCCAATAAAAATCCAGACATTTCCCACACACACACGATGGCGACGTTCACACGAAAATATTCACAGACTTGCAATGTGTGTAGTTAGTAGCACGGAAATGCATCCACACGGTGGTATATACCCGGGCTAACACAAACTTAGCGTTTTCTCTGGATTAAAATACATAAATGAGATTTATTGTTATGTTCTGCTTTACGAATGAGCATTACGATGACTCAATTTCTCAACGCAGGCTAGGCAAGACGCTTCCGTCTGTATATCCTCTTTCGTGGGCAACTTATTGGTGGTTTGCCTTTGTCTTTCTATTCTCTCAAGAATCACCACCAGGATGACGATGAGATAAATGATTATGCAGGGGATGGTGCTTCAGATGGGATATGTGGTAATATGAGGTGGACAAACACGCCACAGCAACAGAGTTGACTCATAACTCTCAGAGGATTCAAAAGGACTCATTTGACGATATTGTCATAATATTGCCCTCATTGCCAGTGGATCTGGATAGTAATTGACAAGGGACCTGGATAATGAATTACAATGAGAAAAAAGGGAGAAAAATATTTTATCAGTTGCGTGAAGACCCTGACACAAATAACATCATCTTAGCAGGTCGTATGAGACCCGGGGGCAAACTGAACATAACCACTACATTCAAAACCTTAGCCCTTTTTAAAAAATCTGGGAAATACGTTTTTAAAAAAGATAAAATTATATGCAAGAAGGAAAACAAGCAAAAGCATGCAACAAATTGAAAGACTAATGGCGACGACAGACACAAAAGAGAAAGCCACTGCATAAAGCAAGTGTGCATGTGCGAACATTCTATGTTAAATCGACTTTTCCTAAACCTTTTTTGTCTTTCACTAATTTATTTTCCAGTATTTATTTTTTAATTATTAACATTTATTTTGGAAGATAAACGTTTTTTACATTTTTTTAAATCTATTACTTCTCGTTCGACAATTATGTCTTAAGGAGCTATGGAGGGATTTTATGGAGTAAGGACATGGCCATCCTTAAGACGCAGTAGGTTTTTGAACTTAACTGAAGTGTTTTGAATTTTGTTCTGAGATTAAAGGATGGTATACTGGTGGAAAGGTACGAGGGAGAAGCCAAGTTAAGGAGGTTTAAGTTTATCTTTCGGGGATCTTGATATAATTCGCGTACTGCTATTGTTTCTTCCTAGGTTGAATATTGCAGTCCAGGAAGCATTTAGTAGGTGGTTGAAGAAATTGCTGGCAAGATTTTTTAATGTCTCCTCAAATTTTGGTATGTCTAGTTCCCGTCACATTTGATGGTTGGGGATGAACCATGGCGCGTTGAGTTATTCTCAGATACTTATTTTGGAGAACATTAAGTTTGTTGATGGTGCTTGATGCAGCACCACCCCATACTGGGCATGCGTAGAACATTGTTGGTAATATAACTGATTTAAAGATTAATATTCTGCATTCTAACCTCAGAGGTGAACGGCGATTTATAATAGGTGATAAATTGCATATTTTAATTTTTGTTTTGTCAATGACTGCATTGATATGGGGTTTCTAGGTGAGTCTTTTATCGAAGAGTACCCCAAGATATTTTATGGGGGAGGTTGGCCATGGGGTTTTTGTTCCTTGGATTATAATATCTGGAGGATTTTTGGTATGGCGGAGAGTAAAGATTTTGCATATACTCTTATGCGGATTAATTCTAACTCCCAATTCTGAGTCCATTCTACATAGTTATTTACGCTCTCTTATAGATGATCTTAGCTACTAATGCAGCGGAGTTTGTAGCGAAGATAAACGTTATTTTTCAATTTCCTTCTGATAACTGATAATAATAAAACTTGAACGTTAACATTTTGTTTGTGCAATCGATACCTGAATACACGTTAAATGAGATAAACAAGGAACATCTCACAAGGAAGAAGGAACACCTAAGTGCAGTAAAGTTGTACAATATATTAGATACATCCAAGTTAAGGGTATTGTGTTCCAGCGTAGAAAATGTTTGTTACAATTAGGAACAAAACCAACTTCTAAGATGCAATACAATTTTACTTCATGCTCAATATAGCTTTTTGAGAACGAAATACTTCATACATGCGCGTTTTCTTCTTCGTAACACGATTTTTTTTCTAGCTTCCAGGTAGCTCATCACGCCTTCATTTCGAATGTAGCATTAATACACCGTGGAAAGAAATCGATATTAGTGTTCATTTTAGGAGTTTCATTAGGAACAATTATAACACGAGAAAGAAATTTGGACATCTCGAACATTCAATTTCATATTTGCAAAAAACATTTTAAAATTTCCGATGTACAAAAGAATAAAGTACTCTCTATTTCTTTTTAAAAATATTTGAAATTTTCACAAGTCAACATCTCAAGTTCAAACACAACTATTTGAATGCTTTTATTCGAAAAAATGAAATGCAAATAAAAACTACCCACCAAGCATGAAGGTTGGATCATTTTCTGCGCTTGACTCCCTTGCGCTGTTCCCCTCCAATGACTGCACAGTATCTTATTATGTGGGTAAGCCGAAAGTAAAAACAGCAAACACAAAAAGGCACATTCAGGTTCATCGACTTTCACTCAACCTGTGTTGCAGATGTCTTACGACCAGGCGAGTCTGAATCTTTATTCTAAGTAATCAAACTGCAATTAGAACAGACAAAGGTACACTCGGGAGTGAATATTACAGCATTGAGAAACATGATGCAAAATTGCAGTGGCAGGGTGCAAAAGGAATAATGGTTATTAAAGTCATTATGCCGATAAATAGCAAATTACAGACACGGTTGAAGTTTGAAAGTGAAACGATAGCCGAGGTTTATACTCGTAACCGACTCTGTTATTTGTTTTATCGGCCAGGTGTCATTCAACAATTCTCGTATTAACATACCATATATAAGAAAAAATATAAACAAGAAATACCATTTCTTGGAATAAGTGTATTCACACGTTATCTTTAGCTACATTCATTTTTTTTTGGATTGTTCTCAACAAATGGCAGTGAAATCCTTTACGAATGCTGGGAGTTAAGAGTGGCTTTTCGTACCTCTTTTGATTGCGGTAAGTCAATGTATCTGTGCTGTATTACGAAGAAAAGAACAACATTTGGTCAAGTATAAAAAAATCCGCAATACCTGTTCATCCCGCCATCCAATCCATGGCCTCAAATCAACAGCAATTAATATACGGCTACACACCATTCTTACTTCAACATAATTTCATCACATAAACGAAAGTTAAATTTGGCCATAACAATATATCAACATAATTTTAATTACCTAGTTCCACAATTATCATAGGAGACCTCGGTGCTAAGACCACTACCAGAGACTGTCCAGCAACCAACATAACAGGCAACGTCCTATGTAAACCACCATACCAAATCCCCTTCTTCATTATTGCACCTTCTGAATTCACATACTATCCCTTCGATCCCCAGAAATATCCAAATATCCTGGTCACAGCGCTAGCTCATTTCAACAAACAAATGAAGTCACTAACATGCCATGAATGAGATCAGATCGTATCCCTCTTCCCATCTCTCCACACCTTCTTTCTTCATCATCCCTAAACAAACTTTAACATAAATTGAAAAAAATAATACGAATATCAACACCTCAATATCCAAATTTCAATCACTAAAATCCCCAAACGGCATTGTTAATGCAATAACAATACTCAATAAATCAATATGCATAGAAATTCAGGCAATTCAATTAATTCAAGCAATCCGCAGGACTTCCCATTCTCCCCAATACTAAACATTGCAAACATTCCTTTATCTACAAATACAAGCATAAGCAAATAAGTATAGCAGTATAAGCAAATGTGCGGACAATACCACACTATTTGCTATTGGCTACTGAGCGAATAGCTTCCAATCAGAAATGTAAACTCACGTATGTAAAATATAAACCTACGCTAACCTATGGAAAATTCAAGTAAACTACGTTTTTTATAGCAACAATCATTTCACTCGAAAGGTTTACTCCTCTTCTGCTAATAAATAATTCCATCACCCGGAACCCACGAACATCGCCCTAAAATATGTAGACCACCACATGTATACAAAAGTAACTCACAGTCACCTATATCAATCTCAATTCAAACTAATTAAACACTGGCCTGTGATCAACAAACACAAATCCCTTCCATTTGAAAGCTCCATAAACGTATACAAAACCATCGTCAAGTTACTCTTGCTCTTCACATGTCCAATATGGTCAAACGCAACAACCGCGAACAACAGTTATCTCTAAACCATCCGGAATAACTACCTCAGACTAATCACAAATTCCCCTTGATTCACAAGCAGCAGCAAACTTCATACAGTATGAAACAATAATACAATTACAAAATAAATAGTCCTCATATCTTATAACTTCTACCAAAACCTACATAACGAGCATAACGTAATTATATATTACAAACTAGCCAACAACCCGACCAACATAATAAAAAATAGACGACCATGATATTGCAGTAGAAAGGGACGCAAAGTTCACTGAGCCCGGGACGATAACACTATATCCAGGTTTGCACCAACCTGGCGCGTGGGACCGCTGGCATTGCAGTAGACTCAGGCGAAGGGTTCAGCGGGACCCAACACTAAATCCGGGCATGCACCAAACATGGCGCAGAACATTGCATTGTACTAGAAATGGACTCGAAGTCACTGAGCCCAGGACGACTAGCACTAAATCCGGGCTTGCACCAATCATGATATTGCAGTACAAAGGGGCGCGAAGTTCACTGGGCCGGAGGCGATAACACTATATCCAGGTTTGCAGCAACCTGACGCGTGGGACCGCTGACATTGCAAAGAAAACGGTCGACAGGAATTAGCTGACTCCTGGGCTACATCGAACATGTGCGTGAAGATCGCTATCATTGCATTAGAAATGGACTCGAAGTCGCTAAGCCCAGGACGAATAGCCCTAAATATGGACTTGCACCGAACATGTGAGTAATCATTGTAATAGAAAGGAACGTGAAGTTCACAGGGCCCAGGGCGACTCGCTCTAAATCCACACCTGCACCGAACTCCTGCAGTTGACTGTTGGCATTGCAATAGGAAGGGGGCAGTACGTTTACAGGTGCAATAAGCACTAAATCCGGGCATGCATCCGAAACTTTGCGCGGCGACCGCTTTCATTGCAGTAGAAAGGGGCGCGATGTTCACAGTCTGAGGCGACGTGCTCTAAATCCAGGCCTGCACCGAACTACTGCAGTTAACTGTTGGTATTGCATTAGGAAAGGGGAGCAAAGTTCATGCATACACGGCACGTGAACGTGGCAATCGTGAACATATTAGCAGAAAGAGGGGTGCGAACTTCACCGAGCCCGGGGCGACTAATCGGGTCACGCACCGAACTTGTGCGTGACGACCGCTGGCATTGCAGTAGACTCAGGCGAAGGTCACTGGGTCCAGCGGGACCCAACACTAAATCCGGGCATGCACCGAACATGGCGCAGAACATGGAGGCGACCGCTTCCGCGCGACTTAACCAGGCGGCGGCAGACAACAGGCAGACATGCGTGAATGCGCGAAAGCGCCGCCTGCACAATGGAGCGCGTAGCTCGCGGCGCGGCGCGGGGGCAGCTGAAGGAAGGCCGACGTCTCAGGCTGCTGTTGCCGCCGCCGCCGACGGTGCAACGCTCTGAAGGACAGCCCGAGCAGCCCCCGGCATTGTCAGATCTCGCGGATGACCGATTCGCACACCACGGCCACCAGACCCCTGCCATCACGGCCGTCCAGACCGTGTTGCAAACTTTTATAGGCGCTATCCTATCCCCCTCTTTCGTATAATAGGCTAAGGAAAGATGAGAGCTTACCTTTTATAGGACACAATCGACATAAAAACCCATACGCGTGCTAATGCTGGAGCAAAAATTAACCCCACCTCCCTGTCCTGCATCAATCCTATTTAAGACGAAACAAATAAAAGTTCGAATAGTATGACACAGGTCGGGGCAAAAATAGTGCTGTAACTTTCCATTACAATCGTTTCAGTTTTTATAGCTGTGTTACGAGAGAAAATCTCAGGCAGGTCAAATATGCTAGCTATGGCGGAGTGCGTCCTGCTCGCCACATGCCTGCCTCACCCCCGAGCGTGGATAATTAATAAAAACAGGGTCCAGGCCTGGGAACAACACTAGCTGGCAAAAGTCGGATTAATGATAAATCATATACCCTTTTGCCCAAATTCCCTAAAATACCAAATACATTCATACATACATGTCACGGGAAGAGAGGGGGCTGCATAGTATCCCCAACACACATTACACGGCAACACACAGTACCATCGTGTATCGGAAACTATCTATATAGGCCTTTCAAATTACGTTAACACGAGTTATGTTTATTATGTCATAAAAAAAGAGAATTTCTGGCGAAAATTCACAGTGTTCTGGCACACGATTACATAATTTTCTCTTCTTACGAAGTATTCGTAAGGCGAGAAAGTAAAAAGTGATATTTGGACGTTCAATTTCACTTTTGGAGAATACAGCCACTCCGCAGTAGTTGTCAGAAACGTTCTCAGTGTAAAGCAATTTTCATTTTTAAAGTAATGGTTTTCAAAGATCTGGCTATTCGCACGGGACCAATTACTATCCTTCATTGTGATTCTCATTCAGCCCCTAATCATTCCAGCCATAGATGATATATTTTGAATTATGAAGGAATAATGATGGACTTCAGACGCAGAAGAAAGGTGAGAACTCCGAGGAAACCTGCCGTGTACCCGCATTGACCACACAAATTCAAAGTGAATCGATCGGGATTTTATTCCCGGTCCAAAAGGTGGAAGGCGAAAATTCTGACTGCTACAACACTGCCAGGTTGTAACCTAGTTCAGTGAGAAAATTTTCGTTTCGGCTATGTCGGACCATATACGCCGTCGGTCACCTATCTAAAGTGAGAGAGCAGACATTCGGTAAATTGATGTTAAATAGTGATTATGATATCGAATACTCTAAGAAACGTAGTATATATTTCAAATTACAAAATTTGTAAGACGAATGGTATATCCGAACACTCTGTCTGACCAGTTTTAAAATTTTCTCTCCGGTGAGGCCCATGGGCCCTGAATGATTACAGTATTCATTGTTGGACATACGTACTGTGGTGCCCTTTTACTTGCATCATACTGAAGATCACAGTGTTGAAAGCAAATGTATCTCTGGAACTTGGATATGTTTTCATAGAGAGAGCTTGACCTTTTATAAAGTCAACTCATGATCATAGTTGTCCGAGAGAAGCCGCGACGAAGAGTGTTTGATGGATGTTTTGCCCCTCACTTAAAAGCACTTTGCAATGCATAAGGATATGCGATTCATCGATATTTTCTTATCCGCATTCACCTTTCCTGTAGCATGGTGTTGGGGTACTGGGACCTCGAAACGTCAATAATTTACAACTCTTCAAATTCGAAATATCTATGTTCTGTTGTACATGACCTTTGTTTATTTCTCAGTTTCATCCTGAAGCGGATTCCCAAACGAGAGTTGACACGTTGCCCAATCCCGGAACCTCCGCCTAACAAGATTATTCGAAACATCGGCTTCTTAAACAGATACATCCAGTGCTGAGGGTCATGCGAGTATGTCACCCTTTTAACCGTAAAAAGTTTCAGAATGCCTACTACTAAGAGTCTTGTTAGTTATTGTTTTGTTTTTAAACACTGCTACGGCCTCGAATTGTCGATCGCCTAAAGTTGTCCTTTGGCACCAATAATTCTGAGCGAAAATTCAAAAATTGGAATGAAACTGTGTCCCAAAACGAGCCTGCAAAAAAGATGCGGCACAAAGTAGGTGAAAGGATGCTTCAGAAAGCAAATTTTTAAAGGTTGCCTGATAAGCTATTTTTGTATTAAATATTTAACGAATAAAAACACTTTCTTTGTAAATTATAAACTATAACTTAAAATTAGTTCAGAAAAGTCAACCTAGGGACGAAAGGGCTTTGGGTAGATGTTCCATGTTCGCGGACACTGATATTCAAATTTCATTCAATTCAATTCAATTTAATGATACCTTATTTTAAGTAGCGAAGCCCAGCCACCAGACACCTGTTTTTCCACCTGACCACGCATATTTTGCTACGCCCTTTCGCCATCTAGATGCGAAAAGGCATCACTGGAGCGAAAACAGACGATTACAATTTAGGTTAGAAGTTTCTTTTAGGATTGAGTATATTTTACATGCAGTAAATCTACGACATGGGAAAGCCGGATTTACTTTCCCTCCGAAGGAAGGCGTACGAAGGACTTTTTGCCCTTAATAATCTATAATAAATTCCACGTTAAACATGGATGATTTCTTTTGTGTTTGTGGCATAGGTACACTGCCAGTACTTCACGTATGACCTTTGTTCCCTAATCCTCCCATAATCCCTTTGACCAGACCGTTAACTGTGGAGTTTGATTGATTGATTGTTTTTTCCGGGCGCGTCAACAACTAGGATCGTAAGTGTAATGCATGTTTTATTGCGGAAGGTGACGATGGTCTTTCTCCGCTGGTTGGCAAGATACAGCGCCAACCTACAAGCCGGTTTTCGGAGCTTTTCCTCTACCAGCGGAGCACCGACCAAGACGCCATAATCTCTAAGCTAATGACTGGTCTCTCGACATGCATGGTAGCGTAGTGCTTGTAAGTGTAAGTGTGTAAGGTGGAGGATAGGACCAGAAAGAGGAAGGAAATATCGTCGCGCGTTTGTTAAGATACTGCTTTGGCTTTCGTCTGGTGTTGATTGTAAAAACCACGGAAAACTCCCGGTAATAGCAGTCAGCCGCTAGAATTCCTCTCCAGAGAGCGGTTGAGTTCGACCTAGCTATCTAGCTAGTGTCGAAAATCCTGCCACCCTAGGGGACACGAACTCAAGGACCTCCGGTGACTGTGGATTTCAAGCACCGAAATGATCCCTCAGGCTACCCCAGACAATGTGAAATGGGACTAGAGATTACTTGGGCGAGATGAATGGAGCACGATGGGACTGGGATTTGTTCCCAGGGGAGATGAAGTTACCGCGGAAGGCCCTGGTAGGACCGCTAGCGCCGATAGATGGGAACCCTGATTGGGGACGGGCAAAACCGAAAAGTGGTTCGGACTGAAAATAAAGGGAACCAACTAGTAAAGAAAAATGCATATTATTGTGAAAGAAAAAATATTAAATGCGAGTCACTCAAAATTTAAGAAGTGTGATTCGCGCATAATGGTTCATGCTTATGGTTTTTTATACTTCCATCACTACAAGAGAATGTCGGTTACGTCAAGTTGACAAACCTGTAAGTGCCAAGGTGACTGGTTTTTGTTCCGCGTCACTTCTCCTTCAGTTCAGTTTGCCTAATCGCCTACTACTCCACCACGACATACAAGCCAGTAAATGCAATATTAAAGCTTTGTGTGATTTGCTTGGATTAAACGTTTATTCTATGGAGTGTTTACTTTGGTCCATGAACGGAAATTAAACAGAAATATAATTGGTCCAAAGGAATATTTATTTTACAGACATACGCCCTAATAAGAGTTTTCTAAGAAGACATTACGAAACAAAAATCATATTTCCCACATAAAGCACACTCCATAACTCCTGCAAAATTAAGATTTCTATAATGTTCAAGTTACAGAGACATAGAACAAAGAATGGCGAGTAGCAACCTCAAAATTTATCGTTCGCAAAATTAATTCGGAGTGATTCACAAAAACCAACAAAGAAACGAGGTGGCTCTGTTGTCTGTCAACAAATCTAACCGTCCGTAAGACTCTGCCGATCTACGTAACTCTCTGCTGCGGACACTTGAAAGCAACCAAGAACTTCCCCACGGTTTAACGGGACCGGTGGCGCACGTTCCGTCACGGAGATCATTAAGCGACAGTTTCCCTAAAGTTTTGTATGATGAACATAATGAAGGCTTGTATAACAACTGAAATTGGTATTTTTTTTTTTTTTGTTTTGCCGCAAATTGATATCGAAATGTTTATATTATTAAATAAACCGATAAAATATCTCAAAGAAATGCCGAGGCGTTCACTGCGTCCAACTCAAAGCTCTAGCGCCTCTGAGGCCTTGTGATCGGTCCGCAGAGCACTCCGCATGCGCAAAAGCGATCTGAATGTCATTCCAGCACGTGCTACATCTGCCGATCCTCATTCCCTCCACAGATCTTGGAACTAATGTAGGTTGATTGATTAATGGATTGTTAGAGATTCCGGGTGCGTCAACTACTAGGGTCATTAGACCCCTACGTGTAGGGCATGTTTTCCCGGTATGTGGTGGAGTTCTTTCCCGCTGAGTGGTGAGATCCGGCGCCGACATACCGTCGGATAGAGGGGTTTCCCCAACCAGGTATCTCTCATCAGCGGGGCACCCAGTCCGGACAAACTCTAAGCGACTGACCGGTCTCCTGGCATATGTGGTAGAGTAGTGCGTGCTAGTGTGTGTGTGTGTGTAAGGGGAGAGAATAGGACAACGAAGAGGTAGAAAAGATCGCCCGCGGTTCGTAGCCCGTTTGTTAGGGTACTGCTCCGGCATTCGCCTGGTGTTGATCGGAGAAACCACGGAAAACTATCGATCAGAGCAGCCGGATGCTAGAATTCAGACAGCGACTGAATTCGACCCAGCTGACAAGCTAGTGTCGAAAATCCTGCCACCGCCGGGACTCGAAGCTAATGTAGGGATCTCACATCTTGCAAAGAAAAAAAAACAGGGCACTTGCTCGTTGCGCTATACTCTTACAGTATAGCCTGTACTCTAGATAAACGTAATTCACGGCGATAATCCATTCACTGAGAATTACAAAACTTAACAAAAGAAGTTACAGAGTAAAAATGTGATCTTCTAAAATGTGATTTCGTAGAAGATCGGATGTATGACTCTGATACGTATGAAACTGAAGGTGCGAGCACGTCCACAACTAAGTGATCATAACCTCGAACTCCAAGGAGCTAGCGAACACAGCCATCTGCATTACTTGGGTTTTCGTAACGTGGCCGATGACATTAGATCATTTTTACACTTCCCGCCTTGTAAAATGAATCTTTTTAATTAATTCGCGAACGTCCTTCTTAACAGGGGTTCATAGCCTCAAACATGTGCTTATCACTGTTATAAAGATTAATTTTATAAGGCAGGAGGTGTAAACATGGCTTAATGTCATCGGCCACGTTACGAAAACCCAAGTATAAATTCTGAACCAGATGGCGCTGCGGCAGCAACGAAAATCGGAACTTTTATCGTCCCGAAATTTACTGAACGGAACACCGGGAAGAAAACCTTTGAAAATCGGAATTGTCCCGGTAAAACTCACCTTCTGTGTTGAATGAGAACTATTATTGTTTTTCTCGAAGTAGTTTTTAATTCTCAAAACTCTGAAATATGAAAATTATGTCTACAAACGTGATAAAGAAAGGAATAAATATTTTTGAAATATTAATGCATGAATTTGAGCCGTGATTATTATTGCCACACGCGGGACATAGCATATTGAAGATTCTCTATGAAAATTCACTCTTTAGGAATATTTTGATCGCGATCGCCATTTTCGCGATGGCTTTAAGCACTAGACCGCCGTACATGCGTGGATCTAATTTGCCGCTAATGCAAGAGAATTGATGCGAGTCACAAAAATTATACCTGTAAAACATACAAGCATATTACATAAACTAAATATATTAAAAGATCTCAAGGGTATGATTGCAAAGCAAACATGCTATAACTGACGAGCTACCGTTGATTTTGAAATACCCTGAACACAAATAGAACGCATGCTGGTGGTTCTGAAAGTTTCATCTTGCTACCTGTCGAAGAAAATTGAGGAACGGTAGATCATGCGATCTGTGATTTTCGAATTCAGAGAGTTTAGAAAATCTGTTCATCAAAACACCCTCGCACAAGTGTTTGTTTCTTCGCCCTTATTTTCATATATTGGTTGAATACTTCCATTCTGTATGTCCTGTATACTTCATATTTTTTTAAAATTTAATTAATACGCCCTTTACACGATAAACGCAGGAAAGTGACAGGACTATTTGCTTTCCTACTCTAGGTTCGCAATTCAAACACCGCCGAATGCATCTGGAATCCAAGCGTGCAGAACGGATTTCCGATAATCCCCCGTTCTCACTCGCTTCATCTCACCCTCACTTCATTAAATCTACCAGGACGTGCAGTGGAGTTGACAACTCTTGTAATCTCTTGGTCAACATTCGGGCACATCGTCCTCATATTACTAGCCCAAACAATGAATTCCTGGAGAATAAATATTAATATTTTATTTATTTAAATAAAAATGTTTATTTTGTGTCATTTACAACTATTATTTTGATTAAAAATGGCAGTTTTGAGAGTTTCACGAGAATGCGAATTATTATGTTGCTTAATCAAAGTATGTCATATGGGATAGATATTGAAATTCCCTTTTCGTTTTGTCTCCAATTACCTTGAAAATTCAATATTTGAACTCATAAACCAAAATCACTTACACCTAGGTGGTTAATAAGATAACTGAACATTGAACTTTTGAGTTAACATAGCAGTAAACTGGATGAAGACAGCGGAGTTAGGAGATACTGCTTCGCGAACGGAGAAAATAATTAAAAAACTGCGAAATGATTGAAGTAGTTTGGGTCCATTAGGCTGACTACTCTTCGAAATAATGATTGCAAAGAACAATATTGACAAAATCGCGATCAAAATATTCCTAAAGAGTGAATTTCCATAGAAAATCTTCAGTATGCTATGTCCCGCATGTGGCAGTAATAATCAAGGCTCAAATTCGTGCATTAATGGTTCAAAAATATTTATTACTTTTTTACGTTTGTAAACATAATTTTGAGATAGAGATGATTTGATTCTCCAGTTCAAACGTTTTGTGAAAAACAGCTTTCAGAGTTTTGGGAATTAAAATCTGTTTTGAGAAACAAAGTAATAGTTCTCATTCAACACGGAAGGCGAGGGGGAGAGTTCGGAGAGGTGGCGTTTATAAGTTAAAGAGTTGTTATAAAAAGGGAAGGCAAAAAAAAAACTTTTTGCTGATATATTTGAATGGATTCATTTTTGAATGACCTTTTATGGGAAGAAAAGCGAATTTCGTTTCTCGAAAATGTACAAAATATTTGTTTTGAAGAGGTATTACAATAACGATTACACGTGTTTAAAATTCTACTTCACTTGAAATAAAAAAGAAAGACGTCTTCACTTCAAAGAAAATTTTGAGTTACATGCTGCAAAACCACTGTGAAAGTAATTTTGAATTAACTGGAGTTTTCTACGTGCTTTATTTGAAATAATTAAAGGCACTGAGCTACGAGCTCTTGTAAGAAAATTATATTTACTACCTAATGGTTTTTGATAACACAGTGTGACCCAAATTATTATTACGAGACTTCAAGAAAAATACTAAGATTGATCTTTAATTTCGCAGAGAAAACTTGGAATACTTGAACTTGTATAAGCCTACATACTGGAATTTAAAAATTGACTCTAAAAGTCGTGTCATATTAATATAAAATAAGAATATTTGTTTCCATTGTCATTAGAGTATGATTCAAATTCCAGTTAGATATTTGAGAGTTGATCTGAATATCACAAACACTAGCACTCCTAAAACAAATATAAATTTTCAACTGAACAAAAAGAAGATTATCACAATGCGAGATTTTAAAGAATCTCTTGTATAAGAATATTTTATGAAGATGAATCATGAAAATATAGCATGTTTGCTTTTAAAATAAATTGTATAGGGTCAACTTAGTATAACCCTTTATGACCATTAACATAATTCGAACTGACTCAGTTTTTAATCGATATTTGGAAGTAATAAGAGCACATGGAAGTTTATCGACGTTTCGAAAAATATATTTACTTCATCAGGAAATTCTCAAAGTAACAAACAATACTATAAATTCTCAGTAATATGTACGCATGTGCACCATGTATCCCATTTGCTTCTGACAACCTCACAACACGACTTATCGTGAGACAAACGAGCACGGGAGGGGGAAACAGAAGGGGGTTGCACTCCCCCCGCAAATTTCGAAAGAAGCCACGGACCGTTACATACTAAACATTTTATTTCCGTAAATATAATCAATTCTTTTTTAAGCTGACGCTTTGTGTAATTGATATACAATTGGAGAACCACCAATTGTATTTATTAATTTATCATTGAACTTTTAATTTTATCCTCCTAGAATTTTTTATTTACTTTCTGGTAAAGTGTCAATATACGTAAAAAGTTAAATTGAAATGGAAGTAAGAAATACAGTTGCCTCCGTTTTATTTTATGTTACGCACGCCTGTGCAAATACTACCGAATTCTTTAAATATAAATTTACAACAATGAAATGTACTGTAATACCCATTGTATTTCGAAAGAAATAAGATTACATTATCACATATTGCATTTTTAATTGACCTGTAATGGCAATAGTCTACTGCAAACCGAATAGTCTTAAAGTTCAGTAGAACCCACTCAAAAGAAGACGCTTCCCCATGTACTCAAGAGAAAATAACCATCAGCAAAGGTATCACATCCGCAGACTGATTTAAATAAGGGGATAATAATGATTATTTTGCGTTTCCGACAGTAACTTTAGAATAAGATCATAGAGAATTTAGAATGAGACTTAACCTGAGAATAAATACGATTTTGGAACCTAATTTAAAATTACGTTCTGAATTACGCGAAGGGCAAAATACTCCACGTGAGACTTTTACCCAAAATGAATTTTACTCTAACGAGAAAAAAAAAATTATAACAGCCAACCAGCTCTGATAGCATAACAAAATGTTTTAATATTGAAAAAGTTCAGGAACAGAACTGCTTTGACAAATTAAACAAAAATTGACACACTTTATTTTACATTTTGTTGTTGGTTTGGGCATTTACAATTTAAAAGGTTAATGTTCCTTACATTTTGAGACAAATCAAAACTATTTTGACGTGCACACTTAATAATTCTTATGTTCTTTGGAGTTCACCAAAATGTCACCAACACATTTTACACGTATCCATACCTTTTAAAACACAAATTTTGAACGTGTATTTTCAGTAAAAATTGATTTCGTCAAATCAAGGAAAACCCCGATATACACAAAAGTGTGGGTACTTCGAGATAATTTGAACTTCAAGTAAATCCTGACACAGGCACATAATTAACAATTGCTACACTAGGCAACTGCCAATAGTTCAGTACTCGGTTGGACTTTTTCAAAATAGTACGTAAGTACTCACCTGTCTTTTCAGTTGCTCTTTCAATCCCGTAATTCAGGAAAATGTGCAAAAATCGATGATTGATCTTCTGACATCAATGTGCGACCGCGTTTCTGCGATGGATTCCGATCAAACAACGTCTCATACCAAAACCTCTGCTAAGAGTCCGAAACCTCCGCGGGATCAAATTCGAATGAACTCTCTCTTGCCCCCCGTGTATCCATAATACTTTCCCCTTCTTCCAGTCCTGCGTCTCGCTGGGACTGCGCATGCCTGAATGACGTCACTGAAGCACGGCCGTCTACCCGCAACTACAGCAAGAAGCAAGGTCGATTCTGTCGCTTCAAAACTGGTCTCGAATAATGCCATGAGGGATTTGAACAAAAGCGAAATTAAAATAACTTTGTGAACTCCACCCTCTTAAAACAAATGACAATAGCCTTTGATTTCAAACTCAAGAATAAACAATTAACGTTCCCCATGCACTGATACAAGCGCATGAAAAATATATCTGAAGTAGGCTCAGATATGTCTTTTACAGAGCTGTCCCACAGTACAGAGATGTCTTTTACAGTTTAAATCTCTTTCTATTATCAGAAACTATTTGTCAGTAATTTCTGTTGTTTCATCAGAAAGATCATGAGAACTCGCCTTCATTTTCAATTGTATACTTATAAAAGTAGATTATAACCATCCATTCAATACTCTCTATTAAATGGAAACTAAATCCCACATAGATAAAGTGAATATTTCCTACTTTTCAAGAAAGTAAATAATATGCCTACCCTAATTTATTTGAAAATGTTTGAATATGTTTTAAATACTTGTTCTTGATAGTCAATACAGAATAATTCCAAAGTATATAACAGATATAGAGGTCATCATAATCTCTTTTTTCCCCTTTAGTAATGAGGCCATTCAAACTAGCAACAAAAAAGGCAAAACAATGAATTTAAAAGTCACAATTTTTGATATTTTTTAAATCAACATATTTTTAAGATCATTGTCACTTAAATTGGATGTCTTCACATTTTTAACAATTTTGGAATTTTGGCACACTAAATTTATATTAATTCTCATTGCTGATACCAGGAGTATAAGCAAATAGAAACTTATCATCTATTTTGAAGACATTTAGAGACAAAACTTTAGAGCAAATATTCTCGAAGAAAATTATTATTATTATTATTATTATTATTATTATATTTCTATTATTATTATTATTTGAGCATTGACAGGCCATGTGAATTGAATATTAATACTGCATTACCTACAGAAGACTTTAAATATTAGAAGTCAAAAGGTTGTAGCAATTTTGTAACAGTTAACATTATTCATAAATTATAAGTTAGTGTCTGATTTATTTGTGGCTGTTAAAATTAATAATCTGATAGGTTAAACCCAGATGTTTTTTGTTGTGTGTGAATTTACGTTCACTTGAACATAAATTTACTGTAATCAAATCAAAAATTAACTTACATGAACACTGTAAGTTAATCTATGTTTAGTTCTGTATCCTAACTTAAAACCCACAATATAAACTATCAAAAAAATATTTCAGGGGTTACCCACATATCAGAATGATCAAGTAAATTGTTCAAAGTTTGAATGGATTTATTCTGCATAATTCTAACCTGTGCCCTACAAAACAAGAATTTCCAATGAAAATTTAATCATTTTTAGACCCTCATAAGAAAACATCTTGCCAACAGGATTAAATTTAGGGTGCAAATAAAAACAAAAGAACAAATAACTCAAGAAAACTTTACCATAGAGTTTGTTAATGTGTATTTTGTCTTAACTAAATCTGAAAGTTTATACATGACCATGAACATACATAAATAACCTTGTTTATAATAATTAGATTTTAAATATTTCTGCAATATCAAAACAAATAAGCAGTGTCATGGCATGATACTAAAATGGCACAGGAAACATCATGATTATGTGTATATTCATTCTTTTCCATAATAGCATACAACAAATCACTGCTTGTGATGTTCACCACTCACACAATATATTACATAATAACATAGATTTGGATTACCTTACTGATCACAATATATTTCATTCAGAGGTTACTGGAATATTTTAAAGCTATGTTTAAATAATTTGAACTATCCTGGATTTTTCTCCGGTTTGAGTGGTTGGGTATGTAGTTATATATAGTTTTTTCCTCATCCAGTAATGTCACTTGTTTATTATATAAGGCATACCAGTGCAACTTGGTTTTGTACGATTGTAATGCACCAATTCATTTACTTTTCAAGTGGAACATCTTTTCAAATAAAAACCCATCGAAATTTAAATAATTTTTAAACATTTGCACCATTATGTGGTTGTACAAAGCTAAAAGGAGAACTGACAAAAAATAACTTAAGAAAAAGAAATGCAATGATAAGATTTTTCAAATTCTATCAGATATGAATATGAAATGCCCAATGAAGAATAATCAATTATTTGAAAAATCAGGACAACATACTTAAGTTCATGTCCACATGAGTCATAATTTTATTTGCATATTCTGTTGAAGAGGTAGAATTGAGGTACTAACATTGTCAGAGAAAAATACATCAATTGAAAAGTACTTTTCAATCTAATGTAATGCCTGACATAAATGTTCATATTTTTGGAAATGCAATCACAAGTACATTGAAAACAAGAACAAACATTTACATTAAATTGTTAGGAAAACACAAGAACAAGACAAATCATTTTAACACTATGAGGTATGTAGAGATGTGAATGTTGTGCTCTGTAGTGTGGTATCAAAAGAAACCTAAATCACATGACCAGAGAAACATCAGAAACAAGTGACTATTCTGATTATTAATTTCATTTTAAAAATACCACATTATAACTGTACCCAAAGAGTGTTGAAATGAGAAAATCAAACCTTTACACTGATCAATACCAAAAGCTCATTCCAACTTGCATCAGTTTCAAACAACGTTCATACATTTTCTTTTGGTATGAAAGATTGTCTCAAAACAAAAATGTTCAAAAACACTTCTTAAATCATATATTTTCTTTTCCTGTTCCAACAATAATTTCTTTCTGTCAACTGTTTGTCTTCTACACAACTAAACACTATGACTAGCGCCACATACCAATCCATTTAGAAAATGAGGGTTGTGTCTTTCAATTCAACAGGCTGTCTGACATGTTTTCACTACTATTTATATTATATGGCCAGTGATCCCAAGGCAAAAAATAGTAACGTTCTATTTAACAGATTTTTTCTTCGAATAAGTAAGCAACTAAGTCATGATTCCATTTGTATCACTTCTTAAAAATTACAATTTTTAATAATTGAATAACATAATGAAAACTATGTACATCACTGAAACATAATATAAATAGCTGATATGATCTCATATTATTCAATTTGAATTTTATACATTGGCACATTTCGTCACATTAATATTAAATTTCAAACAAAACTGCTAGTCAAAAGCATTCAATAAAGATTGCCTCTCACTGGTTTAAGTAGTGCACTTGTCTTCCAGAATGAATTCCAGGTTTCAAACAGAATGTTGTTTAAGTTTTGTTACTATCACTTCTTAACACTGTGGACTAGGTACAAGTGTCATTTTCTTGAACATCCAATATAACAAGAACACATTAGAAAGATACATCTAAAAAAATTACAAGTTCCAAGCATTGGAATAACACACATTAAGCAATTCCATTAAGGACATGTTTCGTTCACTGAAAAAACATCGATGTAAGAACACATTAGACGGCAGTACCACAGCTGAACTAGCAATCCTTTCACAATTCAAGCACCCAAAGTGAAGCTGCTGATGTATAAATCACATAACAGTGAAATATATTCTGTGCTACAATTCCACAACTGACACTTACTTCATAAATATAATTTTTGCAAGGACAGTTTTATGAATGACAATCTCAAAGAAAGGATAATTATTTCGGCGAGTACACACCATTGCACAGACTTGGGCAGATTTTACAACAAAAAAGTTTCTTAAAGTATCATTACTGCAGTTAATATAATACCTGTGGTGATACATGACAGATGTAGAAAATATATTACAGTAACTTGACTAGCACGTTTCACAATATGTTGAGCTGCACTATGTTTGAAAAATGGACATGACTTTATGAGCTTAAAGACACGGATATACTTCTGCCTCCATGCACAGCCACAAACAAAATTACTCATTACACATTTATATGCACATATGCATGAAAGTATTTAAATCCGCTCAAGTTTTAGTAAATCCTTATTCCTTTCAAAAGCAGGAGGGTAAACAATTGACTATGTTAAGTTGGTTATTGCCAAGATCTTGCATTTACCCAAAAATGTATAATGCACATTAACTGCTTTTATACAATATTTGTGAAATATAACTGAATGTTGGTTTCCAATATGTTTATATAGCATGTATACCAAAATAAGGACATGTGAACAAATTAGATTTTTGATTTCTCTTCTATACTGCATCTTTGTATTTAAACGACTTACAATACATAGGAACTTGGTTTCACTAAGACAAAAATTGCAAAATCTGCAGAATTATAACAAGTTACAATGTTAAACAACTGCAGAACACAGAAAAAGAATGAAATGAGCCAATATAAACATGCAACAAACAACTTCTGTGGTAATTTTCTTGGTACGAAACACATTTATTTTAGGAATGTTTATAGAAAAGATAAAAATTAGAAGTGATACTGAAAGAAAACAGAAATGGAAGGGGATAAGAACATGACAGTGCTATAGGATGAAAAAATAATAAATATTTAATGTCAGACATGCACCTCTGAATGAAACCCATCTGGAATACATAGCCGAAGGAACATATTGCAATGGAAATAATCTACAATAATAATATGGCACTCATTTACAGAAAAGAAGTTTAACACTGCCACATATGTATCTCCTGTGTAGCTAAAATCAGAATTTAATTTTGTAGATTTTGATGTAATACTGCTCAATGACCACACTGATAGTGGTAGTTTTTATTGTAAACCAGAAAGTGGCCGAAGATTTGCAAAAGCAGGAAAAAACTTAGCAATGTTATTTTGAAATTTAATACAGTTAGTGTATTATTTTCACTTCTTATATTTCTAAAATGATACCTTCAAAACCAGAATTAAAATTTTGAAGGAAAGAAAGGCAAGAACAGCTATAACTTGTTCCTCTCCTACAAAAACAGTAAAATGCAATTAATGTCATTCTAAATGTTTTCAAGTTAATAATAATTTTGACATGATCTTATTTCTAAATTAAAATTTTTCAAGACATTTTATGAACCAAGGTCCATTGTATATTGTTATCGTTCCACTTGAAACCACATTTATCTTTCTTCCACATTTCTGCTCATTAAAAATGAGGCACTATGGGCAAGAAACAAACATTTTACCCCCAATTTTAAAAAAAATTTAAATCATAAGAACACAAAATTTATAAAATTATCTACTGGAAATGAAAATGAAAGAAACATTACAATATAAAGCAGTGTTTCTCAACACAAGCTACACAATGGACTCTCAAATTAGATTGAAAATGATTTCTGAAATATGGCATTCATTACTTCATTTCATATGAACACTAACTTTCAAATTCCAAGGACAATTCCATTAATCCGTACTGAACATTATAAAGAAGCCAAGACAGTACAGAAAAATATTAGTTTCATTGTGACAAAGAAAACCAAGTTGCTTAAATGCATGGTACATTTTCCACTCAAAAAAAACTATTACACACTAGTAGTTGAGAAACACTGATAAAGAATCATCCAACAATTTATCTAAGCCTCTTATTCCCACTTATTACACATCAAGTAACAACACATAAAACAGTTTTACTTAATACATCGACATCCCACATATCTCTTTGTACTTGGCAGCGAGCAAGACACTCGCATTCACACTCAACGAGGTAGATCCTATAACTCCATCTATCAGGAGAAGGCAAACACATTATACAGCATGAGCCGCATCACGCAACAAAAGAAATTTATGAAAAAATAAATTGGATTACAAAGAATATAAACAATATGAAATTGAAGAAATAAATATATAAACAATGTAATGTTAATAAACAATTCAGAAAATCAATGATATTCTTGTGTGGAACAATTGAACAACTTCTATTATTTACACCAACTATCAAAAGAGATTGAACATTCAGATACAAAAGTTTAGAATACCATTAAAGAATAGAGAGATGCTATTAAATTTCCTTGAGAACATATCACGTGCTGATAATCATAACAGGGATCAGCCCATGCAAGTATTTGCCTATACCTGACCTACACAAAAGGGGACACACAAAACTCGGGATTTCTTTGAAAAAATGTTGTGTGAATAATTACAAATAAAAACTGAATGAAAGATTTCAAAGAAATTTATAAACAACAAATTGTTTAGATAATTTCGAAGTTAGATAATAAGCTCTATGACAATGTAACCAAGGATATGATTTTAAATAAGGATATGATTCAGTAATGTTATTTTGATTCATGAAATTTTGAACGTTTTGTGTGTCTCCTATAGCTACAAACCTACATGATAAAATACTGTCATACAAAAATATTAGAATCTATTCTGAATATTAGATGTAAAATATTATTTCTTAGAATAAGTACATTCTTTCAGACTGGTATTTAGGTATGTATATTGATATAAAAACACAATAAAATATATTTTCATTATTTGAAGAGGTAATATATTATGTATGTACACAATAAGAGTTTTCTTTTCTTCTAACAAATCTAGTTCTACTTTGGTTCATCTTGATACTCTATCAATTCAACTGAATGTCCCTATTGCATTGCAACAAATTCTCTGAGCCTTCAGGCAACCCATCTTCCTTTCCATACAACAATCTATACTGTTAAATTGTAGTTTAAATATTCAATATATAAGATAAATATTTTGACATTCTCTTAAGAGACAATAGTACTCTCTAAGAAAATAACATTATTATATATATAAAAACATTTAAGTAAAAATAAAATATCACATTTACTTCTGTCCACAACAGAAGTTCTTCCCAGGTTGATCCGAACATTCTGATTGTGACAATGGGGCTACAAGCTAGAATCAGCCTGCAGCTGGAATCAGCAGAGAGGTATGGCAGGAGTCCTGCAAGTGGTATGGTTTCTTATCAATGGTGTAGCAAGATACATGCCCATTATTATTTTGAAAAATACTGGTTGAATTTTCTCAAAACACTTTCCTTCTTCCCCTTATCAAACCAAATCAACAATCTGTCATTAAGTAATATTACAAGTAAATAATGAATTGTTGATGATCTGAAAAAATGTAAAGCTTATTCTTGGCATTTATAAGGAAACTGTAATACCAAGATCAATAGTCCTCTTAATAGCTGAAAATTGAGAATTATCTTATCAAATACGAATCATTTTAATATGCTGATAGTGCAATGTGTTGTAAACTTTTAAAAGTGCACTTTCACATCTAAAACTGCCAGACATAATGGAATGTACATGCATCTTGCTCTAAGAATGGCTGCTGCACACCTGTCGCCTATATTTCAAGATGAGTTGCCCACAGGCCAGGCGTTACAGGCTTCAGTATGCATATAAATAAAGAGGAATGGCTTGTTATGTATTTTGCTATTTAGAACGGCACTCAATGATTTCTGTCTAATCTACAATTAAATTAGTATTGTATATAAAATATATACATAAATATAACATTTTGAAAAGGTACATTGTCAGTTTAATGAAGCACAGCTTATAGATAAACATAAAGTAAAATATTAATTTTGTTATTTTTCACTTAAGACCTGTCAGCAAACTATCTATAAGTGTCTCAAAGATAAAATATCTAATAGACAGTTAAACACATTTTATGTGACACTGAGACAATTACTACATCTAAGCAGACACAAGAAAGTGCACGACCAAGTTAGTTTATACAATAACATTTTTGGTATGAGCTGAATTAGAAAGATACCATCAAATGTTTACAGCATTATTGCTTTGTATGATCCATTTCATGAAGTTCCATTAATCATAAGGCACTGCAATAATAGCCTACAATATCTACCGGGTATTCAACTGCCAATTGCTGCGAGCAAACATCAGGGTACTCTTCCTCCATAAAGAGTTAGACATATTTAATTATCTAATTCACTCGTATGCAATAATCAGCTTTACAATTCTGCCTCATTGATATCTTTTTCTGCCTTTTAATTATTTTCCTTATAGGTGTAATACCATTTCTGAAGAAAATGTGTTCAAGAAATCCACAGACTTGCCTACCCTCTCTCAACTGCTCTTGCACTTTGCCCAAAGATTTTGGTTGTCCATTCACAGTAAACTCAATTCTGGCTGAAAAACAATGAATATCTAAGTTAATGTGATATTGGGTGCCACATAAAATCCTCATGAGTAAGCAGGTATTTTCCCCACATTAATCTGATGTCAAAAGGCTATAATTTAACAGCCCTAACAGGAAAGTTAACAGTATCTCATATTTTCATTCAAACCTTAAATTAGGAAAAAAGAGAATAAAATACTGATTTATGCATGAGTAGCAAGTACAAATGAATGATGTAATCTCAATATTAGAACCTCTATGAATTTGAGAAACCAAAGAAACCAACAAAATTTAATGTATGTGAAACTGTACATTAAGGCAAATATTACCAAATACATCTTTCAGAGAAGAGTCTATTTAATGATCTGTTTTTAATTATTTTTCAAGGTTTTTATATCAAAATGATGAATTAAATAGAGAGTAACCAATTATACCCTATAAAATTCATTATTGAATAGGTTCAAAATTATTTTTCCTTGTGAAAAGAGGATAATTCTTTGGAAGTGTAATCATTTTTTTCCCTTAACCTTCAGTTCCACGACTCATTAACCACATTCCAACATTTTTAAGGTCTTAAGACAGACAATGATAATATTTAAAAAAATAAATTTATAAATTTTGCCCACTTATAAAAAAAGAAAGTAAAGAAGTTCAGGAAGCTAAAAGACAAGGTCTAGTTAATACAAATAAACATTAGATGGAATTTTCTAAGTAAGTCAAATCTGATTCTGGAATAGAATAGTTTTCTCTTGATACTTTGACATTTCATTTGATGAAATATTATTTGAAATTATAACAGTGTGATGCATGGCATCAATCTATACTATACTTCTGAAGAAAAATTATTTAATTATGAATAGCTACAAACTTCACAGCATGAAACTGTTAACTTAATAGTGCCAGGGGATTTATTTGTTTATATTTTGTGACAAAGACAATTTTTGTGAATTCATTCATAAATAAATACATACCTATCTGTAATAATTTAATAATGTATGTATTTCCTGATCTTTTTAAGGAATTGTGAGTGCCAGCTTGAGTGTGTGTGTGTGTATCAAATATTAGAAAGCAGAGAAAGCTTTATCTCCCATAGAAAACTTCACTCAAAGATACAAATGAGTGGCTACACAGTATGCATAATTAAGTTTTCGAAAATATTACTGAATTCTGGAACAAATATACAAGAAAAAGTTCATTCTATCAGTCACACAAGAGAGCTAGAAAACCTATTGCTTTCTACTTTTTTGTCAAAAAATAAGGAATTTACATATTTCATTGAAAAATGATTTGAAAATCATTTACACTTTTATATATTTGAAACAGCACCATTTAAAAAAGTATTTCTGTAAATAAAATGTATTATTTTAGCGCATTTAAAAATTCATGGCTGACAGCAGACATGTATCTATTATACACATTTTTATCTTGATCAAAATGTCAATAAAATCCTTCTTTTAGTAAAAATATTATGAAATTTGAGAATGAATGAGAAAAATGAGAATTGGTGATTGTCAAAAAGAACATTTGAATTGTTAGGAAAGTGAATGTAAGTGTAAGTTCATTACATGACCTGAAGGTTATTAAAATAATCTTCTACAAATACATTGAAAATGTGAAAAGAAAGAAATTATAATTCATAATGAAACAAAATGATTTTAAATAATTTAAAAAGCATGATATATTTTCAAACTGAGTCAAGTAAGTAATTCATTCTCGTTTTGTAACATTCAACAACTGGTTCTGAAATAACAAACCAATGATGTTACAAAAAGCTTGTTAAGAAATACAACATTAAATGAGGCTATCATGGACAATGAGCCATTTCCCACACTCGGTGAAAAATCTTCAGAAAGTGACATATGTTTTGATATATTAATTCTGTGTGTTCTAGAGATTTAACATAGCAAAATTAATTGCAAAATACGTATCTTCAATTTGAACCATTAAAAGAATTTTAATAGCTAAGATCTGTTCGAAAGATTGTAATGCTAACTTAATATCATTAAACAATTAACTTAAAAAATTATTCTCATATCATTTTTATTTTGTTTAAAAACAAGTCTGAAAGCCTGGTTCATCATTAAAAAATAACTAAAGTATTCTTGAATTACTATAATTACTCCTCTGATTTAGAGTTTAACGTCAATGGAAAAAAAGTTGTCAAACCTCTAGAAATCTGTCAGAAAATCAGTTGATAATATTATTACCTGTCTTGAGAAAAAAAATTGTGACAAGGAATTTAAAGGGAAACTTCCCAAATCATAAATTCCTAGCAAAAAAAGAATAACTGTTGGCTACAAATCTCTCGATTCATACATTTTAAGAAATTAATTATAAGAAAATATAATTGAAAGTCCCTTCTAAAAATACTGACCAAAAATGAGGCCAAAATATTTGAAGGCACATCTGAAATTTCCTCCTACACAAAATACTTCTGAAATAAAACCAAAATATGAAATATCAGGCTGGCATCAAAGAGGCAGAGAGATTACATTCTATAAATTCTCAAAGAATTGTTTTTGACTTCCAGTGACAATCACTTGATACAATACGTTTAAAAAAGATTCCCAAAATTTTGAAGAGTACCGTACTTCATGTTTTACAAGAATGTTAAAAAGCTCAAAAGCTTCCCATCACAACACAAAACAGGTGTGATCAATTCTGTATCAATACATTAGAATACAATGTTCTGAGTTCAAAGCTATCACAAACGGAATTAAATTGAAAAGAAATAAAATTATAAATATGTTAAAATTCCTTTTTTAAACAACAAAAACAAGATAATGAAGAAACGAAACAGAATAATGATTACACACATTATGTGCATTCTGATTGCCCTTTTAAGGAAAACTTAGAGCCATGTTAAATGGCAAAAATAATTTTACTCCAATCACTAACATTCATAAACATTATAGCCATGCACAAAATAGTGTTCTTGCAGGCAGAAATCGGACAGTAACTTCCAGATACAAAATGTGTAGCAGATAGTATAAACAGTTATAAAAATAATTAATATGAAAACTTCATCACAAGGTACTTAGTGAAACAACAGCGGTCAAGAGCTCCCATTTGTGAATTATTCTATTAAAATCAATTGCACGTATCTTGCATTCATTTAAAATATGTACAATCTGAAGATGCTGTAGAAAAAACTAAAGAAAACTGAACATATTATAAAAATATATTCTGTAACACAGACTGCTAATATTTATGACAATAACAATATATTGCAGTTCTAAAGTGAACAGCAAACAACATTCAGTAGGAGCCCCTGATATATACATCTGTACAAAGAAATGAATTATAATATGTATTTTGACTGCATGCTTCACCATGCTGACAGGCAGCTGTGCCTTGGGCACAATGCAGTCATCAAAGCTAGTGCAATGCCATTGTGACAGCTACAATTGGACAGACAACCTCTCGCTTAAAATTACAACTCCTTGCACACCGACATGCTATGACACAGAGGTAGAGTTCTCGGCTGTCAGATTCGCCGCAAATGCAAGGGCTCGCGAAACAGCCTATGCAGAGGCGGCCATTGACTCAAAGGCAGGGAAGCATTCTGCTGCTGCAGCCACGTGAAAGCTTGGTCAAAGCGAGGTAAAAGTGAACGTTTGGCTCGATTCGCCGGCTGCAGGGGTCTGCAACCGGGCGGCAGTGCGCCCGGCGCCGAAGCGTCCAGGATATTGTGACGGGGCTGTATTGGACATACCGAAAGCGAACGTTGCGAAAAGCGAAGCAGCCGCGGTCAAGGGGGCGGCGGCGGAGGCTGCGGCTGCTGCTGTTGTTGCTGCTGCTGTTGCTGCGGGGGCGCGGGCGGTGGAGGCGGCGGGGGCTGGGGCGGCGGCTGCTGCTGTTGCTGGGCCTGGCCGGCCGTCTGTTGCTGGAAGGCCTGGTTGAAGCGCGGCAGGGGCGTCTGGCTCTGGCGACGGCGCCCGCCCCGCTCCTCGGCCGGCGGGGGCAGCGGGTGCTCCAACAGCGGGGGCGGTGGGGGCGGCGGCGCCAGCAGCTGCGCGGGGGGCGCGCCGGGGGGCATGTCGAGCGCGCTGGCGGCCGACATGAGGTGCAGGATTTGCGAGGAGAGGCCCGGGTCGCTGAGCAGCGGGTGCGTCTCCGCGCCCGCCTCCTCCGCCCCCACCGCCGCGCCCACCGCCAGCAGCCGCTGCAGCTCCTCGTGCACCGCCGCCACCGCCGCCGACGTCGCGCTCTCCACGTCCTCGGCGAGGGGCTGGGCGCCCGCAGTGCCCGGCGCGCCTGGTCCCCCCGGGGCCCCGTGCGGCGCGGGGGGCCCCGGCGCTGCCAGCAGCCCCCAGTGGAAATCCAGCGCGCTCTCCGCGGCGGGGGCGGGCGGCGGGCCCGGCGGCGGCAGCTCCAGCTTCACGGCGGCTCCCCCACCCGCCGCCGCCGCCGCGGGGTCGAAGGGCGCTCCGGCGGGGGCGGGGGCGGGCCCCGCCGACGGGTAGGGAGGCGGCGGCGGGTGGCCGTACACGATGCTGGACAGGAGCTCGGCGGCGGCCGCCGCGGCTGCCACGGTTGAGGCGGCGGCGGCGGCCGCGGCGGCGGCGGACGCGGCGGAGGCCGACGGGGCGGGAGGGCCCGGCTGCGTGTCGGGCTGCGGGTGATGGTGCACCGTCACCGTCGACCGCTCCACAGGCAGCACCTACCCCAACACAACCGCTGCTTCCAACGGGCCTCGTGCAATTCACAACAACACGCCTTACTAAGTACAATTAATAGCTGGTGTTATGACGGCGGAGAACACGTGGTATTCATCTTTTTTCAATTGAACTTTTACGCATGTCTTCTACGGGACTACTCTACCGGCGATTTTGTGACGTGGTTGTGTACGAGTACATCTTGACTGGGTGGGGGCACTGAACGCTATACTGCTCGATTGTATTTTAAGGTGACATCGTAACTGAAACAATGAACTGTTTGTTGGAAACCGTGTAGAGTTATTGCAGCTGGCCTTTGAAGAACTAAATTATTCAACATTGGCAATGAATTCGTCGATGAACACTTCACCCAGTTATTTTCTGCACTAACAATCCTGCACGTTCTGCATCGACGCAAATGGTGTTACAATTATGCTCACATTGTAACAGAACCCAAAAGTGGGACCACTGACCGACTTTATGGAAAACTAGGCAAAATCGCATTAAACTCTCGAATATATATGTGCTTTAAAAGAGACCGACCGACCAATCAGTTTCTCTTGTTCTTAAAAAAAATGTTCAAAATTTACTTTTGCATTTTTCGAATTTGCCCTACAGAATTTATACCACCGACACGAAATTACACATCCAATTTATAAATTGTACAAATATTTGTATTCCTGATGACAGAAAAGCGAACCAAGAAACCAATGGCATCGTCTATTTAGAATTAAAGAAGATAAGCTCTAAAGAACATGCATAAGTTTCAAACAGGATAAGGCAGGTGAGCAAGGCGCCTGCTGACGCAACACTCCCAACCCATGCGTGTTGCAAAATGTCTGCTCGTCAGGCATACTTTCGAAGTGAACAAATTCACCTTCGTATAAGTAAATATAAAAACACGTTTTTTTTACTTCCTCGTCCTTACTTTGTAAGAGGAGAAAATATGGTAATCGTGCGCCGAAAAACAGCGAATTTTCGACAGAAAAGCTCTTATTGCCGGTTCCTGGTAACGAAAAAGTGGATAATTCATGCTCCTGTAAGTAGTAAATTACTTCCTCTAACACCTCGTGTAGTCAGAATCCATGTTTTGTGGGTCCTTGATGCCTAAAAATCGATTGACGGCAAAATGTCTGTCTATGCCTGTCCATCTGTGAGCAAACCTAGCGAAAAAACCGTTCAGCTGATTTTCTCCAAAATTGATATTCCTAGATGAATTTAAATGAATTCGACGCCGTCCGAGCTTGAAACAGATATTTTGATTTTAGGGGCTTCTTCACATCATGCCTCAACATTTTCAACTTTCTTTCAAAAATGCTTCAACATTTTGTTTTAGACTAAGCCCTCCGATAGCGTAAAAGACGCGTAAGAGAATGGCATAGGTCTCATTTTCATTGATTCACTGATTTTCTAAAATTACTAAAGTTAAAATTTTTCCCGCGTCTTCTTACAATTACAATATTGAAGATAAGAGATTTTTCCTTTATTAATCTGTTCTTTAAGGACAGGTCTTGAAATAAGGTCATGTACAATTTTTTTTTCAAAAATATATGTATGCTATATTTTTTTCTTCTCAAAAACGGTTCCAATATTTTTTTTTTAAATTTTCTCCTCGTATATATCAAAGGACGGTTTAAAAGTGGCGCTAGTCTCAAATTCCGGTGAACACACTATTTTCGAAAATCGCAAAACGTTAATCTCTTAAAACTACAAAATTGAAGATAAGAGATGTTTACCTCAGACTGAGTCAGTTCCAAAAAATCAACTCTTAAAAAAACGTCAGAACAATTTTTTGAAAAAAGAAAGTAGTTTGGGGGTAATTTGTACCTGTAATTAACGCAATTAAAAAACCGATCCAAATATTTTCATTTTTTTCCACAAGGAATGGCGCAGGTCTCATTTCCGTTGAACTCTTGAATTTTTCGAAAACTGCAAATTTAGAAATAATGCGGGAAAGTATATGCCGTAGTAGCACCACTATTTTTTTTTATCCAGGTGCCACTCAACATACATGTTTCATTTATCTATGATCAAAGGCAACTCAAACAGCGCAGGCGGCTGCAGCGGCAACCGTTGCCAATTCGAGAGCTCAGCCACAATCACTCGATTCTTGCCTTCCACGAAACAGATCTGATCTGATGTCGACGATGATGATAAATGGGTGTCATAGAATGCTGCAAATTTCCATTGATAAAAACTATATTAGATGAGATTTCAACCTCATTTAGCTAAACTGCTGCTACTACAAATGCCGTGGAGCACTGAGCGACCATTTTACTGATGAAAAATTCGAAATAGAAACATCAACAAAAAAAATTAGCACTCATAACTTTCACCTAATACAGATCCTAAACTAGCAGTCAATAAGGATTCTATGGTTTGAGATTTCAGAGAAATACAAACCAAAAGCGTGTACTCTCCCAGGGCATTGGCAGCAGAGGTGGCACACATCTGCTGGGCTTGCTAGGTTGTTCACAAGAACACAAGTTTGAGACAGAAACAAAGGTAACATTAATGCATTTCTTTACCGAACACCGTTAATACTTAAACTCAAAACAGAAAATGTGTTTCATCCAGTGAACGTTCCGATTCAATCTTCGTAACAATGACTGACACTGGGAGATCTTTTTCTAATTTCAAGGCATATTCAAAAAACATAGAAGCAAAATAAAACGTAAGCAGTGTCCTCACCTTTTCTTAAATAAAAATTAACTTAATGAAACTTGAAAATGAAACTATAATTTTATTGCACGTAATCACGTTGATAAGCTGTTCCGTTGACATTTTCTTTCAATTTATTCAAATGTTTCAATATCTGACATTAATTGTATCTGGAAACAATCCGCAGGCTCTATTAAAAGGCGAATTTGACAGTTGCAATCCAAAATGTTTTAAGTCACATTTACGAACTGGGGCTTTATATGCTATTGAGGAGAACGCTTAAAAAGATATTGGAAGAGTGAAGCAGTAATAGAAGTTATAATCTCTTATCGCAGCGAAATTATTGAGTTTCAGATGCGATAAGATAACCGAAGTACTGTCTCTACTTATTTCAAACTGAAAAATGTGTTCATGTTCATTTCCCCCTTTGAAATCGCGCGTCCACTACAAACTGCATTATCTTAACTTATTTATTATTATTAACTTAACGCTTTTGGATTATAAAACACATGAAACAATATCTCTTTAATTCATATTTTACCGTTACAGCTCATGGCAGTCATGAAGCCTTTTTGAAACATTAAATGATTTTGGGGATTTTTTGATTAATAGTTTGGTTGGTTGCTTTTTGTTGCCTTTTTAACCTATTCACCTTTAAACACATATTTTACTGAGCAAAAATGCCTCACACGTCGGACCTTCACAGTCTTAATTAGTTCCTGAATTATTTTGATTTTGAAAATAGTTGGTTTAAAAAACCAAATTTTCATTAAAAAACTTGTCAGCGTTAAATATACTTTTTCACTTCCGTAACTCAATAAATTATCCTTAGGGAAGTAATTGAGTTCTGTCGATTATGCATGGAAGGCTTCCGGTGATGTGATTGGAAAACGGGGAATCGAGCTTTGCGGACAACCACAGTCGCTCCCTTTCCGTTCGATACGCGGAAAATGTCTCTGGCACTACCTTTGGCCCCAACACTTCGTAATGACAGACACAGTGTGAACATTTCTAAGATGGTTCATTTTAATTTGTTTTTTATTTGGAACTCCTCAGCAAATCGTTTTTAATAGTTGCGGAAACGGCAAAATGTTTCCCAATTTAATAATTCTCCGTCATAATACAGGCACGGAGCTATCGGGAAGCTACTGGTATTTTGGGACTTGTTTTCTAATAACAAGATATAACAACAAAAAATAAATAATTTTATTCCGCGATTCCAAATTGAAGCGAAGGTTAACGCGTCAATGGCTGGCTTTGCATTACTATTTCGAATGTTTTTTGGTACAAGATGCTAAGATTCAAAGCAAGAATGCACAGCAACTGTGCAGATAAACAGAATATAGAATCCTTTGGATTCAGCACTTCAATTTATTTCCGAAAACTGCTTATAAGGTCAATGTCCACGATAAAAAATACGTTCTTGAATTTTGGAATGAAATATGTCCTAGATTCTGTTATATTGCACATATTTTCAAGACGGAACGACACCTCAAATTGTACGGTTTATCTAAAAATTTTTTTGTAGCCATTCCGGATATCTGCATTAGGAGTAAAATTCGACACCTAACTTGTGGAAAATCTCTTTCGCAAATTATGTAGATAATGCCACATTCTACGGCGTTATCTTACAGTTGCATTGTCTCCAATCTGCTTCAATTTCTCTGCCTACCAAAAACTATTGAATCTTCTGCCTAACAAGAAGTAGTCGCACAATACATTTACAGCAAATGAGTACACAGGAAAGAAAAATGTACGGTAACTTAAAAAATGACGGAAAAAGAAGCAGAAGGAAACTAGTGGTGCTAAAACACGACTTTCTCGTCCGTATTTTCAAGCAAAATTACTCGAAAAGTACTCAAAATTTCGAAAAATTGTACATGACCTTATTTCAAAATCTATCTTTAAGAAACAGATTTTAATCAGGAAAAAATCTCTTATCTTTATAACTGTAGTTGTAGGAAGACGCAGAAAAAATTATGAACTTTTGCAATTTTTGAAAAATCAGGGGTTCCAATGAACACGAATCAAAAATGATAGAGTCATTTCTTTGAAAATTTCCCAGGGGCTTCATGTTAAATTAAAATTAAAATATCAGTTTCAAATTTAGGGGGCCGCGACATTAGCCAGAGCGATTGGGGAACGTCAATTTTGGCGAAAATCGGCCGAACGGTTCAGTCGGTAGCGTTGTTCACAGACGGACAGACATGTTTTGACGTCAATTTTTCGCTATCAAGGACTCACAAAGCATGGATTCTGGCTGCACTACGTGTTAGAGGATTTTTTCACTCTAAATTTAGCAACTGGATTTATCCACTTTTTCGTTACCAGGGCCCGGCAATAAGAGATTTTCTGCCGAAAATTTTGCCGTTTTTTTTTCGCGCAGTATTACATACCTTTCTCTCTACTCCGAAGCGAGAAAGTAAAAAGGAGAAAACAGGAAGGTGGAAGAGGATGGGGATAGGAATATAAAACAAGGAGAGAATTAAAAAGGAAGACGGATATACAGGAGGAAAAGAAGGACGAGACAGAGGAGGAGGAGGAGATGAAGAAAGAAGAGAAGATGCAGTATCAGAAGAAGATGGAGGACGAGGAGGAGAAGAAGAAAAGGAGGAGGACGACGAGAAGAAGACGAAGGGGGGAGGAGGATGAGGAGTAGATAGAAAAGAAGCGAGTGTTCCTACCTCCACCTTGAGCGCGGTGGGGGCTGCGGGCGCCTGCTGCTGCAGCACGGCCTCCACGTCGGCCAGCTTGAGCGCCGGCGGCTCGCCGGCGGCCGCAGCGGCGCTCTCTGCCACCAGCAGCACGGCCGCCTTGGAGTCCTCGGGGGAGGCGTGCGGCAGTACGAAATCCTCGGCGGGCTGCGGCTGGGGCTGCGCCTCGAGGCGCGAGGGGCGGGCGGGGCGCGGGCGCTGGCGGGACGGCCCGGCCACGGGCTCCCCGGCGTCGCGCGCCGCCCCCGCCGCCCCCGAGCGCGGGCGCTTGCTCTTGACGCGCGTCGCCGGCGCCGCCGCCGGCCCCGCCCCCGAGGGCCCGGCCGTCGGCTCGCCCGCCCCCGCCGGCGACGGCGGCTCCTCCCCCGCCGCCGACTGCGCCGCCGCGCTGTGGTGGTGGCTCTTCTTGATGTGGCGCACCAAGTGGTCCTTGCGGCCGAAGCGCTGCGGGCAGAACTGGCAGAGGAAGTCCCGCTTGCCCGTGTGCACCACCAGGTGGCGGCGCACGTCCTTGCGCGTGAAGAAGCGCCGCTCGCAGTGGTCGCAGCGGTACTTCTTGTCCGAAGGGTTCTTCACGGTGCGCGAGCCGGCGTGGACCTGACGCATGGCAACGCGAAACCGTCAGTACTGCAACTCACGCTTGTTGATATACCAAATAATGTGAAGTAATTTCGCACAACTGGGCCAAAATGGCGTTTCAATTCGCGGCGGTCACAGCGAACCCGATTTGTCCGACATTTCGATCGGCCGACGTCGGATGGACAAAACGTAATGAAACAGATCTTCGTCCGACAGCCGATGTTCCCGGATGCCGTCGGAAGAGATCATTCGGATTCACAATTATCCTTTCTGTTCACCGTCACATGTATGAACGCAACAAAATGGCCGAACGAAAGTTCGGTCAAAATCGACTCCACTGTGACCGGCGCCTTAAGGCGACTCCACAAACTCGGAAATCGTCGAATGGCAGATGAACGCACACCGAATCTCGAGTAGTGTCCATTGATTGCTTGTTCTTTGCCGAGCGCCAAACATTATGTTCGCGTCCAAGCCGCAGCGTGTCGGTCATTTGAACACACCAAAGGAAGCGAACATTCTCCGAGCACCTCGACTACTCGAGATTGCGAGAACAGTCGCTCGCTGCTCGCCGAAAGCCCAATGCAACCGCTTAAAAAAAGGCTCTTAAGCTTTCTTTCTAATGTGTATACCACGTTGACGGGTCAGTACAAAAATTAATATGCATAAATACGCAGATTGAGTCATTTCAGAGTGAAAATGAACACTATCATCTTCCTCTTGAAATTGCAATAAATGATATCTGTATCGTTTCGGTATCAGACGCCCGCACATAAAGTTACAAAGCATTTTGAGCCATTTCCGATTGTTAATGCAACTTTAATGTAATTGGTATAGCAAACGCACTATGTCTGGTGACGAAACTATACCTTCGGGCTGTGGCATTCCCGGGAATGTCAGAGCCCGAAAGTATAGTTCCAATAATTCCAACTTTACTGAATTTCACGGTTAGGTAAAATGTTTTAAAATACATTATGCATAAAGTTAAACTCGTCTTAAAACTTTTGTAATATCAAATATGTAGAAATGTATGAAAACCTATTCTATAATAAAGAATAATTCGAAACAGTCCCATTTCCTTTCGACGAAACAACATTTCAACATTTCTCGCAAGTGCTACATCAGACCTCGCGTCGTAGGAGCGCGGGAAGCGTCGTCGGGAAGCTTCCTGGGCTGTCGACAGTTCGGTCAAGAGATTGTTTTTCGTAAAGGAGATTAAGCGTTCGTCACATCCCGGGAGATAACTTCTTTTCGAGGTGAGTTGAAATGCCAGCGACTCAATGAGTGACTATTGGCCCACCAAGTGCGCGAATTTTCAGCGGTGAATACGTTGGGGGGGGGGCACACTCTCACGGAATATAATGACAATAATAATAATAATAATAATAATAATAATAATAATAATAATAATAATACGGCCCCGTGGCACAGGCGGTTGCGGCAGCCGTCGTCTGCGCCGAGGAGGCAGTAGGTTCGAGTCCTGATTAGGCCTACTTGTACTTGATTGTCCCTTCACGCATCAATGCATCATCATTATCATCATCATCATTATCATCATCATCATCATCATCCTATCACCTCATCATAATTCAAGGCTTAACAACCTTGTCTTAAGAAGGGATACAGCAAGAATACTATTACTGCGACCCACGTCTACGTTTACATAATTCGACATTCATTCAACATCTAAAACGAATACGTTAAACATCATCACATCGACATTTTAAATATCTACTTACAATCAACCAAGAAATATTACATTCAGCATAAATGAACAATATTATTTATAAGAAAACAAAGTCAACTGTACCGAACACCTTTAGCCCGTTCCCCTAGTGGTTGCTTTACTGATATTAAGTATATTTACGATTAAAATCTCGCAGTTCAAAGCAATCGCTTCGTGATCTACGGTGGTAGGTTTTCACCAATACACCCGAAAAATGAATTCACCGCAGCTATTGTCACTAGAAGGGCGCGTCAGAGGGAACCGTATCGGCGGATGGGCTGTCGGCGCCGGCGAGGACAACAGCACTCGCCGGAAGACGCCATGTCCGGCACTCCGTGCAAAGGCTATCGGGCGCCAAGAACTCGCAATCCTGCTACCCAAGTGGCCGGCGGTCGACGAGTGATAGCTTCCTGGAGCACGGACGGCTACTTCTCAGCCCAGTAGCATTTTCACATTTCTATGAATGCGCTCCGGAATAAACATTCCATCCACTAATATATGCGTTTTCCACTTCTCACCAGAGCATATTTCAAACTCCAGACTTTTCGGAAAGTATAATGTAATGGAGATAGATCCAAAGATCATCTTACCTTCAGATGGTAAACAATCTCTTCCTTGGAAGTGAACGCCTTGCCACACATTTTACATTCCAGGCTGCCCTCCTCCGCCGCATGCACAGCTGCATGCTTTCGGAAGCTCAGGAAGGAACTGTACTCCTTGTGGCAGCCCTCTCGTTCACAGCGGAAGGTCTTCTTCACTGGGCTGTGCACCTTCGCAAATACGCACATCGCTTTACAAGCAGGAGTGAGACATGATGCCACACTATAATAGTGACTGTAAAGATTTCAACAAGTTTGTGAACAAACATATTCACGGAGACAAAACTGAATTTACGTAAACTATAAATATAATGTAATGTTTCAGTCCTAAACACCTTTTAAGAATTAGGTTGAGGACAATTACCCTCTTAACACAGTGGTTTCTCAGGGTACTATGAGATTTGGATGCAGACTCCTCAAAACTGAAATGTTGATTCGCATCACCTACAACAATATAAGATGAGACTGACTCTCCACATAAGTATGGTTTCTTTCACATACTTAATACCGCATGGGCTCATAGATGCCATTGTTATTTCCACTATTTGTACTAGATAATTAACAGGAGAACAAAAAAAACCTACGTGTAACACGTCTGAAGAATAAACAGTTGACCGCGAATATTTCAATTATATCGTCCTGAAATATGTCAATGTTAGTTAATGCCTTATTTTACGTGGAGAGACTTGGGCCATCAGGCCCACTCTTCTGTATTATCTTGGGTGACGAAACAGGCGATTTGAATTTAGCTCAGAGGCTTCTTTTAGACTTGATCGTTTTACAATCAGTAAATCTACTACATGGGACAGCAAGCTTTACTACCCCTCCGAAAGAAGGCGGACGAAGGATTTTTTCGTCCTTAAAAATCCACGGCTTCGATCGGGTTTGAACCCGCAAACCGGTAAAACAATCCGGTACGCTAACCGTTATACCACCGAATCCGCAAAAATGTTTTCCTCTGATTTGTTATCTCCTGCTTTAACAAATATTTCTAAGAGTATGTGTAGCGGTATGAGAAGCGCCGGCGATGGCAGGACAGCGCAAGGCAGCGCGCAGTACCTTCACGTGGTTCTTGAGGTGGTCCTTGCGGTGGAAGGTGCGGTCGCAGACGGTGCAGCGGTAGCGCCGCTCGTCCGAGTGGATGAGCACGTGGCGCACCAGCTTGAACTTGGACGAGAAGGCCTTGGAGCACTGGGTGCACTCGAACGGCCGCTCCCCGGTGTGCGAGTACATGTGCTGGCCCAGCTTGCCCGGGCTGCCGAACGCCTTGAGGCACACGGGGCACACGTGGCGGCCGGCCCCGCCGCCAGCCCCTCCGCCGCCCGCGGCCTCCCCCGCCCGCCCCGGCCGCCGCCCGCCACGCGCCGCCGCTGCCCCCAGCCCCGAAGGGCCGGCCACGGCCGCAGGGGGCGGCGTCAACGCGCCGAGCGCCGCCGGGGCGGGGCCCGGGCCCGCTGGGGGCGGAGGGGTGCGCGGGGAGGCGGGCGCCAGCGCCGGCGCCGGCGCCGCGCTCTCCCCCGTCGCCTGACTAGATGGGGGCGCCGTGCCCGCGGCAGCGGGGGCGCCGGTGGCGGTAGCAACGGTGGAAGTGGTGGCAGCAGCGGCGCCGGCGCGCTGCATGTTCTCTTCGTTCTTCACGTCCTTCTTGGAGCGGGCCAGCGGCGGCGGCGTCTGCTGCTGCAAGGGCTCCGAGGCGGCGGCGCCGGGCCGCTTTGTCGGGCGACGCGGCGGCGGTGGCAGCGGGGGCGCGCTGCGCAGCCCGTGGCGCGACGTACTGGGCTGCGACCAGTCGCCCACGAACACCTCCACCGGCACCTCGGGGCCCGCCCCCGTCAGCGACACGGAAGGCGCGTGGGCGGCGGCGGCGGCGGGAGCAGGGCCTGCCTGCGCTTCCGCCGCAAGGCTGCCGGCGCGCGTCGCATAGCGAGGCGGCGGCGGCGCGTCGGCGGCGCCGCTCGAGGTAATCGTTGACGCAGTCGTGGAGGTGACGGTCGTCGCCAGCGGCGGCCGAACGCCTTCGGTAGTTTGCGGCGCGCCCAGGTCTGGTCTTCCGTCGGTGCCCGTGCCGCCGGGAGCCGCCATGGCGACGGGCAGAGGGGGCGCCGGCGGGGAAGCGGGTGGTGGGGGCGGCGGTGGGGTGGGGAGCGTGGACGCGCGCGAGGTGGCCGCGCGCCCTAGCGTCGTCCGCCGGTGGGCGGGTCGCCGGGGGCGGAGGGTGAAGGCGGGGGCTGGGACTGGGGCGGGGACGGGGTCGAGTGCGGGGGCGGGGGCGCGGCCGGGGGCCGGTGTCAGGGGCGGAGGAGCGTCGGGGGCGGGCGCGCGCGGGACGCAAGAGCACAGCGGTGGCGCGTCCGCGGGGTCGAGGTCGGGGGCGTGGCCGGGCGCGACGCGGCCGCGCTCGCCCTGGGGCTGGCGAGGGCGCTGGCGCTGGCGAAGGAGGCGCGCTGCGCGCCGGGGCTCCGGAGGGGCGGCGACCGCCGGCGCCGGCGCGAGCGGCGCGGCCGCGGGCAGGCGCAGCCGGCACACGGGGCAAACGTCCGCGGCGGCGGGGGCGGCGACGGGCGCTTCGGAAGAGGCGGGGCGGGCGGCGGCGGGGGCGGCGGCGGCCGCAGCGCGTGGGCGCAGCAGCCGGCGGGCGCCGCGAGGGGCGGCGGCGGCGGCTGCGTCGGCGGCGGCTGAGGACGGCGACGGGTCCTCGGGACGCGATGGACTCGAATCTGGCAATCACACTGTCGTTGCGGCGCATGGCAGAGGCCGCCTCACAGCGCGCGGGCGGGAGCGGGGAAAGGAAGGGAAAGGCGCAAGGCGGCGCATCAAGGTACCAAAGGTAGCGCTATCAGTCTACTATTTTCTAAAGCCACCTTACAGTACAGTAAGTGGCGGATCCAGGAGGCCATGGGAGAGATGCCCCCCGCCCGCAAAGGCCTAGAGAAAAAATATAAATTGGGAAAAGTGGAGGGACAGTAAAAAAAGAAACAAGAAAAAATTGTAGAAATGTCCAAAAGTCTATTCTGCAAAAATTATACACAATATAACAACAAATATGTTCAAAATTTAACTGAAACTAATTATGCTCCTGCACTAAAAAAAAAAAAATAATAAAAATAAAAAAAATCAGCTGTATCCACCTGTAAGTGCAGTGGTCTTCTCCTGGTCAGTACAAAACCAAGTGAAATTTAACACCCTTTCCACTCTCATAACTTCAAACCTCTCATAACATACAAGGATACCCTTCTGCACAATTAACTCACAAAACAAATTATACCCAAATAGTGAATACTATTCCTTTTGCTGACCCCCATAAATTTCTAGAAGAGAAAGGATATGTATAAAACATTTTAGATTTTTATAAATATAAAAAGATACAAGATAAAGATTGTTAAAACTGTTATCGAATAGAATAAAAATAAACATTTTTTCTTAGAATAAGAAGTATGTCTCTAATTTATAAAAATTATATAAAAGATAAGGTTTAGTATATAATTGTATTTTCAACATTAGGGCTAATAACAATTGTATGTCGTGTAGTATTTAAAATAACAATTACGAAAAAAATTTAATACACAGTCAACATTTGGTAATTGTAATTATTTTATTAATAAAAAAAATCTAGAAAATTGTATTAAATAAAAATATTCAAATACAACAATAGTTACGAGAATTTCTTAATATTCCACTTGAAATGTAAATTAGTAAAATTATATTTTTTAAGTTGGCAGAAGTATTTTTTACTGATTTGAAAGAAAGGTATTAATACTACAAGGTCAGACACCCTTTGTCCCTATAACGCAACCTTCAACTCTCCCTTCTTCTTACAAAATTCATCAACAAACCCTTAAGCATCGTTAAGCTAATCTCTCCTAAATTCAATGTTTATCCCTCTATCTCCTAAAAATTCTCCCTATCAATAGCACTCTTTCACTTTCAATATCTTAATAACAGAATTTATAACACCTCTTTTTTCCCTTCTTTGTCTCTTATTCAACTAATAAATCCACATTCACAACAATTTTTTGTTTCTTTTCTCCTTAATTATTTTTTGGCTTTTTATTTAGTAATTTATTTTTTCTTACACATTTCTTATTTGTTATCCACAGAGTGTAGTTGGTCCATGCTACAAATGTTTAAATTAAATGAGATTGGGATGTCTTTGATTTCAAAATAATTGCCTTTTTATAATCTAATATGCTTATTTACACAATAAAAAGCATTCAATTGTTTTTACAATTTTTGTTAGTCTGTCGTTTTTGATGGGGTCCTTACTCAAAGAGAGAGCATTTTGATGGACATAATTTAGGCTCTGTTTTGTCAATTATTACTTTTTATTATATAAAGAAGAATGTTCATTAGTCAGTTTTTTGATCTTTCATAATTTTTTAATATAAATCTACAATTTTCTTTCAACATTAAAGAAATTTTGAACACATCACTTTGAAAACAAGAAAAAAAATACTTCATGAGATTTTGTAAAAATTACTCCCATCTCCCTGTCTCCCTTAGATGTACTCCCTCCCCTGTACTCCCTCTCTTTCAGTTTTTCACAATATTTTGGAAAATATGAGGAAACGCAAAAAATCAATTAAACATTTTTGAAAGACCTTAGTTTTCTACTAAGGGTTTTTGTTGTTTCATTCCAAAATCAGCATTAAACTTTGAGTAATGAAAGGTAGAAACATATACTGGAAGTTTGCCAGGAGCATGCAACTATACATATGATTACAGCTGTCCGTGGAAGCAACGATCGTAGCAGGGCATGGCTAGGCAGGGAAAGGCAGGTGGGGAGAGGTACAGTGCAGCTGAGAGAGTGGCCAGAGCTGGGTGGTTGTGGGCAGTGCAGATCAGGGACTGGAAAGCCAGGGAGGGGATGTACTGTACATACAGAGATGCACCCAAAGGGTTGGGTAGGGGGTGAGGGCAAGGAGCTGCAGCCCCTTCCTCCCCCAGGCCAATGATACATATTCCAAAAACAAAAAACAAAACACCAACAACGTCCACACCAATGAAAGTCATTCCATACATATAAATTGTTAATGTGATGAATATTAACTACAAGGCAACAAATAAAAAATACATTTTATAGCCAGAAAAATTATTTATACAGCTGGACACTATACCTATAGACCTCACCCGAGAAAACTTCTGGAAGCACCTCGGTATACAATACATACAATCCATGCCTTACCCTAACTAATAAACGATACAAATAAATACCTGGGCAATGCAGGGTACTTCAGCTAGTAAATAAATAACCACTACATATTTAAGTAAAGGGGGATTTATAAGGAAGCACAATGCTAAGGGTGCAACAAGGAAATGGTAGCGAAATACATTTGCGCTGCTCACCTGATGCTTTTGGAAGAGGAGCAATTCCCATGCAGGCGGCATATTCCTTGGCATACCACACACGCAGCTCCTCACCAACAGCAATGTCCTACACATGAAATGCGAAAGCAGATGTTTATCCCCAGCTGGTTGCTATTTAATAACATGAACATAAAATAATACAGTTTAAATTCTTTCAAATTACATTTACACACAGCAAATCACCTTCATTTATGTATTAATATACTTTTAATGTAATATATCTAAATGCTAACAAGAAACAAAATTTTTACACTAAAATTAATATTTTTTGAATGGGACTGTTTTGCTCGCAATCACAATATCTTCACATAGAATAATGCAATATTTTCTGTATTTCAAAACCCTTTTATTTATTTATTTTTTTGTCTTCCCATTTTGCAATTCCTTAACCCAGCAATGTTAATAGATATGCTTAATAAATTCATAGAGAAAAATCTTCAATCATACCCACCTCAAGGACATTTTTTTTGAAAATCATAACTTAAGCAGCATAGCTAAAATCTACATTTTGATTGAAATATCCTTTCTACCCAGTCCATTAACAGTACCCAAATATCAATTTGAACTTCACAGATGTGAAACCTGATTAAGAAACCCCCTAACACTGTAAGAATAAACCACTGCAGAGAGTCTGTCACCAACAAAAGCCAAATAAGTCATCAAACTTAATCTGCTAATAAAATATATTAGAAATTAAAAGGCACACAATTTGGGAGATATAGTGTTAAGAGTAAAATGCATCATTCTATCATACTGTATGCACATGGTATTTAAAGATTACAACTGACTTACATTCTATCTTCTAATGAAATTTCTAATCAAGAAACTATTGAAAATAATATTCATCATACAACCACATTCACTACTTTCGAAGTTTATGTATTGCGTGAACCTAATTAATTTCCAATATATAACTTATAAACAGTAATACGGATGATAAAACTGCTCAAGGTGTTCACCTGCTCACTCTTCTCTCATCGTTGCAAAAAAACCATTTTGTTGGAAATGAACATCTTATCACACTTTCGAGTTATTTCTACAATTATTTAAAAACTCAATCAATTGACTTTTTACATCCACGTTGTCTAGCATTATGAAACTTCCTAATAATATAGATCCCCTCCTTAAAAAAGTTTTAAGAACTACTTAAGTGAATGGTTGAAATGTTATTTACTAGTAACCAAAAATATGTTACTGTTTGTAACATCAACTCAACATTATAAATTAAACACGTACAAACAAGCATTAATAGAATTACAAGAACTTAAACTTATACAATGTGAACTGAAGGGAATTTCAAATTTATTGTTCTGAGTAGGGAGTTTTCTACTAAGAAACATTAGAATAGAATGGTAATGGTGAATAGAAAAATGCTTTTAAAAGGACATAACAAACAATTTTAAATTAGCAATGAAAAAGAAAATAACCCCTCAATTAGGCATGAACAGAGTCGTCACAGATGCAGACTGACTCAGAAAGCAATGATAAAACTTTTTTAATATTCTACAACATAATATATTACTAACTGTTGTCAATTGCCAAATGACCACTACCAAATCATTTTACCTCTTGAAAAGCTTTTTTCCCCTTCAAATCTAGCATGGCAATCAGAGTCTCTTTTTAAGGTGAAGACCACATTGAAATTACTAAAAAGTAAAAAATTACATGGAAGATAGTAGTGAAAATAATATTTACATGTTATATTTCAGTAAATAACAAAACTGCTCATGTGCAAAATATAAGTAAAAGACATGAAAGAAGCTTTAAAAACATTTTATTTCTACTGTGAAAAACTTCATGGGAATAAACAATTTTTATAACATGTCCCTGAACTCCATTGTAGACCTACCGAAACTAAAAGACCTATTTCTCAGGAAGCAGTTCTCCAAGCTTTTTCAAGAATTTCAATACTAGCCAAAATAGTATTTAAATCATTCTCATCGACTATTAACAAAATAATAGTAGTTCTAAAGAAATGATCTTCACTTAAAAGTATTCATCTCTTAAAGTGGCATAATTGAATTCTGCTAACTCACAAGAAATATATCGTTGTGGTAACTGCAATAGGTCACATGTCAAAAAACTTCAATTTTTTGTTTATTACAACATTGTGATTAATCAAGAGAACTGCAGCAGTTGCAATAGGTGTCAAAAGACAACAGATTAATGTAAAACCAAATATCACGATTTTACATTTGTGAAAGCAACTGTCAAGAATGAGAAGTAGAGAAAGTTTTTCATTCATCCTGAAAACTTTGATAGTTTGACATATGACCTCTTAAGGTTACCACGATGATATGTAGTCCTAATAATGCTAACTAGTGGGACCTGCTGAATCATCCCACCCTTTATGAATCAATTTTTTTGAAGTAAAAATAACTGCATGGTGAATCCCAATTTTGAGTTGCAAGACCCAGTAATGAGTGTTACATTAAATGGGCCTAGAACAGTGATACATAAATAAACATATTTTTTAACATTAATTTAGAAACCGAAAAACTAGACCCAATGTGGTTAAATCAACCTAGTTGTAAATTTACTTTTACATTATTTCAAGATTCTGCATTTTCTGATTATCCATGCAAGTGTCTGGAGGTACCCAGCAAAACTAAAACCCTCAAAATGCAGTGGAATTTCTAAAAATACCTAAGAAGCATAACTCAAGCCTCTAAAGAAGCAAGAAAATGGTTCCAAGTGTCCAAAGTGCACCATTTTTAAATTAAGAATCGAGCATGATGTGAGTTGCAGGTTCTGTGAGCACCTGCTGAGTAGCATAGACTGCAAAATTCACAATTTCTGTTTTCAATGTATTTAATGCATTCCCTGACTAATTTTCTATTCCTAAGTAGCACATTTACAGGGTTTTGTTTCTATGGAGTCGTATAAATCATACAAAACCATCATATTTCTTTAGTATATTATAATTAGAAAGAATGCATATTTTACTGATGAATGGCACAAAACTGATGTTTCACTTTTAAAAAGAGGAAGAAGAAGAAAAGAAACTGAATTTTCATTTCTGACTGAAAAATCTTCTATCCTCTAAGGATCTAACCTCATAGTTTGTAAATATCTGTTCAACAAATAAACATTTCACCACTGATATTAGTTTGATGCAAAGTCTTATACAACTTCTGATGGTAATAGGCCATTCAAAGATTCATATATAGCACATATCTTAAGAAAAAATCTATATTTCTATTAGATTTATAAATAATTATTTATAATTTTCAGGATAGAAAAATTCCTTAATTTGCATAATAGGAAAATACACAAGAATGCCAATTACCTATGTGCCAGTCATTCAATTTTCCAATGAACTGATTCCAGTCATCATCATCATCATCATCATCATCATCACTGTCACCGCCATTATGACCATCAATACATTCCAATATTTGTAGTCCAAAACTGTTTTTTATTCATATCCATTTCTTCACAATATATTTTTGTTATAAAAGGTTCACAAATATAAAGGTTTTGCCTGCTTATACCAGTCAATTCCTTATTGTCCAAATCATCTTCAACACAAACGAATGGGAATAATCAGTAATCAGCTAACTATTGTTTCCCAAACTACAATACAGTGATCATTACTTCATTACTGCAAGTGGTGAGCTGTGAAAATTTTAGTAACTGGCTTGCAGCTTTTATGAAAAAGGACACGGTGTCATTTGACGTCTCTTTCTACAGGTAAAGAAATGAAATGCCTACACACAGACCCTGATGTTCTTTTACATGAATTGTAAAATGACGAGCAAGAAGGAAAACACTACATTAAGTAACACTGAATAAAATAACTTGGGTTTCATTAAATGTCATGGAATGAATGGAACAACTACACTAGTATGCAACTGGTATGTTCTTTTTATATCTTTCTTTTGTGTCTTTCACTCTTGTCAAGCACACTTCAATGTTGATTAAAGATAATGTAATTTAGCCATGCACAATTGTGCCACATATGTTGCAGCAGATGTTAAAAGATTAATAAAAAACACTTTTAGACATTTTGCACAGCAAATCAGCACAACTGTGAAAACTTGAAATAAAAAAATGTTAACTCAGCACACACAAAATGATCATGGATTTCTACAAGCCTTGTACAGCTCACCACTGATAGTCACTCACCTTGATAGTGACAAAGTAGATGCCAGATTGGTACTGGAAGGCAACTAAGTTCTGTTCCTTGGCAGTCCGAGCCACCGCCACAAACACCATCCAGTTGGACAGCTCTTCATTACGTGACTCATCAGCGTTGAGCCACAATGCTGACAACTCTTTGCCTACCCCACTGGCACTACTCCTGAACAGTTTGAATGGCAGTGTAGGGCGCTGCGTAAGTTGTTCTATCTGGAGGGAGAATGAGGGCCGTTGTTTGCGAGTAGGTGCTTGCAAGGGACCAAATCTGGTACGGCGCTGAATCCACGCACGACTGAACACCAACAAACCTGTCACATAGAGATATAAATTACAAGGCGTCAAAGCAGGGGAGTCCTCAAACCAAAGCAGGCAGAAAATATCATTTTTCATGTATGATGTCTTTTAATATAATCAACAATTTATGTAGTAACCCTCATTCGAAAATCTTAAAACTTTACAACTTTCATACTTGACAATCATGGCAGGAGAATCTTGGTGAAAATTATCCCTTATCCAACTCATTATGAAACATTTCAAATCTTTCTGTTAAAAAGAAGAAAGACGAAGTTAAATTGAAACATTATCTAGTTATTTACTTTATCTTACAACAAACTTTTCACCGCCATCTTCTTCCAGCTGTTTATATTATAAATAAGAGAAAAGATTTATATTTGAAATATGTATCAGACCAACCTTTCATTAACAGACAATAAAATTATTAGTGATAGCAAGGTAAATGATTTTTTATTTACTATTTCATAACCAAGATAGAATAAGATACCTAAGAGCACGAGAAAGGAAAAGCCACTTATTTCAAAAATATAATTCAAATAAATAGTCAGAAAACTACAACAGAATCTATGAATTACAACATAATTTCAAGTCATAATGAGTCTCATTTCCTAGGTTCAAGAATTAGAAATGTGAAAATAAATCACAAATTTTCAGTAGATAAACCAAGAAGCACATAAACAATATATTTGTGTAAGCTTTGAAGGAAGTTGTCGGTAGATTCTGCTTTCCTCAATCAAGGTATCAGAACCTAAAAAGAAAACTCATTGAAATAACTATCAAGATTTGTTGAAGACAAGGCAAACTGAAATCCTGGCTTATAAATTGAAATCACTATACTGATAGAGATGATAACAAGTGGCAAATTGTAGAAATGGTGATAATGGCAATCTTGATAATGCCAAAATAAAATCATGAAGATGTTCATTCGTTCAAGGAATTGTCTCAATAAAACTGCAGGAATAGAAAATGGCAACCTTGAAACCAGTTGCCATGTATCACATGTTGTTTATACTCCAAAAACAAAAAAAAAACAAAAAATAAACATGAAATAAAAAATAAATAAAACAAGTTCATGGTAATAACATTACAAACAATTTTTTTTTCATTTTAAATATAATATATTAATATTCTTTGAATTACTTGTCGCAAGTTAAATCTTTCATTCATCTGTGTACACACAAAACATTAAAAAGATAATCACCTCCAACTTTTGCACAATTAGTCACCAAGTTAAGTGATCTAAAAAGTACAGCAGACAATAATAAACACCAAATTAATAAAACAACTTTCTTATCACATTTTATTCATTCATTTTAAATAACTAAATTTTGGAGAACAATACCCTACTTGTTTTTTTGCACTAAATTCATGAACCAAAATTAATTTGTTATCTCTGTAATTTAAAAACATTAATATGCAATGAAGGTCATGTTTAAGATAGTGTGAAGTAAACACAGAACAAGAAACATCAATATTGTAATAAAATAAAAGAACATTTTGAGAAGTTACAACATCCAAATAGAATAAAAAATATGAATTCAAAAGAAAATCAAAATTAGGTTCACACATTTTATCATCAAAATTCCACCAAAAACGTTAAATAAATAATTCAAGAAAAAACTATAACAAAGATTAAAGTATCAATTCTTCACAAATTAATGAAAATTATATAAATTTATTACCACAAAGACTAGTTAACAATCAATTATTTTTACTGTATTAAAATTCAAAGTGAAATAAAAAAAGAAGCTAAAGCAACAAACCTTCTTCACTGTCAGTAGGCGACTTCAAATCCAGAATGGAAGGTAGAGTTTGACGTGCTCTACTTACAAACGGCAAATCAGAAACAACGTGCAGTACACCGTGTTTGTTGCATTCACCTGAGTTGCTATTTCCACAATCATCACACCCTAGAGAAAATATATACATTAAATACAAAAAAGTAAGAAAAACATGCATTCGAAAGCTTCTCAAAAAACAAATTGACACTTCTGGAATTTACTGACCTCAATACAAAATACTTTTTATATTATCTAGAACTAAACATGGTAATTAATTTCCTAACTTTGGAAATTGACAAAAATTATACTTTTCAAACAAAGGATCAAAAATAAATCCAATTCTGTAATCAATTGACAACATTCAACCTGTAGTTTGTGAAGTATGACATGTCTACCTTCATACTAGATTTTCACTTCTCCCAACCTTGCTTAATATGTAAAACAAAAGTTCCAAAATCTCGTATTCCTTCAAACAATCACATTAAACTTAATATGAAAAATTCTGCACAGGAAACTGAAGTTGTGACATATTTCACAGCCAAGTATGAAAAAAAAAACATTTTAACTAATTTGATATTAAAATTTCAATGAAATGTTACACTCAATGTCTTTTCACAATTACTTTCACACAGTTTTGTTCTTCCTTCTCAGTACAAAAAGTCACATTGAATCTATTTGCTACATCAAGACAGGAGTACAAACAAAGAAAAGTAGAATTGTCCAAAGTCATAAAAGTTAAAGGAACAATTTTTTAGAATTAAAAACTACAGTACATAATATTTCCATTCCATTAATCACAGCTATGTAAAATCATATTCTATTTAGCCAAAAAATTTGGAATGAAGTCAAGGCCAAATTATGAGTACAAAATTCTATGACCTGATTAAAAAGCTCTAAGAAGCGAAAACAGTTCAAATATATTTAGTCAACTAATGTAAACACTTTTGGTATAGTATTTATAATGAATCATGACACTCACATAAGTTGGAATCATCAAACATGTCATAAGTGACTCGGTTGGCTGCAACAGCAAATGTAGGTCATCATTTGGAATCTGGAACAAAATATACCTCAACACAGCTGCTAGTCGTATAAAATATCAAACGAAAAGATAAACTATTAGTACAAGCGGGGACAACAATGACATTCATTAAATTCCATCACAAATAATTGATAACTGACCTCGTTTCCCTTTTGCTATTTTCAACACAGGAAATTTAAACTTCACTAAACGTCAAATCGCACAACTACGTTTAAAGGTCTCTTGATTAACATGTTCGAAATAACATCAATTGTGTTCAAACGGACACGAAAGTATTGAGGTAACTCACATTTCGTTCTTCAATACCTTTAAATTCTGTAGCGTCCCTTTAAATTTGTTTTTTCTTCCGTTCTAATGTCTGCACGTGAGCATCAACAGACTTCATGTATCGTCTAACTTCTCTCCCGTATAGACATACGACGAGAAGTTCCTCTGATTCTCTGCATGGTTCGATCATTTAAGTTTGCTAAGTGAAAGACAAACTTGTCACACTAATTACTCGAAATTCAATTAATTAAATCTGAAGTGCGCAATATCCTTCCACAGACAATACATGTGGTAGACATATTTTGAATGATGAATCATGGGTAAAATTGAGCGCGAACAGTTTGATCAAGGCCTCCATTTAGTGTCTATTGGCCAACAGGTGGTACGAGATCCTGAATTGGCAGCATCAGCTGACCCGCAGCTGACGCGGCGAAGGGCTGTGCGCACGACTTGTGAACTGCTGCGGGACATTCAATGGAAGTAAATGCTACAGTTCGTTTTGCCTCGTGTTCGGTCTTGACTGCCGCACAAAGCACACTAATTACTTATTATCCAATCTTCACGAATCTCTCGTGTTTTTTAGGATGTCCTCACATCGGAAATTGGCGTGCGAAATTCTTAACTTGATTGGAAGGATAATTTAAGGTTCAATGCTCTAAAGAACAATTGATATAAAGAACGAAAAAAAACTATTCCACATATTTACAATACACGTTCAGAGTCAATCGAAATATCATGTTTGTAGAGAAATACAAACTTCATTCAGTATGTCAGACGATTTATGTACGCTAAACATTTCTGTTATTATTTGCATTTTGCAGGAACGCCAGGATGTTCAGTTCCAGGGAAGGGGACGTAAACTACTCGGCAAACGACAGTATCCGCCAGTTTCCCATGAGATTGGCAGATCATTCCCATTCCAATATGCACACCACTCGTATTATCTACCTGTTATTGTCAAGGTGATATTCTCAAGGAAAATCAATTGCTTCATACTATTAAAGAAAATGGAAGCCTTGCCTTTGAACGTAATTCTAATCCATCTTCGTTCTTATAACGCTTAGATATATATATATATATATATATATATATATATATATATATATATATATATATATATATATATATATATATATATATATATAATATTGTGTCTGCATATCTGCCAAAAAAATAAGAGACTTCAGTGCTGAACCAAGAACAGTAGAGGTTGTATTTTGTTGCAAGCTACCCATTTTGTATGAATGGATGAAAAATGAATGTTAGTTTAATTGAAAAGAGCGAAACAAGTTATTCAAGTTCTCAGTTTTATTGGTTTGGCAATAACGGAAAAGGAAGTATTGTTTCCCAAATTTGCAAACATCTAATGATGGTACTGCACAACGTACTGGTCAAACAAACTGCTATATCTCAAAATGTACTTCATCTATAAAGTTACAACACTACAAAAATTCCTTTGAGACATGTGGGACTCGTCATACAAAATTGCATCAAAATCTGAGGGGGTCTCGAGGAGCACTTTTCCAACATTTGCATGAAAAGACCAATTTTATACCCCCATATTAACTTTTTACTTCACATTGCACTAACTTCTAAACGGTACGAGATATCAGAAAGTGTGTAAGGACATTTCTTGAAGAGCATGTTATAATCTTCCATTTAAAATAAAAAGCAAAAAGATTGAACCTAAGATGACTGTGATAATGATGTCAAAATAGTTATTTTCCGCTTTTAATGGTATCTCAAGACAAGCCAAACCACATTTGGTGGCACCCTACACTTTTACTTATATCGCCGTAGGGAATAATTAAGAACCAAAAGCGAAACCGCATCCGAAAGATTTGCATACTCGTGCGCCACTAGACTGCCACCGCTCAAAGCAGTGAAACATATATTTAGTAAAACTAGGTGAGCACATGGTTTCATTCACAAAAGCATATAATTTTCGCATTGTTTTTCAACATTTGCAATGATTTTCGAAAATTCAGAAAGTTCAACGAAAATGGAACTTACTGCCTTTTTTAATTGTTTAAAAATTTCTTTTATATTTCATGCAATATTACGCGAAAGCTTCACACATTTTGGAAACAATTGTCTTGACCATTTTGCAAGATGACTTTGAACAAGCTTTTATTAAGAAAAAATCTCCTTCAATATTGTAAATTAGTTGTAAGTCGACGAAAAACTTTGATTCTTTATTATTTTCGAAAAATTCAACGAAAATGGTATCTGCGTCTTTCTTTTAAGCTGTCACTATCGGAGAACAAAGTTTCATAAAAAATTAGGCATTTTTGAGAAAATTTCGAAAATAAAGTTGAGTGTTCATGTAAAGTACTCCAAAAAATCGAAATATCCTTTTCCAACTCGCAGGGCCTCGAGTTCCTTCAGATTGAACGAGGAATATCAATTTTGGAGAAAATCGTCTGAACGGTTTAGTCGTTAGCGTTGACCACAGACAGACGGGAGAACAGTCGTTTTACTATCAATAATTTTTTCGGTACCAAGGATTCACAATACTCACCCAATACAAAAACCTAAAGACATAGTTTCCAACTACACAGCATATTAGAGAAAGTAATTTACTACTTGTAGGACCAATATTTATCCCCCTCTTCGTTATCAGAGCCCGACAACACGGTCTTTCTGTCGAAAAATCACCGATTTCCACAGAAGCGTTGCAAAATTTTTCTTCATTACTTACGAAGTAGGCGAGAAAGCAAAAACTTAATAAACTTTTTGAAGGGCGTGTTTTGTATCCAATATTTTTGAGGACCCTTTAGACAGCGACTTCTCCGGCGGTCTCCGGGTTCGTCCATGCCTTAAATTGCCCCTGTTTATGTACAAGGGAGGACAACGAAGGTCAATGTATGGAAGCAGAAAGGAGTTTTTCAACATTGCGTCGTATTAAAACTATTGGTGTTTCAAAATCGCACAGACCTTTTCGAATTATTTAGTTGTCTTGCTAGCTAGGTAGTTTGTTAATATCTTATTTTTCGTGGCGAGACTCGGGCCATTAGGTCCGCTCTTCCATCTGACCACGCAAATTTCGCTACGCTCCTTTCACCATCTAGCGGAGAAAGAAGGTATCATCTCGGGCGACGAAACAGGCGATTTGAATTTAGCTCAAAGGCTTCTTTTAGACTTGATTTTTTTTTACAATCAGTAAATCTACTACATGGGACAATCGGCTTTACTTTCCCTCCGAAGGAAGGTGTATGAAGGATTTTTTCGCTCTTAAAAATCCATGGGGTTTGAAACACGCAAACGGGGACAACAACCCTTTACAATAACCGTTACACCGTCGAACCCCATGGTTACTTATTCTGGTGAGTAGCGCGAGACTAACTTTTTCTGTTTCGCCCCACCCTTTTTCCAGCTGCTATGAATCGGTGTCTAAAAGACCTTCCAGGGGGCCTCTAGCGATAACCACTGCTCCTCTGGGATCATTGCCAAAAGAGTACCATCGCATAGATCTATCTCGAATTTTACTTATTTCCCATGGTCTCCCTTAGCCCCATCTTGGTGTTCGAGCCTTTGTTCTGGATATAGGGATCTAGTTCTTCAATTACACACACATCTCACACAGTCGCCTAAAGACAAAGAGATTACAGAAGGATTAGGATATAGATGCAATACAGAAAGGCTGCGAATGCACCCCACATCACGAACACAAAATATTCATGCCTTTTGCGGTTTTCGAACCCACAGACTCCCACGCCTAGTGCCCACTTACATACGTATACTTGCAACATTTCCTGTCTCATGACGCAAACTCTCATTATAGTACTATTTGTAAGAATGATACAGATATGTAACATAATATACTGATAATATAATTAAAACTGACCTTTGAATGCATACGCGGCCTTTAATGTTATTTACAGCATTGAATCTATTTATTTCATTACTTTGATACTATTAGTTTCAAAAGCAACAATACAAAGAAAGTTACTTTATCATCAAAATCTGTCAAATATCACTAGTAATGAACAATTTTCTCAAAATTAACCTACTCTACAAGAAAAGTTGTAGAACACAATATGTACAGAATGTGTCAGTGGGCACAACGGTTTTGTTTACTTTCCTGTAATATTTGTGTTTAGGAAATAGGGTTTTAAAAAAACATACTTTCTGAATTATTTGTAATGGCTACGTAGTATTATAATGCCACACGAACCTGAAAAAATGTTTTCAACCAGTAATTTTTTTTCTCCGCGCTGGTCACCGAACTCAGACCCTCAGAGATAGCATGCGATTCACGTTAGCACTTTACCACCAAGCTCACAGCTAAAGTAAATCATCCAGGGGGAAAAAGTTGAACAATTGGATATGCAGGTTTTCATTAAAATTATTTCAAAATCTAGTTTTAAAGAACAGATTTCATTAAGGAAAGTGACCTCTGACATCAATACTGTAGGTTTGCAATGTAATTTTTTTTTGTTAGTGATTTTCGAAATAACAGAGAGTTCACCAAAAATTAGACCTATGCCATTTTTGAAGCGTCCTTTGCTCTATGAAATGAGGGGAGGGGAGAATTAAAGAACAAATGATGATTCAACAGCACATACTTTCTCGCTTACCGATTTAATTATTACTATTTTTATTTGAAAGGGTTAAATGCCCCCTTTCCACCATCCTTTGAACATTTACGGGATCCGCTCTCGATTAGTTCAGTACGCAGTCCATCTCAGATAATTAATTTTGAGACATTTGTTGTCGTTTCCATTGGTGTATCAATAAACTCGATGGTAACTGCAAAAACCTTGCGGAAATCCATGAGGGTGAGTAAATAGGAGTAAACTTCCACAATAAAAATATTTTCTCTAAATTCAGATCTTACATTCGCAACAACCTTGCACTCTCGATTGCAAGAATGTCAGATCTGAATTTAGTGGGAATAAATTTTTATTGTGGAAGATAACTTTTATTCCCGTAACAACTTTACACTCGTCACTGGAAAAAAGATAAGATCTAAATTTAGAGAAAAAATATTTTTGTTGTCGAAGATTACTTCTATTTACCATTCAATGGTGTACCGAATCGTTTGACCATCGAAATGTGAAATTAATATTTTTTGTAGGGATTACGAACGGACATATGCTACGATAACGTTCCTTTTCCATGTTTCCCGAGTATCCATAGTGTGTTGAAAAATCACAGCCAGTGGCGGATCATTCGCTTAGAATCTCAGCTGGACAGAGCTAATAATGAACTAGAGAACAAACATTTAAATTACCTTATTCATAACTATTTAAAATATTTTAATATTATTTCGTTTTAAACAGATTAGGTAATAGTTTATTTTCATATTCAGTTTTACTTTCGCGCTTCGGAATAGAGAATGCTTCGCGAAAAAACGGCGAATTTTTGGCAGAAAAAGTTATATTACAGTTGGTAACGAAAAAGTCGATAATACCAGTTGCTAAATTTAGAAATAAAAAATTCCCTAACGCGCGATGTAGCCAGAATCCATTTTTTGTGGGTCCTTGATATCGAAAAATCGAATGTTGACAAAACGTCTCTCCGTCTGTGAACAACGCTAGCGACTAAACCATTCAGCCAATTTTCTCAGTAATTCATATTCCCCATTTTATCTGGCTGATGTCACGGACCATTGAATTTGAAAGCAATATTTCAATTTTGAGAGGTACTTTACATGAAGTCTCTGGGACATTTTCAAAATATTCAAAAAATGGCTCCATAGTTTTTTATTAATTTTGTTTCTAGATAGTGTGAAGGACGTTTAAGATAATGGTGCCGTTCTCGTGTTCGTAGAAATACCTGACGTTTCGAAAATTGCATAAGTTCAAACTTTTTTGGAGTATGCCTAAAACCAGTTTGTTAGTTAGAGATTATTTCCTTAATGAAATCTGCTCCTTAAAGATAGATTTTGAAATAAGGTCACCTACAATTTTTCGAAGATTTGAGTATTTTTAGCGTAATTTTGCGTGAAATAGGTATAGTGAATAGGACGCTTAAGAGAATGGTGTAAGTACCATGTTCGCTGAAAATTCTGATTTTTTAAATTTGCCAAAATTCAATTTTTTTTCGACGTCTCCCTACAATTACAATTATGAAGATAAACATTTCTTTATTAATGAAATATGTCCATCAAAAACAGATATTCAAACAATGTTATGTAAAATTTTTCGAAAATAAGAATATTTTTTTGGGAATTTTGTGTCAAACGTAGACAATTTTTACTTTCTCGCTATCGCTACCGCAGTAGAGAGAAATTTATGTAGTGGTGCTCGAAAAAACCGGTGGATTTTCACCAGAAAACTCTTATTACTGGGGCCTGGCAACGAAAATGTGGACAGATCCAGATGCTAAATTTATTTAAAAAACATTAACAAGTGGTGTAGTTCCATGTTTTATGGGTCCTTCCATCCGAAAAATCGATTGACGGCAAATGTCTGTCAGCCTGTCTGTCTATCCATCTGTGAATAACGCTAGTGCCCTAACCAAAATTTAAAGAAAAAATCTGGAGCCATTTTTGAGAAAATCGTTTTGTTATTTTTTAAAATTGTAAATATTGTACGAACTTTTTCACGATAACTACTGAATTTTTCAACAAACTCTTCATGACCTTCATGAAAGAACTATTCATGAAAAACAAATCTCATTTGAAGAAAAAATATCTATCTTCAAATGTGTAGTTGTCGGTATATATGAAAAAATTCAAACTTTTGCAATTTGCGAAAATCTAGATTTAATCGTGAAAATCTGATCATGCCACTTTTATAAGTATATTTTACTCTATTCTTACAAGAAATTTAAAGAAAAAAATTGGAGCCGTTTTTGATAAAATTTTGAAAATGTCCGGGGGGTTTCATGTAAAGTCAGATCGACAGTGGTTTCTTCAATTTCGAAAAAATCCTACGCTTGGTTTAGGCGCTAGTAGTGTTCACGGACGGACGGACGTTTTGCTTTTAATTGGTTTTTCGGCATTAAGGACCCATCAAATAAAGATTCCGTCTACATCACGTATTGGAAGATTTTTTTCTCTTAACTTAGCAACTGTATTTATCCACATTCTCGTTATCAGGGCCTGAAATGAATTTTTTTCCACCGAATATCCGTCGTTTTTTCGCGCAGCATTACATAACTTTCTGTATACAACGTACATTACGAGAAAGTAAAAATGGCTCCAACGTTTTTTATTACCCTTTCTAATTAGTGTGGAGGACGTTTCAGAGAATGGCGGACGTCTCATTTTTGTTAAAAACCATGATTTTTCGAAAATTGCAAAAAATTGACATTTATTCGGCATCTTCCTTCAACTTCAATTATGAAGATAAACATTTTTTTACTTTCACGTATACGTACGTGTATATACGGAGTACATATGTAGTATAGAGAAAGTTATGTAATGCTGGGCGAAGAAACGACGAATTTTCGGCAAAAAAAAATTATTGCCGAACCCCGGTAACGAAAAAGCGGATAAAACCAATTGCTAAATTAAAAGAAAAAACTTCTCTAGCACGTGGTGTAGCCAGAATCCCCATTTTGTGGGTCCTTGATGCCGGAAAACCAATTAAAAGCGAAACGTATGTCCGTACGTACGTCCGAACGTCCGTACGTCTGAAGCCTACGTAATCATGCCCGTACGTCCGTTCGTCCGTCAACAATACTAGCGCCTAAACCAAGCATAGGATGTTTTCCAAATTGAGGAAACCCCTTTCGATCTGGATCTCGCTGAAACTTTGAAACATTCCTTAAAATTTGGGAGTACTTTAGATGAAGTCCCCCAGCCATTCTCAAAATTTTCTCATAAACAGCTTCAAATTTTTTCTTTAAATTTCTTGTAAGAGTATAGTAATATACTTTTAAAAATCAGAATTTAACGGTTAATTCTGAATTTTCGAAAATTTCAAAAGTTTGAATTTTTTCGGCGACTTCCTATAACTGCAAAATTGAAGACAGATTTTTTCTTCAAATGAAATTTGTTGTCCAAAAATAGTTTTTTCATTAGGTCGTGTACATTTTTTGAAAATCGTATTCGTTTTCATGCAATATTTGCAATTTTAAAAATTACCGAAAACAAAATTTTCTCAAAAATGGCTTCAAATTTTTTCTTTAAATTTTTGGTAGGGTTAGTGGCAAAGGTACGATGACGATAAACGCCATATTGCTCTATTCTTTTGTTTTTTTCTTCAAAAATTACAAAAATGTAACTTTTTTCACTTGTCTCTCACGTCGGTAATATTTAAATTACAGGCAATTTCTTTCCGTTATTGTACTTAAGAGTACATGCACTTTAAATAATGTCAAATAAAGTTTCTCGAAAACTCAACAGTTTTTTTTCCTGAAAATTAGCTCAAATTTCTGCATTAAGCGCTCAAACGCCAATTTCTCAACGCCAACTTTTACAACGGATAGTGTTAATTGCACTGTTTAATATGACGTAAAGTTCATTTTGGTGTATTCTTTAATTTTTTCAGTAATTACACAAGTGTATTTTTTTTCAACATCCCTCACGCCGTTGATATGCACATTTAAATGAATTTGTATACATTATTGAATTTGTGAGTAGAAGTGCCTCAAATGACTTCAAATTAGGTTTTTCGAAAACTCAATAGATTCCTGTGAAAAAGAACTTCAAATTTCGTACTTTCAGTAACGCTTAACGCAATTTTCTTAAAGACTGCTCCGAATTTTTCAATGAAAATTGCGATTTCGGACAAGATTTTAGTCTTATTTAATATTCTTAAAATAATATGTAGGTTTTACTATTTGGAAACCGAAAAGTTAAGAAAATTTCAAAAACATGTACTTTGGGCGGCGATAGATGGCAGCAGGCAAGAAGGAAAGGCAAGACTGTACAACACCAGTCCACAGCAAGGAAATTAGAGAACTTTACTACGAGAAAGTCTGTGGCATTCTGTAACTCATCTAGTTTCTTAATGAAATGGGTTCATCAAAATAATCTAAAAATAATGTCAAGATCAATATTTCTTGCGAAATTTTGGGTCAAACATAGCAATTTTTATTTTCATTCAACATTTTTTTTTTTAAAAACGGCACAAACATTTTTGATTAAATTTAGACTTTAGATAGGGTAAAGGGCGCTTATGTTTGTCAAAATGTCTCATTTTGAAAATTTTTTAAAAATTAAAGAATTTTCGACGTCTTTCTACAACTACAAATGTGAAGTTACAATTTGTTCTTAATGAAATGTATGCATAAAAAACAGATCTTTGAATAAGGTGATGTTGAATTTTTGGAAAATGTGAGTATTTTTGTGTAATTTGGCTACAAACAGTTACCCGCTCCGAATTTACTGCGTTTCGTGAACGTAATTTTAGATGTATTTTGAGGCTGTTTGTTGCTATGTAAGTTAGGATGTGTATTTTATTTCACATTTCTTTGTTCGTTTTTTACATTGAAGCTTTTGTTTGTTACATTGTTACATTGAAGCATTTACAAATTAATATTTTAGCAATTCTTCTAAACCTATTTAAAATATCGGAAATAAATATTGATACCTTTCAGGGAATATCAGATTGGAATACATCAATGGCATTCAGCCTCGCGCTGGCGAATTTCTCTAAATTACGTCTCATTGTCTCTGTTGTGACATGATGTAGCTGTATGAAAAGGAGTTATAATTGTGAAGGTTTTGTTGATATTTACTTGAAAATATTTACTTTTCGCACCGTATTTTCTACGATTTGTAATGACTATTACAAAAAATGATGTCTGAGATGTGATAATTTGGAGAGAAATTATATATAAATAGTATTACATAACCACTACTAAGGACGAGAAAGTACGTGCTGTTTCGCATCCTAGTTTCTCATGAACATACGGTGAGGAAGTTCATATAACAGCGCAACAAGTATATTTGCTCCTGAATGTTAGGCAACCGCACATGCACACAATTTAGATTGATTGGTTGATTGATTGATTGATTGATTGATTGATTGGTGTTCCCGGACGCGTCAACTGCTGGTCATTAGTTTCGTATGTATAGTTTGTGTTTCTATCACGGGAGGTGGCTTTGATCTACCCCCGCTGGATGGCGAGCTCCGGCGGTGACCTACACGTAGGCTAGCGGGATTTTCTCCAACAGGGAATCTCTCACCCGCGCGACACTGACCCAGACGGAACAAACTCGAAGCTATCAACTGGTCTCCCAATATGTGTATAATCATGTGTAGTGGATGTAAGTGTGAGAAGAAGTAAGAGTGACAATAGATGAAGGAAGAGAAAGGAAAGATAGCGCGCGATCCGTGACCCATTTGTTAGGGTACAGCTCGGGCATTCGCCTGGTATTAATCGGAGAAACCCGGAAAATACGACCAGAGCAACCGACCGTCAGAATTGTCCTCCAGATGTCCACTAAATTGGACCTGGCTATCTAGCTGGTGTCGAAAATCCTGCCACCGTCGGAATTCGAACCATAGGACCGGTCAAAGGCACTGCATTGACATCAATTGATGTCTTCTATTGATTTAGTTATTTCATAGGTGTTCGAAAATACAAGAAATCTTCTTTACTGTGTCAGAAAGTGACCTCCCGAACTTCTGTGCATAAGAAGTTGCCTAAAATTCAGGGGTAAATGTCACATGTGTAACTCCGTTATATGAAACTTCCTCCAAGTAGGGAAAGGTGTGGCAAAATGGAACTACGGGGCAAAGTGGAATTTGCTTTTAAAACCTGGATTTGGAGCCTTTCAGTTCTAGAACAAGTATTTGTCGAGAAGACTGCGGACACGACAATTTTCATACTACGTACATAGTTTTTTTCATGTTTTTTGAAGTGGGTCCCATGGCAGAACCTATAAGATCTATCAAATAAGGCGATGTTATGGCAATTATTGCAGTTCTCTAGGTAGACTTACTCGAATTTGATCCTGATTTTGGCACAGGACGAATATTTTCAGGAAAAACTATCAGGGTCTGAAATTCTGCCTCCATCAATGACGTAATAGATATATCTTACAATGTAGCTTTTGAAGATTCTGCAGACAGTTTACAATTTGTTGCTTCTGCTGGAGCGAAAGCATCATCAGAAAATGTTTGCAGGTATATCTCTGTGCTTCTGAATTCAGATAAATCATTCTGTGTTGAGGCTGCCCTTACATGTTTCTCCAAAGAGAGAAATGACTTCGTGGAGAATCACAGCTTTTCGTGGGTTATTTCGAAGCCAGTTCTTAACAGTTTGTCGTGTCCACACTCTTCTCAACAAAGACTTATTCTAGAACTGAAAGGTTCCAAATCCAGGTTTTAAAAGCAAATTCCACTTTGCCCCGTAGTTCCATTTTGCTCCACCTTTCCGTACTTGAAGGAAGTTTCATACAACGGAGTTACACATGTGACATTTTCCCCTGATTTTTAGGCAAATTCTTATGCACAGAAGTTCGGGTGATCACGTCCTGACACAGTAAAGGAGATTTCTTGTACTTTTCGAATACCTGTGAAATAACTAAATCAATTTCGATGCAGTGACTTTGACCGGCCCTATGGTTCGAGTTCCGACGGTGGCCGGATTTTCGACACTAGCTAGATAGCCAGGTCCAATTCAGCCGACATCTGGAGGACGATTCTAGCGGCCGGCTGCTGTAGTCGTCTTTTCCGGGTTTCTCCGATCAATGTCATATCATCTGGCAATGTGCTGCAAAATAACTACAACCACAGTCGACTCCGGATATAGTGAACTCGGATTTAGTGAACGGTGGGTTATAGTGAACTCATGTCACTGGTCCCGTGTCACTTACTTTTCAAATAAGCATAAGAGGACGCGGTTATAATGAACCTGAAACTCGGCTAAAGTGAGCGTAGGAAATACGTCCTGGAAATTAATTCCTACCTGGAAAAGAATTATCGCCTTAGTGCCACAAATTCGAATACTAGGCAGCTTCAAAAACATGTCGTCGGCCAAAGGCCATAATCAAAGAAGTCTCCCCTGAGATGAAGGTAGGGGACCTGGAATGGGCACTGTACTGATGATCTTATGTCACAATTTCATTGCGAGAACGAAGGTCATGTTCTTCGTGGGCTACAACTGGCGGTGACGACCCGCGATTACTTGCTTCAGTTTGAATCTTGGCGTTACTTGGCGCGGGACGAAGCGCGTTGAATTCTACGTAGGCGACAGGAAGACCGCGATTGCCGCAGCATGGCGATATCCTCCATACTGCGCGGGAAAGCGATCAGTTTCATTAGCCGCTTGCGCCATCCCGCTACTGCAAGCATCTCATATATTATAAGGCAAGTAAACGAGCCTTTGGAGAGTGTGACGCTTCCAACGGTGCAAGGGGTATTGAATGGTTTGAAGACTGTATTACGATACTTAGACACAGAGGACAATACAGAATCATTTATGGAGAGAGTACGAACTCTGAAGAAGGGGAAAGGGTCTTTTTATTTTATTTTTTATATTTACGTCAAAAACAGCTAAAAACTATGTGTGGCATACTACGGGGAGAAGTGAATTCTGTGCACGTTTTCATAATTCTGATTCCTTCCCTAAGCCATATACTACTTGAATTTCGAATACAGAAATAAATGTGCGTTTTTTGCAAGGATTGTTAACAAAAATATTCGCTCCGATGTAATAAAATCTATTTTCAAAGGTAAATTAACTATAAATTTGGGCTCACCCCTCATCATGTCCTCAGTGAAGGAATAATATTTCCTGCCGCTAGAACATCTAGAGAAATTACTAATGAAAAAGTACGAAGCAAACAATTGGAAAGACATTTTTCCAATGACAAATAAAGATATTGAAATTTTCAGTTCGTGCTAGTAATGTATTTTGCTGTATATATAGAGAGAGATACAGATCAATCGTTATGGATAAATTCTATATTTAATTTTGACATCATCGGATATAGTGAACCTTGGATATAGTGAACCGAAAATATTAGTCCCCAGATGTTCACTATAACCGGAGTCGACTGTACATGTATTTTCTGTGGATTTCGTGTAGTTGAGTTGTTGATGCTGATACCGGAAGAATATGATTCCTAAATGTGTTCACATTTGGAAAATACACTCAACGATCTTGGAGAAGGCTGTCTGAATTGGGAAAAGATGCTTAACACAATGAACTTAATTTAGTATTCAATTCTTTTATAAGAATATTTTATTTAAGGTTTGACTGAATTGAGTGTCCCAGTCATTTTGTTACCTTAACATCAACTAATTACACATTTTCAATCGCACATGCGAATACCTGCCCGAAACGCAAAACTGCATTGGAACGGTTTGTTCCTCGATTTAATATTAATTGATTATGAATTTATTATGAAATCAGTTTGACACACCTAAATCGTACTATTTATTTTTTCTTTTATGCAAATGACATTTCTGTCATCAGCAAACAACTGTTCTTTCCTTTCTAATAAACGGGGGCATATAATTTACGTATGAAAGACGGGATAGATCCTAAGATCTACCCCTGCGGGACTCCATGCTGAGTTGACACAGATTTGAAAAGATAAGTTAATAATATTCTTTCGTGCCGATACTGTATTTCTACATTTTTATCGATAATTACGGTATAGGGTTATCCATGCTAGAGCGATATCAATTCCTTATGAAGTTGAAATATTTGAATACTGAAAGCAAAATGTTATGGTTAATGATGTCAAAAGCTTTTAAAAGATATAAAAATATTCCAATAGGTACTTCATTTTGAACTATTGATGAAACAAAATTTTTAAGAAAAAATGGAAGTTTCCATAGATTTTTATTTTCTAAAACAATGTTGAGTCTAAAACTCTTCTTTTTCCTGAGAAAAGTTTCCATTCGTATTTAGAACAACAAACCAAACAACATTTTGGAAAAATATTCTTGGGAATATTTTAGATAAATGTCGGGAAATGATTTATTCTATATCTCCATGATGGTCTCGAAACACAACACCTCCCAGCGGAACTACTGCAGATATGTAGTGAGTTGAGCCATGTGCGACCGACCGTATATATGACGATCCATCCTGTAATCCAAATCTCCACCAGCAATTTCCATCTTTTCTTACACCTCCAGAAACTCCTGACCGAACAGCATTAAGCGTATCAGGTGGTTGTCAAACACTAGTCCTAGAGAGCAGACTTCTACGATACAGAGGTACAAATGTTCATCCCACAGCATGACAAATGTCTCAACTCTGATTATGATTATGTGGCAAAGTGTTCATTTTATCGTTCATCGAAGATTCAGGCACGTCGCCCCGGCAGCCGAGGGCTCATTCGCCCAGGAAAGAGCTGACTCAAATCCCGTGCTCACACGGGAACTATTGCTGAGCTTATCTTACCTTAAAGAAGATGCTAAAAGCGATGTCCTTCGGCTCGAATACATTCTTGGCACCTCCGAAACATATTCTAATTTACCCTTTGAAGTAAGTCTCGAGTAATTGCTGTGATTTTCTCTTCAATAGAGCGACGGAGTTCTTCCTCCGAATGCGGGTTTTCTGCAAACACCTGATCTTTCAAGCACTCCCAAAGGAAAAAGTCACAAGAAGTCAGATCAGGTGATTCAGGAGAGCATAACCCACAACTAATTACACAGGGCTGCGACAATTTGCCACATTTGGTGAAAATGGGTGATTATGAATCAGTTTTTGATCTTGATTAAATATATAATTTTAGTTTTTTTCTATCACGTACAGTTCTTGCAAAAGTTGCGTTTTTTGTTGACGACCTAAGGAAAATTATTTTCTGGATGCGCCACGTATTCAGGGGTGGATCGGGCCGTTTATTTTGAGCGGGCAGGGGGGGCATCTCAAAAGTTTTGTTAAATAATTAAAATATATTTATTACTACATTTACTATAATTTCGATAATCTATACACAAATTACATGGTGATATATTATTAGTGCTCAAATAATTACACTATTGTAATAATAACATAAAGGTAATTTATGCATTATATATAACATATTATATAAGCGAAAGGGAAAAAACTAAAATTCTCTAATAATTAATTACCGCTTTTTGCCACATGAAATTCACGAATACTTTTCCATACAGATAGAATAAGTTGATACACAAATGATAGATAAATGAACGTGAAATTTCTGTAGTATTAAAATTATAGTAAGAAATTAAATTTTTGGAAATAAATGTATAATAAAATTAACAAAATGAGCAATTAAAATGTCAATTTCGAAAAAAATTATGAATACTGAAATAGACTCTATGCTAAATATCCCAAGGGAAAATTTGGTAAAATTTAGAGAGACAGTAACTTATTTTAGAACATCGAAACCTGGAGGTGGAAATATGAAGAGTATTTTTCATTTACAAATGGGGCCTGTGGTAGCCACAGAGATAACTAAAGGTTTTGCAGAATGGCACAGACTTTCTCGTAGTAAATTTGTCTAATTTCCTTGGTGTGAACTGGCTTGAATTTCTTGCTCCATTCTCTGACCAGCTGCCATCTATCATAATAGAAAGTACATTTTCTTAAACTTTTCTCAACTTTTCGGTTTCTTAATAGTAGAACCGAAATATGCCTTCAAGAATATTAAAGAAGAGTACAACCTCGTCCTAAATAGAAATTTTTATTGAAAATTTTGAAGCCGTTCGTAAGAAAATGGCGATTAAGCATTACTGTAAATGCGAAATTTGAAGCTCTTTTTCACAGAAATCTATTGGGTTTTCGAAATACTTCATTTGAGGTACTTCCACTCATAAATGCAATAATGTATAAAAATCGATGGAAATGTGCATATTAACGGCGTGAGAGATATTAAAAAAAATACGTGTGTAACTTTTGAAAAAAAAAAAAAAAGAATACAGCAATATGACATTTAGGTTATCGGATAGGCTGCATTTGGTACTAACTCTACAAAAAATTAAAGAAAAAATTTGGAGCCCTTTTTGAGAAAATCTTGTTTTTGTAATTTTTTAAAATGGCAAATATTTCACATTTTATTGCAAGAAAACTACTAAAATTCTCAAAAAAATTTACATGACTTAATGGAAGAACTACTTATGGATCACAAATTTCATTTGAAGGAAAAACTCTTGTCATCAATTTTATAGTTGTAGGAAGACGCCGAAAAAAATTCAAACACATGCAATTTTCAAACTTCAGAGTTAACCGTGAAAATCGGACCTGTGCCATCTTTATAAGTGTATTTTATTCTATTCTATCAAGAAATTTAAAGAAAACATTTGGAGCCGTTTTTTGAGAAACTTTTGAAAATGTCCGGGGGGCTTCATGTAAAGTACCTCCAAATTTTAAAAAATGTTTTTCAAAATTGCCAAGCTTCAACTAGAGCCAGATAGACAGGTTTCTTCAATTTGGAAAAGATGGTACATGTGGTTTAGGCGCTAGGTTTGTTTACATATGACAGACGGACAGATGGACGGAGGGAGGGACGGACGGACGTTTTGCTTTGAATTGGGTTTTCGTAATCAATGACCCATAAAACAGGGTTTCAGGCTACTCCACATGTTAGGGGATTTCTTTCTCAATTTAGTAAGGAATTATCCACTTTTTCGTTGTCAGGGCCCGACAATTAATTTTTTGTGCCGCAAATCCGTCGTTTTTCCGCGCAGCATTACAAGATTAATAATAATAATAATAATAATAATAATAATAATAATAATAATAATAATAATAATAATAATAATAATAATAATAATAATAATGTCTTTATTAATGGCGAGGCTCAGGAGATAGGGCCTGCTCTTCCGCCTAACCACTGAGTCTACATTAATACAGAGTAGTAACATATAAGAGGGGAGGGAAATCTGTACATTTACGTCTGGGAGTGCAAAACTAGGGACCATCCCGGCATACGTCTTAAGCGATTGAGTAAACCCAGAAAACCTCAATCAGGATGGCGGCTTAGGGCCGAACAGCATTATGGTATAGAAATGGAAGAGAAGACAAAAATGAGAGATGGGAATCATAAATGAAAATGAAGTAGAAAATACGAACGAGAAAGAAGAAAGGAGAGAGATTAAAGGGGGGACAAACTGTACATTTATGACTGGGAGTGCAAAGCAAGGGGCCATCCCGGCGTACGCCTTAAGCAATTGAGTAAACCCAGAAAAACCTCAATCAGGATGGCGGCTTATGGCCGAACATTAATATAGAAGAATATGGTATGGATAGTAGTGAAGGTGAAGAGATGCGTTTAGGGGAAAGGGTCGTAAAGACAAATGGGGAAGACTGTGAAGGAAAGGGAAGGAAGAAAAAGCGAAGAAAAGGAGGAAGAAGTAGGTGGAAAAGTAAATTTTTTCCAGAAGCGGTACAGAAATGTTACGTTTGGTGTACATTTGCACTTTACATAAATATACAAACATTTGTAACAGCAGAGAAGCACAATAGGATCTAAGTTAATAGTACCAGTAATTTAAAATATAATATTGACAGTATTAAGAAACAATGTAAAAGTACAATAAGATATAAACATCAATTGTAACTATTATTAAGGCCAATATATTGTAGATATGACAATGATGACAGTACAAAATAGCTGTAAGTATTTTAGCATTTATTTCGAGCGTGACTTATCTCTTTTAAATATTTTATTTGAACAATTTTATTAGGATACACAGAAAATATGTGGTTGTTAATAATTTAGATGGAGTGAGAGGGAGTGAAAAATGAGAATAGAGTTGTGAGGTATGGGGTGGAATTTTGGATTTAAAGAGTGAGGAAAGTGCGGCGTTTAGGGGGGGCGGTGACCGGGTGCTTGGTAGTGGGAAAAGTCTGGAGGATGAAGAGGACATTAATGCCATTCTATATATCGTTATACCTTACCCAAGTATTTAATTCGTTTTTGAATTTACGGAAAGTTTTCGAATGTTTTAGACTCGCTGGTAGTTTATTCCAGGCTCGGATAGCTGTAATGGTGAAAGATTTACTGAAAGAAGTCGTGCTGTGACGTGGTACACAGAGCAGAGCTGAACTACGAGCTCGGTTTAATTTCAGAGGATTGAAATTACTTATTAGACGTGTTACATGAGAACCGTGTAAAATTTTATAGAGAAGAAGTAGAGAGTGAAGTAACCGTCTTTTGTCTAGAGTAAGCATATGAAGTGAGTCAAAAAAGTGCGATACATGGTCGTATTTTCTTAGATCAAAAATAAACCGTACGCATGCGTTCTGTGCTACTTGAAGTTAACGTTGTAATTTAGATGACATGTTTGTCAGAAGAAAGTCGCAATAGTCAAAATGTGGCATAATAAGTGATTTAATGTGTCTCACGTGTACTAATTGGTAAAAGCGTTCGCAGGCGTTTCAGCGAATGCATTGCGGCAAAAACTTTCCGGCAGGTTGAATCTACTTGCGAGTTCCAGCTGAGGGTGTTGTCAATAAACACTCCTAGGTTCTTGACTTCGGAACACCAAGGTAGAACGATGTCATTTATATAAATTTTAGGCAGAGTAGAAGAGGATATTTTATTCACAAAGCTTTTTGAACTGATAATCATGCACTGTGATTTATTTGGGTTTAAGTGTAGGCCTAATAACGCTGCCCATTTGTTTAAGGTTATCAAGTCTTCGTTAATTTTATGTGCGAGTGAGAAGAGTTCAGACGGGTGGCCACTTAGATATATCTGAAGATCATCCGCATACATTTGATGACTGCAATATTTAAGTGCATTTCCCACATCGTTTACATACATTAAGAATATTAGTGGTCCTAATACAGTGCCTTGGGCAACTCCGCGGTTAAGTTTTAAGGCCCTTGAGCTGCGACTACCGGACACCACTCTTTAGGTTCTGGAAGTTAAATAGTTAAGAAACCATGTACGCGTAGCCTGTGCAAATCCCATGATTTTTAGTTTTGCGAGTAAGATGTCGTGATCTACTGAGTCGAACGCTTTGCTGAAATCCAGAAGAATTAACATAGTTATATTACTGTGATCTATAGCTGTTCTCGCATCTTCAATAACATTCAGTTGCGCAGTACCAGTATTCCTGCCGGAACGGAAACCTGATTGCTGATCGTTTAAAAGTGATTGGTTTTGGAGATACAGTTCAGTTTGCTTACGGACGACTTTTTCGAGTACTTTAGAAATAGTCGGGAGGATGCTAATTGGGCGGTATTCAATAGGGTTTCTGGTTGATGCTGTCTTGGGAATAGGATGCACGAGCGCACTTTTCCAAGATAAAGGATATTGTCCGCTCATTAGAGAGAAATTTACTATTTCGGCAATGATTGGATAGGTCACATCTAGGCTATTTTTTAGCAGTTTGGCATTTATATCATCGGTACCTGAAGCATTAGATTTGAGACTTTGAACTATTTTTATTATATCCTCATGTTCCACGGATGAAAAGAAAAATTCGTCGTTGAATTTTGTTTCTGAGTTTTGGAGAAGCGCGAGGGATTGACTCAAGTTAGTCAAATGAAGGAACGTTACTTACAAAATTATGATTTAGAGATTCTAGGGGAATATTCGTTTCAATTTGGGGAGGAGCTTTACCTATTCCTAGATTTTTCAAATTTTTCCAAATCGTTTTCGAGTTGCGGATTCTGCCGAAGGTGGTGTGGTAATATTTTATTTTAGCATTGCGGCATTTCTGCGTAACTAAATTTCTGAGCATTTTGTACTGTTTTTTAAATAGTTCGCATTTAGTTTTCCAGAAAATAGCATGCACTGCATCTCGATCTTTCATTAAATTCCGAATTTCATCAGTTAACCATGGTGCAGGAGGACCAGTTACGCGTGATATTTTTAAAGGCGCGTGCCGGTCATAGAGTTGTATTATTAAGTTAGTGAAAATCGCCACTTTAGCTTCCAGCGATTCTTCTTCGTGGACAAGGTGCCATGGAAGTGTCAATCCATCTGCATTAAATGCTTGTTTATCGAATTTTGAAAAATCCCGGTATTTGATTAAGTGCGGTGTGTATTTAGGACACTTCAGATTGTAAACGAGATAAATTAGATCGTGTTTTGAAATCCCGGGAACTGAAAATTGACCGTGATTTCAAACTTTGTTTTTGTTAGACACTATTATATGATCGATCCAAGTTTCCGTGCTCTTTGAGTGGTGTGTAGGTGCTAGGGGTAAAATTTCGAGGCACATGCTGTGGAAAAAGCGCGTAAACTGCTCTGCAGAAGGAGAGGCTTTTAATAAGTTATAATTAAAGTCACCCATTACAATAATATGTTCATAAGAATGGATCACAGATGCCAAGGTTTCGTCCAACATATCTATGCTGCCTGACTTAGGCGGTAAATATATGACAGCCAAGAGACATTTTTTTCCTAAAAGTCCGACTTCGATAAAAAGATATTCACTTCGTTGGCAATCCGTATTTGCTGAAGAGAGTATAAGTTTATGTCTAAGATCGTCGCGAATGTATATACCTCCACCTCCACCATGTGCGGCGACACTGGCTTTTCGATCAGCTCTTATCAAGCAGTACCCTTGAATTGCTACTAGCGCGGAATTGAGAGAATTTTTCAACCAGGTTTCGCTTAAGAGAAGCGCATGAAAACGGTGTTTAGATATTATTTCCGTTACTTCATCGAAATGGCAGGGCAGAGACTGAGCATTTAAGTGTGCAACGTGCAGACAGAAGGAGCGAGGATTAGGCTTATTTCTAGCATCAGACGCTTGTACCGTCGGGGAAAGGATGTGAGGGAAGGAGAGTAGGTAGCATTAACTGAGGGTTTGAAGGCGTTCGCAGAAGAAGAAAGGAAGGAGAATTCTAGGAAATATCCGAAAGTGGTTGTGAAAGAGGGGTGTGGAGGGGGGAGGTGGATGGGTGGGGGCGCTCCTACGCTAAGCTTGAACTGCCTCCAGCTGGTCCCTGGTTTGCACCCGGGCACGACTATTACCACGTTTGATGACGATGGTGCCGTCTTCTGTCCACACGTTCTTGAGGCCAAAGCGGTCGATGGCAGCTTGTAGCAAAACCAGGCGCGATTTCGTGAGATCCTCACGAATCGTGATACCAGAATGCTTCAGTAGCCGTTTTGAGCGAAACATTTCACTCCGTTTCCTGTAACTAATAAATTTAACAATAATTGGCCTGCTTGTTCCGGGTACTTGACGACCTATCCGATGGCTCCTATCGATATCTTGCGAGGTTAAGTTTACACTTATCTTTTTGGCGACTTCTTCGATGACCAGCTTGTCGGTGTCATTATCATTTTCTTTCACGCCGAATATCCGCAAGCAGTTTCGGCGTGAGTACATCTCGAGCTGGTCTGTCCTTTCTTCTAACTGAGTTTTGAGATTTGAAATCTCACGGTCAAGATTTTCTCTATACTACGGATATTACTCCGTATATTCGTACGCATTCGATAAAATAACTAGAAATGCTACAGAATGGCACCGACTTTCTCGTAGCAAAGTTTTATAATTTCCTTGGTGTGAAATGGTACTACACAGTCTTGACCCTCCTCCTTGCCAGCTTCCATCTATTGCGGCCCAAAGAATTTTCTTTTGAAAATTTCGCAACTTTTCGATTTCTTAATAGTAGAACCTAAATTATATTTCAAGAATATTAAAGAAGGCTATAACTTTGTCCTAAATAGCAAATTTCATTGAAAAATTTGAAGCCGCTTTTAAGAAAATGGCGATTAAGCATTTCTGAACATACGAAATTTGAAGCTCTTTTTCACAGGAATCTATTGGGTTTTCGAAAAACTTGATTTGAAGTCATTTGAAGTAATTCCACTCACAAATGCAATAATGTAAACAAATCGATGGAAATGTGCATGTTAATGGCGTGAGAGATATTTCAAAAAAATTAAATGTGTAATTTTTTAAAAAGCAAAAGAATACACCAAAATGAACTTTATGTCGTATTAAACAGTGAAACTAGCAATATTCATTAGAAAAATTTGAAAACAAATTTGGAGCCATTTTTGAGAAAATAGCGTTTGAGCGTTTCTGAAAATGCGGAATTTTGAGCTCATTTTTACAGAAAACTGTTGAGTTTTCGAGACACTTTATTTGACATTATTTAAAGCACGTGTACTAAAAACTCTAAAGTGAATAAGTTGCCTCTAGTGTAAATATTTACGACGTGAGAGACAAGTAAAAAATTAAATTTTTGTAATTTTTGAAAAAACAAAAGAATAGAGCAATATGGCGTTTACGTCATGTTATAGGGTTCGTTTGGCACTAACATTACCAAAAATTTAAAGAAAGAATTTCGAGCAGTTTTTGAGAAAATGTTTTTTTTTTTGTAATTTTTTAAAATTATAAATATTGCGTACACTATTGCACGAAAACTACTAAAACTTCCAAAAAATGTACTTGATCTTAATGAAAAAACTTTTTTAGTTTTTTCATTAAGATCAAGTACATTTTTTGGAAGTAGAACTATTAACATATTTCATTTGAAGGAAAAATCTGTGTCTTCAATTTTATAGTTGTAGGAAGACGGCGAAAAAATTCAAACTTTTGCAATTTTCAAAAATTTAGTGTTAACCACGGAAATCGAACCTGTGTCACCTTTATAAGTGTATTTTAATCTACTCTTACAAGAAATTTAAAGAAATTATTGGGAAAATTTTGAAAATGTCCGGAAGGCTTTCTCTAAAGTACGCCCAAATTTTAAAGAATGTTTTTCAAAATTTCAAAACTTCAACTAGAACCAAACGGACGTACGGACGCACGTTTTGAAAAACCTTTCTCGGTATGAGGGGTCCTCAAAACGTGAATTTCCGTTGAAATCTGGAAATCGGTTTTCCGCAGCATTACATAACTTTCTCTACACCACGTTTATTATTCCGTATATACGTATGTACACAAGAAAATAAAAATTTCAAGAACAATTTCTCAAAAATGGCTATAAGTTTAACTTTTAGTAGTGCTAGAGCTAAATAAACTCTATAAGATGACGAAAACGCAATAATGCTCTATTCTTTTGTTTTTTCACGAATTACAAAAAAATATTTTTTTACTTGTCTCACGTCGTTAATATTTATAATAACGGCAATTTTTTCACAATGGTGAATTTATGAGAACATGCTTTAAATTATGTCAAATAAATATTCTCGAAAACTCGACCGTTTTCTGATAAAATAAGTTCAAAATTCTGCATTTTCAGAAACTCTCAAACGCCATTCTCTCAAAAATGGCTCCAATTTTCTTTCTTCATACATTCCGTACAGATACTGCTTATAGCAATGTTTAAGATAGCATAAAATAATTTTTGATGCATTCTTTAAAAAAAAAAATACACAAATATAATTGTTTTGATAACTGTCATCCGTTAATATTCACACTTCTATCAATTTATATACATAAGTGCTTCAAAATACTTTAAATGAAGGTTTTCGAAAACTCAATAATTTTCTGTAAAATAAGATTAAATTTTCGCATTTACAGGAACGCTTAAACGCCATTTTCTAATAACGGCTCCAAATTTTCCAATGAAAAATGCCATTTATGATGTTTTACTCTTCTTTAATTTTCTTAAAGTAATATTTCGGTTCTATTATTAGGAAACCGAAAAATTGAGAAACTGTGTAATAATAATGATAATGATAATAATAATAATAATAATAATAATAATAATAATAATAATAATAATAATAATAATAGACTACGAGAGGATATGTGCAATTCTGCAGCACCAGTACTTAAGAACTAATTTTGTCAGATACGATTCAAACGCAAAAGGCGACACACGTACACGTACATTAATAAAGTTTGGGTTTCGAAAGATAGCAAACATGTGATTTCGTCCGAAAGCTATTCAAAATGTCCCAAAGGAAAATTCCTGTGATAATAGTGGGACACAAGTTAAACTTCAGTGGTCATTTCATTTTAGTTGGTGTTAAGGAAAGATTTTGATTAATGCTATTATTCGGGATACAGAACGTTTAGAGAATGCGGTTAAAAAACAAGTCGAAATAGAAATGTCGCACCGATACATCAGCGGATTCAGACGAGGGTAAATAATTTGAGTTCTTTTTTAAATTATTAGGTTTAGCAGTTTAAATTTGTAAATAATTTAATTCAATCATTAATTTGTTTGTAAATAGTATAACGCGTAATTAATTATTGCATTGCAGGGACAACAATTTTACATTTCAAAGAGCAAGAGACAAGAATCGAAGATTACTGGGGAACTTCGAACATTCTAAACACTCTATGAAATCACAGGATTATTCATTATTAATTTTAACATTCATTTTAATTGCGATTGATTGGTTGATTGGTGTTCCCGGTGATCACACAAATGTAGCGAGAACGTTTATTTTTCATCAACTACTTTATTTATTTAAGTAAAAAAAACAGTTAAAAACTGCGTATGACGTGCTATGGGGAAAAGTGAATTGTGTGCACATTTTCAAAATTCTGTGATCCCTACACTAAGTCATATACTTTCCCTTCTTATTCGCTTTCGTCATGTACGTGGGAAGCATCTCCATCCTAAAAGTAAACGTATTTTTTGAATGGCCCTTTAAAACCGTGAAAGATCAGATTGCACCACCCTGGAACCTTGTTAGAGTTAGTGCCGGCGCAAGGCATGGGCAGACGGGGCGATCGCCCGGGACCTCGCAAGTCTAGGTGTCCGATGATGGGAAAAAGTAGCAAAAGAATTGAAAAATAAATTAAAACTAGAGAAATCGTTATCGTAATTTTATAAGTCGCGGTACAGTAGTCTGAAATTTCATAAAACTCTCAATTAATTTTTTACCTTAAATAGTTAATAATAGTCATTACTTATAAAGTATGACTCTATGAAACGAATCAAATGACATTAACATTAAAATTGGTTCCACTGAATTAATATTTATTATTTCATGTATTTAACAAGTAATTTTATTAAACACTAACTAAACACAACAAACCTTTTTAGTATTACAAGCTCTGTGAAACTAGTATTAATTGATCACTAAATTCTTTTTCTTATAACTATTATTTAAAATATATTTCCAAAAACTTGTTCTAATTTAAATGCAATTTTTATTTTCTTGAAATAAAATAACTCATATAGTTTCTTGACACAACTTTCACATTTTTAATTGGGGGAGGGCTACGTTTCAGGAGTACCCTATTGGCCCAAAATTATCTAGCTGCGGCACTGGTAGGAGTCAACACTTGTTGCCTCTGAGCAAGGGCATGGAGTTGCCATCGGGAAAGGCAGGCAAGTAAATCTGCCTGAGAATTGTTTGCTTATATTTGCTCTGGGTCTGATAGCAGTAACATCACCACTGCCCAATAGTCATATTATTTTCCATATTGCTGACATATAGATATATCAACGGAAATGTTTCTGAATATTGAGCAATTCTGCATTGCCATCGTTTGTGGCCACACATTGACTATTATATTGTTTACAAGACTCAATTGCCAATGGATTAATCAGAATAATCTATTTATTTGTTTAAATAACAAAACCAGTAAAAGACAAGGTGATGTCAGGGCCCACATCTATAAGACACAGAGGTGTATAGACACATCAGGAATTCCATACTTTTTTTATATTACTTGAGTAATGAGCAATATGGTACTAATTGTGAAATAGAATCATGGTGAGAACAACATGAATGAATTTGAAATTTGTATAACATTTATTACATCATATCAATACAACACTGCCTGATTTACATGTATGCAACTCTTCCAGTGCCTAGCACTAGGACGGACAAATAAGAATAACTCATCTTCAGCATCTGTTCAAAAATACACATCATGTTTTCTCACTGCTGGAAAACGGTAAAATAACATTTAGCTGATCACAGATTTCACCCTATACAGGGATCACGTTAACTTTTGAAACTTACTTTTTTTTCTTCTTTCTTTTTTTTTCAACAGTGAACTACTTTTCTGAACAGGTTTATTAGTTATATTACGAGAACATGGCACAAATTATATTAGGTGAATGTACTACTAAAATCAGAATTTCTAGATAACATGAATATAAGCTTGATATTAGTGACCAAGATTAATACTGAAACATTAGCTCTGCATCTAGAAATAGCTGCTCCTTAGAAAGGATTATGTTCAACACTTCTATATAAAAGTATATCACATATTTCCATGTTCATTATATGGAAATAATTTCAACTATGGACAATCTGGTGTGCAAATATCCAGAATGTCCACTAGTGCAAGGCATTCAGTTTATACAATATTTAAATTTCCTTGTGCACTGTGACTAGAATATAATTTAACCCACTACTGGTATGTAATGAAGCAGCAAGTGCATAAATCCATACTAGATCTCAAATTTATTTTCACCATTTCCTCCACAACTAAATTTTGAACACATTTCTCCACACTGACATTAAATTTTTTTAAATTTTGTGCACTAATTAATCCAATTTTGGTACATAAAGGTGATAAAGATTCTTAGAATATGTGACTGAGGTAATACCGTATACATTATTAATATTTTCAACAAATTGCACCTGTCATTGACGATCAAATTTCAGCATACACCAGTATTTCAGTTAAAATATATAAATACAAACATCAAAATACTGTTATAAATTTGGTCTCCATGACAACTTATCAATATAATGCAAACATAATTGCCTCCAGAACAATTCTACATATTTAAAATGAGCTCACACACCAAAACATCTTTTATTTCAGATCAATAATTTTTTATTTCTTTGTAAAGTACTAAAATTATTTATGAAACTAGAAATTGACTAGGACACATGTTAAAATGAGCACAAAAATGATCTGTGTATTATGAGTAGTTTTTAAAAATTATAAAAAGAGATTATTAATTTGAATTAAATAATCCATTCCCTATAACAAAATTATACCAAAAAAAAAACACGTTAATCAGAAGAAAATCGATTTTCAGCTGAAAACTAAACCTGTTTAGCTTGTTAAAAGATCTGCAACAAACACTTATCAATACATTATTTTAATATTTGCAGAAAAAAAAAAAGTTTGCTTAGCCAACTATGGAAGCAGTACTAGGCTTTCTGACTAGTCTGATCACATTTTCAGACTATTATACTTTCAATTTTGATATCCATCACATAATATATACTATTATTTTATTCATAAACTCAGTAGTTTCTTAAATAGGCATAATTATGTTCCAACTACAGTATTTGTCCAAATGGTAAATAAAAAGTTGGCTCTCTTTCCTGCAGAATTACAATACTTTCTCTATACTACATTGGAGTATGTGAAAAAGTAAAAATAATAACATCAGATTGTGTTTAGTTATTTTCACTAACTATTGAATCTCTCATTCCTAAAACACAATACATATTTTAACAAATAATAATAATAATAAATAATAACAATAACAGATCATATACTCCATTTCACATGAACATTTTCATCAATCTATTTTGACTAGAACAGTATTTTTCTTTAATTACTGCATGTAATATACTCCATTTCTATAAATCAATTACTAAAACAATGTGGGTTGGATTATCAGTCTGAAGAATCTTTGACTCCAGGAGCAGAGGTTTACATGAGGATTATTTTGGTTTAGACAGAAAAGAAAGGGACAGAGAATATACCTTCTTTTTAACCTACACTGAATAAAATTTCCATTTTCGAAGAAAAATTTAAAAGTGGCACATAAAAGACAATACTGGCCACAGCCCTCTTTAAATTGTGATAGAAAATTCAGTAGAACAATTTACTAAGAAATAAACTCTAAATCCAAAATGATAAACAATTAGAACCAGTAAATGCAGGGATACCCCAATTTAGTGAAATTCCAACATAAGTAACATTTGAAGTTAAATACTTCAGTTCTCAAAAATTTTGTAAGGGTATCCCCAATTCAGATGTCTTTACTCGAGTTTAAAATGTGCATTAAAGGTAGTCAAAATTCAAAAGAGCAAGTTTTTCATGTAAGTAAATCAAAACTAAAATTTGTATTATTGAAATTACAGTCCCCATTTAAAGTAAACTTTCATTTAAATTCTAAAAAAATGGCCTCAAGTATGACACTAAATTGGAATTTCACTGCTGTAAGCCAAAGCAAATAATTTGAGAGTAAATTTCTACTGCCAAATTGGGTTAGAAAAATTCTGTTCCATTACAACTTTTGACAAATAATTTCATTTGCTACTCCTTGGAAGAACTTTGGTGCTCTCAACAAAACTAGATACACAAGTTTTTAAGAAGTGTCAAAATAATGACTTATTCGCTATTGCCTCTCAACAAAAGCTTATTTCATTTGCATGTTTGAAACCATATTGCTCAAAAATAATTGAAATAACCTTACAATAATACTGTTCAATCGGACTACAATTCTGAATAGCACCTAAGCATTATTTGGCCTTTTCAAATAAAAGGTTTTAAGACAAATGTAAAATTTTATAATGACTAAAGCATACAGAATGTAGAGATATCGAATTCTATAAAAAAAATAATTTAACATACTATTTTATTTAAAAACTATTTGTATGTTCATAATACACAAAATTATTTATCTCAATAGAAGATAATAATGAACACTGTAACATTGTGATAGGGATTATGTAAAATAAATAACTTTAACCTAATGTTCTTTTTTGGGGGGGCTCCAGTATATGTCGAGGAAAAAACCCAACGACCTAGCATAACCAAAATACTCTACTATTAAAATGGGATATGCTACATGAACCATCCATAAAATTCCATTTATTTACACTGAATTAATCACCGAGTTTACCAATTTCATTCAATTCATTCAACTTTGTTTCATTTTTTTCATCATATACTAACATTTGCTTAAATGAAAAAGAATAATAAATATTATTTACTGAAGAATAATTCTTCAAAAAACATTTCCTAAAAATTCATTAAGAAATTTGTAGCTTTGTATAAGGAAGACATTACAAGGAATGCATTTCATTTCTCCAAGTCACAAACTGCATAAACATAAAACATTAGTTAATATTATAAATATAAAATAACAACAAGAAAAAGGAAAATATACCAAAATAATTTTAAAACTCTCTAAAATTTTTGTACATCTGATCTTCAATACATACTCTCTCTGTTCTTCAACTAACACAACAGTTCCAGTAAAAGCACTATGAACAAGAAATGGGGTCTTAAATTTTCTTTTTGTTACAGTGTTCCAAGTCTGCACATAGCAAAAAGTAAAATGTACTATTTAACGAACATTTCTCTTTTTTGACATGCTCTTGGAATATCTTCAAAATAATAGATAATAAATTATATTGTGCTAAAAATCGAGAAAACGATGAAATTGTAAACATCATACACACATTATTTAGGAGGAAATACAACTGCATGAAGGCACAGCAAATTGTAAATGAGAGGTTTTGGCCTGTTTCTGTTTAAATAAGGTCTCTTCATATCCATGATTCAGATAGCACATGTTACCTTAATGTGTCTATTTGTGTTGATCTGCGATCCCTTCCGAACCTCAAAACACTATTTATTTAACTTGCAAGCTATTAGAACATGTAAAATGTAATCAAAATCCCTAAATAAAAATATATCAATTTTAATTAATAATTGTGCGCATGTGTTTTGATTCTGTATTAACTCCCTTACCCAGTGAAATAAGTTGTGGAGGATGCAAAGTGGATGCATATGGTAATGATCAACATGTAAAGTCAGAGATTAGATATAAATTAAATATAGCAAGAAATTGTCAGTTAATTTTAAATTTCGTATATACTTATTTAGTACACACACTATATGAAAGTAATAATGCAACTTTTCATAGAAATGTATCAAGTGTCAACTACTGCTGCAAACATGTTTGTAATTTTCTGGCAGTATTTTCTTTTCTTTCTTTTTTTTTTTTTTTGAATTGCAACCTGTAACAATTTTCATAGTCTAATCAAAAGTGATGATGCACACATGAGCTTCCAGAACTGGAAATGCAATCTTGCATTTTTAATGATTTAAATGTAAGTAATATTTTGAAACATGAAATTGGGAGTTAATAAGGAAAACCAAGAGTGAGGTACTTCAGCATAGTTCATTCAGAATAAGTCAGTAAACAGACATGTTAAAGAAGTATGTACAAATTTTGTAGTTATACAAAAAAGTAATTTTAGTAGAGACCAGCTACTTCCTAAAAGTACTTCTTTTATTTTTTCTCTGACAAATAAATTGTCATGCTGTGCCTTCTCACAGTGCACAAATTGTGACTGAATTAGACCGCAATAGATGGATGGAAAGCACCAGATTTCAACTCTCCAAAACAGCCTTGAGGCCAAAAGAGGTAGAACACCTGAAGAGCTACTCCCCAGAAGACATGTTGTTATATACTTGATTTAATTGTTGGGTGCAACGAATGAAGGTTGCACGTCTAGGTAATTCTTTGAGTTTTCCTGCTCCAGTATACGTACAGGCAGAACGGAGACCACCTAGGATATCGAGCACTGTTACTTCCACATCGCCACGGTATGGCACTTCCACTGTCTTTCCCTCTGAAGACCTATTAACAAATCACATTGATTCTAGTTCATCTTAATGCAAAAAATAATTATATCTATGCAAAAACAACACATAATTACAAGAAAAAGATAGTATATACTCTGTATGGTCTGTCATGACAAACTGCACTTACATAATATACATTTAATCTATCTTTATCTCAAAACAATTTTGTCCTAACTCTCATTGGCTATAGGAGAAATACTAAGATTTACTGAAGTATCTCCACCAAGATCTTGAATATTTTTAAGTAGAATGATACAGCTTGTCAAAATATAAGAAATTCACTTTATCTTTTTCCTGAGAATTTTATCACTGATGTAAACTTCAATACAGAGCAGGAGTAACTTTCCCTACTGATATGCGTATCTCGAAATACTCCACCTTCATGTTAAATCTATTTTTTGCCTTTGACCCTCTAAAACATTTCTATCAAAGTAAAGGTGTGGATGCTTGCATGTTCTCTGAAGTCAAATATTATTGATGTTTTAAACAATAATAATGCCCAATACCACTTTCTTCTTAGAACACAACATGCACTACAAAGTATCGCCAGTTTCAGATAGTTAATTCTTTGTAAATTACTCTCCAATTAATAAAATTACCTTTTTTTCTTCTTCTAAAATTACTTTTATTTCATTTTTGGCAAAGTTGGACAGCTATTACTCCTGCTAATAACCAAGATATTATTAATTCCCAAGTATTCCAATTGTATCCCAGAGAAAACTATTTTTAAAGAAACCTAATTTTATTCTGTCCAATATCACTTAAATGTGTCATGTTCTGAGATGAATTTTATGAATTTTGTTTGTTTCTTGTAAATGAGAGAGTACATAATTATATTCTTATCACTAGATTCAATATTTCTATTTTACCTGTATTCAGCAACGCCTCCAGCATGTTTCTCCATGGCTGTGGCTGATGACATGCCATAAAATAACTTGAATTTTCTACCATTCTTCACAATCACATCACCAGCACATTGGTCATGACCTGCCAGCATACCTCCAATCATAACAAAATCTGCTCCAGCCCCAAAAGCTTTAGCGACATCTCCAGGGCATGTGCAACCACCATCCTAAGAAATAATAAATAATGATGTTTCAATAAAACATAAAAGGTATTTCAAAAGTTGAGACTTATCTAATCACTGATGAGAATAGTTCAGAATGTTTATTTTGAGTGAAATCAAGTATTAATTCAATATTAATAACCCGTCTATTACAGAAGTGACAACTAACAAATTTGCTCATTGTAATATTAGTGAAATAAAAAGTAAGTAAGGATACTCAACTTATCTGTAAAATTGATTCATTGACAATAACCAAGTACTCTTGATAATTTGGTTTCCTAAATCTTGAAATCAGGTAAATATGTATAATAACTTACAATGTAACAATATTCCTACATCCCACATATAATCATCACAATATGTGCCTGCCTGTTATCCAAAGTCAAATCTTTCACAGACTACTGGGGACAAGTGAGGTGTCATTTGATCTCTCTTACTGATGGGGAAGTGACCATTTTTAAAACATATTTATAAAAGACTAAGAGAATTCTCCAAACAACTTTTCCAAAGATTACAAGACATGAGGTGATTAATGATCCATTTGATTCCTCTGAACAAGACAAAGAAACTGCAATAGATTGATTGATTGATTTTGTTGTGTTTCCAGGCGTGTCAACGGCTTTGGTTATTAGTCCCGTTAGTGTACTGCTTGTTTTTTCTCGGGAGATAGTGGTGATCTTCCCCCGCTAGATGGCAAGATTCGGCACCGACCTACTGTTGGCTAGTGGGGTTTCCCCCAACCAGGACTCTCCCACCAGCGGGGCACCACCCCAGCCCGGACAAGCTCTAAGCTCCCAACTGGTCTTCCAGAATATGTGGCAGTGTAGTGCATGTTAGTGCAAATGTGTGTGTAAGGGGAGAGGATAGGACAAGGAAGCGGAAGGACAGATCGCACATGGTCCATGGCATGTTTGGTAGGGTACTGCTCCAGCATTCGCCTGGTGTTGATCAGAGAATCCATGGAAAACTACCGATCAGAGCAGCAGGCTGCTAGAATTCTCCTCCAGACAGCGATTGAATTCGACCTAGCTGAAAACCTATTGTCGAAAATCCTGCCGCCGTCAGGACTCGAACCAAGGACCTCCTGGTCAGAGGCGCTGCAGTGACATCAGTTGATGCACTGAGCTACCGCTCTCAGTAAACTGCAATAGAAAACCATTCTTCTACAATATTCTGGAAGAATTTCAGAAAAATCTTTCTTTGGAATTTAACGACCCCTACCGTGGTGAAACACTGAATTACTGAACTGTATTTTCAGCATATCATTAATTGCTATGACTTCATCCATCACTAATTAAATTGAAATTTAAACAGCCTTACCTACCTCAATTAATACTTTTTTTTAATATTTCTACAAGCTAGGCTAGCTATTCTTTTTATTATGAATATAAATATTAGCATAAATATAAGCTTGGTGATATGACCATGCTTTGCTAGTGAGTACATATTACAATTTTAGTTCTAGATATTTTTTTAATCATTAATTTTTCTTACTTTGGCCACATTTCTCTTGATCTAGTCAAAATCCATTCTCACAGTGAATTGGTTAAATTAATTGGATCATCCCCAAAGCATGCTGTCAAAACATACTTTTTTGTAATTTATTTACTTAATCTTATCATTTCAGAATAAATGGATTTCCAAACAACGATACCCTTGAGATTCTACTCTGAATGTCAAGTATAGGAAAACAAAAATGTGAAGAAAACTTATCATTTACATTTTAATTTTAAATATTTCAAGATTTATTTGTCAGTTAGTAATTCTACTTTGTGCAAATTCTTTAATCTATCAAAATTTAATCTGATTAGTCAATAACCTTTTAGTTACGAAAATTATAAGAGACTTGCCGAAATTATATGACCCTGTAAACCATGAGCAGCATCAGCACACTCAATGACAGCACTCAGCTGTGGAAAGCCAACACCAGTCTTCATGCGAGTTGTGCATACAGAGCCTGGTCCAATGCCCACTTTGATGATATCTGCTCCAGAGAGAATAAGTTCCTCCACCATCTCTCCCGTCACAACATTTCCAGCCTAATAATAGAAGAAGTGAGAAAGAAAAGGTTTCAAACTATTTAGCAAAATTTCCTCACATCCCTCCAAAAATCTCTTCACAAACATTTGATATTTGATGGCATGTTTTATACTTACAATTATTGTGTGAGTTGGAAATGCTGCACGAACTTTCCTAACATATTCAACAAAATGCTGTGAATAGCCATTTGCAACATCCAAACAAATGAATGTAATTTCTGGAATTTCAGTAAGTATTTGAGAAAGGCGATCAAAATCGCCTTGACCAGTGCCTGAACTTGCAGCTATGTAATTAAGGCAATCAGGGTTCTTTGAAGCAAATTCTTTCCATTCATCTATGCTGTAATACTTGTGCACAGTTGTGAATAGCCCATGCTGTAAACATCACCAATGATGGTTTCATACATGACAGCTTATGTAGGTCCATCTCCACAAATAAAATTCTTATTATTAGGAATCACAAAAGATAGGTCAGTGTATTTTTAACAACTAGGTCAATGTGTAATTGGATCACATTACTGACCTTCAGAAGTACAGATGGGCTTGCAGGTTGGATGGATACAAGACAATAATACCAAATAATTACTGACATCTAAATTTACTCCTACATACATAACTTACAATGTTACCCACCTTAGCTAACGCAATCGCCATTTCAAACGTACCGACCGTGTCCATATTCGATGCCATGACAGGTATACCTTTGTATGTTTGTTTAGAATTTCTGAATTTTATCTCCCGATAAAGGTCCACCTGTCACACATAAAAACAGACATTATAGATTTCTATGAAACACATTAGATCAACCGTATTCTTGCTATACTTACATCTGCCCTACTACGTAAAGTACTCCTTTTAGGGCGCAACAAGACATCCTTAAAATCGAGCTTCACGTCGTTTATGATGTTCGGCATGGTAAATTGGTTGAACCGACCACACTGAAATTTTTTATTCGCACAACCTGCACGTCAGAGTGGTCTGATTTTCATATATTTGTTAAATCTTACAGAGACCTCGCTTGTCAGCGTCCTTTCTAAGCAACGTACATAGAATAAGCAACCAGCCCGCCGAACCGCTGACTTCAACATGCACCAGCTGCGTCCAAATCAATGATTCGAGTCATCCAAGACCGCAGACTTGCCTGCGACCATCTTTTTTCAAGATTCTCCTTTTCACATGCAACCGCGGCGATATCTCCACCCCTCTTTGCGGCGCTCCATATTCCCCCTCCATTCGTCCACCACTCCCTTTCTCAATATGGCTGCCATTGCTGCAGTAAACAGCTGACGACTGTCGTGCCAAGAGGCGTGGTGGGGGACAGTGGTTTCGTAGTTTTGAATGGCTAGAGAGAATCGGAGAAAGCGCTAATGAAATTTTCTATCATAGACAAGAAGTTATACAGTTAAATAAAAAGCATTCACGAACTTATACAAAGCTTGTCTGGCTTCTTCCACAGGCTCTACAGCTCTCCTGGCAACCATGACCCTTAATTCCATTTTAAATTGGACTCGCATTATTCAATTGACTATTCCAAACTTCCTTATATCTATTAAAATATCATCTTCCCATCTAGTTTTGGGCTTAACCTATGTTCTTATTTTTAATTGTGTTAAAGATAGGTACTAAAAAGATTCGATAGATTATGAATAGCTGGGCTGGAGACAACCGGAGAAAGCACGTATGAAATGTAGGCCCTATTATTACTGGGGGTGGATTTTGCTGGCCTAAAACATCGCCAAAATTGATCAACAAAATGCTCTTGAAATGTTTTTAAAGTGCCCAAAAAGCAATTAAATTACGTAGAAAAATTTTATCAAAACCAGTTCAGACGAACTACTCAAGCTCTTGGAATGCTACTGAAGTAATCGGGGCTTCTTCTCGTTTTCATCAAAATTTTTTATTTGGACTGTTCTTTACCAGGATTTCTCTATCTTTAGTAATCGCGAAAAAGACCGAACAGTCAATGGAGCAGGCGTCACGGGAACCTTAGGTTAGGCTAGATTAGGCTGCATACAACGGCATCCATTACAATTTCAGAGAGACTGAATCGAATAGGATACTCAGGAATTCTGTGGAGAACATTAGTTGCATATCGTGAATATTATTTTTAAAAAATACCATTAAAATAATATTAAATTCGATGAAATCAGCGACAAATACAAAAAAAGTCATAAAAATGAGTCATGGTGTAGCTGAGGGATGGGCGAATTTGTATTGCGATCGTATCAACACCCCCTAAAGCATGGTGTATCAGCACCCACTGTTGAATTGAGGACGTGTGGGGGGGGGCATCACCGGTAAACATTTGCAACAATAAACACAAGTGGTTATTGTAATATTCTGCGGATGTCATGCAAACGTCTATGCCATTATTACTATTTTATCAACATTCCTTTGAATGTTGCCGATCATTGTGGCATTCTGTTCATTCCTGCTGGTTTGCTGATAAGTAAGGAACGGATTTCCATGTTATTACATGTTTTTACAGGAACTAGATATCTACATTCAATAATATTTTTTAGAGTTGCTGCAAAACTGTTTCTATACAGTTAGAGACTATACTGATCGTCAAAAAGAAAAATAATGTTTTCTTTAACAAAACCAAGATATAGTATAATGAATTAGTTTACATTTGCATTGTTTTTTAAAAGAAGACTCAATATGCCTGTAACAAATAATGTAATTCAGCTTCCGGGTCAATGACCCCCATCTCGATCGGGTCCAGTTTCCCTGATCCATTGAGCAAATGCTGAGATGGCCCCTTGATTTGCTTCTGGACGTAAATGTAGCTTCACTATGCGCACGTTTTGTTGAACTTTCCTTTTGCTTGTAATGATAGTAGAGCTTAGGGTGAGTTTCTATTTTGTTAACAATACAGAAAAATCAAATCTGTTCGTTAAAAATAAGTTTGCTATAATTAGGCAACGAAAATATCTAGTTTTTGAAATGTTAATCTTTGGCTTTTTTAAAGTTGTTGTTATTATTATTATTATTATTATTATTATTATTATTATTATTATTATTATTATTATTATTATTATTTTTCATCTTTCAACTATTAATAGTTAAATTGTTGGGAAGGGATTATGAAACTCAAGAAAGCGTGCGCAGATGTTTTTCTCCCTCATAGGTCACATACAGCTTTTGGCTAAATGAATAAATGAATGAGTTTACAAGACATTATGAATGAATTGGAACTTTTTATTTTATATATTTTTACATATTTTGGTATAATTACATATTTTTACATATTTTGGTATAATTACATATTTTTACATATTTTACCTACTACTACATATTTTGTTAAATTTTAATATATTTATACGGAACATTTTAGATGCGTTTTTACATTATTTGTCAAGGAATCATCTTTCTTAAAAATCAAATGTAATGCTGCTGGGCTTCAATGACCACCTTATCTTCGCCATATTTGTCAAACCTTCCCATCCCCCGCTTACTGCGTACAAGGAGTCAAGAATGAACGGATTTATGTGAACACAAGTAATTTTAACCACGTATTTGCTCATGTTTCAAACTGCACATTCGTTACTCGATCGATAACTAACAAATATTTTTTACAGAAAATTGTTTTACCGTGTTCGATTAGGGTGGGAGGGGGGTATTTCCCTCCCCAGCGATCTATCACTGGCTACACAGTACTACTGGAACACTGGCTTCTCATAAACATAGTAATATTTACTATGAACGTATTTTGTATGTCGAATAAAATTCTCATGTTTGGATAAAACTAGTGTAGAATTACTTCTGTAGAGGTAGAACCTACTTTCAGCAACTCCAAATGCTTGTTTAGAACCGATGGGTGACGTTCTATGCTCGGAAAATGCTCGTAGATAACATTTTTAAACACACTAATGAATTTTTATTCTACATATTTTCTATTGTTTCTTACATGTTTTGGAAAAAATAAGTACATATCTATGTACATATTTTGCATTTTTTATTAAAATAAATTCCGTTCCATACTGATAAGTAATCGCCAATCCACCCAATCTGGAAATTCTTAGACGGTCTTCCGCCAAACCATTAGAGAAGTTAAGCCGAGATGCGCCATTTTTTTTGCGCCGAATTGGGAAGTTCAGTTTTCGCAATTTAGTGATTTTTATATCTATTGTGATAATTAATAGTGAGCACATAACGGAAAATTAGTTTAGGTCAAACTAACAGTTTGTCGAGAACGTGTGGAGAGAGTGAAGAAAAAAATGTCTAGGAAACAACAGGTATATTACTTTCATTATTTTCGAATTCGAGTAAAAGGAGTGTTGGAGACGACTCATTCATTGGAAATGAAAATTTTTCTTCGTTTGGTAAGTGCAATACTTCTGACCCATTCACATTAATCTCGAAATGTTGACAGCGAGTTTAATTATGAGCAAAAATGAGAATGTAAATTCAATTGGTTGTCATTTGACCGCATTTAGGGAGAGACTTTGTAAATTTTTTGAATGCAATTAGAAAGTGATATTGAAGCACTACAAAAACAAGCCAAGTGTTCATAGACTTCCGCGGCCAGAGTCATGATCTGGGCTGTCCGGCTTGATCTGGGCTACGCGGCGTCACCCGGATAGCTCAGATCAAGCCAAGTGTTCATTTCTGTATTTCTCTAGAGCTATAAAAGCTTCCGTGAAGCGCTGGAAAACTAGAAAAGCACTCCAAGTCAGGAAAGTACGCAACAGCTAATAAAAGCTAATGGAATTACTTGAAAATTGTAGATTACAGGGATTGACCGCTCCTGTTAATGTGCAAATAAATAAACAAAATGAAACCGAAAAAGAGTTGAATTGGCAACCTTCGTGTTCTTTAATTCGGAGTGTGTTTTTCTTAGTAGGGAGCAGTGGCGAATCTTGAACATTATTATAAGTATACCACACTTTATGGAAGCTACCTCTACCGTTGTCTTTTATTTTGAGCTTTTCTGAAATCCCAGTACTATGAAATTCCGTCCTTAATAATTGTTCTATAAGACAATTGCACAAACCTCTAACTTCTGAATCATTAACATCCTCCATATTTACAAAAGCTTGAGAGAAGCGTAACTTACGAACGATCAGAGAAGGTCCGTTCACGACAATATTTAGCGGTGCCTACCGACCGCCCAGACGTGCATCTTCTCCTCTCCCCGCCCTTTAAACAGGAGGAGCCGTAGGTTATCGCGGCTGGCTTGCGGTGCTTTCCCCTGCGCTAGCGAATTCTCTGGACAGTATTAGGAACTGTTTGAAACTTCTCTTTCTAATGCACTTTATAGTGCTTATGGATGCGGAAGACTGACTGGCTCTCCGTAGAAAAAAATATTTTTCGCATCTGTTTTAAAGCTTCCAAAATATCAAAAGCTTTTTAAAGTCAAATTAAATAAACAGAGGTTGTCTGGTATCAAGTTTCTATTTCGCTTAAGATCTTTTCGATCGCGTAGCGATCATCGTCAGAGCTGGAAATACATTAATAGATATAATTATACATTCTACAGATTAATATATAAAAGAAGTGTGCAGTTGCGTAAGCAAACTGGATCGGTCGTACCTTGTAGCTGCTGGGCGGAAAACGAAGTTCTGCGGATTTTTGAAATAGCGGCTCGCTTAAGAGGCAGGGCGGCGGTCGGGCAAGTGTGGGGGCGGGGCAGGGGAGGGCGCGGCCGAAGGGTCGAGAGGCGCGGACGTTGGGCTTTTTAAAGTATTATCAAACTTATGAAATATTTCTTTTATACTTCGAATTACTAGGTAAACTAGCGGTATCCGCGGTGTATCGCCACTGGTAGGGATGAGATACCCCATACAACAAAACATGAACCTTCAATGCGTAAGAAAGCATTAAGAAGTGATATTAACCAGGAAGAGGTTAAATTTCAAAGTGAAAGGTCCACAAATAGAGTATTTCAGAATAATTCAATTATATTAGTGATGTTCTGGATAATCAGTGTGAAATACATTCTTCGAGATAAATACTTCTCTATAATGACGGGCGAATCCATTAATATTTGTAATCAAAGTGAACCGTCTTCGCTATTTTGGCACGTTGAACCCACCCGCGTCTTTCAAAATAAATTAACAATTCTTTAGTCTGGTTATATGGAAGAGTACTCACGCTGAATATATATTCTCATCAATTGATGCCCAACTAAAAAACGCTCTCTTATGACAAATTAGTAACATGCTCTTTCGATAGTGCTGCAAGTTTTAGCGGTTCTCTATACGGACACACCACAGTACAGATATCAGAAAACTAGTGGAGCTCAACAGCACGTACTTTCGTGTATAGTAGGTGTTATGTAATATTTTAATACTTTAATATTTTAATAAATTTCTGTCCAAATTAACATATCTCAGCCAGTGACGCCTGGTGCCCCCCTCCAAATGGCGGTTGCAACTCCATTGAACGACGAGAAAGCAATTCTCATTCAGAACGTTATTATATGAGTACAATAAATGTAAGCAATTAAAGTAAATTCAAAAAACTAAGTTTAATAAAAGTATATATTGAAACATTACTTACATAATTTTATGCACAGAGTCCATGTCAGTTACGCTCACCTCTATTGAATAAGGTTGTAGCTCTGGTATCCAATAAGCACTTGCGTTTTTCTATTTTTAGGCATTGAGACAACAATAAGTAATAAAGTTTATAAATAAATTAGGTTACTAATCAAAATACTGTTATTACACTCCAGTTCATTGCTAAAAGCACTTCCTGCTGTTGGTGATGTTAATAAAATAAAATGATCTTATTTTGAAAATACCGGCTAAGTTTAGTTTAGTTTAGCATAGTCGCTATCTCTACAGCGATTCTGACCTGGAGGTCTGAGGTTCGAGTCTCGAGAGTGGTGGAGTTTCAATTCTAGCTTCATAACTAACGAATTCAGCTGCTATATGGAGAATAATTCTTGCGGCCGGCTGCTTTGATCACTAGTTTTCCGTGGTTTCTCAGATGAGCCCTAGGCGAATGCCGAAGCAGTACCCTAACAACGGGTCATGGGTTGCGCGCGATCTTTCTATTTCACCTTCTTCTTCTATTTCTCCTCTCCCCTTACACGCTTACGCTTCCATACACTACGTATCGGAAACCTGGTGTGACCCGGCTGGGGCGGGACACATCAGGTTCCTGGGAAGTTGGAAATCCCCCGCCAGCCGACGTGTACATCGGCGCCGGATATCACCATCTGGCGTAGGAGGAATATCTCCACCTCCCGCGAGAAAAACAGTCACTACATTAACGGTGTTAATGACCGTAGCATTTGACGTCCCCGAAAACATCAATTATTTCGAAAATTTCTCTAGCCCGTTATCGTTTGCAATAATAAAAGATATGTAATTTTTCTCGAATGTATGCTCCCTGAATGTAAAATTATTACCATGTTCGTAACTTAACTTCTGAAAGCGATATCCTATAATATTTGTTCAAAATGTGAAATACGTTCTCACGAGATCAGATCATTTGTAGGCCCCTGTTCACAAGCAGCAGCAACGACATTCACGCCTACAAGCAGAACGGGAATAACCACAAAACTCATCACAAACAATAATAGTATGCTTGAGATCTCACACGCTCTAGTATGCATATCGGCGCAAAATGACTATGTGGAAAATCACTGCTTGCGCACACACTCTCCTCCAGGAAGCGGGGAGCTTAGGTGAGAAAACTAATTATTTCAAAGCTAATATATCATCAGCCCCGGATCTCACCATTCAGTGGGGACGGAATCATTGCCACCTTCCGAAATAAAACTTTTATTTCGCAAATGAGACTAATGACCAAAGCAGTTAACGTGCTAGGAAACATCAGTGAAGCAACCTATCAATCAAGTGAAGCCATTACAAAATTGGAGGCGAGAGGTCTTTCGTGGACAACCATTAGCATCGTCGGCAACTTCCACCAGAAGCTAAGTGAAGTGGTTGAAGAGATAGGTAAAGCTGTTTAATTAAAATTCACTAATATGTTAAATTACAGTTCATGGTTAGGAATAATACCCAAAATAGCTTCTGTTCTGTCTGTGAAACTAAGGCAAAAGGGTGCCGCATCTGTGCATATTACTTCAATTAATTACACAGGTCTACAAAATGAAAGTTGTTGAAATCATCAGAAATATAATCATATTTTTTTAAACGAGGTTTTAATACAGATTACGGTTTTTCATTCAGATTTGCGCCATCACTCACCATGTTTTCTACAATAGCGAATACATTTATTACATTAAAAATAAACCATATTCTATTTCCTTACAAATTGCATTACTTACACTTACTCAGAAATGTGATAAACTCCCTCTTGCGAACTGCTTCAGAATCTTCTCTGTATAACATCCAGCAAAAATCTGTCATCATGGAATCCTTCCACAAACATTGATAGCCCTGTTCCATTGATCCGATGTCTTGGTGGAAATGCTCACTTTGCTCATCACTCACGTCACCGAAATTATCAGGGAATAAATCAGAATGGGAGGGTAGAAAGTGTAACTTTGGAGACATTTTACAACCCAGTGTTTAAAATGTACACAAAAACACGTCTCTTGATTCCATTAACAAAATCTGAAGATTTATTTTTCTCTAGGAAATGTTCACACATCCACTGAAAACTTACCTAGGCATCTTGTTCTTTTAGTGTCATCGTTAACCCGATCGCATCACCTTTTAAAATCTCTCGGATTTGGGAAAATTAAGAAATATTCCTTCCTTAATTTTTGCTGCGCTGATTTTTGGAAAATTTTCACAGATATACTGGAATTCTCAAGAGCTTGCCTTACTTATCGTCTTTACCAAACAACTGACCCAAGATTTACATGAAGAGGAGGGTCATATACGTTGGAAACCACAATGCTTTTTGTTGTGAAGGAACCACACACGTAACGAGAATTTTCGATGGTAACATTAATCACACATGAATATAAAGTAAAGAGACATTCGCTCATTCGGACGCGATGGGAGCAATGATATGAATTAATATTGTATATCCGGGCGAGATTGGAAAAAGCTCCGTTGACAACACGTGACTCTCCAGCGAACAGAGACACCTATACTCTAGCATGTACCATCTTATTGTATATGTGTTTTGAGATACGCTAATCAAAACAGAAGCTCATTTAATTCCCAGCAGGAGAAGCAGTTCCTGAAGGAACGGCTTTGACGTTTGAAATTCGCACAGTTACCGCATGAAAACTGTCCTATCTCAGAAACTATTCGTGTTGGAGAAAATCTAAGCACATATTTGGAATCAGAGCGTAACACTTAGTAAATCTCACATTTTTCTTTTCTGGTGATTTTTCATTTTTGAGTAGATAAGTCCTTATTTCGAGGAATAATTTATACATTCTCAATATTAAAATCATTTTATCATAAAAATATGTGCTAGAGAAATTGTAAGTACATATTTGGAATCAGGGCTTGATACATAGTAAATCAAACATAATTTTATTTCTAATGATTTTTCATTGTTGCCCTGTGTTATGCCCCGGTAACATAGCAGAGAAAAAGAACATTCTCCCAGTTTATATGTATATATATATGTGTATATATGTATATATGTATATATGTATATATGTATATATGTATATATGTATATATGTATATATGTATATATGTATATATGTATATATGTATATATGTATATATGTATATATGTATATATGTATATATGTGTATATGTATATATGTATTATATGTATATAATGTATATAATAATATGTGTATAATCTATATTAACTTTTCGCACTTTTTCTTGACCAAATTTTTCAATTATATCGTTGAAATTAATTTTTGTGGAGGACCCAAATTTGTGGGGACCCCTGGGCAACAGCCCCTGCAGGGCCGCTTTAAATACGATCCTGCATTTATGTATCAAAATATTATTAGTTTTTGAGGTATGGCACGGACATATATTTTGAACGTTTTCTGTACTTGGGATTGTTTCCCTAGAGACACAATAGCGGCGTTTCATTTTTCAATGTTGAACTAGTTTAACTTTCCCTACTTTGCTTCTATTACACATTGTTTTCTACATCGACAAAAACTAAATAACGATTTCAAAGCGATTACGTGTGAGAACGTTTAAGTTTCCACAATGTGATGACGCATGACGACGGTTTCGAATTTTTGGTAAACATCCGTTGAGCGTTGAAAGACGATACCATCCTTCGAAAGTTCAGAAAGGTTATTTTCTAAGAGCAAATGTTCAAAAGCTGAATCATAATTCTAAACAAAGATAGAGGAAAGAAATGGTGTAATGTGTCTTTCTCGTGTACGTTAGCTTCCTGTTCAGTTTGATGGTGAGCTTCCTGTTCAGTTTGATGGTGACACTTTTAGTTTGATGGTGACGCTCCACTTTCTTGCGCGCTGCTATCGGCGCGTAAAACACCTACCAGGTCCTCTCGCGGGTTGTACGTAAATACGGAGCTAATGTATACTATGATTTATTCAGAGCTGTCTCTGACAGGTCATTAGCTATTACGGAGCCAGCCAATCGGGAGCTTACGCGTCACTAGAGTGACGTCACTATAGTGACGTCACTACGGTGGGGTTCAACCTTCGATTGGATAACACCGCATCAGCTGATTTACGTCAGAGGCGGCTGTGAATAAATTCAAGTACAGTATAAAGAAAGTCATGTAATGCTGCGGCAAAAAACGGCGAATTTTCGACAGAAAAATTCGTATTGAGGGACCCTCATACAGAAAAATAGGATTAATTTTGTTCCTATGCGTAGTAAATAGATTCCTCCAATATGATGTGTAGTCACAATGCACGACGTGTGGGTATTTGATATCGAAAAATTGGTTCATGGCGAAACGTCTGACCGGTAATGAAAAATACCAGCGCCTCCTGTGGAACCAGCCCGACTTGAAGCTCTACAATTTAAAAAAATCTTTATATTTGGGGATTTTTTACGTAAAGCCCCTGGGGCATTTTCATTGAGAGACTCTGGTAGCGCAAAAGTGCATTAAACCAGTTGCTAAATTAAGAGAAAAAATCCTCTAACACGTGGTGTAGCCAAAATCCCCATTTTATGAGTCCTTGATGCCGAAAAATCAATTGGAAGCAAAACGTCCGTCTGTCTGTCCGTCTGCCTGTTTGTCCGTCCGTCTGTGAACACTACTAGCGCTTAAACCACACGTACGTTCTTTTTTAAAATGAAGAAACTTATGTCGATCTGGCCTTTGTTAAAGGTTTGAAATTTAGAGAAACATTCTTCAAAATTTGGGGGTACTTTACATCAAGCTCCCCGGCCATTTTCAAAATTTTCTCAAAAACGGCTCCAATTTTTTTCTTTAAATTTCTTGTAAGAATAGAATAAAATACATTTATTAAGGTGGCGTAGGTCTGATTTTTACCGTTAACTCTGAATTTTCGAAAATTTTAAAAGTTTGAATTTTTCGGCGTCTTCCTACAACTACAAAATTGAAGAAAGAGATTTTTCCTTCAAATAAAATTTGCTGAGCACAAATAGTTCATTCAATAAGGTCATATACATTGTTTCGGAAATAGTTTTCGTGCAATAGAGCATGCAATATTTGCAATTTTAAAAAATTACAAAAACAAGATTTTCTCAAAAATGGCTCCAAATTTTTTATTAAATTTTTGGTATTGTTAGTGACAAACAAACCCTATAGGGTGACATAAACGCCATATTGCTCTATTCTTCTGTTTTTCAAAAATTTTAAATATGAATTTTTTTGACTTGTCTCTCACGTTGGTAATATTTAAATTAAAGGCAATTTCTTCACATTATATTTATGAGTACATGTGCTTTAAATAATGTAAAATAAAGTTTCTCGAAAACTCAACCGTTTTCTGTACAAATGAGTTCAAAATTCAGCATTTTCAGAAACGCTCAAACGCCATTTTCTCAAAAATGGCTCCAAATTTTTCCTCAAACTTTTCCAACAGATAGTGGTAATGACACTGTTTAATACGACGTAAAGTTTATTTTGGTGAGTTCTTTTCTTTTTTCAAAAATTACATGTACGTATTTTTTTAAATATCTCACGCCGTTAATATGCACATTTCAATGCACTTGTATTGGAACGTCTATATTACTAAATAAAAAATGTGAATCGTAACCAATTTCCGAATTTATAAATAACTAGTAGAACCCGCCAGACGTTGTCCTGCCCGCTCTTCCTTCACTCTCTTTTTCCCTCATTCTCTCTCCCTCTTTTTCCATCTCTCTTACTTCCTCGCTTTTTCCCTCCCTCTTTTATCCGACCTCTCTTTCCCCCCTCTCCCTGTCTCTCTTTCCCTTTCTATTTCTCTTTCTCATTTCCCCTTCACTCTTCCCCCTTCTTTCTCTGCCACCCTCTTTCTCTTTTCCCTCCTCTCTCTTTTCGCTCTCATCCTATTCCCATCTCTCTTTCTCCCTGTCATTTTCTCCCCTCTCTCTCATTTACTCTTTCTCCCTTTTCCCCTTTCCCTCTCTTTCCTCTTCTTTCTCTTTTTCAATTCTCTCGTTTCCCTCGTCTCTTTTTCCCTTCTCCTTATCGTTTTCCTTTTTCTTTTCCATCTCCCTTTTGCGATCTACTTTTCCCTTCTCTTTCCTCTCTTTTTCGTCTCTCTTTTTTGCTTTCTATCTCTTTCCACTCCCTTGATCCCTCTCTCTTTTACCCTACTAACTCTCTCCACGTACTCTCTACTCATCTTTTTTCCTTTTCTCTTTTTAACTTTCCTTTTCCTCTCTCTTATCCCTCTCGTTTTACCCTGTCTCGTTTCCCCTACTCTCTCTCCTTTCGCTTCTCTTTTACCTCTCTTCCCTCTCTATATTTTCCTCTTTTCCTCTCTCTTCCTGTTTTCTTCTTTCTCTCTTTCCCCCTGTCTTTTCCCATATCTTTCCCGTCTTTTTACATGTATCTTTTCCTCCTCTGTCCCCTTCTCTTTTCCCTCACTTTCTTCATTCCTCCCTCTATTTCCCTCCCCTTCTTTCTCCCTTCCTCTATCTCTTTCCCTCTATCTCTTTCCCTCTATCTCTTTCCCTCCCTTCTCTCTCCATCTTGCATTGCTGATTCCTCCTGGCCTTCTCGGCGTCGCCCCCGTCACACGGCAACGCCCAGCATTGGTGAAGCTGGGTTCCCATGATTGGGAATTGCATTTAACTGAACATCTTGTGCTGCAGCGCCTTCTAGTGGTGTTACAAAAAATTAACAGCATAAAAACCTCCGTGAAAACACAGATATGCCAACTTTCGTGGAGATCGGTCCCACGGCCATCCCCCTATGCTTACTCTGTGATTCTACCGCACCGATGCTGGCGGAATATATCAGGAACCCGTCTCTTAGCGACAGACGAAAAATAACGACCGTGGTGCATCTATCAGCATATTATTAAAATTATTTATTTTCCGCATTTGTGTTGTATTAATTTTTACCAAATTTTGTAAGGATACTGCGTCAAATCCTGAAGAAGAGCCTTTAAATATTTTGTATCTATTCATACACTCATTTTCGTGGAATCGATGTCGATTACATGTCATTGAATTCACTTTTATTAGTATATATAAGATTTGGGCGCCAGGAAAAGGTTACACTTGAATTCCTGATTATCTATTACTGTCTTCGGATATATTACAAATAAATGTAAATCCCACTAGCTCGGTCGACGGGTTCTTATGAAATAATTGTTGCTACATACTCCGCAACCAATTACTCAATCTGCCTTCCATATGGAGTGGCGAAGAATCTGAAAATAATTCTAAAATGTCTACTCAAGGATTGCATGTAATGACAAATGAGAATCAGCTTTCTTTCAAACTATGAATTATAATTTATTATGCATACCAAAGTTATTAATTATCATTAATTATTACAATTTATCGTTCGGTCATGACCATTTTTCTCGTTATTGCAATAAGAGCGTTATAGATCCTTTTATCCTTTCTTGCCTCTTCGCGCGCACATCGCTCGATGTTGCCACGTAGAGTCTTTCTTCTTGTCGAAGTCCACGATGATCAGCGACCAAGTCGAAACTTCCTCCAACCACTTCACAAACACTAGATATACTCTTTATCTTATGGGCACCTATTTCAAACTGATTACTTTTTCCAAGTCGGAATAATATCCTTCTAATATTATTTTCTATCACCTAACCTGGCAATTCACAATTCACAGGTAAAATTTCTAAGTCAAGTCTTGTAACTTCACCGCGAAAATATTCTAAGTTCACTTTCCAGTTCACTCATGAAAATATTACAAGTTCGAGTTTGTAATGGTACAACACGTAAATTTTACACGTTCCAGTTGTACACATAATGCGGAAATATTCTAAGTTCAAGTTCAATGTTCACTCTCACGAAATATCACAAGTCCCGATTTGTTAATTAACCCCAGGAAAAACCGCACAAGCAATCCGCTCACCACCACGACACGAGTCGGAATGCCCAAATTCCCAATCCGATCCACCCTTCAAAGCTCACTGTTTCTTCTCTCTATTGTTTTTTTCGCGTTGCTATAGTGTGCCCTGCGTCTGTGCACCATAGAAATCCACGTCTCAGGACAAACTCGCGTTGCTACGGTGTCATCTGCGTATCTGCACCATAGAAACCCACGTCTTTTGCAATGTCTACATTTTGACCTTTATTTGCCTAAATAAAATGTCCGCCATTTTTGGTTTGTCACAGTATGCATTATTGTATTTCCGAGTGGGAGTTCTTCAAATTATTTCAAAAGAAATTTTTTGAAAATTCAATAGATTCCTGAGAAAAAGAACTTCAAAATTTTGCATTTACAGTAACGCTTAACGCCATTTTCTTAAAGACGGCTCCAAATTTTTCAATGAAAATTGCTATTTAGGACAAAGTTTAGCCTCCTTTAATACTCTTAAAATAATATTTCGGTTCTACTATTTGGAAACCGAAAAGTTGATAAAATGTCAAAAAAATATACTTTGGGCGACAAAAGATTGCAGCTGACAAAATTGAGGGGCAAGACCGTACAGTACTAGTTCACACGAAGGAAATTAGTAAACTTTACTACGAGAATGTCTGTGCCATTCTGTAGCACCTCTAGTTTTCTTTGAATTTCTTGTAAGAGCAGAGAGAAATTCATTTAAAAGGACGGCATATGTCCGATTTTCACAGTTAACTGCAACGTTTCGAAAAGTGAAAAAGATTGAAATTTCCCCCCGTCTTCCTACAACTACAATATTTGAAATAAATATTTTTTCATTCCAAAAAATTTGTATTGTGTATTATTTCTTCTTTAATGAATATCTTGAACAGATTTTGATAATATTAGTACTTTTTGTTAAATTTTGAATGAAATAAGACCTACATTAAAAAGTATTAAAAACAAGATTGCCTCAAAAACGGCTGCAATTTTTTAAAAACATTTTGTTTCAATAGTTCTTAATGCACTGTATGAGATGACATAAACACATGTTTTTATGTCATCTCATACATAACATTATGAGATGACTTATGTACACTGTATGAGATGGCATAATGACATAAACACTATTTTTGCTCTATTCTTTTCTTTTTCAAAAATTATACAAATGTAATTTTTTTTAAATATCCCTCACGTCGTTAATATTTACATAAACGGCGATTTGAATACTTTATTTATTGCATTTGTGAGTACATGGGTATTACAAAGTTTCTCGAAATCTCAAATGTTTTCTGTGAAAATGAGCTCAAAATTGCCCATTACAAGATATTTCAAATTCCATTCTCGAAAGCAGTTCCAATTTTTTCCCTCACACTTCTGGTGCTTAATGCACTGAATAACATGACTCAAAAGCCACTTTGAAGTATTCTTTTTTTAAAAAATTACATAAATGTAATTTCTCGCTCTCACTCGTTAGTATTTATATTACGGACGTTATTTACACATTATTGCATTTGTGAGCAGAAGTGCTTCCAACGATTTCTAATAATGTTTCTCGGAAACTCAAATTGTGCATGTTTAGAATCCCTTAAACATTTTCTCAAACCCGGCTCGACATTTTTCAACGAAAATTTGCATGTAGGATAGAGCGTTTACCCTTCTATAATTTTATTAACGTCATATTTCAGTTCTATCATTAGAGAGACGAAACTGAGAAAATATTTAAAAAAGTGTCCCTAAGGAGGCAATAGATCGCAGTTGGGAAGAGGGCGAGGCAAAAGTGAAAAGCTAGCTCACACCAAAGAGAAGAGAAAAATAACTAGTCCGAGCAAGTCTGCTATTCTGTAGCACCACTAGTTACTATCTCGTATACGTACGTATATGCGGGGTAATACACGAGTACATAGTATAGAGAAAGTTATATAATGCTTCAGAAAATATATTTCGAGATTTCAACGGAGAAGCACGTTTTAGGGTACCCGGTAAAGAAAAAGTCGATTTTTTTCAGAACGTCCGCCCGTCTATCTGTCCTTTGTCTGCCCGTCTGTAAGGCACTAATAGTGCTACAGGCACTGAATACCATTACAAAAACTCCGTTTATATACATTTTTTTATATTTTTCAAAAATTACATTTACATTAATGTCTCACATCGTTAATATTTATTTTAGGGGAATATCTTATCCAAATGTGCCTAAAATTTCACATTTTTCAATGCTCAAGCGACATTTTCTCAAAAATGGCTCCAAATTTTTTCATTAAACGTTTTGTGTGGGTAGTGCTAAATACACTGAATTACATCACATATAGACCGTTTTAATGTATTCTTTTGATTTTTCTAAACCTACACAAATGTAAAGTCTTGTATACATCTCTCACACCGTTAATATTTACATTAGGAGCCTTTTGATACTCTACTGCATTTGTGAACACAAGTGATTCAAAGAATTTCTGATGAAGTTTCTCGGAAACTCAAACATTTTCTGTGAAAATAAGCTCAAAATTCAGCAGTTTTGGAAATCTGGAAACGCTTGTGGGCTCCAGAAATTTCAATGAATATTTTCATACAGGACCCTCTCTTACTCTTCTGCAATATTCTTAAAGACAAAAATCAATTCTGCTATTAAAGGACTAAAACATTACGTAAATGTGGGGGAAAAAATCCGTTTTGGCGTCGATAGATAGCATTTGAGAAGAGGGTGTGGCAATACCAAATAGCTAGCCTTCACTAAAGATATAAAACTAACCAGTGCGAAAAAGTCTGTGCCATTATGTAACACCAATTTTTCCAATAAGCCTGTCTTCTGAAACAATCTCATCGATTTTTAAGAGCGAGGGAAACAGATATACGAAACTAGAGGACCTGGCAATGATTTGCTATGGCCGTGTATTACTCTTCACGCGCTATTGTTCACGTGATTGTTAACATGCTATTAGCCCGTTCAGTTGATGCTCAAAAAGGACAAATAGCGGAGAATTTTGGTATAGTTTTAATATTTGGTTCTTACATGTTTTCTAGGTCGCTGAACACTAATATCATGTTTGCCAACAAAAATATTACCCGGAAACACGTTTTTTAAGCAAAAATATGTGTAAAAATCGCTAATTTTTTCAGTTTTTTAAATAAATTAAAATCCAGCCATTTTTCGTGAATAATGCTCCTATATGAAATAAAATAAGATAAAATTACCTACATTTCATGTCATTAAGATTTTCCCTCCAATTAACGGTTTACTCGAGAGCGCACTGCAAATTTCGTGATATAATTGAAACATGAAAAAACCAAAAACACGAAAGTATCCCACTTTCTCTCTGTATAACTTAAAAACTATCAATTTTTCGTAAATATTAACTCGATATGAATGAAATAGGATAAAATTGCCTACATTATGTGTATAAGGTTTTCATCTAGGATCAATGGTATCGCTTCAATGGTGTACAAAATATGCCTGGATGTTTCTGTAAAAACGGGCCTCTACTAACCTACCTCACTCACTCACTAACTCCCCAATCGCTTCGAGCCGCCATGTTGCCATATTTTTTCCCCTTCTCACGTGTCAAATACGTGATAAAACATTAGTGCAAAAAAGGCTAATTTTCATAATAATCAGTGGAGCCTATTATTTTGGTTATCAGTAAACACAGCCGGTAATATTGTACTGTGTCAGTACTTCGAGGCAACTACAAATGTTTTCTAGCATTTCTTCGAAAGTTTTTAGCGTGAACGCAACCCGTTGTCCTTAAATGTTCGAAGGGTTGCCTAGTGCTTTGATCTAAGGAACAGAACGGAACGTTAATAAATATGAGTAGTAATAAAATTTAAAATAAATAATATTTTGCTGAAATTTGTTTGGTTTCGCTATCTCTTTGACTACTAATATTCGTGATGGAATTGAGATGTATTTGTCGACATGAAACGGTTAGGACTAAATGAATAAGATAATGATGCTGTAAAGTGAATGGAAACATGAATTGACGAGTTGATGGACTACTTTAGATTGAATTAAACAACTCACAACTTGGGGTTAATATTTACATAACAGGCGATTTCAATTCTTGATTGCATGTTTGAGTACACGGGTGTTACAAAGGTCCTCGAAAACTCAAATGTTTTCTGTGAAAATGAGCTCAAAATTCGGCATTTCCAGATATTTCGAATGCCATTCTTGAAAAATGCTCCAATTTTTTCTTCAAAATTCTGGTGCTTAAAGCACCGAATAACATGACTCAAAAGTCACTTTGATATATTCTTAAAACATGTAATAAATGTTTGTTTTTTTAATATCTCTCACGACTTCCTACATCTACAAGTGTGAAGATATCATTTTTTCTTAATGAAATGTGTTAATCAAAATTAGATCTTCAAATAAGATCATGTTGAATTTTTCGAAAATATGAGTATTGTGCGAGTAATTTGGGTCAAACTTAGTCGCCCGCTCCAAATATCCTACGCTTCATGAACGTAATGTGAGAGTGTTTCCAGGCAGATGGACGCTACGTCAGTTATGTGATAATTCGGTGAGAAGTTGTGGTATACGTAACCATTACTAAGGGCGAGAAAGTACGTGCTGTTTTAGAACCACTAGTTTTAGTAAGAATTCTGCCAACGGCAAGTGTCTCAGTGCATAACTAATACATAAACTCGAGTGTCCACTGCAAATCAAATCCAGAACCACGGGGGCGAGAGATTAGTTACACCCGTCAGGGACACTACGCATAAAGTTATGTTATAGCGCGTCCGAGGTTAAGAATGGAGTACAGGTCCTTATGGGCTTTTCTGGTAACAAAAAAATAACATCCCTCCCTGTTTTCGTGATTTCAAAACTGTTTTAAATCTTCATTAACATAATTTTTTATAACAATTACATTATTAAAATAACACTTCGAATACATGATATATTTACCACAAATCGTGAATATCTTTAGAATGTATTAATTTTTGTAGGAAGGGAAACGTTCTGCTGTTGGATCAGCCACAGCTGTGGTGCCACGTCCTTCGGTTGCCGTATCACACTGTGCTCAGGAAGTTCGCGTTCCGGTTGTTTACCTCTGTTCACTTGTGTTAAGATGTGTTTCGCTTTTTAGATTTATAGTTTTAATCACATCAAAGTTACATGTAATTTCTTTTACTTTTCATCATTTTGGTTTTTGGGTTGTGGTGAATTAATTAATTTTAATTTTTTCTTTACAAACTTTGTTTAGAATATACGATCCACCAACCGTAAAACGCAAGGGTGGTAAAGTGTCCCATTCTGGGGAAAAAACAAATGGTTGTTAATGTTTATAAATATTTAACTATAATTATATTTTCCGATGACAGTCCGCTCTCCCAGCGCGAGGCAGCTCGGTTCCCCGTGAATCAGTTTGTTCCCACGCATATATTTATGTTCTGAAGTTTGGAAATTAATATCCCGACATTCAAAGCAGCTGAAACCCTCTTTTGGGGCACCAGCCACCACTGTCCAAAGCTGTACAAGTGCACAACCACTGAAGGTGGCTTTCTGATTTTTCCCGTCGGTTCCGATCGACTCAAACTGGCCGTACCGACGATCTTCCACTCCGCTAGTCCAAACCGAGCCCCCGCCCTCTCTCTCGACCACCGCGCAAAGTCGCTCTTCCGGAGGAACGTCTTCATCGATGCTGAGCTACGTCAGGTGCTGATGCCCTTGCAACACCACCCAATAAACTGTTGTTTGCCATGACCTGGGTCATTCCTATTCTCATTTCTGCCTCTCATTCGCCCGTAGACCTGTAGGAGAATAGGCCCTATTTGCCCCTACTGTACTTCCGCTTCCCCTGCACGTAGTGCCAGTCGCTTTCCCTACAACATTACCACAAACAAAAATCTGGTTAAAATGTACAATAATCAGGACGCATCGCACTCAAAAACATCACACCATTTCACATACACAATTGAAGTTCTTTGTAGTGAGTTCGAATGGCGCGTTTCGCCCGGTGTGGCCAGATATCGCCGAGATTCTCCAAAGCGAGTATACTTGGGTTTCGGTATCCTGGCTGATGACAGGTGTTACGGATTCGTCCAATTGGGAGCTTAAACGTCACCACAGTGACGTCACCGTGATGGCATTTTAGCTCTCGATTGGTTGACACCGCAATGGCTGATGAAGTGTCATCGGCCAGGTTGGAAAAACCCAAGTATAAAGAGTTAGTGCTATATTCCAGTTTAAACATAGGGGCGTATCAAAATCAAGAGCTGGAAGGAGAGAGGGACATTGTCATCCAATCAGGAGCTACAATATCAAACATTTAAGTCGCAAAGAAGGTTCCGATAAAACGGAAGTTACTCGCTCTCCATCCAGCTCATACCTTGAAATACTTTACTGTGATTTTTATTAAGCTGCGTTTAAATTAAATCAGCTGTTTCCACGTCATCCAATCAGAAGGTTGAACGACACCATCGTGACGTCAAGGTCCCTATTGGACGGCACCGTAACAACTGATGAAATGTCAAACGCAGCAATGTATGTATAATTGCCATGGAACAGTTTATATACTTGGATTTTTCTAACATGGCAGTTGACGGTTTCGTCCAATCGGGAGCTCAAACGTCACCACAGTGACAACATTCTAGCTCTCGATTGGATGACAACGTAACAGATTACGATTTACGTCAACTGCCATGTTAGAAATACCAAAGTAAATAATAGGATGGATGCTGCCGGTTGCGTCACAAGGAGCGGCTGGGAGCACTCAATTCGATGCGCTAATATTAGCGAATCTCACGTTGTTTTCTGGCTATTTCTCATCTCTTTCTTTACTGATACTATTTTTTATTTTCGCAGTATCTACTTCCTCTAGAAATGCTTAAAATACATAAATACAAATATTTGAAATGTATTTATATTAATTTGCTTGGTCTCGCCGCACTGTCGATGACCGGACGCATCGCCACTGGGAGAAGTACACTGCGTACCATGGTGGAAATTATTTCCACCATGCTGCGTACGTTTTTTTGAGTTCCAGAATATCTCCCCACCCTTTTTCTACACGCCATGACATATTCGTGTTACTTTTCGAACATCTGGATGTGCAGGATGAATCAGGGGCGCCTGTTAAAATTGTCACATGTGTAACTTCGTGATATAAGATTTTCTCCGTATGTTCATAGGCAAAAAGTGATAATTATCGCCCCTCCCTACTTGCCCTAAAAATTGTAACATATATTCTGAAACCAGCTTCTATAAAGCACTTCTTAGCTGGACTGGCTTCATGTTCCAGCAAATGTTAGTAATTTGATTGTCAAAGGCAAGAGAACCACCCTCACTCTATGACCACCCAATAATACAAGTTGGAAATGGAAAATTGGACAAACACGAAAGGACGGGAACAATTTTTCCCCTCAATGAATGAAGCCAGTGATCATAAATCAATGGATGGACATTTATTTGCATTTGAATATTCCCACAATGTTAGGTTTCACAAATGCATATCGACTTGTATTTAACCCTAAACTACTAACATACAGATGACACTTCAGATTTGTCTATTAGTCTTTTGAGTTCATAACAAAACCTCAGAAAAAAAACTGAAACAAAATTGCAATTCATAATTTCTGTATGTGAAATGTAAAATGAGAAAGAAAAGATCCAAAGCATAATATTGGCTCCTAATACTTGTGAACCTTGCTGCAAAACATGTAAGAAAGTATTCAATGGCCTAGAAATATTTGACCACAGAAATTTACATGGTCTACTGGATGATGGAGATGAGGTACAACCAAGCACAACTTTTCCTCAGTACCATGTTTGAGTAGCTGGAATTGAGTACAAATGTCATTTGAGTGAAGATTAGGATTCCCCAAAGACCTTATTCATAGCTAAATTTGGTAGAGGGCATTGAAAGAGGAAGACCAAGTGTAATTTGGAAAGATACGTCAAATGGAGTTGTATCTAAGGAGATAAGCATAAAATGTGAGTATGGAAAGCAGAGACTGAGGATGCTAGATCAACTCACTTAGTTGGTTAAAACAATGCATCCTCACTGTTCACTGTTGAATTTGAAAAAGGCTGCCATGGCAACCTTGAAGAAATGAAATTGAAACCCAAGTTTTTAAATGAGTTCTCCACCACTTCTTTAGGTGGCCTGAAGGCTCTCAATTCTTACTTAATTCTAGGCGAGCCCCATGGCATATTGTAAGGTATGGAACTCAATTTCAAGAGTTTTCCCAATGCTTTTAATTTTCACACCAACCATCTCTGAAGAGGGCTTCACAATCAGTATCAAACATTAGGTGTTTAGCTCTTTATACATTTTGATACCACATGCACCAACCTTCAGAATCCAAAATTTTATAAGTCAATTAACCTCATTATAAAGTCATGAAACATAGGTAGAAATACAAACACACTTTTAAAAACAAGCCATGTAATAAAAATGGAATAAATATTACTCTGTACAGGTATTAACTGTCACATGAACACTAATCTTTTGTCACAAAGTTGAGACTTCTATAATTGAAAGCTGAATCATCTAATTGCAAGTAAGTAAATACTAGTGGTATTAGAAGAAATAAAGAAGTGCGTGTTACTATCTGAGAGCGAGAGTGTAAGTTGTCACTATATTTGTAGTTATCATGAAAGATGTATGAAGAATTAAAAGATGTAGAAATAATATCTTTACATTTAGATAAATACTTAATTATCTATGTCTAATGTATGATCATATAGATTTAATAATCGTTTGAAGGACAATTAATTATTTCCCATTAGGCACCTATTATCCTTCAGAGCATTCTTTTTTTTGTTGGATATTTAAGGTCGCATCAACATCTAGGTCATTAGTGACCACTACTGGAGTTAATGATACGGTAACTTTGAAGATGAAACGATATGATGATGATAAGGGGTGAAAAGACTAACACAATACAACCATATCTGAGGCGGGACTCGAACCCGTGACCCTTCGGTCCAAGATCACTATGTCACTACTGCCTTAGCGATCTTGGCCACCGGATCAACAAACAATCTTTGAAAGAATCTACTGTACATTTTAAGGCGTTGGGGTGTCACAAAAATACTGGGTAACTAAGAATCATTTTCATCCAGATTTTGTTGCTTGTTGAATTGATTTGTTTATATTTGTACTTGAATGTAGCTTTTCACTTATATTGTTTGATTAGTATGCGACACCTTGGCAAATAGAAAAATATACATACTTCATTGCTTTTTTTCATCCTTCCTTTCATGAATTCAGACATCTGAATTATTGGTGTTACATTAATTTATCACACTATGTTTATGCCAGTGCTGTATCACTGCATGAAAATGAATACAATTTCGAGACCCAAGAAGGTATTCCAAAATTTTGTGCAGCAGGTTCACGTGTCAACTTCTCTCAAAATAAATAAATTTGGAACAAGTCAATGCAAAATGAAAAAGGTTTGAATTCAAAAACCTCGTGTAGGACGATACGACTCATATTCATAGATATTTTGAAGCTTAACGATCTTTTAAAAAATGAAACATACCTTTTATAAGATGTGATTTGTACGATTCTATTCTGTGTGAAACTAAAACTATATTTTAAGTACATTTTTCAGAACATTATAAATAGTCTACTTTTGTAAGTATTGAAATACACAAAATAATACTATTGGAGATGCTGGATGAATTTGTTCAGATTTCTATTGCTGGAGAAACTAGGTGGGGAGACTGGACACCATAGGTGGAGCAAAAGAGTAAGGTTCCAAAAAAATGCAACAAGGAATGTTACTGCTGATTGCTTTTGTCAACCACACCCATTATTCTTTCTGATTCATTGATTTTGTGAGTAAGCATTTTAGTAAAATAAAAATATTCAATAAACTGAATTGATAACAAATATCATATAATATTTGGAAGCAAACTATTGACAGAGGGAGACTTGTCCAAGTATCTTGCCACCAGTGCAGAACATTCTGACAAATTAATATTTACATTAACGATATATTCTTAGTAACATGATGTAAAAATTACAAAATTTCAGTAGGAATGACATTTATATCTTGTACAACATGTAGGCTATTCCAAATTCTCATATCAACTGCCATAACAAAATAAATTTCAATTTACTACATTAAATGTGTATTTATACATATTATTTACATTAAAGTATTGTAAAAAGTAGTAAGGGTGTGAGCAGAACAGATCTCTGCTCAAATTAGCCGCGTGTTTCTACAATGGCATATGATACAAAGAAATAATTAATTTAAAAAAAAATAAAAAAATTGAGTTTAATATTGCATTTCCTGTGACTGATATAAGGACCATATAGTTTACAATATTACATTAATAAATTCTTCATTCAAATAGCTGATTATTCAGAAATTTTCCAAATTCAGAATCACAGGTTACAATCTTGTTTTCAAGAAACACACTTTGACTAATACAAAGGAATAATTGGTTAAACTTTTCTTTGACACCAATGACAGAGCAGATAATTGGAACCTTTTCATAAAGGAAACAGCAGTTGGAATAATCAATAAATTAATAAATCCTTCATCCTGAAAGTTGTTTTTTCTCCACCTCTGAATTCAGATGTCTTTCTATGCGCATGCTTTGTAGATGCAGTTTGAATGTGAGGTATACATCATGTTATCAAAATTATGTTTAGTTTCCATTCTACAAAACTTCTCTATTAAACATAGAGAAGGCCAGCAGCTGCTGCATGGGTCATTAAAACAGTTGCTGCTTGCTTTGTTTCTAGAAAGATGCGAGCTTCAGTCATCCAATCTTGTGCAACAGACCTTGAAGCACCAGACAGAAGGTTCATATATCGCAAAGTCTGCTCAATGTTCCCTCTCTCCATCCAGTACCTGCAACAAGAAAACAAATTCTTAACAACAGCCAAAAGTATCTTGATCATTCAAAATTATTATTTAAAAATCACTTCTAAAATAATTATAAATTTGAATAACCGTATATGATCTACATAGGCAAAATTAAGTGTCAGTGAACTGTAAATAGTTAATAAAATAACTACGTTACCTAAAACAAGAAATAAACTAAAAATATAATGGAATAGAAATCCAATATTTCAAATTATTTCTTAAGTTACCCACAGTAAATCTGTTAAGCCATAATGCACTTGTAAAGAACATAAACAATTCAAGACATTCTATTTTAATTACACATTGAGAATGATTTCATTTTCAGCTGAAAGTTAATTTTTGAAATCTGCACTTGTGATTGCTGCATGTGAAGTCAATAATCAGAATAGAACTGTCAAAACTTCCTGATAATAGTAGATATCATGTAATTAGCTGTAATAATTTTCTGGCTAGAATTTTGATGACACTTTTAACCATGTGATATTCAAGGGTCTTGATAGGGTAGACATTTGTAATACATAAAACTTCGATTTTACGTTCCCCGATCTTACGTTTTCCCGGAATTTACGTCATAAATGAGTGGTCCCGGCAAAACATCCATATAAGTAATGTATAATTTTCCTCGATTATACGTTTTCGCGATTTTACGTTTTCCTCGATTTTGCGCCTGATTTGTGAAGTCCTACTACGTCCTAAAACCCCGATATTAAGATTTTTGCACAGCATGTCTCGGATTTTAGACGGACATTCTGAAAGAAAATGTCGATGTCGGTGAAAGTGGAGAGGATACATATAAATGTTAAGTGTTTTGCTATTCGCTGTTGAGAGAGAAGGGACACTGTCGTCCACTCAGAAGCTTCGTTACGACTTATATTTTTGGTATTGGAGCTTCCGGTTGGATAACAATGTTTTCCTCTCCTTCGAGCTCATAATGTTGAAGTGCCGTCTCATTTAGTGTTCAGCTTTAGTTGATTCTTTGAGCGACGTCCCGGGAATATACGCCACGTGTTGCATTCCAAGTGCGTTCCGTTCTGAGTGTGTTTTATTGTGTTTGTCGCCGATTGCTGTTTTGGACTTGTATGATGGAAAAAACGTTTTTGCACATGGAGAAGAAACGCAAGTCATTTACCATCGAAGACAAAATGCATATTTTAGATCAAGTCGATGCTCACGTTGGGAAGCGAATAGACCTCGCCACCAGCATGGGTCTGAGTGTGTCCACTCTGAATTCAATAGTGAAGCAGCGTGAAAAAATTGAAAAATGCTATTCGAAATGCGGCCCTTCGTTTTCGAAGTCTCGAAAATCGTTGAAAATGTCGCCAATGGAAGAATTAGAAACGACTCTCGCTAGTTGGTTCAAGCAGGCGAGAACCTCGAATTTGGCAATAGATGGGAGTCTTTTGAAAGAAAAGGCGCTACATATAGCAACACGCCTAGGATTGGAAGATTTCAAGGCGTCCAATGGCTGGCTGGACCGGTTCAAAAAGCGCCAGAATCTTGTATACAAAACTGTGTCGGGAGAAAGCGCGAGTGTGGATCCAGCCACCGTTTCTGACTGGAAGCAACAAATTAGTCATTTAACGGAGGGCTATGAATTAAAGGACATATTCAACGCAGATGAAACGGGATTGTTCTTCAATCTCCAGCCCAACAGAACGCTGGCTTTTAAAGGGGACGCATGCCATGGAGGCACAAAATCCAAACAGAGGATCACCGTGCTACTGGCATGTAATGCCGATGGTAGCGAGAAATTGCCCCCGTTAGTTATCGGCAAGTTCCAAAATCCCCGATGCTTGAAAAATATTAAAACGTTACCGACGAAATACGAAGCAAATCAGCAAGCTTGGATGACTGGGATAATTTTTGAAGAGTTTCTTGTACAGTTGGACAGGCAGATGGGGGCCAAGAACAGAAAAATTATTCTCTTCATTGACCAGTGTGCTGCTCATCCGAAGGAAACCAGTGGGCTGCGAAATATAAAGATTATATTTTTGCCTCCAAATTGCACCAGCCAATTACAGCCACTGGACTTGGGCATCATCCACTCTTTCAAGTGCTATTATAGGAAGCAATTATTAAGGAAAGCAGTTGCGATGATAGATGGAGGGATGATTGAAGATGTTTCTAAACTTAAATTAAACATCCTTCAAGCATTGCATTTTGTGCAAGAAGCTAGGAGAGAAATATCTCCAGAAACAATTAAAAATTGTTTCAAAAACTGTGGATTTCAAGTTGATAGTGAAATGGAAAATATTGTCCTTCCAGTTTTAACTTCCTATGAAACGCAAGACTGGCTTTCTTTGAAAATAAGTGACAATGACCGTGATTTTGAAGATTATGTAACTGTGGACAATGGACTATTAACTTGTGAAATTCAGTCTATTGACCAGATTCTGGATGAAGAATCTTCTGCTATAGACAAGGAAATTGCTGAAGAGGAGGATGAGGAAAAGGTTACATTTATACAAGCCATTAGAGGACTTGACACAGCTAGAAAGTATTTTCAACAATTTAGTGTGGATGAAAATGTGTTAATTTCATGCAGTGAAATTGAAAATAAACTTTATGCTCTAAAACACTTAGAAAATAAAAAGCAAATATCGATTTTGGACTGGGTGAACAAGTGATTGTGTGAAGTTGCATATAGTGTCATGTTTTAAGGGTAAAATCTGTTTAATGTATCCAGTTTCAATGTGTTGTGTTTTTAGAATTTTGTGTGTTATTAGAATTTTGTTTGTTTTTACAATTTTGTGTTTTGGAATAAAATCTGTGCAGAAAAATAATTTCCTCGATTTTACATTTTCCTCGATTTTACACTTTTTTTGACCAGTCCGCGGAGAGGCGTAAAATAGGGGTTTCACTGTATGCCTATAAAATACAAATTTAATAAAATGTAATTAAAAGATTCATTCCATATTTGTCACACAATTCCTGCTTCCTTTGTGAAAATGTATGTTTGAAAATCGTACGATTCTTTGCACAATGGTGATGTAAGCAAAAAGGATTCATAATCAGGTTTCATTAATTTCTAATTCTCAGTTTTAAAAAATATGTTCACTTCACATAAACTGTCACTGAATAGAAAATGCCAACAGTCCTATACAGAGGTGCTACAGTAGCATATACCTTTTCATATAATTTGTAACTGTTATATCATAATATAATACCACTAGCTGAACCTGCAAAAACGTTTCTGGCCCACAAAAGCATTTAGCAGGGCTGAGTACCAAACATAAGTACTTTGATTCCACAGGAGACATTTTAGCTCACTGAACTAGATTCTAAAGTGAGAATCACAGTACTAGTATAAATGGTTTGCTTTTACTTTTCAAGGAAAAAAATTTCAATGAAAATTGGACCTGCTCCATTTTTACAAGCATTCTTTGATATTTTCAAGCAAGAAATTTAAAGACAAATATTGGAGCCATTTCAAGAAAGTTTCGAATGTGTTGTTGGGGCTTCATTTAAAGTACTTTCCAAAATTAAAATATCCATTTCAAATATGTGGGGGGGCATGATACCAGCTTGATCATCAGGAAATATCAAATTTTACAAAAATGCAAACAATTTAGATGAAAGCATTGTTCACAGAAAGACAGATAAAGGTTTTACTGACAACCAATTTTTCACTGTCAAGGGTCCACAAAATTCTGACTTCTTCTGACTGGAGTTTTTCTGCAAAAAATTGTAACTAAATCGGTTGTGTTTTTCAGAAAAGAATCATTCCTGAGATAGAAACATTTCAAACAGTCAAAAGTCTACCTATGTTCAGATTCAGGTAATCAGAATCACTCTGATGCATTTAAAAATTATTTCTGAACTCATCCCTCAAAATATTTGTTTTAAAACATGAGAGGGTTGCCATGTACCTTGCTCTCTGTAAAACATCATAGGTGTCTAGCTTGTCAAAACTTGTTGGTTCGTTGAGAAGTTCAGACTGTGGGATTGGATTAACAGCCTTGATAAGCAAGGCACTCTGAAGATAGGACAAAAAGTAGACAGGTAACGATGCTCCCTCACTTGGCACCAATGCTACTTTTCGCGCTGCACTCTCCACTTGAAGAAAGCGCTCACGCAGTGCAGTTTCCGAAAATACACCACGTGTTTTTGCTTCACATGGTATTCCTCCCAAGACAGCCTTTACAAGTTCATCATCTTCCACTGTAAAAAAATAAAAAACCTTTCAAAAAATTTCTAAAATTAGTCAACACATGAAATAAAGATGTATTACATTTTTTGTTTCTAGAAAACTTTTACTTCAAGCAGTTCGAATATAATATACAAAGTGGTCAATCAACTCTTAAGGCAGATGTTTGATGGATGTTCCTTCAATTTACATAACGAACGGTGTCCTGGAAAGTCACCTATGTGTGTTGCGCAATAGTTTGAAAATTACCATCTGGAAAAAATTTAGATTCAAAATATTTGTTGTGAAAACTTTTTAAGCAATATCTATCTCATTACAGTGAAATATTTTTTGAAATGTGATTTTGTAATTTTTTCATATTTTTATCCTTAGGTTCTTGTTTATAGTAAATTTTTGTGTGTGAACAACGAGAAAAACCTGTGCAAGCTGAGGAAAAGCCATACTGAGAGGGTGAGTCTGGCCAAAGTAGTACGGATCGAACTACCACCACTGCCTATCAACAACATTGCACAACACTGTAGGAAGAAATATTACAGAGATTTTGGTATGCCCTTTACTGGTACCAGCAGGATCATTTATGATAAATGTATATATTCCTTGGAAATTTGAAGTTTTATTGAATTTCAATCGATCATATAGTATAACAGTGCCCCTCTCAGATGTTCAAAATTTAAACTAATTAGTAGGACTTACAAGCAGCTTTCTGAACAGCAGTGATCTCATTTTGCAATGGCCGCAGTTGTTCTTGCCATGGCATTCCAGGTTGAGAGTGCTTCAAAGCACAATGTAAAGCTTGACAGGCACTCCACAGCACCTGAGCTTGATGAGCACCTTTGTCAATGTGAGCACGAGCTATAAACAAAATAGATAATAATTTACATAGCATTTTATCAAATCATTTAAGTTTTGTCTAAAGTTGCACCACCATTTGCTATTATACATGGAAAAAGATGAAGAAAAAGAAACATGCATGTGAATGTTGTACATGAATGAGGGTATTCATTATTTTTCTATTGAAAACTCATAGAAGAATTTATCTATTATTAATAAATCATATTTTCTTTTAACTATTTCTTGAAATTGTTTAACCAAAATCCTAAAAATATACAATTTATTTTTATTCATTTCACAGTGCAAATTCTAGCTTATTACTATCACTCCTGTACTGAAGAAAAAATAAATTTAAAAAGTTAAAAAATTTATTGTAATTATACTTTATTTCATAATTCATTCATTAATTGATGTTCAAAGATAAAATAAACATATGAAATCAATACTATTTATAAACAAACCTTTTAAGGCCGATTCTAGCCCTTGCAGACGACCAATCATACCAGCTAACTGATGTTTGAACTTATCCTGCTCTGCTGAAAGTTTTTCCTCTTCTTGGCGCAAAAACTTGCGCTCTAATTCTTTTTCTCTCATTGCAAGGGCATCACATACATGGTCACTATGTGCCTCAGCCTGCCTCTTCAACTGAATTCTCATTTCCTTGTCAACTGTTTGCTGAATTTCCAAAATCTGAGCATAGATGATTCACAATATTACATACAAAAACAGTCATGTCATTGAGTTTGTATTGAGGAAAGGGAAGCAGATAGTTTAGAGAAAAATAAATGGTGTAAAAACATTGTGTAATCTTTTTCCATTCCTTTTCAATGCCAAATAAATATTTTAAAGAGAAAGCATTAATACTTTGGCGTGAGTTATTTGAGTCTCTAAAAACTTGTTTTCTGTAATTACGCTCTTTTAAGAACCTCTTTAAGTCTTCTGATTCTTTCAAGGAGTCTGCTTAGGTGGTAGTTTCACTTCCTCCCACTAGTTGAGATAGTTTCAGAACGATCACAATTGCACTTATCATGGATCCCCCATTTTGAGATTCAAGTAGCTCAAAGGCTAGCATTTTCGGTATGCTCTTTACTAAAACTGCAACCCTAATATCGCAGAAAAACTCTCTCCAGCAAAAGAAGAGTGGGAAATTAGAATTTGCAATTTCTACGATTTGGAAAAATTAGGCAAAGTTACTTGTGTTTTCAAAAAATTGTGCATGGCTTTATTTAACCCTTCACAGATGATAATGTGGATATTTTCACTGTACTACCACCCACAAACATACGTGATTTCTTGGAATATTCCGTAAAAAGGGAAGTATGCAGATAGATGGAGATCTAGTAGATTCAATAAAAAAAGATGGGTTGTTTCATACAGAATAAGCCAAGAAATACAAAAATATGATTCCTATTGAAATTTTTGAGTTCTTTATAGATGAAGAGGTGATTTCCCTTTTCCTCAGAGTCCTATAAAAATGCTTTGTCAAAAAATGAAAATAATATGAATGTAAGGGCAGAAGAGATAAACGACTTTTTTGGGTATTCTGATAGCGGGGGGACAAAATTTTATTCATTGCAATACTTTCACTTTGCTGATAATTCTGATATTTATGATAATGACAGATTTATCAAGCTTCGTACATTTATAAATCATCTCAAGAAATGTTGTAACTGATGACTCTTGAATGTGAATTTTATGATTACGACAAATCCATGGTGAAGTACTTTGAGCACAAAATATGGCAAATGAATACATTTCAAGGGTATCTGATATTTTTTGAAGTCTATCAGGGGAAAAATACATCAGTAACAAACCCTGAATATGAAAAGATTTTTGGCAAAACTACAGCCCCATTGATTTCATTTTTAGATCAATTGCCCAATCATAAAAGAAGTTATGATATACAATAAAACCCCTCTTTTACCCTTTTCATGAGACACTCGGGAAAATGGTGTAAATTGCTGGAAGTGTAAATAAGAGGAAATGATTTTTGTCTTTGAAACTATGAGTACAGTATAATGTATTTAGATACATGCAATAAATAAGGATTATAATGTGCTTTAATATGCAGTATCAGTACATAATGACAATGTTACAAGGTCAAATAGAAATCCGACCAAAATTTATAACATCGGAAATCAAAGGCGTATTAACACCGACGCATAGTGAATTTTAAATGTTGCAACATCACTTCCACGAGTCCCCCAATGTACTGCTGGTAGCCTTTGACGATGCAACAATGTACTCATTGTTGGAGGAAGGGAGGGAAATGGTACTTCTACTGTAAGAAAAAAAATGCTAAGTTTACATTTTCCCCAACTCAATAAAATGTTTGTTTTCAGCAGTTTGTAATGATTTCCAACTAGTAATCTTTTAAATTTATTTATGTAATTATAGGAAGAGCGCTTATGAAATGAATTTACAGTTAAAAATATAAGGGGAATTCCATACTTTAATGTTTGAACAGGATGGGAAAAAATATGTGCATTTTAGAATGAGAAAGTGTGGAATTGTAAAATTGTACAAAACAAACGATCGTGATGCTACCTCTCTCAGGCTTGTGTCATATGAGTGTTGTGTTACATTGATGGACGTCATCTAACGCTGATGACGCCAGCTGTGCCGATGCCTGCACATGCGAGTCACTTAATGGGCATGGCAGATTAACACTGTATCTTATGCAAAACGACACACGAGTGTTCTTGACGATGCACATTGTTGCCAACACTCATTGCCCGGGGGGTTGTGCATTCAAAACTAGAAAACGCGCTTTATCTCGACTTACATTGTAGTGTCGTGCTTGAGCTGTAGGCATAACACACGTCGCCCAAAGCTTTAGTATGCCGTTTCAGGTAAGATTGTATTAATGTATGGCGTGCATAATGTGACATGTACAAATGAATCGGCTTGGCTGATGTCATCTGTGTTAGGTGATGTGCATCAACAAAACGCTCATGGAAAGCAGACTTTATATTCTTCTACCAATGCACATTGGTCATTTTTCTAACTTTTTAAATGCCTCTGTAATGTACTGTATTTAAATTTTCTAATCTTCATGTAACATTTCATAACTCTTTATAAATAGACCGATTTCAATAGTGCTTCTATTATGGCCACTTTTAGCGCAGCAAGGTAGTGGGAAAGTGAAGTGACAGTGCTTGATGTGCGCAATGTGAAGGGCTTTCCAGACAGTGTTGTGGCGCAGACTGTGGTAAAATCTATAACTATCATAAAAGCAGGGTATTTGTAACATTAAGAACATATGAAAACTGATGGAACCGACAAGAAATGTTGTAAATGCCAGAAAAACATAAATTACAGGAATGTAAAAGCAGGATTTTACTGTAGTTTACTTATTAAGTCACCTTTTTCACCATATTGAACCTTCTTGAGCATTTGAAAGAACACGGGTACCCAGGGGCACTTAACAATTAGGAAAAACAGGATTCCTAAAGATTGCAAGTTGCATCATATGAACAAATGATGAAGATGGAACATGGAATATTCCAAAGCACAATAGAAAGAATGATGGAATTCTTGACTACTACACCAGATGTATGCAAGCAAGTACAAAACGCAAACACGTAAATTGTAATACGAGACAAACATTGACTTTTCAGGCAACCAGCAGTTTGCAAAGGGTGAATCTAAAACACAGTAGGCTAATCCAAATACATAAGGATTTATTAGTGATCACACGTTTCCTTCTACATGCTATGATTTAAGGTTTATATCTTGTTATTTTGTTTTTCGAAATTTTACCCAAATACGTGACTGGTTGATTAAAAATAAAGTGATTAAAAATTAATTGATTAAAAATAAGTGATTGATTAATCAGAGGGTAGTTAATCACAAAAATAGGATAATTCATTTACAACAGACCACCACAGAAAACAATTCCCTTTGAAACACTTTCCACTCTTAAAAAATTAGAATTCACAGAATGTGAGAACATTTACCCTTTTCTGAAATTGTAATTCTAATTCTCTCTGCTGTCTCTCCAATGCATCAGCAACAGTTGCATCAAGCAGTTCTTTATCTACTTTCTCTCCACCACCTTTAAGGGCTGCATTGAGTTTTTCAGCTTGAAGGGTCTGAAATATGTAACAAAATAAAACATAATTAAACTGATTTATTAACAATGAATGCAAATCATATAAAACAAATACTCTGGAATTGAGGAAATTATTAATTTGGGTATTGTTCACATTCAAATATTCACAAAAACGATAAAAGTAGAACTACCAAATTCTCAAAGGATCTCCGAAAGTTCTTTTGAACGTCTATTATGTAATACACATCTCTACACCAATGGTAATCAGGTTTACCGAGTTCAAAATAACAGATCAATATCTGAAACCCCTTTCTATATTACATTTTTTTATTTCTATATTAGAGATACTTTCATATCTGAAGCATCAAGAATGATATTGACCTAAACCACATTGTAAAAAAAAAAGTAGCTGATATGGATAATTCAACCAGAAACAGCAAATAGCAGTTCCTTTCAACATAGCACAATGAATAGACGATCAATACCACTGCCGGTAGTACAGTGTTCTCACACATATGCTGTACCATCATCATTTTCTTTTGCCCTCCTTCAAAATTTCATTCTTGTCACTTCAGTCTCTTTCATTCTCAATGTTTCATATATAAAAGCGAAAGATTGTTAACTTTTCAAAATCCAGAGGAGAGGAAGAAGAAAAGAAGAAGAAGAAGAAGAAGGAGAAGAAGAAGAAAAGAAGAAGAAGAAAAGAAGAAGAAGAAAAGAAGAAGAAAAGAAGAAGAAGAAGAAGAAGAAGAAGAAGAGGAAGAAGAAGAAGAGGAAGAAGAAAAAGAAGAAGAAAAGAAGAAGAAGAAAAGAAGAAGAAAAGAAAAGAAAAGAAAGAAGGAAAGAAAGAAAGAAAGAGGAGAGAAAAGAAAAGAAAAGAAAAGAAAAGAAAAGAAAAGAAAAGAAAAGAAAAGAAGAAAAAGAGAGAAAATGTAGAGATTTAAGAGCTCAGATTTACAAACTAAAAGTTGCGGTTGTAAAGGTTCTCAACACATAAAACTCAATTTAACAAAGTGAATAAACATGGATGTCCGCAGAAAACTTGGCTAAGCTCTTAGGATACCGAGAAATATGAATTATTCAATTTACTCTGTACTATCTAAGAAATGTTGAAAGATAAATTTACTTCTGACAAAGCTCAGAATACCTGTCTGTATTCAATGTTTACAGAGAATTGTGTCATACAGAGTTGTGTTCAGTAGTGTCATTTTTATGCTCTAATGATAAATTGGATATATTACTCTATGTTTGCAGAAACAAAATATACATATTTACAGAAAACTGAAGGCTATGTTTTCAAGAAAATTCTGTTAAAAAGTTTTTAAAATTTCACCCCTTATGTCTATCAATTAAAAAAGTAGAGTTTGTCAACATAAGAAAAGAGAGTGTCCACAACTTAAAAAATGAACAATAGTAAACTGTTTGCTATAAAAATAGATTCTAATAACCAAATTATTACTTTTTAGAAGTTGGTAACATAAGTTACTTTATTTATAATCAGACATTACCAGTGCAGGAGACAATTCAATTCCAACATACCTCAATCTTTGCCAACTCTTTCTGATAGTAGAGAACATTTTGAAAGCAGTAATAAATAAATAAATCCAGGTCTTGTTTGTTGATTCGCCAATCTTTGTCACTGAGTCTCACATCCGGAAAGAGAATGAGGAGTTCATCCTGAAATGAAAACACGAAGTTCATAAAAATTAATAAAATGCAAATCCCATGAAAAGAATGCGTTATATTTAAACTATCATGCATCTCAAACACTGTGATAGAATATGTTGCATTTGAAAAATGGCTGTAGTTAATACACATGAGGAATGCCCCTAAAATGTACTATCAAATCTTACACCTTTTTTATTTCTGGTATTTACGTATTCTGAGAAGATTAATCAAACAGTTGTTGAATTTTTTCCAAATCCTAATGATTTATATTAACATTCAGTGCTAGGTTGGGAAGGCAGGTGAATGCCCGAGACTGCTCTGAGTTCAGCCCACTTCACTTTCAGACGTTGGGCTGTGTCTTTGGCCATGGGTAATCTGTGTAAATTTTCTTTCCCCCTAAGTTAAATAGTTGAATGTAAAAGCTTGTGGTGAGCACTGATGATAACATTCCTAACACATCATCTTTGGAACAAATCAGAAGCCATTTGCAGTTGCAGATGGGAACTGAATGTGTTTTCTTCTTGGAAAAAAACTAAGAAAACAGTTGAGGCAGGTCCAGGTCCTTCACAGGAGACACCTCAAACTTCTCATAAAGTTAGAAAAATAGACAATAACAGCGAATGCAAAATTATTACGAAAATTGTGAAGCCATGGGAGTTCAAAAAAGGAAACAAGGATGTCCCCTCAACAACGCTTTAGAATGCTGAGGTGTTACACTATTGTCCACCAAGAGCAGGAACCTGTCTATAACAGCAGAATGTGGCTTTAATTTCCCAGCGGTTGACATTGCTTGAAAACCTCTAGTTCCATATTATTCATGCTCGTTTTTTTCATTATTACTTTACTTATTAAAAGTTTCTAATACTTTAGTCAAAAGTATGCACAAATCTACTAAGAATTTGAAAATAATGTTTAAAACCAATTTTTTTTTCCTTATTCAATACTTTCAAACATAAAAAATCACAAATTACAACAACAAAACAAGTCATGAATGCCAAAATACAAGTAGAAAGTACAATAACATAAAAATAAACAGTAAAAGATCCAATTCTGAAACTGGAGTGCCAAAGTTATTATTGTGGCATCATGGAGAAAAACGTACAGACATTTACAAGTACGTACAAGTTTATTTACACATATGTACAATAACCAACTTCTGCACCGAAACTACACTCTTGTATTTCCCTGTGGATATCCCACGTAGCTAGGGAGGCCCCGCCTCCTCTGACGCTACTCCCGCGCCACTACCGTGACCTCGTCACCCATGCAAAAGGCACGACACATTCCGGCCTGGGCGTAAAGTTTTGCGCATCGCGCGAGGTTTCCAGAATACAAAACCCCCTGTGAGCTGTCAGCTTGATTTTATACCAGAGTGTAGCCGTCACGTGACCGTCCTAGGTGTAGGAGGGAGGCTCGCGTCTACCACATGACTTTCCCGGTCAAGCTGGCGTCCCCTTTGTCTAAATGTATCCCAACGCCAGGGCGGGGTGCCAAGCTATTCATGCCTGCAGGTATGCGATATTTCCGCTCCTCCTCCTACCCAAGGCCGCCAACGTGACACTACATTATTATAATATGTTAGAATGCCAAACAGAATAATAAGGTATCTCATTTGTCTGCCCCATAAATGCTAATAGAAAATTAAAAAGCAAAGAACATGGGACCAACTCGTTGGCCACTATAGAGCATTTGTGTTGGGTACAGAGCCATGTTGTTTCCACTGAAGATGTTAAAAATGTCTTTTCCACAAATAAATTTAATTTCTGAAACTGATAATTAATTTTCAACAAATAAGGAGCTGAATTATTCTAAAGCAAGTTCTCATTGATTATTATGTGGAGATGCAATGCATCTACGACGAATAGAATTGGCATTCTTACTATATAATGCTTCCTTGCTGCTTCAACTTTTTTCCAGTATTTCTCTGCCATGGAAGCGTTTTTCTTCTCCTTTTCCAGGTCTTCTTTGGCAGTTGAAATCTCTTCCATTACTCTTTCAACATTTCGCAATGCAGATGCTTTCATATTTTCTGGTGCATCAAGAGGTTTTGTTTCAACAATTTCTTTTAGTCTGGTCACATTATCTCTGAAACAAATAATGTTATTTCAATGATTACTAGTGGACATTTAACATTGTAATCTTAAAATATTAATTCTACATTTTGACCTTTCTATTTTGAGATTTCTTGAGGTTTTCAAATATTTTCTTCAAGAAAGTTGTATTTAATAGTAGTATGTTCAGTCAATATTTAAAAGGCAATTTTTAAGTAACCATAAAGAAACCAACTAATTATTAACACATTGCAGGATGTTAGTTACTACTTTAGAGCAAGATTTTTCAATAACAGGGATCCACAATATGAGTTTCCCTTTTGAAAAATGACCACTTTTCGCTGCAACATTACAATAACTCTTTTCTAAATATTAGGTATGTAAATAAAAATTGAAGCTGTTTTCGAGAAAATCTAATTAACATATTTTTTACTTCCTTGTATTTTTAGCAATATAGATTATGAGTGATTGATTATTTTCTGTTTCCAGGTACATCAACAGCTATGGTCATTAGTGCCATAGGTGTAGTGCATGTTATGCCCCAGAAGGTGGTGGTGGTGGTATTCCTCTGCTCCTGGGATGTGAGAGAACATACATGTTGGCTTTTGCCTCCAGGCACCCCCACAATCAGGGCACTGCCTCAGCTGCAACACGTTCTAAGTTCCAACTGGTCTCCCAATATGTGTCATAGAGTGTGTGAAACATGTATGGTACGTGAAAGAGAGGAATGGACAAGGATGGGGAAGGAGAGATCTTACATGGCTCATGGCCCATTTGTTAGAGTGCTGCTCTGGCGTTTGCCTGGTGTTACTCAGAGATAGTAAAGAGATGTATGTAGTATATCCTGATAAAGTGGTTTTAAGCAACGATGCTTGCTATGAATATGATGAAGGCTTTTGAGGTTATCTAAACACAATATTAATACTTCACTGTGGAAAAAAGATCAGGAAGTACCCAAAATTTAGTTTTCTACTCACAATAATGTTTATCTTAGAAATAAACATTTTATGGAAAACATAATCAGCATGTTTATATAACTTGATAGAAAATAAAATGGGATAGTATTACTTTTGTTCAAAATATTTGAATTATAATATTTACATTATTTTTATATTGGCAAAACTATAATTTTCTTTAATTTTTACATAGGTCAATTGTTTAACAAAATTGATTCATTTGTTGACTACATTGGGGTATTTTCCTTCAGTAAGACAACAGCTGAGATGATCAAGGAGGTTCCAACAGGGCTGTTTTAACAGCTTTGGAGGCCCTTGGGCCTACGTTATTTTAGGGGCCCCCTACTTTTACTTTTCCCACCTCCCCCACATTAAAGATAAGTTTTGTTAAAAAAATCTTAACTTCTCATAACTGAGTGACATTCTTGCATGAAAGAGCAACATTTCAAATGCAAATGCAACTGAGCAACATTTCATATCATAAATATCATTCAATGTGTTACACATCACTCCGTTATTTCAATTTTTTTGGCATATAGTTTAATCATAGATCCATTTTTAATACCAATTTTTTTTCTTCTATGTTTTTAATTTGTTTAAGAATTGTCAGGGGCTCTTCAACATTGGGGATCCTGGGTCCGGGCCCTTCAGACCCTTGCGTTACCACAGGCCTGGATAATATATTGATTCTAACCTCTTTGCAGTTGCAAAAGTATACTATGAAAAAGTTTTGCCTCACAATGCTCTGCAACTAATGTCAACCTCTTCATATTTGCAAGAAAACTCTTAACTTAATCAAGTTTATATTTTCTGTGGTGAAACCAATGCAATGATAACAACAATTATATTGTGAGTTCAATGCTAAGCATGATTAACGAGATTAATATCAACCATGATTAACAGAATTAGCAAGACTGATGTCATCAGCCTTCTGAGAGTAGTCATGTCTCCCAAAAGCTAGATCAAAAACGATGGCTAAGCTAGTGCAAGCTGCTTATCTTATGAATAAAAATGTTGGTAAAATGACACCTTTTATTTTAACTCTAATATCCTGTTTCTAGCCCTATGTGTACAACATTCTGTAAGTCTTTCTAAGATTGAACACATTCATAGTCCTCACCGGTACATAACACACATTTATACCCTGAATTTGCATTTAAATTTCAAGTTAGATATTCAATTTTGAAATATTTTCAGAAAGTGACACGAATATTGAGCTAAGCTGACAAATACAAGTTCTTTGGGAACTAAAATTACAGTGGATGGGGGTGGGAGTGGAGGACAGGGGGAGTTTTCGATCAAACTCTTTGGAAACATACTGAATGATCTGAAAATGGATTGGGTGGGATTGGACTGGCTGGGATCAGATTGAATCAGCTGAGACAGAGTTGAACTGGACTGAATATGAAAAGTTTGAGTGGATGAATGAAAGAAGCAATATTTTCAAGTTCTACTTACATGGCAGTTTGTGCCTTATTTTCAGCTTGTTTTACCAGCACTTCTTTCCTCTCATATTTCGCTTTAATATTTTGTAGACCTTTCTCATCAGTTTGCTGAACAGATTGTTCAACTAAATTAAGTATATCCAAACCAGTTTCTGTAATAGGAAATATATTAAGATTATTTCAATTACTATAATTTTTAGACATCATATTATACAGAATTTTTTATTCATGAATTAGATAACTTGAAAGTTTTTTAACTCTATGTTCAATCAAGTCGCCGAAAACAAAGCTTTACCAAAAAAATGTTTTAGAATTTACAGATTGGTTATAAGAAAGAACACGATCCTCTTGCTCCTTTGCATTCGAGTGACAGCTTTAATAAGATCTTTCAATCACATGATATTTGCCTTTGCTTCTCCAATAAAGTTATTATTTTGCCCAGCATAACATTTTTAAGATCATTTTAACATATTAATCTTAAAAAAAATATATTCCAATGATACTAGAAAATAACATTAAATATAACATAATCAACTACTGTGAGCTCAAATCTTTAAGTTATTTCATGTATATTTTTTTGAAAATATGGTTTGAACCTGCCCTACACTCTTATATTGAAAATAAGATTTTACTTTCTTAATATGATTAATTTTTCAATATTAAATCTTGAAATAATTTTGTGTAAACTTTTTTCAAAATATTGATTATTTTTCAAAAAATAATTGTGAATTATATCATTTGGATTTGTCATGTGACGGGTGAAGTGTTCGCAGGATAGAATGTGTAGCAGAATAATATTACATAACTGTTATCAATAATAGAAGGAAGTATTTGCTGTTGAAGTACCAACAGCTATTAATGCTTTATTATAAATGTGACAAGCAGAATAATACGGAAGCTACTGCTATAAAGTTAAACAACCTTACTTTTGCCAACATCTATAAGCTATCTAACAAGATATGGAACATCGAAGAAATGGTTCACCCTCATCCATGCGTTCATCTATGAGACATTAAAAGCCCTCACACCACTTGGGGATACACAACAGGTGTCACTGCAGGTCACCATCCTACATTTTGTAAGTTGACCACAATCTACACCTTCTAAAATATATTGTTGAAGATTCTCCAACTGACTGATAGAATATTGAAAAAGTAGTGTAGCCTGCTTTCACACACTGAAGAAACTATACAGCACATTGCCCACTAAATTCAAAATATCAAGCGGTTTACTTATTCACAAAGTAGCATGATCAAGAACACCGCTGAGAGGCTTTATTAAACAATATTTGTGTTCCTTGCTGATAACAAAAATAAAAATTTTTTGACATGCATAAAGCATCTTAAAACCAAGAACTTGAAAGAGATGACTGAAATCATTCAATAAAGCTTGAAGAAGCAAATGAAACAAATGTCACATATATAAATTTCAAAAATTTCAGCACAAACACACGGGACATTCTGGAAAGATCAAACACAACTAATGTCATACTATTTATGGTACACAAAAAATCTTTTAATAGACCATGAAATTGCAGTAAAACTCATATACAACTGTACATGAAATACTTCTGAAGATTACAAAACATACCTTAGAAAATCTTTAAGCAAGTTCGTGAAGTCTCAATATTACATCTGAGTTTATCACAGATGATGTTACAAGAAAAGAGGTGCAATGTGCCATTAAAAGGAAGAAGTGGCCATGACGGTATTTTACCAGACTTCCTGGCCAAACTTCATGCACAATAGAGTTTATCCACTGTACATGGTAAAATAAATAGATCACGGAACTTGCCAAGCTCAGATGTAATATCAAATATTGAATCCTGATAAATATAATCCTGATAATATATTGTTTTGTTCTTTGTTTGAAGCAACTGTTTTGTTTCAACTAGTTTTCACAAAGAAAAAAATTCAGACTAGCTCACAACTAAGTTTCTCTCCTTAAACTGTATGATTTACTTTATGCAACATGCCAACTGATATCTTTGCTTTTCCCTTTCTTGAGCAAGATAAGTTACATATAACAATGGGGTAAATTGGCATTCTTTGACAGGCTTTAGTATAATTCCAATCATTTCTTCTCCCTTCAGGGTGCTGACTCCAGGCAGTGGCTGGAGTCCACATAGCCCGGCTTTTACTTCTAAAGCCTGACTATACTCAAAAATAGGCGAAAAGTCACTGAGACCCTTGCTCACATCGCATTGCTTCTGAAGATCCTTCATTATCCACCCTTGCCTTTTGGTTGTCCAGACTGAGGCCCCAATATGGGGGAATCGCCTGGGGACTGTGAGTGATGTTAGGTCAGCAGAAAATAAGAGCTGTCTCACCTCTGAATGTCAGATGATCTTTCCATCCGCAAGGTTAAGTAAGTTTCATGTACAGAGGGAAGAAGTATTCCCTTTAGTAACTAGAAGGTTAATATTGATTGTAACTCAAATGACTTTAATATTATCTTTGTAATATTTATAATGTTGTGATCTGCTCATGCCATTAGAAATAAATGCTTCATTTTTGAATTTGTTATTTCTATAAACTATTGTCTTCAAATTAGCAACAAACAAGTCATATTTCATGACACAAGATCTTTAAAAAGTTTTGTGAACGTTGAGCTAGGCCCAATACACATACCTCGTACAGCACATGCCGCTTCACGATATGAATTCACAGCAATTGTGGCTGATTCCCTGATTTTCTTTTCCAGATCAACCAAATTCAGAGGATGTGTTTCAGGTAACTGTGCTGGATCTTTTGCTGCAGGCTTTTCCCTTTCTCCAGTAACTAAAAACATTAAATTCCAAATAACATTTTCATCTCCTCGTAAAACCACTTGATTCAGATTAATCAAAACTGAACCACAAAATTTAAAATTATAGGAGTGTCAATAATGGCAATGTCAAAATTACTTTCTCAGTGGTTTGAATTTAATGAAAATAACACATAGACCTCTTTTATAGACATGCGTAATTCCAGACTTTTGAAAGAACACTTCAATAAAAACTAATTTTATATGGCAATGATTTTAAAAAAGTAATTAAATTCAGTATATTTTCAGTGACAAATTCATATACACCTCAAATTCAGAAATTAAAAATGGAACTTCAACAATGAACAAACACTATACAAACTTGTTTGTGTTTATTTTTATTTATGTATTGAATAAACGAACATGTATCCTTAGTATACAAGAAATAGTAGTATACTAATAATACAGGTAGTAATATTACAAAAAATAATAGTACATGTTGACTTGTGAGTAGATTTCTACAGTAAATATCATCAAAACGTTTTTGAAATTCAATACTTAAAAGTGAAGTAAAAACAAAACAAAAAACTACATAAATGAAATAAACATTTCCAAGCCTAAGATAACAAAAATTACATTTTAAAATAAATGCAAAAAGTATAGTTACTGGAATTTCAATAGCAAACCCTAAATCCCATTTCCATCTAAGAAAAGGGTTGGCTAAATAAATCCATCTTAAACAGATTACATACACTGCTCACTTGACAATGGATTCTCCGCTAGATATGACAAATGATAATAAATAAACCCAAACGTAATCAGTCTCCCGGTATTGACAAATGGGACCCTGAAATTAACCTTTTTCAAAAGTAAAGAACAATTCCCATTTTCTGTAATCACTTCCACTAGGAACATTGAATCTACACATTTCTCAATGATCTAAGAGATGGTACATTCAAATGTGTTGCAATAGAATTATGTACATGATCAATAAATGGGTCAAGTAAATGAAAACTCATTGCAATTATTCTAAAAAATGCACACTGGTTTGTCTCAATCCTTGTACAATCGATGTTAACTTACAGAGTCCATACATCATCTGAGGCAAACAACAAAATTGGTCTCACCAACGACAAATATTTCAAAAACCCTTGTTGAAAAAAAGCCCAAACGTGTTCTCCTCATAAATCCTAAGACTTGATTGGCCTTACGAATAATCAAATTTTTATGCTTCTTAAATGTCAGCATACAATCAAATACAGAACTCAAGTCCCTGACAGATTATTCTTTGGAGATCCTACTTATTCAATTTTGTATTCATATTCCATAGGTGATCTAGAGCTTGAGAAAGTTATGAATTTGCACTTGAAGGAATGATTTTCAGCACAGCATTTTGATAAATCATTCAATGCAATTTGAAGACAATGATAATCATCTGGTGTTTCAATTAACTTGAAAGTTTTACAATCATCTGCAAATAATAAATATTCAACATCTCTCAGAACAAATTTAATGCCATCCATACAGTTGATAAAAAGTAAAGGACATATGTAGGATTCTTGAGGAACATCTAAATACACTTAATTCCTTCAGATTTCATTTTCCTATATTTCACAAATGTGTCCTCCCTGTCATGTAACTAATAAACCATTGCCAAAAGGAGCCTACAATACTGAAACACATCAGTTTTTGAACGAGTATATCACGGTTAACAGAATCAAATATCTTATTGAAGTATTTTCAAAACAATTTCATTTCGTTTAAATTATTAAATTCAATAGAAAAGTTTAAATTCCAAATAAAATTGTTTCTGCTTCCTAACATACAATTAGAGACTATATTGAGCATCAAAAGGAAAGTAACATTAATTTAAACAGTGATATTTAATGTATTATTTACCATTTGGACTGTAAAATCTAAACAACCTGTAACAAGTATTGTACCGCAGCTTCTGGGTCAATGACCCAGCTTCAATGGTCCCTTTTTTTGCTTCTGGACATTAATGTAACTTCATTATCAGTGCACGTCTTCTAGAATTCAATGGGAAATATAGTTATTCAAATTATCGTTCTCCATGTGGCAGGAAGTATTATTCCTTCATGAAGGACATGATGAGGGATAAGAGCTCAAATTTATGAAAGGATTTTGTAAAATAGTTTTTAGTATATCAGAGCGAATATTTTGTTAACAATCCTTGCAAAACACGCTCATTTCTTTCTGTGTTCAAAATTCATGTAGTATATGGTTTAGGGTAGTGATCACAGAATTATGAAAACTTGCACTGGATTCACTTCTCCCCATAGCACGTCACACAAAGCTTTTAACTGTTTTTGACATAAAATAAAATAAAATAAAATAAATAAAAAAGGAACAGTCAGTATACATACTATCAACTTGGCATTTTTTACTAAAAGAATTCACGATGAAGTCAATATAGTAAACTAGATTTGCCACTATTGATCTGTCTTCAATGAACCTGAATTGCCTCTCAGATCAGAAAATAATTACAGTCGACTCCAATTATAGTGAACTTCTGGGTACTAACATTTTTGGTTCACTATATCCGACGATGTCAAAATTAAATAGAATTTCTCCATACCAATAGATATTATTAATGTAGAGATACAGCAAAATATATTAACAGCACAAACTGAAAATGTTAATATCTTGATTTGTCCTTAAAAAATAAATTATTTTCAATGGTCTGCTTCATACTTTATCATTAGTAATTTCTCTAGATCATTCTCCAGAGTTTGTGCTCTCTCCGTACTGGATTCTGTGTAGCCCTGTGTATCTAAGTATCATAATGCAGCCTATGCACCCTTCAATGCCTCTTACACTGTCGAGAACTGTCCCATTCTCTGAAGGCCCTTTTTCTCACCAAATACCTATGAGATGTTTTCGGCAGCGGAATGGCGCAAGCAGCTAATAAAAGTGATCACTTTCCACACAGCATGGCAGATATCGCCAGGCTGTGGGAGTTGTGTGCTTGCCACCGCCTATGTAGTATTCAACGTGCTTTGTCCCGCAAAATATCAAGTAACACCAAGATTGAATCTGAATCAAGCAATCGCAAGTTGCTGCCGCCAGTTGTAGCCCACGCAGGACACGACCTTTGTTCCTTTGTAACTGAGTGGCATAAGCCAGTACGGTCCCGGGCCTGTAAAATTTCTAGTACTTCATCTAAGGGGAGATTTCTTCAATGATCTTTGGCTGCCAATATTTTTTTTTAACTGCCTAGTGTTTGAATTCATGCCATTGAGGTGAGGCATTCTTTTCCAGGACATTGTATTTCCTACGTTCACTAAAGCTGAGGTTCAGGTTCACTATAACTGAATCTTTTTATGCTTATTTGTAATGTAAGTGAAACGGGACCAGTGTTAAGTTCACTATAACCAAAGGTTCACTATATCCAATTTCACTATAACTGGTATATGACTTATAATTTTATTAGAAATAATGGATTCCAAGAATTTTGGGATGGAGCTAATTATACACATTGGCCTGTAGGTATATTTATCAATTCTTTCTTCTGACATATGAATTGGCATTAAGAATTAAGATTTCCATTCAATGAGAAGAAATACTTCACTTAAGGATTTCTCAAATAAGTATTTCATTATTAATGACAAAATAAATTTGAAATTTTTCAATAAAGATGGATAAATGTCATCAGGACTACAACCCTTATTGGTATTTAAACTTTTAATCTTATTATAAACATCTGCTAATGACATGACATCGTTCATGTTAAATGGGGTTTGATCTAAAGTTTGCATAATATAATTATTATTCAATTTAACATAAAAAGTTGAAAAATTATTTGAAAATGCATTAAATATTGAATGTTCATTTCAGACCATTTGTGAGTCAAACTGCACAGTAGTAGACCATTCTCATTGTTATTTAAATTGACATATTTCCAAAAGTTCTTCGATTTCAACAATATAAATTCTAGTAGGTTAATATTGTATTTTTTGAAGTCATGCTTGGCAAAGTTTTACGTCTCTCCTAAGGCCCACAAATTAATAATAGCACATTTCTCGTAATAGCAAACAGAATTTTTTTTGCAAATCAACTTTATTTTTAATTCTACTGCGCACCAAGAATATGGAACTACTATGGAAAAAAGTCTCTACCAAAATATAATTAATAATAAAAATCAGTAACAGATCCAGATATGGAGACAATATTGCCGATAATTAAATTATTTATATCCGCTAAAAAGCAAGATAAAATTATTGCAGTCAGCTACGGGAAAGTTATATTACCAGTCATTTTGGTAATCATTTACATTACAGTTTACTAACAAACACTCTAAGAGCAGTGAGGGGATGAAATAAATCAACTGGTTGTATTGATTCAGACGCTTTTGCAACAATAAAGTCCTTTATAGTAGAAAAAATCAATTCTAAATTATCACTGTATTTATTCAAAATGCAATTTATTTGATGGTGGTTCAATAGGCCAGTGTATCAACACACACTGGTAAAACAGTCCCTCTCACACAAAATGCTTTCACACAAAAGCAGAGGTACAATTTTAATTTTCTAAAAATGTTGTGGGAGTATATTGGATACTCCCACAACATTTTAGAAAATTAAAATTGCCATTTTGATGAGTCTAACAAGATACTCTGACACTGTTTGTACATAGCAATCAAGACGCCACCAATTCTGCTGAATACACTATTTTGACTATTTCTGTTATTTCTAAAAATAATAAACTTTTAAACTTCAATTCAGCATGAGATATCTCGCCAGGTTTCAGTTAAAATAACTAAATCGGAATCATTAAATATACAATTCAAAGTTTCCACATTTTTAATTTTAGTTCCTAATCCTCTCACATTTTGATAAACAAATCTTAAGGCCTGCATGATTCAAGCATTTTTTGGACCAGTTAGCTCATCTACATATCGATAATCTTTGGCTGCCTATTTAATTTTTGGCTGGGTATTTAATTGTTTTCAAAACCGTATCTTTATTAATGACATCCACCCAAATGCAGCATTAAATATTAAAAAAACGCATGGCTTGCAACATGCAACATCATCTTAGGGGTGAGAAGATGATGTACAACTAGAGTATTGCATACATTGGTGCTATATACATCCCTTAAAGTGATATAAATGGTAGTGTAGTGTTGTAAAGATCATGGGTTCACAGGTACAGCACAGTCAGATAATTTTTGTGTGGACTTGTCTTTTTATGACGTTTTAGGTAAAAAGATGTACTGGAAATTAGGCATTGCACTGATTCAAGGTTGTTTTATGTTAATTGCAGAGACCAAATGCCCAAGCCTTGCAGGAAATTTGGAATAGCATGAGCAAAGTGACACAACTTGACCATAAAATTATTTTGCACAATTGAACCGAGTTGCCATAAGCCCAAAATATTTCTATTTATACCTCAAATACTTTTTTAAGAATGAATCTTAACAATATTCCAGTAATTCAGGATCCCTTTCTCTGTACACTGTGCAAACTTTTGGCACAGGTTCAGCTAGTTTGAAATTAAATATCTTTTACTTGAAGCGCATGTTCTTCAGTCAGTGACAAGCTAATTTTAATGATACTCAATGAAAATTGAAGAAAAGTGTAGGTACAAAGGAATACTAAATTTCTCTTTGCTTTTTCTTGGGATTTTTCTTCCAGAATCATCATAAAAATTAACATACAGACACAAAAGCACACAATAACACAAGACATTAGAACACATTTCTCAACAATGAAAAATAATAACTAACGTAAGAATTAAACTAAGAACAAATTACCAGATAATAAATTTTACCTATTTCTGTGTCACATTGTGTTCCATCTGTTGACTCAGATAAAACTCTGACTTCTGCCCAAGGCTTTTCGGCTGAGTCTGTAGTCTGGGAGAGGAGAGCGGAGAACACAGATCGAGGTGCTGCGGTTAAATAACACAAATGGGAAAGGACAAAACAAAGCATGAAACATGCAAAAGCAAATTAAAAGGAGAAATCTGCAAATCTTGCAGAAAATAACAAAAATATGTACAACTGGAGATTTCAGATCATGTCACTTTAGCACAATCTATAGCGTTTCAAATGGAAAGAATAAAGTGGAATGAGTGAGTGAGAGTGAGAGAAAAAGAGTGAGAGTTAAAAAGAGAGATGAATATATACTCAAGTTTTGCAATTTTTCGTAACTAGAATTCAAACTAATATGTTCTTAAAGCAAAGTATGGTTTCTCGCTTGGTTAATCCAACAAATAACATTTCAAAATATAGTGAAAACAAAAAATGTTAGTTTATATTTTAATGGAAAATAGTGATACATTAATGTAAATATGAATAAATGAATTTTGTTAATGTTAAATTAAAGAACAAAAATTGTCAACTAATGTTGTAGTCATATACAGGCTGAAGGCACATACATCATGCTCCAACAAAAAGAGATGCACATTATTAGTGTGAACTTACGAATGAATTCTTTCTTTCCTTTTTCTTCTTCACAAGTTTCTTTGACTTCTTGTTTTGATGAGAAGCCTGAGATTAATTTGTGGGTTCTGAAAGAATTCACAAGGATTTAATGACATGAAATAACACAAACCAGAAACACAGAAAATATTTCACCACTATCACAGAATGAAATTAAAAAAATTGTAAATATTGCAACTGTAAATGCACAGTCCCGGTAAATGTTTTAGTCAATGCTAAAGCCAGTCAGGCAAGAAATTGTAAAATATACTATAGGATGGTCATGATACAAGCCAAAATTCAATGCATGAATTTGCATCAACTCTGTTATTGACCAGACACAAAAAACAAATAAGAAACTTCAATCTTCATAACAAATGTGTTTGCTCCTCTAATGTTTAGTAAAACACACACACATTTGGCACCTACAGTCCTAGCAATTGAAGTGGTTGGCCCTTAGGGTTGGTCTTTAGCAATCTCAGGGTTTAGTCATTAAAGGTTTTTTTTATCTAAGATGTTGTATATTAACTCAGAATCTTAAAACACTTTTATCAATATTTTAAAATATTGTGTAATTAAAAATCATTTCCACTTTCTACTTTTACTTCAACACAAATTGACAAACAGGAGGGGAAAAAACGCAACCCCTTCTTGTACTCTCTTGTGTTTGGGCTACCTTTTTGGTTTTGCCCTTCCTCTTCCCAGCTGCTATCTGTGTGCACCTACCTACCAGGTCTCTTATGGCACCTATGGAGACACTTCCAGTAAACAGCACCCTCACACTCCCCAGACATTGGTAGCTTGTGGCCCCTTTGTTCTTGACGTAGAAAGATAGTTCCTCAATTTCACAAACAGATTACACATAAAAGTAACCAGTCATGTCAAAATAATATGGAAGGATTATGGTATTGATATGATGCATAGGAGAATATGACTACCTCCCACCCCCCACACACACACCAAGAACACAACTGGAAATAGTCATCCCTCTCACGGGTTTTGAACCCAGAGCCTTAGTGGCCCTGTTCCGTGACAGACTCATCAGGTCTAATCACTCGACTGTACTATTTGTAAACTTGTTATGGTTATGTGAAAGCTCTCGGCTGTCCGGATGACGCCATGTCGAGAGCAGTGATGCCGACGCTTCAACCATCTTATCGTGGCCTTCTTCAGGGCTGGAATGCGCCAGGATGGTGGGCGCTTGGGTTTTTATATTAAGTGGCTGTGTGGAGGCTGCTGCAGGATATGGTTGGCTGGTTAGCCGGTCAATCAGGCGGGACTGGGCGACGGCGTCAGAAGGGGGAGAGATCGAACAGCATGGTGCGGTACGAGATCGGAGGGTACGGAACAGTCCGGTTGGGCGGGTCGGACGCGAGTCGCGATCCGATTGATTGATCCAGGCGCGTCAACTGCCAAGACCATTAGTCCCGTTAGTGTCCCGCCTTTTTTCCTTCGGTGGGTTATATTCCCCCGCACGATGCTGAGATCCGGTGTCGACCTACCTACCAGCTACCGGGGTTTTCCCCAATCAGGAATCTTCCACCAGCGGGGCTTCACCACAGCCGGGACAAGCTCTAAGCTTCCGACCGGTCTCCCAACATGTATAGCAGAGTAGTGCGTGTGTGTGTGTGTGTGTGTGTGTGTGTGTGTGTAAGGGGTGAGGATATGTCAAGGAAAAGGAAGGAAAGATCGCGCGCGCTCCGCGGCCCGCTCCGGTATTCGCCTAGTATTGATCGGAGAAACCATGGAAAACCACCGATCAGAACAGCCAGCCGCCGATCAGAACAGCCATTAGATCTAGCTAGTGTTGAAAATCTTGACATCGTTGGGATTCGAAGGTAGGACCTCCGGGTTAGAGGCACTGCAGTGACAGTTGATGCCCTGAGCCACCTCTCCCGGTGTGACGCGGTCCGGGATCGGATGAGAAAGAACAATTGTGAGGGGCGGTCTCCCGAGTCTCTGTTCTCCACAACGCTGATTGCTAAGCAATGGAGTCGCAACCTCGCATCGCCGTTGATGTTGTGGGAATGTTTGGCAATCTCCAAGGCTTCCTTGATCCGTCGGGGCCACCACCGGTGCTCTCGGGCGATTACCTGATTTCTTCAAAACGGAAGTCGTGGCCGGTTTCCCATGCATGTAGAGCTACATCAGAGCGTTGTACGTTCTTGTATTTGAAATGGCGAATGTGCTCCCATTGTATTTCTTCCGGTGTTCTGCCTATCTCGCCGATATAATTGCGACCGTAGCTGCATAGGACGAAATAAACTATCACCGTTTGAAGAGGTGGAAGTTGGTCCTTGACCCGAACCAAAGTTTGCCCTAGCTTCTGGCGCGTCCTAAAGACCGCCCTTACCCATAAACGTCTCAGAAGTTTGTCAATTCTGACAGTTACGCTCTTGATGTATGGTAGTGTAGCTGTTGTCTTCGACCCGGCAACTGTGTTGTGAGGTTCCCGTGACGTTGACGGGTCATATGAGTTTTACGACCCTACTGGTCATAGTCATGTTATAGTCATTAGTAGCGAAAGTTTGTTTTAATATATTTCCCGTTTGGCGAGAAGTCTGCTCTGGCCGCAGATTCTCGTTGCGCGAATGGAGTTTTTAAGGCTCCCACAGACCGACGCGGAAGATCCGCAGCCTACGCGGATTGGCCTCAGCGGAAGTTTCGCGTCATGTGTTGCCTTATGAGTACGTTCAGACCTGCGCGGCAGGCGAGCGTCGCGGCAACTGTTTGGCAGCGTTTAATTGGCGGCAAAATTTGTAACGCAGTCAGACACATTTTTTCCGCTGCAGCTCGAGTTTCGTGGAAGTCCGTCCGTGTTCGGGAGTCTTCGCTCCCCGCTGGGTCGAGCGACCTTTTCAACCGTCACCAAACGCTGACTTATAATTGACGATCCGGTGTGAAGGGTCCCGCGAATTCCGCGCCGCACCCGCTGCGGTTCTACCGCGCCGGTCTGTGGAAGCCTTTAGTGTGCCATTATTTGTCGCTAGATGTTGGTGTGACAGCGTGAAGGTAGCGGTGCTGCATGCCACAGGCTGCCGTCGTTACCCCAGCTCACCAAGACATCCTAGAAAGGAAGATGCCCGTCCTTTTCCACATCCATGGAGAATTTGATTTTGGGGTGAGCACTGTTGAGGTGTTCTAGGAATTCATGAACAATGTCCTGTCCATGCGGTCAAACCACAGAGTCGTCGACGTCCCCGTATCGTGAGTTTATGGAGCGCGTTTTCAAAGGCTACGGTCTCGAAAGCCTCAATGAAGTGGTTGGCAGCAATAGGCGACAGGGGTGAACCCATGGCGGTGCCCTCCATATATACTTGGACATATACTTGGGTTTTTCTATTGTGGCGGCTCAAGGTAGTATCTCCCAAGATGGAATTCGGCACGACTTTTTGAGTCATTCTCAGTCCTGCCGCTAGATAATTTGATCTGCAGCACTGCTGGATGCGGTCGCGGTCATGCGACATCTTGCGGCAGGACCAAGAAAGACGCAAAAAGTCGTGCCGAATTCCATCTTGAAGATACTACCCTCTGCCGCCACGTTGGAAAAACCCAAGTATAGATCTTCTCCCGAAATTGGAAGGTGGACAAGTGGAACTGTGCGAGGTCGGCTCTCTATACAGGGAGCCAGGTGCCTGTGAATTCCGCTCCATCCTCAATTGGGACTGTATAGGGGAAATTCAGAAGATTTTGGGCGAGTTTGGAAGAAAAATGTTGTGTTCAGGACATTTCCAATTCCAAATAGTGATTATGTGGTATTTATTACTACTAATTTTCTAAACCCGTCTCCTTTCATGATTATAAAATTGAGAAGGAATTTGATACTTCAGAAGACAAACTGGCTACTTTCATCTAAACTAATGGTGCTAAAACAGCACGTAATTTCTCGCGCGCAACTTAAGACGTAGAAAAATTTTGAACTTTTGCACTTATCCTCTTTTTCGTTATCCCTGCAATATGAGATTTACTGCAGAAAATTCGCCGTTTTTTCGCGCATTACATAACTTTCTCGCTAATGCGTAAGCGTTAGCGAGAAACTAAAAATGATTTGATTTTAGTATGAGACACATGTAAGAAACTCGCAAACGTAAGTTTGTATTTCATTTACAAACTGTAGTCGTAATAAAAGCCATAAGAATATAATTGATTAGCATCTATTTTCCCTCCGAACTAAATATATTAACTCAGTTCATCAAATAAAAACCAAACATTAAAAAATTGTGGCTTAGGCCGGGTGATTACTGAAAGTGCATGTACTTCATCATAATATGGAAAGATAGCATCATTATCACAAAGTAGATGATCATATGATTGAGCAGTATACTACAAAACTGCTTAAAAACTATGGTATGTACAAGTCTTTACTGTTAAGTATCTTCCAACCAGACATGTTTACACAATGTTGAAATACTAGGTTAATATTATTTCCAAATGTCATCATGTTTCCATCAGTGTAAACTAAAAATGTACAAAAATAATTGTGAAAGTGTGTGACAATGGAGACAGTAAAATATGGGTGGTTCAGTAAAAAGAATTTTTTTTTGTGTCGTGTATGAAACAGGTAGTTGTTTTAAACTAATATTCATAATAATTTTTACTGTCCTGAATATTATTAATATTAAAAAACAAAAGAATTGACATGTACCATCTCCAGTTAATCAAGAATGATAATGCAAAATTATAAATAAGTTCATTTTTTAATTAAAACAAACGAAAGCCATAAAAAAGATCCTATTGGTGGAAAAACTTTGGTTAAAGTAGAGAACACAATACACCCTTACAGCCGCGGCGGAGTGGGGGGGAGGGCGGAGAGGGAAGGGGAGGGGCCACAGGAGAGGAGTCTCCCTAAGCCCTCTCTCAAATTACGCTACAGGCTTTGATAGAAATGAATCAAACATACTGATTGGTGATTTTCATGGCTCGCCCTTCATACACTTTGTCCCCCATACAATTTAATGCCAAATTACTACCAAAGGCAAGTTTTCTCACTTCGTTTGCCCAGATCCAAGTCACGGCAAAGGCTTTGGCTATGCCCCATCGATCACTATAAACATCCTTGAGTCTATCCACCGCATAATTACTAATTAACTTTTATAAGAAAGCACTTCAGTAAGCACATTATAAGAAAACTTCAAGAATTCAAACTGCGAAGTTGCAAACATGTTTTGAAGAAAGAACACTACAAGCTTTATCACACAGGCACAGCACCCCGATCGCAGTACTATTTAGTAATAAAGCTCCAGCAAGATACTAGGGTGAAATTGTCTCCCCTTATAATCTCCTAACCACCTCTCATCCCCTCCACCATGGATTTACCCCTCACCGGAGCGGCGCGAAGTGCCTGTTTAAAAGACTTCCTTAGCTTGTATCATGTTCTAAACTTCAACCAAAACTTTCAAGAAAAAGTTTACTTTGTTCAGACCAATGGATGATTTTATCGATAGGTTTTAAAATAGCTGAGGATTGTTAAAGCAATACATCGCTTAGCATAATGTATTCTTTTGCCAGCCAGGTCAGCTGAGATTCCTCAAAGCATCAGTTCAGTGCATGTAATTACAGGAAAGGGATAGTTTTCACAAATGATTGTCATTGTTCTGATTATGCCACTAAAAATAATATATAATAAAAATTGATACAAATCATGTTGAAAAGTACATGAGAATGTGTATGCACATGAATTAACACATCAAATGAATGTAAATACACCATATCACTGAATATCAATTGTATACTTTCATCATATTTTAAATTAAACTTACAATAGACTAAATTTTTATCGAAGAATTAATGTACATAACATTTCTTACAACTAAAGTTTTAAAGTGTTCTTTTCTTGCATTCTAGTTACACAAATACATTGCCTTCATGAAAACAATCAGCAGTTGATGGAATGATAAAAATAATAGGAGTACCACAGCCCAAGACCCAGTTAGCTAACATCTGTGAAATGAGTGCAAATCATTCCTACATTTTACTCATCAACCACTTCCCCTATTCAGTTTGGCATGAATTAATGTGAAAATAGGTGGTCACTTGGCTGAACTTTGTATAAATTATTAATACCAAGATATATAATAATTGCACCCATAAAGATAGAGCAACTGATACTCTACAGATTGTAAAGAGGATGACAGAAGTCATTCATCTTACATGGGAACAACAGATTCACAATTCTTGAGCAGTCATCAATTCACAGAAATACGTTGTACGTACCTTTGACTCACACTGTCAAGAATGTTTTGAAGCACTGTACTCCAATCTTCTTTTTCTTGAAACACAAATTCTAGGACAGGTTCTGACCATGGTACTTGATTGTTCAGCCACCTTCGAAATTCTGGATCATATTTTGCATATACTAGAGTTGCACCAGTAGCAACTGACAATACACCAATGGTATAAAAAATTCCAGATCCTCCACCACTTCCTGAGCTGCCTCCTCTGAAAACAACCAGATATGTCATATAATGTTTATGATAAAAACAATTTCAGGCAGAACAGAAATATTCAATAATGGCACAATATAAATAATAGAATACCACACATAAATTAAACCTCACCGATCTCTTTTACTTGCTGAATCCAAGTTGGTCTTCTGCGAATATGAAGAGCTTAATGACAGGAGTCTGGAACTGCCATGTTTCTGAAACTGTGAGTGAGTGCATCAGTGGCATTCAATGATAATTAATCTGAACCTCATAACCTCACTATTAAAAAACTGTTATTAGAAGTAATTAAGATCAAAAATATTAAATTTATTGATGCCTACTTCTCACAGAAAGGCAATGAAACGATGAAATAATGTGAAGATTGAACCAAACCCAAAATATTTCGTAAGAACTACAAAATACAGGTTTCGACGAAAAACACAAATTACGATTATAGTAATACATTAAATAGCATCTTCAATAAATATTTACCCGCGGTAATCCGTGGTACGGGAATTTTAATGTTAATCGAAGCATTTCCAGGCGCCTGTGCGGCAGCCAAATTTACAAGGAACGTCGGCCAGGAAACAAATGCAGCTCGCCACTGTCTTTTCCGTGCCGGTATTTCAGACGATACACGTTGGGAGCGGCTCGGCAACACATGTTCCCGTCTTCTACTGGAAGTGTATTCCTGCCATCGTGACAAAACATACCTTGTTAGAATATGAAGTAATATTAATCGAAGGAGATCAGTTGGTGTTTTCTGCTGTTCTCCCTAATGAGAGAAAGTTAATTGGAAAAAAACGATCGTAGTGTTTCGTACCTAACACACATTCAAACTGGACGGCAAGGAAAACTCCTAAAATTTGGGGAAATATCTAGTTTATTACCTTTTTTGTTGTCATTGACAACGAATTGTATTGACATCCCCGAGACAAGACAATGCTGCAAACGTTACTTAGAGGTAAACACGGCATGTAAATCTATAGTCGTATTTTCAAGGAACATAGATGCACAGTACATTTTTTCTCCCACAGTAAATTGAGAGTAGTTGAATAATTAAAGATGCACTGTAATAAATGGATTAATATAGCACTGTTAACTTAAAAATAAGTTTCATGAATATAATTTATTACAATATTGCTGAAATTGACGAGTTTTTGCAGATAAATTTAGAAATTGAAAGTTGGGAATCTTACTAAAAAGGGAGTTTGAGAATTTTTTAGACCTTAGTCACATATTTGCAGTTTTTGATATACTTCTTGGTACAGTCAAGAGTGAGAAGTTTATAACAATTAGTTTATTTAGTAAATGTTGAACTGAGACCTGTGATGTCAGGGGCCTCTACCAACTGATATGTCTGATGTTCTTACAAGACATTATATTTATGTGAAGGTATTTAAAACTATTAAATAATACAAAAAGTGAGACTTGTTTTTATCTGAATAAATTTTTTTTCTGATTTTTACCATTATATTGTGTTATGGGGAAGTGAAACCCTTATTTTATTATTGATAGAAGTGGGTTATGTGTAATGACACACATTTGTCAACTTATTACTTGTTTTAATAAAAAAATCCAGTAAAACAGATTCAATGATGATTGAAGTGTATTATTATTTTCAGTTGGGCGCCAACTGACTGCTGTGGTACCATACTATGCCAGTGCTACTCCTACATTACTGCAATGTGGCAAAGTATTTCCTGGCACCTGTCATAACAGCGTGAAATTTGGATCTTTGTGTTCTGCAATTGCTAAGCAACATAATTCACTCTTGTAAAGAATTAGTGGTTTAAATTATTTAAATGTAAATACTTCATTATGTTAAATACTTACAAGTAGTTTTTCTGTTGTAGATTTCAACCCACAAACTTTCCACTATGTGAACCACCTACTCGCACAGTTACGAAGTTTTCATTGCAAAAAGGAAAAAGAAAAACCGTTAAAGCAGTAGTGAAACGTTTCTTCCGTTTGCATTGGTAAGCATCATCTATTTTTTTCTTATTCTTCTTTATTAGTAGAATGGGAATAAAATGTCTATTTAAAATACATCCTTACACAGGGGAGGCTGGATCAGAACAGTGGCTGGTCGACATAAAAAGTTGTGGAAGAAGTCCGCAAAGCGAAGACACAGGATGAAACAACATCTGCTGTGCAATAGTACTCAAAGTTACCTCTTGGATAAAATGGTTACAAAATTTTGGCGTACTCCAAAATATTATGTAGAGGATCCATATGAGCCGTACCATACAAGACAAGAACATCCTATCGCACGTCGTAAACCTGCATAAAATTACAAATAATTTATTTTCATAGAGTTTTGATTAGAAATTTTAAATAATTTTCATTAGAAAACAGTTTTGATGATTGTAATTTGATCTGTACTAATAAATACAAATTAATCCACTTTTAAAATCTTTCTTTCTCCAATATTGCAAGAAGTGTAGTGCACATATCTGTGTGTCTGCACATGCTTGCACACCCGCCTGTCCATGTTGTTCATATGGAAATGTTTTGCAAGTTTATATGTCCTATTCTTACCTCCACAGCCACACAAGGAGTACTGTGCGACCGTCTGTATCTCTGCAGAAACGTTCAGAAATAATAAGCAGAATGATAAATTTAAACATGGAAAAAATAAACAACACTGAATTTAATTTATTGTTATATTTTATAAACCATTTTTGCATTAGCTGGTTCAATCAATGTGACCATATTTTCATTTACAAATGTAATGTCAAATTGTAAGTTTTAAAGTAAAATATACATAATATTCAGAATTATGTATTAGGCTACTTTTATGTTCATTAATAATAAAGCATAATTATTTTAATCCAATATAGATTTTAGTTCAAAATAATACGATTACTACTTGGCACAATGTATCCTCAAAGTGGAAATGCTGCCCCCCCCCCTTTTTTGGTGTAAGTTAACAATAAAAAAAAAAAAACTTGAGTTCAATCTAAAAGTTGAAATTTTTACTAAAGTTTAGTATCATGGCGATCTAGCATGTGAGCCTTATTCAATTTTTATCTGGTTCCCCAACAGATATTACCGTTAAAAACTTGGAAAAATCCATTATTCCAATTTTTAAGACGATGTAATTTTCAAGTGGTGCGTTATTTACCAATGATGTTTTACAAAAAATAACCATACTGTTGGGTTAAAGCACAACAAAGTTAAGGCCCTATCTTTGAGAAATTACTCTGAAAATCGAATTTCGTTCATTCGCGTTCCATAGATTTAGTAGCCAATGGGACCAACAGGCTAATTATTAGTAGCCAATGAGCGTCACTAGCAGCCAGTGTTGCCAGACGTACCAGGGTCCTGGTATACCTATCAGGTTTGTGCAGGGCAGTAGACGATTTAATACTTGGGTCTCTGTGACCTCGCTGATCAGCTGTTACGATTTCGTCCAATCGGGAGCTGAAATGTCAGTGACGTCACCGTGATGACGTTTTATCTCTCGATTGGATGACACCGTAACTGATCAAGTGTCACCGGCCAGGTTAGAAGAACCCAATTATGACAGCTTCTATAACAAGTGAGCGTCGTCAGACCGCATCGCGCTCCGAAATATATTGTTCTGCCGGTCAGCCAAGTAGCTGTATCAGCTGGTTGGATTTTGTCATATACACACACCACGGTGTAAGATATATCTTACACCGTGGAGTGAACACACCTATATATCTTACACCGTGACACACACACACACTTTGGTATTTTCATGATGTTAAGGTTAGAAATAGTTTCTAAGAGAGGTTTAATGTATACCACTATCATTAATAAAGAAAAATTGTGCAAGTTGATACGAAGAATTTCGAAATGCTGTTGATAATATCTGACTGAGTGTATTAAGCCATCAGACAGGAGAATGATGAATATACTGTTAAACCCCACGTAGGCCTTGTAAAAACTATCTGAATGTTGTTGGTACTTTTTGATCTTGCATGTTCAGAACCGTCAAATTAATGTAGTGCTGTATAAGGTTTCGCAATTAGAATAATTGATGTTTATAATTTCTATTGATTAATCATTTTGACTAAGTTCAACTGAATGAAAACCAGAAAAGTATAAGTGACATTTTATAAATTCTGAAAAAACTGTTTATTTAATTCAATAGCACTGTAAAATCATGTTTCATTATTTCATTGCTAAAACCATGGCATTTCAATTGATTATTAAAAATACAAATTTACATTGGCACTTAAATATAGCTTGCTTTAAACATATTTTTCTCAGAATTTATAAAATGTCACACCATTCTGGTTTTCACCCATTAAATTATTGATCATTGACATACAGAATTGGTTTGTGAATTGTGTAATTATGATAGTACGTCTTAAATATTGTAATTCATTTGTTCAACAATTGATTACAGGTAAAGCATTGAAATGTCGTGTACAATTAACATGAAACGATTAATTGCTATTTAATATTTTATTAAAGTTTGGGTTCTTCTGATTTTACAACCATGGACAATATTCATTTTATGTTAAATGTTTTTTGTGGGGAAAAAGATTGAAGTTAGTAAACATTCCCTGAATACTGATTGTTAAAATGCACATAGTTAATCAAAATGTTAATAACTTCCAAGTAAATTTCTTAAATATGAAAGCCAACAGATAGTTCTTAAAATTTAGATACTAGGTACATCGTAAGTTAAAATGGCTATAAATTATTTGGATGTACTAGGTATTAAAAGGAAGTTGAATAATAAATTCTAATTTATGAAAGATGAATGCTTTTCCATTTTCAATAAGAAAATTTTAAGCTTAAGAAATGAAAAATGAAAGGTTTCATTCCTTCAACATCTTTATTATCTATAAATAAAAGTAATTCTGAACACTAGTGAAAAGGTGTCATAAAAGCAAACATATAAATGAACAAATAATTCCCTTTCTTTGTTATTTCTTTGAAGGATACAACTGCTGCACTGAACATTTTGGAAGTTTAGTAAATTTTATCCACTTTGATTATTTTAAGTCAAATTTTATAAAATTGAAATTACTTTCTTAAGTACTTTTAGAACATATCTTTTAACTAGCATCCTTGGCCTACTATTAACTAGCTCAAAACCCAGTCTGCCAAGTTTGCCAGAATGAGGAGTAAAATGTTCTATTTTGAAATGAAAATTATACATTGGAAAGTTTAAAAATGAACCGTATTTGTGTTGTAACATCGTGTATAACGTTTGATTGGTTATCAAACCAGACCTAACAGCATAATTTGATAACTTTTAATCCCATATTATATTAAGATGTTTTATGATACTTATTTCATAAGTAAGTAATATAATCCTCAAAAGATAAAAACGTTTCTTTTAATTAAATCTGCATTTCTAATTCTTTTTTATTCAAAGGAAGAATATTTTTCTGTTACCTAATGTTAATTTTTGATTTATAAGGTGTATGTTGTCAGAATATATTTTCAATGCATATTCATATACATAAAAGATTAACTTCACATACTTGAAAAAGTTCTTCCTTTTAATAAAGAAGAATTAGAATTATCTTTTAATTATTAAAAAATTTACAAAGGTAGTTAACATTAGCAGATTTAATGAAGTGACGACTTATATCTTTTGAGAAGTTTACTTCTCAATACTGGAATTAGTGGGAACACACATTATAAATAATTAAAATATTCATACATATGTGAGGAAGGATTCAGCAATTGCAAGAAAAGACTAAAGGCAAAGACTACTTATCTTGCAAATAATAATTTAAAAAAAATACATGTTCTGTAGCAAAAAAAAAAAAAAAAAAAAAAAAAAAAAAAAAAAAAAAATTTCTAAAATTAATTTTAGAAAAACTGATAGACATTAATTAAGAGAAAAATTAACTTGCATAAAAAAAAGTTATGACTACTTCTTACTATTCATGATTTATTATAACTTCCATCACCAACAAACCATGACAGAATCACATGCTTTCAATCTACACAATGTTTATTTTCAGAGAGATATTGAGAGTACATTCACATACACATGGCAAATTAGAGAATGTTTGCTAAACATGAACTGGTACCACAGCCCCCACCCCTCAACTAAAAAAACTCAAACTTCAGTTTTAGCAGTTTCCTCTAGTTATAATGCTGCAAATTATATTCTTTCCTCAATCCCATGTATATAAGTCACTATTTGAAGCACTAGTCACTTTTTGAAAGCCATCTGGTAGTTTTTATCTAGGTGTTGAAACATAAGTTGCTGTTGTTAAAGATCTGAAGTATAAAAATGTACCTACATATATCTCATTTCATAAATGTTTATTAAAAATTAAATTCTGATTTAACAGATATTAAATCTTTTCTACCAATCCTGATAGTATATAGCTCTTGAGAAACCTGTAAAAGTACAAATAAAAATGATAATAATAGTAGTAGTAAAAAATACATTTCAATAAGCCAAGATCAGCTTAATATTATATATTCACTATTTCGCCTGGAATATAATCACTATTTACTTGCCCTTGTTGGAATAACAAGGAAGTAAAGTTATTTAAAAGTACATTAAAGTTATTTACAGTTACAGCAAGTTTAAAACTTGCAACTCTGCATCTGAGAAGAATAAAAGTTGTCAAATATTTTTCAACCTAATTTCATGGGCAGCCATATTCTTATTAATTAGAAACATCGGAGGAATGGGAACACTGAGGGGAACTTTGCCATCATAAGAGTCATTCTGAGTATTTATTTATTTATTTACTGCAGGCACTGAAGCATCATTTTTTACTTCTACTCAACAGACTTCTATATTCTTCGCAATATGTGCCACATAATTATCCCAAATATAGCAGTCTTCAGAATAAATGAATATGTTATATTAGTAATATTTCTGCCAAATATCTCAAGGAAATATTTTCATATACTTCTTCTATCATTTCATCTTCCCACATCAACTAACATGATTTATCAAATAGAATACTGACAAACATAAGAAAAAGATTTAAAAAAAGTTAAATTGTGTTATTCTATGATTTAATTTAACAAAACTTATACTCATTCCAGTGAGAAACTTTTTCTGAAAAACAGTCTCAGAAGCTTTTATACATTAGCTTTTATATATTAGCAAACTTTATTTTCTATTTAAAATTTACTATATAGAAGATTTTACTATAAGAATTGAACGCAATTGAATTTAATACATATTTACCCTACTCTTTATAGAGATGTATATAATGTTGAAACAACTACTTTTGTGACTGAATTGTATACCAGCAATACCTGTTTTATAATCATTTTTAAAAAGGATGAAATGAATTTCATAAATTAGTGTTTTTCACATTCCTAAAAGAATCATTGTTGAAAAATATCACTCACCAGCACAGAATGATCAGCTGCATTGTCCATTATATAAATAAATGATTGTAACAATCAAAGTGGAAATCTTTCATCCACTTCTGAAACACTTCTGCTGAGATTGTTCCTTAAACAGTAATTTATTTCTTTTGACTTTGAGAAAATAATAATTTTGCACATTTGATGAAACCACCTGTATGTAAGTTTGTATGTTTTTTCCCTTCGATTAAACTTTTCCTCAAGCACCATTCTCTACTCTTATCTTGTCTTGGCAGAGAGGCAAAAACTAAAAAGTAGATTGTTAAAAACAATATATAAAATACTAAATCAAAATAAAACAATAGTAAAGCACAATACAGGTACTTCAAGCTGGACAAGCAATATTCATGATATAAGCAAGTCATTACACATGCTAATCTAAGTCCAATTTCACAAAATTAAACGTACTTCAGTACATGCAAATAAAGCCATATTCATTCACTTATTTATCCCATTTCATATCTTGCAATCGTTAAAAATTTTGTAGATGTTTTGCTTGCCTTTCGAATATAACCATGTCACGAAGCAGACAAAACGCCCGCCAAATAAACACAATTCCTGTTAGTTGAACTTTTCATTTCTGTAGAGAAGTCTTCAAATATTAACTAAATAAAGCATACAGAAAATATTAACTTTTATCTTGAACATAGTTTCAAAATATTTTCACGTTATTCTATCACTGTAACAAAATATTTTTCCGTGGACATTTTTCTTTAGCGGAATGACAATACAAAACGTTGGTTCCACGGCTCTCGTACAAGTTAGCCAACGTTCGTGAAATAAAAGCGAATAATTTCTGCGTGTTATAATCTCCGACCACGCCCCCTTGTACGATCCCTGTGGTGTGGCAACAGTAGCTGTCAAAAAACCCGTCACATGACTGAACGCTCTGTAATGATGCTACCATGTTTTAATACCATGATGAAGACATCCAGGTACGTTTAATTACCTGGATTTTAAGTCTACGGTAATTAATGAAGTACGATTTAAGTTTCGTCTAATATTTTTACTTTCTCGCTATGGAGTAGAGCGAAAGTTATGTAATGTTTCGCGAAAAAAACAGCGAATTTTCGGCAGAAAAACTTATTACAGTGTCCTAATGGCGAAAAGTTGTTAAATCCAGTTGCTAAATTTAGGAAAAATCCACAACATGTTTTGTAGGTTCTTGATACCGAAAAATCGAATGACGGCAAAACGTCTGTCTGTCCGTCCGTCTGTGAACAATGATATCTGCTAAACCGTTCAGCCGATTTTCTCTAAAATTGATATGCCCCAATCAATCTGACTGATGTCGTGGCCCCATGAATTTGCAATCGATATTTTAATTCTGTTGAGTACATTATATGAAGCCCCTGGGTAATTTTCCAAATTTTGAAAAAAATGGCTCAATCGTTTTTGATTAAATTTTGTTGCTGGATGGTGTGAAGGATGTTTAAGGAAAGGTGCAAGTCTCACGTTCGTTGAATACACTGATTTTTTGAAAATTGCAAAAGTCAATTATTTTCAGTCTTCCTACAACTAAAATATCAAAGATAGATTTTTTTCCTTAACGAAATCTGTTCCTTAAAGATACCTTTTGAAATAGAGTAATATACAATGTTTCGAAAACGTGAGTACTTTTCACGTAATTTTGCGTGAAAATGGAGCGAGAAAGTACGTGCTGTTTAGTACCACTAGTTTTTATTTAATAATTTAAAACACCGGCAGGCTTGACAATATTTAAATACTTGTATTTTAAATACGTATTTTAAATACATTTTGTATTTGAGTAACTGTATTTTTGAGTTTTTTGGACATGTATTTTAGAGCCATGTATATTTAAATACATAAAATAGGTGTATTTAAAGAAGGAAATACTTCAAATACAGATGAAGATAGCGCGGATAGTTTCTTTTTGTTTGATTCTGCTAGTAAATGAACCTCATTGAAACGAAAATAAAAGCCCCTTTCAGCTGCTAAATTTGAATTCTCTTCAGTTTTAGATTATAAATCCAAATCCTTAAAAATGCTGGACAACAAAATCCGACAACAAAAAATGCGTTTATTCCTTATAACTATTCCCGAGAAAGCTTTCTTTGAATGTATTTTTAGGCAACTTACCCCATTATCAATGTTTACCTCAGAAGTGGCTTTTGCGAGGGGTTTACAATGCCTATAAATGCCTATTTTAGAGATAATTGCCTAATCGAGCGTTAAGAGCCTATAAGTGCCTCTATTGAATTTTGCAGGTTTTTAATATTTTTTGTTCACTATATTTTGTTTTCTACAATCTTTTTTGAGAAATCACTGATGGGTCATTTTTTACCAAACAAGTAAGTTGCTCGCTCGTGGCACATAGCGAAGTTGTTTTCACCACTGATTCCCGTCGAATCTCATGTGAAATTTGTTCGAACAAAACGAGTTTGGCTTCTTCACAAGGGCTAGTCCAACCTCTGTGAAGTGTTCTAAACCCCACCCCTATCCTTATTCCTTCCCAATTCTGGCCGCTGAGTAGTGACGCAGGAGCGCGTAGCAGGGGGCGCGTAGGCGGAGATGCTACCTGGCGGTCTTCTAGGCAACTGACCGTGACATGACATCATTAGTAATAGAGGATTACTCCCCAATCCCGCACATTAATGAAGGATCACTCCCCAGCGCAAAGTGCTCAACGCCCCTTAAGGAGCTTGGAGACGCGTTGCGTCAAGTTGTAGACGCAACAAATTAAAAAAAAAAAAAGAAATTAAAAAAAAAGCCATATAAAATCTGCCAGTGCGTCCTCCGATCGAGAAGTTCTATACCCTGCGTGTCCTTGCCTGAACCGCGTCGAGAATTTGATTCCGAGCGGGTAACCTATCTACTTCGCCGAAGCCTGATAGGGCGCTCCAGAGAACAGGAAATTGCTCTCGTCTTTTCGATCTTCGCAATGATTAGTGAGCTGTCTGTTCCTTCCCAAGAACACAACTGTCTTAAAAAATAGCGCTCCTGGCATCTTTCGCGTTTAGAAGGTAGAATTCCACAAGATATGACGGGTTTTCTTCTACAATTTTGCACTGGTTTCGAAGTTTGGTGCATGCCAGATCATTGCTGTTCCTGTTAAAGAGAAAGTTTCAAGAAGTGCATTGCTAAAAGAGTGGATGTGTAGAAGATTCACGGCGGACTAGAAATTTATTTTTTGTCAGTGTTGTTAAAAGGTGGTAAATTGCGAAAAAAAATATTTCTTACAACATAAAAACACTGCAACTCATGCAAAAAATAACTATTCAAACCTTCTTTAAGAAGTGCAGTCAAAAGATGAAGATAAAGAATTTCAACACTGACTTGTGCCATGCCGTAAACATTCCATTTTGAAAAATTGAAAATCCAACATTTAACCAGTTTTACCAACAAAATATAAAGTTCTACACGAGCCAATTCTTAGGATACATTATCTAACGCCGCAATATGTTTTGATAATCGAAGAAATTCGATTTATTAGAGAATTGTGTTCATAATTTATGTATTAGGAATAAATTTTAATATTATTCCATCATAATGCCTATTTTTAAGATTTTACTTCCTAAGTGTCAACTAGAATACTATTTTGAAGTTTTTAAGTGCCTATTTTCGACCTTTTTAGTGCCTAAATACCGAGCTCTACTTATAACTAGTTTACGTTCATCCGCGCCAGTTGAACGGCCGTTTTCTTTTGCAGGTTTTATAGATCGCAAAATAGGGTTTCATTGTCTGAAGATTTGTTTGAAAAGCTGGTCGCTTGAAAAGGAAATTCCGCTTACTGAGTAAGACTAATAAGTTATTATTCAGAAATTTATGACTGTCAATTAGTAATTTATTGTAATTGACAATTACAATAAATTGTTGCAATAAAAAAGTAATAATAAGAAAATCATTGTATTTACTTATTTCGAGTATTTTAAGTATGTATGTATTTAGCTATTCAAAACCTAATGTATTTTGTGTATGTATTTAAATACTTATTTACGAAGTATTTAAATACTAAATTTAAAGTATTTTGCCCAACCCTGAACACCAATATTAAACATAACCGTAATATTAGTGAAAACACCATCGTAAAAACATTTAGGATGTCATAGGATGGTATTTTTCTAGCACTTGCTGCAATAGAAAAGGGAAGAATTTCTCAACTTCCATTTAGTTTATCGATATAAAGTGACGTGTGCGTATTGATTCTGTGAATGTAGTGACGTTCAAGATCCCAATTGGACGAAACCGTCAACTAGCAGGTAAGAAAAACCCAAGTACAGCTATAAGGCACCGGGCGTTATCACGTGACCATGAACTGTCAAACCCTTCCATTAAATTTATTAGTGGTTCTAGTACTTGCTTGATTGATCACATGCGCCATGCTGCAAAGAATCTCGGTCTATATTGTCGTTAACAGTAGCCTGGTTTAAGTTAATTTTTATTAGTAGCGTTGAAATATTTGAAGTCAACTTTTGCATTATGCATGTCAACACCAGGGATTACCAACTTTTTTCTTGCATTTGAAATAATTGTTTGCTTAATCGACCCCTAACATTTTTACTACTACGTATATACAGACCAATATACGTAGAATAGAGAAAGTTACATAATGCTGCGGACAATCAATTTCGAGATTTTAACGGAAATACGATTTGGGGATCCCTTGATTCCGTCCTTTTCTTTCTTCAAAACGGTCGTCCGTCTGTGAACTTCACTAGCGCCTAAACTATTTGCAGAATTCTTTTCCAAAAGGAACACTCCCCGGTCGATCTGCCCTGACTCGAAGCTCTGCGATTTTGAAGGAATGGAGAGGGGGGAGAGCGGTGAGAGGGAGAAAGAGAGAGAAAAAATCAAATTTTGAGGATAATTTACACAAAACCCCCGAGGTCATTTTTTAAGTTCTCTCATTGATTGATTTTTTCGTGTTTCCGGGTGCGTCAACTGCTTTGGTCATTAGTCCCGTTAGTGCATGTTTTTCTCGAGAGATGGCGGTGATCTTCCCCCGCTGGATGGCGAGATCTGGCGCCGACCTGCTAGTGGGGTTTCCCCCTAACCAGGACTCTCCCACCAGCGGGGCACCGCCCCAGCCGGGACAAGCTCTAAGCTCCCGACCGGTCTCCCGGAATATGTGGTAGTGTAGTGTATGTTAGTGTAAGTGTGTAAGGGGAGAGGATAGGACAGGGAAGAGGAAGGACAGATCGCGCGCGGTCCGTGGCCCGTTTGTTAGGGTTCTGCTCCGGCATTCGCCTGGTGTTGATCGGAGAAACCACGGAAAACTACCGATCAGAGCAGCCGGCCGCTAGAATTTTCCTCCAGACAGCGACTGAATTCGACCTAGCTAGAAAGCTAGTGTCGAAAATCCTGCCGTCATCAGGACCCGAATCTAGGACCTCCCGGTCAGAGGCGCTGCAGTAACATCGGTTGATGCACTGAGCTACCGCTCCCGGTTTGAAGTTCTCTCATAAATAACTTTTTTTTTCTTTAAATTTCTTATAAGAATGAATAAACACATACAGAAATACTCTTCTCATAAAGATGACATAGGTCCAATTTTTTACGGTTAACTCTGAATTTGCGAAAATTACGAAAGTTTTGATTTTTTTCAGCGTCTTCTTAAAAGCATAATATTGAAGATGATATTTTTTTCTTTTTTCTAAATAAATGAAATTTGCTCTCCACACTTAATTCTTTTCTTAACGTCATGTACATTTTTTTGAAAATTTGAGTAATTTTTTAGCGATTTTGATTGAAATATGCACAATATTAAAAAAATATGAAAAACAAAATTTTCTCAAAAATGACTTAAAATTGTTTCTAGGGTTAATGCTAAATGCACCGTATCAGATGGTATTATCACTATTTTGCTGTAACCTTTTGTTCCTGTTTTTTGTTTCTTTTTTCCCCTTTCCTCTTCAAATTACACAATAGTAATTTTTTTTATATCTCTTACGTCATTCATATTACCATTGTTTTTTTTAAATATATTATTGCATTTGTGAGTACAAGTCCTTCAAATGATGTCTTACAAAGTTTCTCACAAACTCAAAAGTTTTTTGCGAAAATAATCTTAAAATCCCGAATTTTCAGAAACAATCAAATGCAATTTTCTCAAAAACGGCTTCAATTCTTTTTCTTTTTCGGTGGATGGAGCTATCTGGACTGAATAACAATTCATAAATCCTATTTAAATAACTAAAAACTAATTAATACTAACATAAAAGTTCCTTAAAAAATCAAAGTTTGGAGTGATAATTAGCTTCAAAATGCTTATTTTAAGAAAGTCTTAAATGACATTTTCTTAACTTAGTTCAGCTGGTTCTAAATTTTCCATTGAAAATATGTATATAAGATAAGATTTTAATCTTCTACAATACTCTTAAAGTCATATTGTAATCTTACCATTAAGGAACCGCAAAATTGAAAAAATGTGTTTTAGATGCCAATGGAGGGCAGCTGAGAAGAAGTTGGGACAAAACCGAAAATATAGCCCAGACTAAGGAAATTAGGAAACTAATAGTATGAGAATGTCTGTGCCATTCTGTAGCATCACATGTTCTTTATAATTTACACCACTCAACAAAATCATAATGCAAAGAATTCCATAACAACATTTTAGAGGTAACTAAGAAGCATACCAATTTTGTCATACATACTCAATTTTCAATGATAATCTATTAATTGTGACAGTTCCATCTCTGAATAACATAGTTTCTTATCTTCATTGTTATGCAATGACTACAAAACACTGTCTCAATTGAGGATTATTTAAGAACTGGTCAGTATATTTCTGAAATGCATATTGCAAAGAATATTTTCTTGCACAAAATAGTACTGTCAATACATAAATACAATTTCCTGAGTTTTCAAAATGATGAATACAAAAGAAGAGAAGTAAATTTGTAAGTTATTATTACATGTTTTGTAGCTTTATATCATAAAACAATTCACATTAATAACTTCATTAATACCGGGTGATCAGTATAAAACGCAACCCTGCTGTTGAAGGCACTGAGAGAAAAGTGAAAGTTTTGCAACACGGCTTCTGGGACAGCTCCTTCAATTGCATTTCAGCGACACTCCATTCCACCCCCTTCCTGTGGTGTGGGTCATACCTGCTCAAAACAAAACAGGCTGCGTCTTCCTTCATAGGTTCCTTCTTTCACAGTTAACTTACGATGCACCTCAGTGTAAAGCAACGCAGTTTTGTGGTGTAAGAGTATTTCCAAATGCAATCTTTCAAAGAGTGCCAGGCAGCTTTTAGAGAAAAATTTTCATCCGAGGCTATTCCAAACAAGAGAACCATATTTCATTTAGTGAAATGCTATTGTGAGAAAGGAGGTGGGGACGCCTATGTACAGGATATATGCCAAAGGAGCGGGGCTACACTAGGAGAGGTGAAGCGCAAGGCACAAGACAAAAAGGAGTATGACGAATGGCTAACCCAATGCTGAGAGGCATCAGGGGAAGAAGAAGAAGAAGAGAAAGGAGGTGTGTTTGATTGGAAACGCAGTCGCTGAATTATAGTGCTCACGCAGCAAACAAACATTACATCAGGTTCCAGCAAATGTCCTCAAGCTAGTTAATGCTCGTTTGTAAATGGAAGGCATTTTGATCATTTTTTGTGAGGTTGGTTTGTTTCTGGCCCCAATGTATAATTCATAATTTCCTTTTTAACATTCATAATAAATAATTTCCTTTTCTCCTTTACCGATTACCTAACTACCTTTATTATTTTTGTTGCAGGGAATTCCAAAACCTTTATGTTAAGGTTAAATAAAGGGGACGAAGGGCAAGGTTGTGATGTATCATTAAGCAGTGACTATCTTTTACCGATAATTTCACCAGTGATAATTCGTCACTCACTACACAGCCTGCTCTTTCAAAACTACTTTTATTTTAAAAGTAACATTATTTCAATAAAAATAATTATTATTAATAACAATAATAATAATAGTAAAAATAATAAATTTGTTCTGTGGATCTGGAATTAATGATTTTTAATGCATATTTAAATCAGCAAGTATAAAACATCTGTACATTTCTGGAGCATATTTGTTGCCACCAAAACACAGTGCTCACGCAGCAAAAACTGGAGGAAGTTCGGGATGTTCTTTCAACTTTCCCCAAAAAATGATTAAGGAAGCTCCAGCGGCAATGTTATCTCTTGTATAGAAGTGCGCACTGTGCCACAAAAAATTGAAAATGTTCACATTCAAACAGTGGACTTCTCACAAACTTAAGGTTCCTGATTGGGCTGCTCGCACTAATTACTGCAATTGGCTATGGCGAATTGTTAGCGAAGGTCTTGATACACTCTATAAACTGTTTTTTAGTGATGAGGTTTGGCTTCATCTGGATGGATATGTTAACCAGCAAAACAGTAGACCCTGGGGGTACCGAGAGACCTTAGGAAACAGTAGAGGGCATTGCATTAAAAAAGATTGGAGTATGATGTGCCATTTATTGACGCGGATTAATTGGTCTGTTGTTTTTCAAAGAAATAGTAACGCAGAATACGTATCAGAATAAATAGAGAAATTAATTTTTATTATATTTCAATTAGTTAATTATTTTTAAAATAACCTTATTCAATAATAATAATAATAATAATAATAATAATAATAATAATAATAATAATAATAATAATAATAAACATTTGTTCTGTGAATCTGAATTTATAATTTATTAATATTTATTTAAAACAGAAAAGTTTAAAACATACATTTCTGGAACGTATGTACCTTGTTATGAAACTAAAACAAGCAAAGTTTACTATTAAATTTACCTCAATGTATATTTTACATGGCAAGGTTATTTCACTTTTAAACAATATATGAAGGAATTGTTGTTCTTGACAATTCAATTTTCTTTTGACGCCAAACAAGCAGGCGCGTGCCTTTTTTTGAACTCGGCGTTCACCTGCTCTCCTCCTGAGGGTGGCGTTAGTGGGAGAGGGGATTAAGCCTACTTCCCGTCAGTTTTCCTGCTTGAAACACCAGCCGCTATCCGAACCCCTCAAACATGGTTGCCAGTGCATTTCACTCTGCCTGCTGTGGGTTGTGTTTTATACTGATCACCCGGTATTTTATGTAATCAATGTACCGATAAGTTGCCTTTTCATTTTTGGCCATGGATCCTCAGTCAACCTCATAAATCTCCAAAGATCTTTAAAATTCCACTGACCCTCGAAGAGTTTATCCTGAATCCATTGGGATCCCTGGTCTGCAACAACAGAAGTAACTGCATTGAGAGGCACCTATTCCAGAGCATTCTTTGAGACAGGGGCATAAAATCAACTACAAAGGAACCAAGGCTACTAAAGGAGTTTCACCAACTTTGGGAATCACATCAGTTGTGGAAACCCCACAGTTACTGTATTTCTCTGGACTTCGGCTAACCTTCCACCCTAATTGACTGTATTCACAGGTTTTTAACAAATGCATAAGTTCATATACATTACAAATTATATAATACAAAATTTTAATGTCTCTGATGAATAATTTTATTTTATCCTCTCAATTATACAATCTACACAAAACATTAAGCAACCAACCGGAACCGGACATTTACCACTGAACATAGATGCAAGCACGTTAAAAGTGAAATTAAACAAAAATCAGCAACATTATTTAATTTTTATTAAAATTTAGAAATCACAGCATTCTCATAATACTGCTTCTTTACCTACCAATAAACTCAATAATATTTACATTTAATTATGTGCACTTTTAGACAAATTCCTTTCACTGAAATTAATAAAATTATGTACATTTCAGAAACCCAATTTTTGGGCTATGATAAAATTGAGTTTTTGCTACTGGCACAGAAATGTAACATTCCTTACATTAAAAGCAAGAAGATATAGTAAGAAAAATAATGTTTCAATTCTTACTGAAATAATTTCAACTACCCATCATATACATCAATTTGCTTTTCACCATTATCATCAATATACAAGCTCTCGCCTATAAAATTGAAATTTTAAAAATATGCTATTTCTATGTGAAAATATGCTTGAATTGCCTACAAGGAGTTCTTCACATCAATAGCATGAGATATCTTAAACGTTCCAAAATAAAAAGTAGTTTGCTGAAATTTTTCTGTTAGATACATAATCATGAAGCTAATAAAAAAATTTCAGTAGAAAAATATATTATTTACTTATAAAATTCAATAAACAAAAGTAGATGGCTGAAAATATAAAGGAATTTAATGAAAAATTGTTCTTTAATATTAGAAGTCCATGAAAAAATTAAATATTTATTTAATTTTCAAAATGCTGAAAAAGGTTTTCAAATGTTTCAAATACGCTTTGCCTAACCACAGAAACAAAATATAAGTAATGACTGCAATCATGAAAACATGAATGAAAACTGGAATGAAAAAACAAAACAACAAACAAGTGAAGTCATCTGATCTAATTTGAAAACTCATATTACAACAGAGTTGTCTTGTGTGTATACACCACCTCAAAACAACCTTCACAGCCACTTTATCATACAATACATGCAACACAAAACGAGTGAACAAGAGATGATATGCATCTCTGACCGACATCAAACATGGTTTGCTAGCCTTAAAACTTCAGTTGAGAACAATCAATTGAAATTTTTCCTTTAACAGCAAAAGGTTCTTGATTTCCATGTTCAAAACTGGAAACATTAGGGTATTTTACATTCATATGGAACTCTCTCAATCATAATCATTATCGTTCAGAACTCTGACTTGATTTCTTAGTAGCGGATTGTAGTTTTCGCCCTAGCAAATCATAACCGGTGGTGCAAGGGATATCTTGATCTGTGTCAGAGCTCTGTTCTGAGTCACTGGAATCATGATACACTCCCAATCCAGGCAAAATTCCAATGCATCTCATAGCTCCTCCCACAGGAGGACCATTTGTCACTACGCCATTGCTCTCTCCGTCATCCCTCTCTTTCCTCTTCCGTGAGCTTTTTTCATGAGTATCACTTTCTAACACTTCATTCTGTTTTGATTCTTGACTGTTATTTTGTTCTGCTTCTTGATTTGCCTTTGGTTCAACATCTGCACCTGTAAAGATGAAAAATTGTTCTAAATATGAATTAAATGAAACAATACAATTATTTCTATTGTGTAAGATACTTCAGAAAAATTAAATAACTTTTTCTAAGTACATGTATCCTGCAAGTGAAACTGTATTGACAAGACCTTGCATTAAAACCCCAAATTACTCTGGATTGCACACCCTTCTAAAATCATAAAGTCACGTGTCAACAGTGTTCATATTAGCAATGTCACCACAATTGTACAGTGAACACAACTAATACCACCAAACTCACATACTGATTTGTGAGAAGTTTTAGGGTAAAATTCTTAATAGTATAACTAAGAAAAATTATGATTTAATAAAAATTGGGTATGCACATGCGCCCATATAGCACAGTCATTGCTGCTGCTAATTATTATGTCTCACCTAATAAGATCCAAACAATAAAAGTAAGTAAACAAATAATAGCAGCACAATTTTGAGATAAACATTTATCTCGATAATTAGACTATTAGGAAAAATTGGAGGAATGAATTCAGGTAAAACCAAGATACATTAAATTGGTGGTGGTGATCAAATTTGTCACAAATAAATAAAACAATGTTACAAAATTGAAATTATGTTTTGTTATTTTTGAACACCTGGTGTTCTGTTTCACAATTTGGATTCTTTTTTCAACAAACGTAATAAGGAATCATACACCAGAATAATTCCAAACTCATTTTATCATCTACCTAGCATTATCAGAATTCAAACATATTTGCGGACATCTAATGTTTTATTTCATGAGGCATCTTTGCATCTCTTTTAAGTACACAAAGATAGGGTATACAATTATCTGATTTTAGAACTTGTGAAAATATATTAAACCCAAAATTATATTTAAAAGAAATATATTTTGACTGAAGGCTACTAGTCAGTTTTCTCTAAATCACTCCACTAACCCACTCTAATGATAATTTCACATGAATGTAAAGTTTTGAAGATTTGTGAAAGAAAATCGATGTACTTATGAACGACAAAATGAATACAGTGGAATTTTGATACTTCTTTGTCATAAGGAACACTACTGAATCAAAGAAATTGCAATGAAAAACATTTCAGAAATAGGAACAGAATATTTTTGTTGAAATAATAATATGAAAGGTAATTAAAAAATGAATGTATTGTAACATTTAAAATAGAAAAAGCATTCAAACGTAGTGCTTTGATGACACTTACCTTCATCAGAAGACGTGCATGGTTTTTTGGGGTTTGCAGCAGTTGTAGGACTATCTGCATGTCGCTTACGAACAACAGCACCAGCCAGTAAGCGTGTTTGAGAAGTTCTGCTACCTAAGCTGGTGAATTGATTGCTTAATATTAATGTATGTACATTGCAGTGTAATGGTATATACAACGTAGTGCAATATTGTATCATTTAATAAATCCATTTGAGAAAATTACTCGACACAACATAAAATTTAAAATTAAAATCTTGAATGTACAAATTTGTGTTACTAACTATACACACATTTTATTCTTCAATATTCCAAAGGTTCCAGTTGGATTCATTCTGACATTCTTTTCTTTTGTCTATCATCATATACTTACAATTCATTAACTCTAACCAAACTTATTGTTACCTATTACATAAGGTATCCTTATTCTTTCCACTTTATTCTATTACTTCGTCCTTGTACCAAAACCCCCTACTTTTCAGACTACCTTCTCCTTCCATTTTACAATTTTATTGCTTCCTATACACTGTCACTCACTTCAAAATCCTATGTTTCATAATTCATATTACACATCAAAAATTATAGTCAAATTCCTAACTCTTATTCTCATAATTACTCTATAATTCTTATAATTCCTCAAATTTACAATCCCTAAACCTCTTCCTCTTTATTTTATCTTTCCTCCAACATTTTTACTATGTATTTTTCTACATTTAAAATTTTAAGAATACTGTGATTGAAATTTCTATAGGGTTGCCCATAAAGTACATAATGTTGAAAAGGGTTATGAGGCTGTGTTACGCTTTGATACATAGGGTAGGGGGTCATGTTATGTAATGTTGATATTTTCAAAATTTTTCCATTTTTGTTGAAATAATTCCTTTTATTCAGTCTTGTACCAAAACATTAAAATATTAACACATTCAATTTAAAAAATATAAATAAAATAAAACAACCTTGCTTGTGCACAAATTTTTTGTCAGAAATTTTCTCACCTTAGAGTTCTTCCTTCACTCAAAAATTTTGTCCCCAAATTGAATGTTAGCTGGCGTTCACATCGCCAACTAATTATCACTTTAATTATGACAAATTTTTACATATAACACAAATGACATTAATATAACTTATTGTAACTACTTTATCAGTTATTTTTACATATTGTAAAATAAAAGGGGGGTCATGTTGCATGCATTTCATAATTATTTAGGAGAATCCATTACAGGTATATTTACAGGTGGGAGACAGTGGTATTCAAAATACTCCAAATCTGTGTTACATAATTAACAGATGGCCTTTATGTCAATGCATGACTAATATTAAGATACAGATGTAACTAATGATAGTCTCAGCTTCAGATACACTATCCATTTATCTTTATTATCATATCATCATCATCACCATCATCATCATCACCATCATCATCATCATCATCATCATCATAAACACCCTCAGTGTAAGAATAATTTCCAGTCTTATTAGTGGCTATTCATGTGTTGAAAAGTTTCTGTTGGTGCCATCTTCTTGTGAGTCTTACTATCAGTCCCTCTTGCATTCTGGTCTTTTTCTTTATATGTTACAAATATATTCTCTGCGTAACAGAACTATACATTTTCATCCATCAATTCCAGTCAAAATACAAATATACCCTTTTAAAAGGTACGCAATTTCTTGGTACAACTGTGAGGTGTGTATATAGTATATTGGCAGTCTCTTGTTTTAACAAAATGTTCACTCAATAAATGTAAATCAATAATAACACACCTGTTCTTGAGGAATAAAAGACTGTCTTATATCCTACAGTCCCAGAATGATCCGCCCCTCTTTTTCAATGAGCAAAATTTGGCATATCAAAATGTTCAGCATTCTCATTTCAAAATACATGATAACTTAACACTGGTAAATTTCATTACTTACTTATTCTCAAACATAACATTTTAAATTACCTTTTAACAGCAAAATAAGTTGGGTGTTAATGAATTGAAATTTTACAAGTATGCCCACCTGACTTGATGTTTTCTTACAAAGAATTTTTCCTTTATACTGAATATAAAATGTATTTTAATTTGTTGACTAATAGTTAATATTTATTTTAGACTTTTAAATTTTATTTTATTTTGAATTAATCCAAAGCTTGAAACCCAATACACAAATCAAATAGAATAACTTCACCACTATGAAATGATAAAACATTGATCACAATGTCACACACAATATTACATCCCGCACACCAATATAGTCAGTTTATGTAATTCAGCTTACATAAACTCATAATACGTTTAACATTATTTGAAAATGCCAATATTTGTAAGATTAACAACTGATATTTACAATGAGTTTTTATTAGTTTCAAATTTAGTAAAAGCTATATTTTTGAATGTACCATTGGCCACTGGGAAAGCTGAAGAACAATGAGACACCCCCCCTCCGGGTGCAACACTGTTCCTGATCATTCCATCATCAAAATAAATTAAAATAAAATAAATAAAACTAGTGACCTCTAGCAACAAAAATGACTTAACAGAAACACACAAAATGGGTTTTCCGAAAAGTAGCATGCACACCCCTCAACAACAACAAATAAAATACTCTCCCATTACACTAAAATAATTTAAATATTTTAACAAAAATAGACTTCACCAATATTGCTATAATGTAGTACAGTATATATGGAGGAACAGTACAACAGTTCTTTATAATCTGAGAATATCAAAAAAGTTGCTGTTCCACAATGCATCATAATAGAATATTTTTATGAGTGAACACAACTCTTCTTTGAAGTGTTCTGACATACTATGGCAGTTTTGTCTTAAGCAGTAATGCACTGAGTAAGAGCATTCAATTGGTACATGCAGTATGAGATTAAATATTCTAATGAGACAAAAATAAGATATTTGGGCCACAAATTAAATAATAAATTTTTATAAATAATTGAATTTCAAAAAGAACTATGCTATTTCATACAGTAATTTTATCACTTATCGGATGAAGTAGAGAACACAGTACAACTTTATGAAGTCTTTCATAAATATTTTGGTTAAGAATTTGAAAATCACAAGCATTTTTTTTTTAACTCGGAAACAACCAAATGATTAATGAACATTATTTACAAAGTTTGTATTACCTTGATAGACCAGTCTGTTGTGAATTAGATGCAGGTCGTGTTTGCTGACGGATTTCAGTATTGATTCTCTGTTCCAATGACTTTTCTTGCAGAGAGGCCACAGCTTCTCGGAAATCTTTTATTTCACGTGCTTCTTCACTGCATTTCCGTCTCTCCTGTTCAATTTTAGTTCGGTCAACCAAATCCAAAAATTCCACCTCATCATCATCCAATCCTTTGATCATGTTTTCTAGAAAGAAAACGCTGATTTCAATATTTTCATTAACATGAACCGATCCATAAAGATAAATAGCAATTATGAAATAATTGTAAAAATAATTATGAACACTGTTAAGACTGAATTTCATTATTTTTTTTCTCATTGTGCCCAATTTCAGCATGAATAGGTGATTTATTCAGTGTCAAAGCTTACAGCGGTATCATCTGAAGCACACCAGGAAGTAACATACATACACTAGAAGTATAGTAGCATTTATTTTCATTATCTCTCAACAATAATGTCAACGAATGTATGAAAATATGTCATTATTAATTCTCTATTAAGAGAATCTATGAATTTATTTTCATTTACAAATAATTATTTCAAATCTTTCTTAACATTTTTATAATCTTTCGTTTTCTAACATGATTCCATACTCTGTGCCCTCCTTCAGACCACAGAACAATGTACAGTTAACTCCAGTTATAGTGAACATAAGGCACTGGTCCCGTATCACTTTCATTACAAATAAGCAAAAGAAGATTCAGTTATAGTGAATCTGAACCTCAGTTATAGGAAATACGACCTGGAAATTAATTGCATCCAGGAAAAAATATATTGTCTCCAAGCCACAAGTTCCAACATCAGACACCTTGAAAAAATATGCCCAAAAGGTCATAATTGGAGAAGGTCTCCTCTGAGGTGAAGGTGAAGGTAGCGGACCCAGAATAGGGTACTGATGATCTCTTGCCACCCAGTTCCACAGCAGAAACAAAGTCTGTGTTCTGTGTGGATTACAACTGGTGGCAGAAACATGCTTGATGTTACTTGATTTCTGTGGGACAAAGTGCGTTGTGTTTTACAGAGACAACGGGAAACTTTCCTCAGTGCAAAGTAGCTCACTTTTCCCAAGGAAGACTGAGTTCAATTCCTGGACAATCTCATGTGAAATTTGTTATGATAAAACAAGTTTGCCTGCTTGTGAAGCAGGGCTAGTTCAACCCCTGTGAAGCGTCCTAAACCCTACCACTTCCCTAATTCCATCTGCTAAGTAGTGACGCAGGAGTGCGTATGGGAGGCGTGTTCACAGGAATGATACCTACACATACACTTTTACAGATCTCTTAGAATCTTCCCCATCATGACAAAGAGACCTATCACATGACACCTTATATGTATCAATTGGTTGACCCAAAGCAGTGTATTCGTGAGTGACAGTTGGATGAAGGCTATTTGATTGTTATATAAGGACGTGAACTCCACAAATTATCAGGTATAGACTCTGTTAAATTGCAACAAAGGAATAGTTTAAAATAAATAGGAATGAATAAAATTACATATAAAAACTTAATATCACCTTGATTGAAATTCTGATTCCTGAATCCACCAATACTGAAGTTACGTCTCAATAAAAAAATTAAATAATTACTACCCAGAGCTTCCAACATAAAAATCAACAAGTCTGTGTAACTTTTCACTAAATTACTCAAGTCGAAACATTTGCCTATAAGCACAAATAGTGTCCAAGCAAAACATAACTGTGACCAATAAACTGACTTAAAAGATCAATCACATATTCATGCATACAATGCTTGATTCATAAAATGTTAGGTCTCAGAACAGGCCCAAAACTAATGAATTTAATAGAAATAGTTATATGTTTATAATATAATTTAATAATTATATCACATTTATTAATACAAATAATAACAATAAAAGTGGTAGAATTTGCTGATATCTACAAAGCTTTATTCTACTTTCCTACCATTTTTGTTTACTATTAAAGACCATAATTTGACATGATGAATACACTTGGAAAGGGGAATAAAATATCTGTTTGCAGTATCTGCATAAAGTACCATTGGTAAATTGTTCCTTACTCAGTTTATGTGCTTCTTCATATTCCATATCTCTTTTTTGCTTCTGTTCTTCCAGTCTTTCAAAAAGGGATCGGGGATCATACTGCTCCTCTGGAGCTTCTGAATATGAGAACAGAAAAAAATTAATGGCAAAATTCATACCACTAACAATTGCAATTATAAATGTATAGTTATTTTAGTACTTGAGCAATTGTTTGACTGTAACACACCTACACAAGTATTTTGATTGAAAATGCAAAAATTCATTTTAAAAGAAATTTGAGGAAAAAAAACACAACAAAATAAATTCCTTGTAGGGCAATTTAAATTTTTTTATGGTTGTATTTGATCATCTAAGTTAAACTGTCTGTTTAGGTGAAGTATTTGTGCATGGTTCAAGTGTTACTTTCCTGCATTGCTGTTAGTGCTTTTTAACAACTGTTTTTGTCCACAATTTCCATTGGTTTCAGTTCATTTCAGTGACAAAGACTTGCCAAACGAGAAACAGTTCTTTTGGTTTTAAATTATTATTTACTATTTTTCCTTTGTGTCTCACCTTCTGGATCATCCGGTTTTCTTACTTTGTCCCACTCTTCTTGACGTACTCGTCGTCGCTCTGCCAATTCAGCTTCGGAGATAAATCCCGAACTCATTTTACTTAGACACACTAAAACTGGTCGTAGTTACAGAATAAGCATATAATGTAAACCGTGGACAACGGAAAGTGGCCCGAATGACACTTCAGTATCACCACTTTGCACAATAAGCGGATTAATCCTCTGTTGAAGCCTGAATTGAAATTTTCTTGAACAGACCACCAGATATATATTATACACGCGTGTAAAGCACTTTGTGTAATAAATTTATAATAATACTCTAAAATAACCAATTCAATTGGAAAAAATTCGCATGGTTATTCTAACCTATAGAGTAACTAAGAAGCACTAAAGAATTAACTTATATAAATAAACACAAGCTTTCAAAATTTACTCAGCTTACAATTGATTTTTTATTACGTTCGAGTACATAATTTAATATAACCTCGCTCCTTTGGGGGTCTCTGAATCTATTATTTTGTCAAAGGCCCTGTTGTTGAACATTTACCATTCACTCCATGGAAAACAAACAGAAACAACAGAACATCACGATCAGACTGCGACTTACACTTGAGTTTTCTAACCTGGCCAATGACACTTCATCAGCTGTCACGGTATCATCCAATCGAAAGCTAAAACGTCATCACGGTGATCTCACTGTGGTGAAGTATAAGCTCCCGATTCGACAAAACCGTAACAACTGTCATTAGCCAGGTTATAAAAACCCAAGTATAGATTGTGCACTTTCTCTGTCGACCTTGACATCATACGAGCATCATGCAAGGAGATGACTGTTCTCTTGCCGCGAAGACTGTAAGAAGGGCAGTGAAGAAGTGACTGATGAGTTTTTGCAAAGCGAAACGTTACAGCAATCGCGCATGCGCAGTTTGAGTTTTGCATCACCCATCTGCGCTTGCACAGAAGATCGCGTTCTGCACCCTGTGCCGTGCAAAAAGTTCCTAGTGAAATCGGCATCCTGAAAATACTTCCGAGGTTTCCGTTCAAGTCCTGTACTAGAGGTATGGCAGAGAAATGTACGAAAACATCAGGAGCTAATCAGCCATTCTGATAAATAGCGCTAACTCGCGGTGAATGAAGGAACTTATCTCGGCTTTTTTGGCCAATAGAGATGTCCAATGAAGACACAATTGGGAGTTTTAGCGCCAGGAGACATTCTTAAACTATTGATCACGTGACTAACGACTTTTATACGGTCATAATGAACAACGTTCAGAAGAGTTTTAGCAATTGCGACATTGCGTTATGAATTATAACTACAGTTCTAAAAAGACCCCCTATAGAGCCTTATTATAACAATAGAAACATTTCAAGCGTTGAACAAATAATTTGCATAATATATCAGAATCTAATGGTGCTAATTTTTAATAAAATACAATTTATGAAATATTTGGATCCATGTGCCCTTTCATCGGAAATGAAAGCTACCACCGAATTTCGGCCCCTGTGTTATTCGAGTAGAAGCGACTCCTTATGTAGTATATGTTTATAAACTGTCGGCTTTTAAATATTTATTTTTAAAGATTGTATTAATTAATATCATTGGGGAAAATATTACTTACATTGAACTTTCATAATCGTTCGGAAAAATCTAGAATGTTCTTAATCACAGTCTCAAAAAACTTGGTAAATTTTTCGCGGAACGGAAGAACTTCCAACGCTAAGTTAAAACAAATTTGATATAAATTAACTGATTAATTTTTCAATATTATAATAAATATACGGTCATTTAAAAATATAAAAAAGGACAGTGGAAATGGACTACATGAGACAATGCCTACAACTTACTCGCAGGGTCAGAGTGCGAAATGAAGAAATATGGAGAAGGATGAATATAATTTGTTCTATTACGAAGACCTTGGAAAATAGAGCACTACAGTGGTATGGGCATGTTCAGAGAATGTCAGAAAACAGATGGCCACACAAGATCTTAAAATGACAACCACCTGAGAGGTGAAGAAGAGGAAGACCAGTTTTAGAATGGGAAAAATAATCCAGGAAGCTATGAAGGATAGAGGCCTCAAACCATGAGATTGGGAGGATCGAGAGTTGTGGAGGGTGAAAACGGCAAGTTCCTAAGGGAAAATGCCGAAGAAGAAAACTAATATTCTTGTTACTGATCAAATGTTTTTAAAATATTTGCAGTTTCTGTGATGAATTCAAATTTTGATAGTTGACTTTCAATACTCAAGGCATGAGTTTAAAATATTACTTCTTATCCCTAATGATTTTAATGTTAACATTTTTATCAATTGTAATTTCAATATCTTCTGCTTGACAAGTTTTAATGAACATTTGATACCATTTCTTGTCGTACAATTGGGACATAACACCTGATAGACCTGATGGCAGAAACAAACAGTTGATTTGGTGAGTTACATAATGTTTGGCTTAGTTTTTTCACAAATATAGTCTTACAGATTCACAAAATGTTAGTAGCTCATACTTACTATGATACTGTGTTTGTTCATCACGTCCACGCAATGCATGTAACTTACTATTTATTCTGAGAGCTATACTTTTTAGTGGGTTGTGTTATGTGTACTGTGAACGCTCCCTAAACCCGCCTTTAAGAACTCACTGCAGTTTCGTGTCACAAATTTCTTCATCCCTGTGGAGCAGTACATCGAATAAGGTGTTGCATGTCTCTTTCCAGGAGGTCGTACAGGTTCCTTCAACGGCCGTGGTTGCCAGAACTTTACTTACTATTCTTTTCTCAGTTGCAATTTTATATGGGGTTCCCCAAGGGTCTCTCGCAATGGAGTTTTGTACGTGGAGCTGCCAAGACTGTCTTTTAGTGCACTTAATCTTTCTGGTCAGCTTATTTTTGAAGCTGGTAGCCTCTCAAATATTTCTCCAGGTCTGAACAGTTCCTTTTCTTGACTCTTTGATATATTTTCTATAGTCTTCAGGAAATCTTAAGCATCCCCAATATCTCTACAGACCATCATGGTGCTACTTTTGCTCTAGGTATACATCCACGCGGAACAGTACTGTTCGCTGCTTCCAGGATTGTGCTGGTTATTCGGTTAAGTATTTCATTGTGATTTCAACATCGCCCGGCTCCGGTCAAGTGGCAACCTTTTCAGCAATGATTTTTTGATAAAATTTTCAGTTAGCCTTCTTTATTCGGAACCTTTCTTCTGCGTCAGACCCACATTGCTCGTGGCCCGCCTCGGGCATTACAAGGAAACAAATGGTACATGATCACGTTGAATCAAGTTCTGCTCCAGTTTGTGATAGATGAGGCTGCCGCTTCATTCACCATGGCCACGTCATTGTTTGACCATTTCCTTTGTAATAGTTCCTGCTTTCATTGTTCTCGAAAATGTTTGTATTTTTGGTGAAATTTTTTTATCACGTATAGACCGTAGCGAATTAGCAACCCCTCAATGTATTCACCCCTAGTGTCCAAATTGACACTTTGCCACTCTGGGTATTTGGCATTAGTATCCACACCGACAATAATTGGCATACCTATTTTTAAAGTTCTTATATGTTTTCAATTTTGTCACCTACTCTTTCAATATTTTCACTCGTTGGCATGTACGCCGAAATATAGACAATCGGTTCCCGCTCGAGCCGACAAGCTCTACAAGTTACCACGTATTCCGTGATGAACTGCGCTAGTTCAAGAACTTTTATGGTAGGGTCGGTTAAAATAATTGCTGTGCGATTTCTACAGCCAATTCTCGCTTGGATAATTTTTAGTGTCTCATAAATGTCCACTTCTTTGCCGTAACCGGTACTGCCGTAGCTATTATGTACATTACGTGACATAATGTGACCTGCTCTGAAGTAATCAGCTTGCGCGGATTTGTTCTTTTTCACGGTCAGGGTTCAGCGTTGCCGTTCATCTGACTCACACAAAGTCGCTCGAGAAGAGCGCAGATCCCTGTTATCAACACTAAAATGCAAATGAAATGTGCCTTTGCCGATGCGAGCCAGCCAGTTGGTGACTTCCGAGCATATTCAGTGCATTGTTCCGAGACTGAGAATTTCTTGAGGGGTACGCTCTATACATCGCGCAAACGTGGAGTTGTGTAAAAAGCCAGGATCGTGAATTTTTGTATGTTTACGCGAATATTTCGAGGCAGAAAAGGTGAACGGCGGAAACCTCTCGACAATGTGGATAGAGAGTTGTGGCTGCACTGCAGATAGACCCAATAGAGAACGAAGCCACCTGGAACTGACACAAGTTTTCAACGCGGTTTGGGAGGTTATTGGGTTCGATTTTTATGTACTTACCTATTTTTGTCTTTCTATTTACCGCTCTCAAAATTTTAATATTGGCGAACTGTCGCCGTCCTAACGCAATATCCAATTTTTCGTTACATATTTTTACATATTTGGTGCTATATTACATATTTTAAATATTTCGCTATTTCCTCAAGATATTTTTTATTCTAACAATTTTCTTACATTTTTTATGAAAATAAGAATTTTCAAAAAATTCATCAATTTTCCCTACAGTATTAATGGATGCAACTATGTACTCTACTCAGGTACATACGCTACATGAAGATGTCGGATGTCCACAGTTTAGCGCACTTGATTCAGTTATCTCAGGGCGGGAAGGACGCGTCAGCGACAGATCATTTTCATCTTTAGGTGTGAAAAATTGACGCCACGTTTGGCGACCTTTAACCTTAATTTCCATGAAACCTTGGCGATCACGTAGGCGAGTACGGTGGCGTCGTGTAACACTTCGATGAGAATGTTCCATGCTGCAGTGATAGTTTGCTGGTCGTAGATATCGGCAGTTTGTACGATGGCTTCTATTGCGTCTAGTCTGGCTGCTAAACTACATTCCTGGATAACAATTTGTGAAGGTTTTACTACCGATGGGAAAGTTGTATGGTGCAAGTGTGCATCACTTGTGCTTTCCAAATGAATTTTAAATCGTTGGGAATGGTTTTAAAACTTGTATAGGAAAATTTTTTTAAAAGTAAGTTCGTATTATGTAAATGTGTTTATAATTAGAGTATTTTAATATTACATATTATATCCAATTTTACATATTTATTACATATTCTTACTGTTTTCATTACATATTTATGTACATATTTTGACGTTTCATACTACATATTTTTCCGGTCTCTAGTTATGATCATGATGACATATCTGGGTATCTTCCATGACAATAGTCAGGGGCGGATCCAGAAACGATTTTCTTTGGGGGGAGGAAGTTTGAGTTCTACAGAGAAAAAACTCAAAGCCGTGGCCACAGAAAACTAATATCATTGGACTGTTGCATTAACAAGCTACATGCTGAAAATGCATTGGACCTTAATGAAAAACAATATTCCAAAAGAAACTCATCAAACGTGTGCCCTTCAAGTCCATGGGCATGTAACTTCCTACTCTTCTTTTCTCCTTTCACTTGCTTAACAAATTCGGAAATCTACTTTACATTTGTTCAATATTGATCATACTGACGATTTCTAAATTTACAATATTTTCGTAACACGATCCATTACTCGGAAACTAAAACAACATTCGAATTAACCTCTTCTCTTAAATACTACTACGTTTTGCGTCCGTTGGGTATTGAGTACTACTAGCCATAGTTTGTAACACTTGACAGTATAAACGGAGCATTGAGCACCGAGATTGAAAGACCAAGTAACGAGCTTTTATGAGCATTTACTACAACATTCACATAAATTAGGGATCTATACTGTCTGCATTTACTTTCTTTGCTCTAAATCGGGTCTAATGGCTACTGTTACAATGGAGAAGATTACGACGCGCAGTCACGCACGTATTTGTTAATAGGTGTGGCCTGAGGCACTACGAGAACACAGTCGAGCGTTTTCTTGTCTTTGCGAATTGGGCGACCTGGAATCTTCACACAGTCGTGGCAAGGTCGTGGCGAAAGATAACAAAAGGAAATAGCTATAGCCCCGACCTCAGTTCGGAGCTATGGCCCCCCTACCAACGGCGCGAAGCTTGCGGCGGCCGGGGACTGCGAGTGACACCCAAATATGCGTCTCCGCGCACCTCAAATTCCTCGCAGCGATGCTACCGGGAGCGGTAGCTCAGTGCATCAACTAGGTTTGAGTCCTGACAGCGGCAGGATTTTCGACACTCGCTTTCCAACTAGGTCGAATTTAGTCGCTGTCTGGTGGAGAACTCTAGTGGACGGCTGCTCTGATCGGTAGTTTTCCGTGGTTTCTCCGATCAACATCAGGTGAATGCCGGAGCAGTACCCTAACAAACGGGTCACGGACTGCGCGCGATCTTTCCTTCCTCTTCCTTGTCCTATCCTCTCCCCTTACACACACACACACACTTACATTAACATGTATTCCTACTAACACACCACACTAACTACACTACCACATATTCCGGGAGACCGGTCGGGAGCTTAGAGCTTGTCCCGACTGAGGCGGTGCCCTGCTGGCGGAAGAGTCCTGCTTAGGGGGAACCCCTCTAGCCGACGGTTATGTCGGCGCCGGATATTGCCATCCAGCGGGAGATCACCGCCATCTCACGAGAAAAAGCATGCACTACACTTACGGGACTAATGACTAAGCTGTTGACTCGCCCGGTATCACTAACCAACCAATCGCAGCGATGCTGTATCCCAACGCCCGTAGACCTAGGCGCGGCAGCTCTTTCGACCGTTTTTCTTCCTCGTGCTGACACCACTCACACTCTGCTCTCTAATAGCTCACTATCTCAACCTCCCGCTACGGCCCTCAAACTCTCTCCTCTACATCCAAAAACATTCTACCTCTGCAGCCCGTTCGCCTCCCTGCCACCTCCGCGAGCATCTCCATTACGGCAAGTAGGGGCGGCACACCCCTCAGCTGCTGATACGGTTGCGCGCCGGCGGCGGCATTGGCGGCAGCGGCGCACCCTGCCGCCCGCCAAATTCGAACACCACTCCCGTGCGTGGCGAAAGATATCGGACGGGAACTACATGTATATTATATAATGTATATTATAAACAGGATAAGACGCTGTTCACAAAATTATAGTAATTAACGAAACGAGTGTATAAAGAGGAGCAGGAAGCATGAGTTATAATTCCATGAATGGTATGTTCTAGAAAATGAGCGACGATAGGAACGAGTTTTCTCATACACCGCGACTGCAATTATGCCCATTTATACACATGTTCCTTTCAAAATTTTTCGTTTCCATTTAAGAATAATTTTAATTTTGAGAAATTCAAGCACATCCCTACAATTCGAGGAATATGTTAGATGACGCCATATTGCTTCTGAAAAATGTCTATTTTAGTGGGCGTTGCATTATGTTTGTTTGCAAGAAACATATGTATATGGAAGGTACTTCAATTTTTGCATATGGTTGTGGATAAAATATTAGAAGAAACTGACAAAGTCATGAAAATATTACTTCCGACGAAAAGCAAAGACAAGTATGAAGGAGAATTCAACATGTGTCAATACTTGGAAAAAACCAGTCATTCTGTCACAGTTTTGCTATAGCGTACTTCTTAGAACGGGTAATCACAACTGACGTTTACATTTTTTACATTTGCAATTCTAAGACCAAATGTTTTTCACGAAAAACATTTAATTTATTCACGTTAAATATTTTATGTTGTTCAATAAGTCAGCTAACTTAACGTTTACTTCCCCAATTTAGTTTTATTCATTCGATGTTTATACATATTTGTTGTAGGTACGTAATCTGTGATGTACATTTTTGTTCATGTTTCATGACCGATTGTAAATACCTTGGATACATCTGTGTTAGTTTCTTATTTAAACAATCTGGCTCCTTTTCTGAATTCTAATTGATAGGTGTGCATTCTTAATTGCACGGTGGAATTTTAATTGCACGTGTGCTAATAACATAGAGATAATCAACGATTTTTCATGGAACGAAGAAGCATATTTAGTTAACTAAACAAAAAATATTAAGTTTAATATTTTATGAATACTTTATAGTTTTAAATTTAAAAGTAGTAATAGTTTGTTATGAAATTCGTTGAATTTAAAGCTACAAAACGACGAAGGATTACGGTATTATATTTTTCTGTCTATGTTACAGGAGTGAACAGATAGAATTTAAACGCATGATATCGATTTACAAATTAAACATTGACTTATATACAAACATTTCTGTCTATGACTGAAGAAAATCGACAAGATTTCACAAAATATGACTCAAATCGTTTTCTACTTTTTCTTTTTATTAGTTTTTTTTCTTTTTTCTTCTTATTATATTTAGATATTTTCTTTCTCTTCTTAAGTGCGTATACCCGCATCGTCTCCAGGCGTATGTAAGCGATCCACACCCCATTATTTTTTCGGACTCACTGTAATTGCGCGAAATGTCACAGCGGCCCATATCACTCGGCATCTATACTTGGGTTTTCGCAATATGGCGCCTAAGGGTAGTCGTCAAGATGGAATATGGCACGACTTTTTGCGTCTTTCTCAGGCCTGCCGCAAGATGTCGCATAATCGCAACAGTATGAAGCAGTGCTGCAGATCAAGTGACTAGCGGCCCAACCATCTATATATTTAAAAAAATAAGGTATTTTGCCATGGCTTCGTTTAGAGCTCCTACGGAACCGATTGTTGTATTTTTTCTTTTAAATGAAAGAATATGATCCTTAGATGTGTTATCAGATATTATTTGTGTTGATTCACCAACATTTACGGTGTAAATTAATTAATGAAATCATACTTTAATAGTACGCTTATCAATAGTCAATTGTTTTCTTTCAAAGGGTGGCAGTATCAAAATCGATATACATGAGTCCATAGATGTGAGTCCACGCGGCTTGATGTTTTGTTTTGATTGTTGAGATTTGTTTACAATTCGTCAAGGTTTTGTTTCAGTGTAATAATTGCATTGTGGTGTTGACAGTTTGCATGTATTTGCTTCTGTGGTGTATTTTGTAGAGAACATTCGCACATTGGGTTTTGCTCGGTTGTAATACTTTAGTGAAGTTGATTACAGGTTATGTCGAATTCCGAATCATTGTCCACGCGCCCCAAAAGACGCAAACGTACATTAACTGAACGCAGGGAAAGAGAAAGTCAGCGTAGGTGTCGTGATAGTGAGATCATTTCGTTTTCTATTGGGTCATTGTCTATGAAATGTGAGTTTTGTTCTGCTTTGTACTTTCCATGTGAGAGAAATTCTGCAAACGATTTACTCTGTATTGCTTAAATGGGAAAATAAGTATACCTCCGAACAATATGCCAGAAGAAATCAAACAGTTGTTTATAGGAGATGATGACACATCAAAAAACTTTAGAAATAATATCCTTCAGTATAATAGTGCTATATAATTTGTGCCGATATTGCATTGTCATCTGGTCATGGGCAATACGTGTTCAAAATTTTGGGAACACATCACAGAATATCTTCGTTATACCCTCAAGATCCAAACAATGCAATATATTGTAAACATTAGTCTGGGTACAGTATTTTACATTTATCTCAGATCTCACCGTCAAATATTGACGGGTTCTCACTAGTCTATATATTAAAAAAGATAAGGTATTCTGCCATGGCTTCGTTTAGAGCTTCTACAGAACCGATTGTAGTATTTTTTCCTTTAAATGAAAGAATGTGATCGCTAGATGTGTTATCAGATATTGTTTGTGTTTATTCACCGACATTTACGGTGTAAATTAATTAATTAAATCATTCTTTAATACTACGCTTATCAATAGTCAATTGTTTTCTTCCAAAGGTGGCTGTTTCAAATTCAATATATATGAGTCGATATATGTAGTGCACGCTGCTTCATGGTGGCGCTGCTTGATGTTTTCTTTTGATTGTTGAGATTTGTTTACAATTTGTCAAGGTTTTGTTTCAGTGTAATAATTGCATTGTGGCGTTGACAGTTTGCATGTATTTGCTTTTTGTGGTGTATTTTGTAGAGAACATTCGGACAGTGGGTTTTGCTCGGTTGTACTGAAGTAGTGAAGTTGTTCACAGGTGTTCACAGGTTATGTCGAATTCCGAATCGTTGCCCACGCGCCCCAAAAGACCCAAATATACATTAAGTGGACGCAGGGAAAGAGAAAGTCAACGTAGGTGTCGTGTTAGTGAGACCCTTTCGTTTTCTGTTGGGTCGTTGTCTATGAAATGTCAGTTTTGTTCTGCTTTGTATTTCCCATGCGAGAGAAATTCTGCAAACGAGTTTACTCTGTATTGCTTAAATGGGAAAATAAGTTTACCTTTGAACAATATGCCAGAAGAAATCAAAGTTGTTTATAGTAGATGATGACACATAAAAAACCTTTAGAAATAATATCCGTCAGTATAATAGTGCTCTTTCTTTTGTGTCTTTTGGTGCCGATATTGCATTGCCACCTGGTCATGGGTCATACGTGTTCAAAATTTTGGGAACTCCACAACACAGAATATCTTCGTTATACCCTGAAGATCCAAACAATGCAACATATTGTGAATATTAGTCTGGACACAGTATTTTACATTTATCTCAGTTCTCACCGTCAAATTTTGACGGGTTCTTACTAGTCAGTTTTAAATCAGTAACATATCCAACAGCTTGAGTTACGAATCTGAATTTCTTTTGATAAAAAATTACGTCATTTTTGTTTACTTTTAGGGCATTTTACAAACATTCTAAGAGTATTTTATTGATAATTTTTGTCGATGTTTTATGTTTTCAAAATCCGTTCCTTGTTATTATAATACATCATCCTCGGGATAATACATAAATGCCCGACTGTGAGTCGAGTGTGATTGGTAAATTAAAATAGTTTACAGATTAAAGATTGTGTATAAAGACGCAGGCTAAACTCAACTCATGCTGCAATTCGATTTTATTCGTTTTAATGATTATTAGAAAATATTTTTGCTTGAATGTTTCGTGACAAGTTAAAATTATTAGTTACTGAAAAAATTGGGAGAGGGGAATTTTCAAGGCCACCTTCAGTGTTCGCCATGGAATTTCCCTCATTCCTCCCCCATGGATCCGCGTCTGCAACAGTTTATATTTAGTGTAGTGTAGTAATAATAGTAATAGTTTGGTCACGCTACTGAAACCTTTTCTTTACTACATCTGTTAAATTGTGTTTATTTACATATTTTAAATTGTGTTCATATTAATGTATATCTATACTCAGGAATGAGCGGCAATATAAATGTACTCCAATTTATAGCTGTGGCACATATTTATTTTATTACTTGAAACAATCTCTAGTAACTGATTTGCCCGACTGGTTTCAATACTTACGTCTTCACTGCATAATCAATCTACACTGAAAATGTATTTTTAGTTTTGGGATGCGGGATAATATTTCATTGAAAAGTCGGTCATTTGATAGTAACAACAGTATTTATTGAAATAAAAAAATTAACACAAGCCAGGTAATCTTTATACAAATGCATATGTCAGCTTTCAAATATAGCCACTACAGTGCGCCCGCATTATATGACGTCACATGATGCGGGCACACTCTAGTTGCGAAGTTTAGTACTTGACCGTGATAGTGTGGGCGTACTCTAGTGGCGAAGCCTTGTTCTTAACCGTGATGATGTATTGTAAGGCAAAGCCTGGTGACGATCTGCGGAGTGACACACTGATGCTGTTGCTGCTACACTAGCGTTCCAAGTAGCAAGAAGTAACATTATACTGCGATTTATTCATAGCTGCCTGGGATGTAAATCAAATGTTACGGTATCATCCAATCAGAAGGTTGAACGCCACCTTAGTTACGTCACTATAGTGACGCGTAAGGTCACGATTAGATGGTACCGTAACAGCTGATGAAACGTTGGCAAAACGAGGCAGCATTGGAAAAATCGACTATACTAAACGCAATATCCAGGACCACGGAAAAAGAAAAAGTGATTCTGACAGGAGACCTTAACTGTAGGATTGACAAACCCCAAACAAAAACAACACTAGTATTGGACACACTCAGAGAAGAAGGCTTTACACTAGTGAACAAGAAAGACATGAAGACGTACTTTGCATACAACGGATCAAGTACCATAGATCTGGTCTTCTATAAAGGAAAAGAAATAAAGATACAGGAACAGAAAGTACTATGGTCATCACCGGCAACACCAATAAGAAAACACGTACCGGTAGAGACAACTTTCAGCCTACCAAAGACGCAACCACATGAAAGAAAACAAAAACCGTGCAATATATCCAGAAAAATCGACCCAAATGTCATTAAGGTAAATGTGATAAATGAAGCGAAGAAGAGAATATCAGAAGGTCAAGTGAATGAAGCAATGGTCATGATAGAGAACGAAATTAGAAATGCCACTATCCAGACAAAACCAAGAAAATCGCAGCCGTGGTTCAACAATGAATGCTACAAACTTAGGAAGGTAACGCTACAAGTGTTACACAAAGTCAGGACACAAGGAAACGAAGATGATCTGAAGGAGTACGCAAAAAAGAGGAAAGAATATAAAACATTCATCAAACAACGGAAAACAGATTTCATAGAATTGGAAAGTAAGAAACTAGCGGAAGAAGCAAAATCAGACCCATTTGTGGCCTTAAGAGGCAGGAAGCACAAAATACAAGCACAAGAGATACCTATGACTGTATGGGAAAAACATTTCAAAGAAATCTTAAACAGAGATAATAAATTTTTAGCTTATGATCTCAAAAACTCTATGACAAGTTGCAAAGACGCATCACCAATAACTGGGGAAGAAATACAAAAAGTCGTCAAAATGACAAAAAACGGGAAAGCGGCAGGCCCTGACAATATCTATAATGAGCACATTAAGACTACGCTAGAGTCTCTAAAACCGATTTGGAAAGAGCTCTTCAACAAAGGTCTAACCACAGGAGAAATACCTGACGGATGGAGAAATGCGAAAATAAAAATTTTGTATAAAGGTAAAGGAGACACAAACAATCCCGACTCATACAGAGGAATTGCTCTAGAAAACAACATATTTAAAGTTTTCAGCAGAATTATAACACTAAGGCTAGAAAAGGAAATAGATACCCACATACCTGACTGCCAATTCGGTTTTCGGAGAGGGAGAAGCACACAACAGGCAGTTCAATGCCTGATGAATGAAATAGAGACAGCACTAACCAAACCGAAGGGAAAATATTACGCAGTCTTTGTAGACTACAAGAAAGCTTTCGACAGGATAAATAGAGCGATACTCATTAGAAAATTGGAAGACTTACTGGGAGATACACACCAACTGGTCGTAGTAATAAGAAACATATTGAGTTTCAACATGATTGAAATCGAAGACGGAATCACCAAATCAAATCCCATCAAGCAGATAAATGGGGTACTCCAGGGCGATCCCATTAGCCCTCTGCTCTTCAATATCATGACCTCAGACATCACAAACATCTTAAAGCAGTCGCTGGAGACAGTACTTATCATGTACGCAGATGACATGGTTCTCGGAAGCAGGAACAAAGCAGATCTGCAAAATACCCTGATGAAATTAGAGCAATGGGCCGATGAAAATCACCTTGACATTAACAAGGGAAAAACAGTACAAATGATTTTTAGAAAAGGAGGAAGACTCGCTTCAGACGATACACTAACTCTGAAAAATGAAGCCCTTCAGGTAGTACCTAAATTTAAATACCTTGGCATGACACTACAAACGACGGCAAAATCCTTCAGCGAGCACATTCAAGATAAAACAGCAGCCGCTACAAAAGCGATACTCAGCTTAAAAAATATCACGAAATTGTCTCTAACTACAGCAAAAACCATATTTGAAACAACAATTTCACCTATTGTCACGTATGGAATATGTATGATCTGGGACAAGCTACAAGTCAGTGACCTGAAAAGAATTGAAACAGTAAAAGCTCGATTCCTAAAAGCTGTACTAGGCATTGGAAAAACAGCACCCTCCAGACTAGCATACGTGCTGGCAAAGGAGACTTTCTTCATTGAAGACCTTAGACTACAATTCCTGTTACCACATACGGATGCGGTCAACAAGCTACTCAAAGACAGAAGAGAGAAACAATATCAAATACATGACGACTTCTACTCTACGGGTGCAATGATGAACAGGAACTGGGAAAACACAAATCAGGAACAAAGACATTTAGTAACTCGTTTTGCGATACATGGTTTCCACCATAAAGTGTGCAAGACAAAGAATTTCCATAGCCCTGGAGAAAATTGTGTCTGTGAACTATGTGACAAAAAATGTGAACGATACCACTTAGAAATCTGTACAAAGAACAGCAAATCTCTGAGTCATTATGGCAAAGAGAAATGAACATTCAATGCCCACTCGGGCGAACCTTCTTTCTTTATTATTATTATTATTGGAAAAATCGAGGTATATACTAGCAGTCAGTAGCCTTACACCATTTCAAATATCTGTTTTCCCCACCTGGAAGCGAACCGAGCATCTTGGGTGTTAACATCTAGACCAGGAATACCCAACTTGCAAGGTCTCAAAGGCCACAACTAAAACCTTTAATATTGTTGCAGGCCATATTTTCATTACTTGGACGATCCACACGTGACCCCCGTATTGTTGAGCTTGGCACATTCCCCGGCTGCTCTAAAAGGGGAGAAGGGATGGGGTGGAACCATGCATGATATCAGGCTCTACCACGCTCAACGCAATGCAACATTAGGATGATTTTAATTTCTGAATTTACTACCAAAAAATTCCTTAAAGCAAAATTTAACCTATTTTTACATTATAGTACGACTCATAAAACTGCCACTTAAGGTCTGTCTTCACTGTGGCATTATGTTACTGCATTTCGTGTCTTTCTCGGCAGTGCCCCTAGATGTCGCATGATTAAGCAGTGCTTGATATAGTCGCGATCATGCGACATCTAGTGGCACGACGGAGAAAGACGCGAATTGCAGTGACATCCCTTTGTGAAGACAGGCCTTGAGAGGCATAAACATAAAAACCGCACTAGAAGGGTGTGTTGACCCCGACAGGGCGTATTAAGCACAATTTTGTTTGAGGGGTTGGAACGGGAGATTGGGTCAGTTTTTACGGAATCTCATGTCTCTTGCTCCATTCTCTGGCCAGCTGCCATCTATCGTCACCCAAAGTACTTTATTTTTTTACATTTCCTCAGCTTTTCGGTTTCTTAATAGTAGAACCGAAATATTACTTCACGAATATTAAACAAGAGTAAAATCTCGCCCTGAATAGAAATTTTCATTTTTCATAGGAATCTATTGAGTTTTCGAAAAAGTTCATTTGAAGTCATTCGAAGCACTTTCACTCACCAATGTAATAATGCATACAAATCGATGGAAATATGCATATTATTGGCGTGAGAGATATTTAAAAAAATACATTGTGTAATTTAAAAAAAGTATACACCAAAATGAACTTTACATCATATTAAATAGTGCAATAAGCACTATCCATGGGACAAATTTGAAGAAAAAAATTGGAACCATTTTTGAGAAAATGGCGTTTGAGCGTTTCTGAAAATGCGGAATTTTCAACTCATTTTCACCGAAAACTGTTGAGTTTTCCAGAAACTTTAGTTGACATTATTTAAAGCACATTCTTTTAAATCTAATAACGTGAAGAAATCGCCTCTAATGTAAATATTACCGACGTGAAAGTAGAGCCAAAGAAATTACGTTTTTGAAATTTTTGAAAACAACAAAAGAATACAAGAATACATCAATATGTTGTTTATGTCATCGTATGGGGTACATTTGGCACTACCCCTACAAAAGATTTAAAGAAAATATTTGGAACCTTTTTTGAGAAAATCTTGTTTTTGTAATTTTTCAAAATTGCAAATATTTCACGCCATATTGCACGAAAACTACTAAATTTTTCAAAAAATCTCCATGACCTGTCTGAAAGAACTATATATGAACAACAAATTTCACTTGCTAGTAAAAACTCTATCTTCAATTTTACAATTTTCGGAAGACGCTGAAAAAATCAAACTGCAATTTTCGACAATTCAGAGTCAACAGCGAAAATCGGAGCTACGCCACCTTTATAAGTGTATATTACTCTATTATTACAAGAAATTTAAAGAAAAAATTTGAGAAAATTTTTGAAAACGTCCGGTGTGCTTCATGTAAAGTATTTCCAAATTTTAAAGCATATTTTTCAAAATTTCAAAGCTTCAACTAGAGTTAGATGGACAGGAGTTTCTTCAATTTGGAAAAGATCGTACGTGTGGCGATCGTACGCGCTTGTAGACGTTTTGAAAATCTCGTCTCGAAATTGATTTTCCGCAGCATTACACAACTTACTCTGTACTACGTATATTACTCCGTATATGCATATGTATACGAGAAAGTAAATAGATGTGCTACAGGATGGCACAGACTTTCTCGTAGTAAAGTTAGTTTCTCGTGTGAAGTTTTCTAATTTCCTTGGTGTGAAGTGGCTTTACAATCTTGCTCCATCCTCATTCCAGCTGCCATCTATCATCGCCCAAAGAATGTTTTTTGACCTTTTCTAAACTTTTCGCTTTCTTAATACTAGAATCGAAACATCACTTCCAGAATATTAAAGAAGAATAAAACTTCGTCCTAAATAAAAATTTTCATTGAAAAATTTGAAGCCGTTTTTAAGAAAATGGCGATTAAGCATTACTGTAAATGCGAAATTTGAAGCTCTTTTTCACAGGAATCTATTGAGTTCTCGAAAATCTTCATTGGAAGTCATTTGAAGCACTTCCACTCACAAATGCAATGTATTCAAATCGAAACGGATCGGGAATGTGCATATTGACGGCGTAAGACAAATCAAAAAATTTAATTTGTGTAATTTTTGAAAATACAAAATAATGCACCAAAATAAACTTAACGTCATATTAAACAGTACAAAAACACTAAATTTGAAGAAAAAAATTCGAGCCATTTTTTAGAAAATGGCGTTGGGCGTTTCTGAAAATGCGGAATTTTGAGCTATATTTTCACAGAAAACTGTAATGTTTTTGAGAAACTTGATCTGGCATTATTTAAAGCACATGTACTCACAAATATAATACTGTGGAGAAATCGCCTCTAAAGTAATTATTACCGACGTGAGAGACAAGTAAAAAAATAATTTGTGTAAATTTTGAAAAAAAAAACAAAAGAACAGAACAATATGGCGTTTATGTCATCGTATAGGGTTCGTTTGGCACTAAACTGTACTAACAGGGATTCTGACTACACCACGTGTTAAAGGATTTTTTTCTCTTAATTTAACAACTTGTTTTATGCACTTTTTCGTTACTAGAGTCCGGCAATGAATTTTTTCCGTCGGAAACATTACATAGCTTTCTCTACTCTACTTATATTACTACGTATACTGACGCAATATACTACGTACTATTCTACGTATTATTTATGTACGTATACGAGCAAATAAAAAGACACTCAGATTATCTTCATCTGCATTTTGTGACAGAATCATTTCACTTAAATCGCAAACGGAGAGAAGAAAGAAATAAAGCTGATGATAGTTTAACATAAATGTTTATAAAAAGAAATGTGTTGATGCGCGTGTTTTTTTGGGGAGGGGGGGCGAGGTGAATCGAGTATCCACCATTTTACATCAACATTGTTGGCAACACTGGACCTACCTAACTAAAAATATTTAAAAAGTGCAATGTTTTTGTTATATAGTACAATTTGTACTCCAAACAAGCCACAACGCATGAACAGTAACTCGATTGCATTAAGCTAAAATTTGTATTGAAAAAGCGCATTTTGGGGAAATGTTTTGAATTACATCTTGTAGGTCCCGTTTTCCTCGACCATTCAAAAGTTTTCACGCAAATGTTCTGAGCAATCGCTTCAGTGGTCCTGTGCTTTTGTAGAACAATATTGTGAACACTCATACATTAGCTTCTATATAACATATTACATTCCTTATAAAACAATAGTATATGTCTCCCCCACGTAATTTTTGTAGAGAGCTAAGGAAAAATCTTAGAGAAATAAATATTTTGTGAGAATATTTTGTTGTTGATCAGGCAAGGTCTTAATTTGAGTTTCATTAAAAAGTTGATGCGAAATAATGGCATTCCTTTGTGTTAAACTAGGTTTTAAGGTTTAATTTAACTTCAATCGGAGGCGTAGCTACGTTTTCGTGGGTCCCAGTTCAGAAAGTCACTGACGGTCATCGTAACTGGGGGCCTTTGACTACAGGGCTCCGCTACCGCACACCGTGTTGCATCAGCCTAGCAACACCCGAGACTTCAATGTAACAATGATGTAATATCAGCCATGTTAATTTTATCGTGAAGCTCATTGATTTCAAAATAACAATATATATGTTATACATACACACAATATTTAATGTTCAACATTTTGGATCAGTATTATTGGTTTAGATTAGAACCTAATGAAATGGCCCAATTTATAAAGTATATTCCTGGGAAGGTGTACCATATATTAAAGGAGCCTAGGCTTCATTAATATGAAGCATGTGTGGGTCCAGCCAAAGCCATGTCAGTGCAAATGGCGTTGGTCCAACCGATCATTTTAGGGAGAGGGGGAATCACAGATATTTGTTATTATATTCTATATTATTTTTGTATTGGATATATGATACTATACAATATTAATTTTTAATAAATACACAATTCTATCATAAATAAATAATTCAATCAATTTTGTCAAATAAAAGAAGGTAACGAAAACTCTAGGCCTTTTGGTGGGGCAACAATCTCTATGGCCCCCCACTGGATCTACCACTGATGTCAATACTGTTATACTATTTTCTAACATTACTAATTTGGCAATTAATACAGAGCTGTATTAATGCTGTAGATTCTTAAGTTTACAATTAAATTCATTCTCTTTAAACCCTTCATAAATAAACATACTTCAAAATCTCTACATATTCTATTTCTGTACAGGATTTATATAAGAAAATGTGTGCAAGAGCTGTGCAATAATCAATTTTGTAATAATGAAACATAAGTTGTAAATGAATGTAATGTAAATGAAAAATCAATTTTTCATCTACATTATTGGTTGCATAATAATGAGTACATCCAAGGTATATTCTATGGTATGGAGAGGCCTTATTTGAAGTAATTTTGTTCCATTGTAAAAATTCAAAACTATCATGCAGTTCAGTCTTAAAACATTGCTTTGTTATTTTAGAATTTTATTATTAACTGAAGAAAGAATTGATGAGTTAGTGACAAAAATTTTTGTGAGTTTTTAAAATTCCCTTTTCTTAGAGAATCTACTTTACTATTGGAAAAACATTTTCGAAAATATACTGTATTATAAAAAATTATCAGTTTTTTTAATGGAGAAAAAACATGTGAATAGCCAAGGGGTGGGGGAAAGGGGCATATAATGCTGTAATAACAGATGACTTTTAGAAAATTTGACTAAATACTATTACTTTGTCATGAAATAATGAATCTCATCTAACTGCACTTCATTTATCATCTGCGTTCTCATTTCCCTCTATGAAAATTAAAATATTGAATTTAAGATTTGCATGTAATTTCTCATTTCAATTTTAATTTTATCATAAATGACCAATCTTAAGTAGCTCATCATTAATTTCAGTTTAACTGATGGTAATCATCAGCTCATACGTTGATATGCAGGTACAGGATATTGCACTTCACAAAAGAAGTTAATCAATTGGCCTTTAAAACCTGTCTTTTTCAGTGGAGAGCATAATTCTATGAAATCTGTTTCATGTTGGATAATTATTTTACATGTTAAGATAAATAATGTTTCCTTAAATTAGACAAAACAATCTTCTGCAAAATGTGCTTTCCCCAAAATGTTAACCCTTACTTTCTCAAAAATCAAAACTTCTAAGATTTGATTAATGTTATTGTTCTGCAATCTGGTTTCATTCTAAAGAATATATAAGAAATTCTCACTCAAATGTCATCACACAATTTTCTGATAAGTCATACCAGTGAGTAATTTGCCTTGAACCTAAATTTGACAATTTTTTTTGGAAAATCCAAAATAACTGATTTTATACTGTATATTCAAATTGATGTTATTCAATACAACTAGATAAATTTCAGTGTGCTGGGCTCATTTTTCCTTAAGAGCAGTCTTTCTCAAGCTAAAATGACTTAGTTTCCTTCCTTAATTAGCTCCATTAATTTTTGAAATCGGAGTTTGATAAAAACATTTGACCCCTTCCACGAGATATCTTGATAAATAATAAATGTAATTCATATTTTATCTCTTGCAAATATTGTAATTGAATACACAGATGTTTGGGAAGAAGAGGAACTTTTAGACAGGAAACTGAAACACAATTTCATAACAACCTACCTTTCTGCTGCAATAGCATAAAAACCAAAGTAACAGGCATTCCTTGGCAATCATACATCAACTTTTCATGGACATCAAATTCATGAGATACAAGAGCAGGAAGAGGGGCATCACATCAACTATTATCTCATCAGATCATGAATCAGCCATAATCTGTCATGTTACCTATATTCCTAAAGAAACAAACATACCAGTCATGTTACTGTGTCCAGAGATTTGTTTTCCTAACCATTAAAAAAGATATGTATTCGGTGATGGAATTTTTTCTCATGCATTAATATAACCTATCTTTTGAAAATGTAAATAACAATAATAATAGTATACCTACATTCAAAAGTGAATGATTATTTATATTTATTACCATAAATTTTAGATGTTTCTATCCATAAATAGAAATAACAAGAGAGGCCTGCAGACCTACATTCATTTCTACTAATAGTTATAACATGAAGGTGCATTGTCATGCATGCTTAAAGAATAAAATTGTGTAAAATAGGATAAGGAATTTGATAGACAGAAGGGAAAATGAAATTGCACAGTAAGCAAAGAGAAAGGAAATAAAGTTAATAAATCACATAATATGGCACTTCAATTTATAAAATTACAGTACATGTTTGAGTTTTTCTATCCATTTTCTACACTAACTTTCTTATTGAAATTTGTTACTCTCCACTCTATTAAAAATCTGTTTCAAATAGAACATGAATGTACTGCTTGAAACAAATTTCATATCTAGCAATTTTTTGACAAAATTTATAATCCAATATTAACTAGAGCTGATGGTGACACCAATTGATGTGAATTTTAGTTCAGATATTAGCTACATAATGATAAATACTTCTTTCTTTTGGATTTTGATATCAATTATAAATTTTTTATATTATTCTTGTTGCATTCATGATCATAAATTAAATTACCCTTTATAGCAATTATTGCTATTGCAATACTTCAGGTTTATGTACATCAACAACTAACATTGTTAATTGTTATATTCGTAATACAATTTACAATTAATATATCATAAATCTACACTCTTCGTAATAAATATACTTAATATAGTCTTCTTAAATTAAAATGAAATATTCTATAAAACTGAATATTTCAATATTGATATATAAAATATTATGAAAAACTGAGATTTTATAAGTGGCTGCCATGAATTAGAAACTTGTTAAATTATTATTTGTAATAACTTTTTCAGTTTGAAGCATGAAAATAAAGTAACACATTTTACCACATGATAAAATTTATGAGTTTTAAGTTATTTTCTTCTAGCTTCAAAAAGTTCTGGGGAAGGACTCTAAAACTGCATTTCTTTGTGACTAAGTTTCCACAAGTAGTATGTAAGGGGTTGACAGATGAAAAATGAAGACAAAGAAAGGATGTCCCAGAGTTCACAGGGATTTGATCTGAACATGGAGGGATTCTGGGGATTCAGTCTGAACATGGAGGAATGTCAGCCAAGGCAACAAGGCAAAGGCTAAAGAAGAAAGGAATATTTACCAGCTGAGGACACCAGGGATGTACTTGTCAATCAAGGACTGGTAGTATGGCTTCAATGCCTCAATGTCTGGAACTTCCTCACTCTTTGTGTACAAGTCATACTTGCTGCAAGAAAGCAAAAACACCACAGTATTAATAATAATAATAATAATAATAATAATAATAATAATAATAATAATAATAATAATAATAATGATATTGTTGTTGTTACTATTATTAACATTATTATTATTTAGAGAAAAAATTAGTTTTCTTGGTAAAACACCATTAAAAATTATGATTTTTGTGTGTTGATAACAGCTTTTACAATGATAACAGGATAATATATACAAAATATTTAGAATAAAACTTCAGATAAAAGAAATTCTTTCAAAATTTTTAGAAAATATACTAAAAAATATATTTGAATGTAAAGCATAATTAGTTAACTACTAGTAAAACTAAGAGTATACTAGGTTCTTACTTGAATTTCAAAACCCACTGCAAAGTATCCATATCTTTTTCATTGCAGAGATGCATATAATCTCCACCTGCATGCCAAGGGTAGAAAGAATGAAACCTAAAGAAAAGAATAACCAAAATCTTAGAGAAGTATCCACTGGGTCTATGAAGACAAAACAATTGTATGGAAAGTACAACACACCTAATCATATTGAGTCCTTCCTCTGGTATTGTAGTTTTATTGTGCTTCAGCACTTGGTACAAGTATTCATCATGTCCCCAAGACATGATAAGATTGTCAAGACCACAGTGAGGTTCATAAATACCGAACATAGTACTGAAAGAAGAAATTTCATTTTATGTCCTTCCTTAAACCATTTTAATTTTCATAATATATTATACCAAGAATTTGTTTCCACTCTGTTTTGAATATATTTTACTTACTTATATTTGATATTCTGACCATCTGGATTGTCTACAAAGCTTGTGTCCCTGTATACAATAGAATTGCTCCACGCACAACCCACAGGAAAAGTGTCTCCTACCACTGCCCATTGAGGCTCTCCATAGAATGCCATCACCTAAAAAAGTATTAAAAAATGAATGTAAATACAATGTTTGCAAAACTAAATAACAAGTTGTACTTGTGAAAATTCATAATAATTTAATACTATAATCCAGGGGCATCCAGAAGGGGAAGGGGGAAAGCTGGGGCATCTTCCCCAAGGACTTAATTGGTGCCCCAACTTTTTTCATTAAAAAGAAATGAAAAATATATTTATCTCTAATCCAAATTGAATGCTTTAAGTTATTTCTGAGGTACAGAGAAATGATTTCTGTTTAGGAATTGGGGGAGGAGAGAATTGTTTCTTTGAAATAAGGGACTTCCTTGGAACAACTGCCCCGGGCCCCTTGATTTCTCTGGGCATCCCTGCTATAATCACATGCATACACATGGGAAAGGGGGAGGGAGAGGGTGACCATGGCCCCCATGAAAATTTTGTAAGGGGCCCAGTCTTAGATAATTAAACATTTTATTCTCATAAATTCTTGATTTTGACCCCTTTTTAATCATAACAATTTGGGAAAATGTTATACGACATTTAGGGAAGAGACTCTCCAAAATTCTAGTAACCCTGTAATTGGTACTAAGTAATATTAATAGTATTTATTGTGTAAAGTTACTATTAAAGTTACAATTTCATTCTGTGTGTAGTGTGATTTATTTATTTGCAAAATGTGTCATATTTACAGATGGAAAATTTAAAGGAAAAGGGGACTCAGAAATGAAGTTGGCTCCTCCTCTTGTTTTATACTTTAATATAAATAGAGTGAATTCTGACATATCAGCTAGATGTGGTTATTTAATAGGGAGCTCTGCTTTCGACTCAAAGTTTGGTGTTGAACCTTCCGATTGGATAACTGCGACGTAGCTGATGATCAGAAGTCATTCTATTTACATCGGAGTATAGGCTATGCACACCAATCATGTACTTTATAACTGATTAAAAATAGTATAATAATGATTTAACCTACTTTTCCCAGATCATGTATTAGGCCAGTGAGATGGAACCAGTCTAGATCGGGGTGTTCAGCCCTAATGCGCTCGGCAGTTTGAAATGCATGAACTATATTTGGGATGTCTACATCAGGATCACTTTCATCAACCAAATCATTTAACATGATTAGTGCATCCATTATTGTGGAGCGAAAATGACTGAATTTCAGCCACCGCTCATGGCAACCTGAGCATAGAAAAAAATAATCAAAGTAAAAGTGGCACTTTGAGATTTGAGAAAGAGGAAAAAGTTAAATTTAACCTTTCTTTATATATTCCATTATTATAATTTCTCATACACAAACACATAAAGCTGAATTAAAGGTTATAGACTTCATTCCTCTAACAAATAATATTAAAAGTTTCCAATCAAGAAGAAACTCACCTTTGACAAAGTCAACTGTTTGATTGGTGTGCATTTGAGTGTAGGTGTGTCGAACACGTTCCTTTATGGGATCCTCTGGATCTATAGAGTAGTCTCGAAACATGGACACTGGCTTTGCAGCAAAATGTGCTTCAGGCCTGAGAAGCTCTGAGGGATCAATAACGCACTGAAAAATGGGAAAGAAATATAAAATTGCAAGGTGAAACACAGACTACTATTGCAATTTCAAAGGATGTAGTTGCTTTATGTACACAGAAATATCACATTTGTTTCAACATTCTGTAAGCAATTAAGATGAAAGTTACTTTTAATTAAAGGCAAGATTGCGACTGTCATATTATAACACAAGATGAATTAAATGCATTATGCAAAATGTATATTAAACTTTATTGGCAGTGACATTATTCAAGTTGGCTTTGTGAGGATGTGATGATAATTCTCTCTTTAGCTTACAAATATTTATGGATGATTTGTATTTACATACCACTTATTTTGATAATATATACTAAATATTGTTCATTTGGTCATTATTCACATATGAACATATTGTGCATAAATGAGCTACATGTAAATTTGTACTACATCCAAATTTGCCAAAACAATTGTGTTCTTGTGAATGTAACTTCATTGAGAGTAAATTGTTTTATTTCATTCACACTATATTTTTCCCAACACATTAAAAAATGGATTAAGACAGAAATGTCTCAGGTGAAATTTTATTAGATCCCTCAAATTATCCTAGATCCCTCATGAATGTTATTGAAAACACTAAACTTCTTAAACCCAAAAATGCAGTTTTTATTTAATAGATGTGGGTAAAAGGAATTGAATGAAGAATAAATTAAAATGAGCAAGCAAAGCCTATGGACACGCGCGCGAGAAAACCAGCTTAAAGATTCAACAAACTCACCAGTGTTCCCGGCATTCTGACAGTCAGGTAGTGACGTTAGAGTAAACAGAAAACTCCACCCTGCAGAAATCACTACGATTCAATGACGATGGCAGAGGCAGGTGCTTCATATACGCGCCCTTATCATCCGTGCCGACGTAAGCGCTCTCTACGTCAACTACAAAAGGCGTAAATGAGCATGCGCAGTTCTGCGCCAATAGTATGTGCTTTGTAGGATTGCCCAAGCAGTCTACCAATAAGCAGTAAGATTATGTTTGAAGGAGGAAACTCATCAACTCCTATGTTTCAAAGTCCGAAACAAAGAAGACAGTCGTTACATGGTGTCTGACGAAGATGCACATGAGACAAGAACTTAGGTTGAAATGAAATGATTCCAGAAGGAAATTCAGGATGACATATTCGTTGGCGATGCGGTATTACAGTTTAAAAATTATTGTATTTCCATTCTAGGCCAGATTACCCAGAACATTCTAATTATCATTCCAGACCCAGATAGTTTTATTCGTAGATCAGAAAATGATTGTCCTAATTTTTGCGTTGAAATTTCATATAGAAAACTTTCTTCGGGATCTTCGCAGAATCTTGGAACCAAATGAGAGCAATTAAAATATAAATCAGTAATCACTTTAAAATACGTAGAATGCATATTTGTAAATTTCTTCAATTTGCATAAATATTATATTTGTTAAAATATTATTCGTAAAATCGTATGTATTAATTTCTGAATACATTTGTATCTTAATTTCTCTTTCTCTCTGGTTAGTCCTATCTTACCTAGTTAATGCCTTATTTTACGTGACGAGACTCGGGTCATCAGGCCCGCTCTTCTGTCTGACCATGCAAATTTCACTACGCTCCTTTACCTAATACCTACTGAATGGCGGAAAAAGGTGTCATTTCGAGCGACGAAACAGACAATTTAAATTTAGCTCAGAGGCTTCTTTTAGGCTTGAGGATCTTTTACACGCAGTAAATCTACTACATGGGACAACCGGCTTTACTTCCCCTCCGAAGGAAGGCTTACGAAGGATTTTTTTGTCCTTAAAAATCCACGGCTTCAATCGGGATTGAACCCGCAAACTTTGATTAAACAGCTCGATACGCTAACCGTTGTATACCGAACCGCATACTCCCCTATCTGTAATTTTCTCAGGGGGAAGGGAGGGGAAAAATCCAACAACAACAACAACAACAACAACAACAACAACAACAACAATAACAACAACACCAGAATCAGATCTCGATCAGTTGAACTCTGAAACAAATTACTTCAAAAATGCTAATAGAAAAAATTAACAAACGAGATTTGTTTTGTTGTTGCTTTTAGAGTGGAAATTACTCTCAAATATTGTAACTTATAAACTTGTTTCTCCGAGGTGCATATAAATTGAATATCAATTCAACCATGCATTTTAATTGACAAATACATTCCTATTTAGTAATAAAGTGTCGATGTCTCAAAAGTGACCAACGCCGCGAACTCTCCTCATTGACCCACACAACTAGAATCAGTTTCACAGCGCGTTTTCCACCGCGCGCTGATAATGTCAAAGCAGAAAGTTATTAAATGAAGCATCAAGGCTAAGGATAGACCCCTAGTATCGTACGTTTACATGAAAGGTAATACCCTCTCTCGATGGGATCTTTCTGGGGACTCGAACGTATCGCTTACTTTCTGAACATGAGATTTGAGTTGTAAGTTTGTGTGCCATCAAAATTAGCGCTCCTTAACAAAAATACCAACTTGGGCCTAAGAATGTGGGCAAAATAATTAAAAGTCTCTGATTAAATGGATAAAGTTTTGATTACCTACTATTTTATGCATAAAGAGCAAATTTTCTAATATAAATCCAGAAACTTTAAGTGCATATTTATTTTATCAGTATTTTTCGTACATAATAAGTTTTGTACTACTATGCAATGTGTGAGTAATGTCAGGCGACTTCTGCCCTTCATAATTGAAACGACACAAGAATGTTGCTGTTTTAAATGCCAAGACTACGGAGAATAGAGATATCGCATTATTGGTAGAACGTAGCACTTGAAAGCTCATACATACATTTCGCAAGACAGTTGTTCATTTCATTGGCAATCTCGGCCCTATTTTCCTTATTTAGTCCACACAATCACATTTATTGTTCTTCGAATGATATTTTATATTTTCTTCCAATCAAAACACCAATCGGATGTTTACTACTCTCTCGTATTGTACATAAGATTATTTTCAATCTCCTGTTTCTAATTTACATCAATAAACATGGAATTAGTAAGAGGGTGTGTCGCTAGAGGACAAGAACATCTTGTCTGATCTCGTTTAACTGCTCTCGCGTCATTGAGTGTTTTCACGAATAAGACGAACCTAGAACTCTGATATACAGAATTATCTCCACCACATACAAACAATTACGCAGTAGTTTCTTGGCGTGAAATTCATATCATACGTCATTGGGTGTCCTTAGCTTTCATAAAATAATGATAAAAATTATTGAAGTTGTAATAAGTTCATTACGATCCTTTCAAAGGATTATGCCTGAAACTATGATACAATTGGTTTGATGAACGTTTTGAGGGAGGAGAGAGAGGGAGGGAGAGGAAGAGAACGAAGTCAATAAAATTTGTACCAAACCCTATTTTTCTCCATATTGATAATAACTTTTAAAGAAATTGTCCGTAAAAAATTTCAGAGACGTATTTTTTTGTATGCAGAAATGAAGTGCGAAGTTGTTCTCCGGTTAATTCCATTTATAATTAATTTATTTAACAATTCTGGGGTTTGATTAACATAATATAATTTAATAATGGGCAAAATGTCAGTTCGCCAGTTTATGAGGGATATTTTTAATCATATATATATATATATATATATATATATATATATATATATATATATATATATTGAAACATGCCCACAAACTGCTCACAATTATTGGGCGTTTCGTCGTAACCCGTTTCCGAATTTATGTTAACATGGGCGCCAGGAAAAAGGTTACGAAAATATTTTTAGCTATTATTGCTTCAAAGAAAACTAAATATTGACCCGCTAGCTGGGTCGATGGGTTGCGCCTGAAATAATCGCTATTACCTATTGATAGCCGATTACCCGATCTGCCATCCATACAGAGTGGCGAGGAATCTGAAAACAATTATTTTATCTAGCTACTTTTTAGCTCGAATTGGCCAATGAATTTTTTTTTTTCAAAAAGAAACTTAGGATTTCTTGCTTATTGCAATGTAAACATTTTAAATGGAAATTTACATCAGAAAGACTGTCCTTTGGTCATGACCTTGTTCGAAACTTTATACTGCACTATACTTCGCGCGCTCTTGATCGACGTCGCCACGAAGGACCATCTTCTCTTCAAAATCAAGTAAATGGATTTTGCCCTAGGTTTGACTACAGACGGATGGGCAGACGTTTTGCCGTCAAACGATTTTTCGGTATCAAGGTCCCACAAAGCTTGAATTCTGACCACACAGTGTGTTATAGGAAGTCATTTATTATAAGTAGGAACAAAAGGGTATCCCCGGATAAGATGAAAAAATGACATATGAGTAGTTACACTATAATTCAAACATAAAATTAATATTTTTTGAAAGGGTTCTTAGCCCCCGTCCCTTCAACCACACCCCTCTACATCCAAAAAAGTATTTTTTATTTTATTTTTTTCAACTTAAGGCATTTTATCTGATTGAAAAGAATATTAAAAAATAATTTATACTATCAGAAAACATTTTTGAAAATATTTTCTGTGTCAAATTCAAACGCAAAAAATATTTTTGAAAAAAATAAACAATAATTTTTACTTGTCTTTAAACGCTGGATCAGGATCGAAAAAATCTCAAACGTTCCTCTCAAAACACTAATTGTTGTGAATTTTTCCAGATTTTTTCAACTTCTGGGCTGTAGATAAAACATAGAAACCATTTTTACCATTTCCCGCCTTTAAATTACCTTGACTTCAAATATACTTTGAAAATGACTGCAAAAGTTCTAGACATTTATTTTAGAGTTTATTATTGGTCAGTGCTTAAGTAAGGACGACAAAGTAAAAAGCTTACTCTGTCTTTCCCGCCTCCTTTTTCTTTGATCCACTACCGCGACTGATTTGTATACACATCTGACTATATTAAATATACAGATCAGTGACCACCACACAATTCATTATCATAAAAATAAAAAGAGAAAAATGAGCATCTATCTTCGAGTAAGTGTATCTACACAAAATAAACCGTTTAAAAATCATTATAGGCAGATGACAACCTCTAACGAAGATCTCAACGTACTAAAAGACAATTATCAACCACACTGTATTTTAATCATTGGCTTGCGGCATCCAGCATCTGTCACTTGGTCCCCTACAGACGATAGTGATGCCCTCACCAGCTCTCAAAGTCACGTGTTCTGGGCATCTGTACACAACCCTAAGATATTGGAACAGTCCGTCTGCAGAGAATTTTAAAACACTTCTTTGCTGTGTCCGTAGTTGAAAAAAATGTTAATCGTTTCATAGCTTTTATCAACATTTGGCAGGCTATCACCCAGAAACTTTCAAAATGTTAAACTGTCAGATTATATATTATATATAAAATATATTTTCTTTACCATATAAATAAGGAACGAAATTTATTGTAATAAAAATGCAAAATACGGATGTACATACATATGTGCTTATTTTTCCAAAATATGTAAGTAAAAATAGAAAAGATGTAAAATCAAAATCAAAATTGTTCTCTCCAAACCTTTTCCGAGCACAGACGTCGCCGATTAGTTCTTAACAAGAATTCGGGATGGCTGAGAGTAGGTTTTACCTCTACAAAAGAAATTGTGTACTAGACTTCCCCACAAAGAAGAATAGAAGATTCACCACTGCGATTTTTATTCGATATATAAAATACGCTTTTAGTATATTACAATGTTTACGAGGAGCTGGTGTTCAAGTGAATAGTAGTACCGTGCAGCCAGTAATGGATCCCTGGGGAAGGGGTTAAAGGCAATATACCCCATCGAGTAACGCGACAAATTTGTGTAAAACTATTTGTTAGTTTTCGATCGAGTAACGAATGAGCTGTTTGAAACATTAGCAAGAACGTGGTTGAAATTACTTTTGATCATAAAAATCTGCTCATCCTATACTCCAAGTACGCAGTAATCGGGGAGAGGGGGTAATCGGAGGGGGGTAAGTTTAACAATTCATGCTGAAGATATGGTGGTCATAGAAGCGCAGCAGCATTACATTTGATTTGTACGAAAGATGATTCCGTAACATATATTGCAAATGCGCATCTGAAATGTTCCGTTTCGACGTATAAATATATTAAAATAAAACGAAATATATAGTAATAGGTAATATATGTAAAAGTATGTAATTATACCAAAATATGTAAAAATGTGTAAAATAAAAATAGTTATAATTCATTCAGAATATCTTGTAAACTCTAAAAAATATTATTCGATGCAGGTATCGAGTTCCTGTACAAACGTAATTACATGGAAATCCGTTCCCCACATAAAAGTATTTCTTGTCTTAAAATCATGATCAATCATAAAGGAAATGTTTAAGCATAGTATTTTCAGGGAAAATGTTCAAATCAACAATATTTTGAATACTGCAATATTGACTTTGGAGATATAAGACAACTTTCTTTCTCGGGGCTCGTGTAATAATTACGTCAAATTATAATAATTGTATTATAGCAGCAGGAGCAACATTTTTCATTCAAGAGTTATAAAAAATATTTTATAGGTAGTTTAATTAACGCTAACCCCTATTTGTATTTTCTCATAATTTATAATAAATTGTTGTGAGTAAACGGTTTGAACTATAATTATAAAATTCGCACAAATGTTATTTTCTTCAAAAATTTCTTCAAAAAATATTTAACTGTAGATTAAGTATAATTAACTTATAGTAAAATATAAAGGAGGGAACTTTTGTTTGAAAACTACTGCCCCAAGCGTCTTTGTTTTCTCTGCTCGCCCCTAGTAGTATATTATCCGCGCACATTTTCATGATACCTCATCGCTAGATGTAAGAGCAGCGGGGGTTTGTTTATTTTAACAACATTACTATTATATCAAATCTTTATCTTTTGTTTCGATACAATATAGTTTCAATTGCACGGAGCGAACATTTCTGTTTATCAGTTTTTGCAAATAACGCTTGTTTCTATCTTTTCTTTATTTACTTCTCTAAGTTCATTAAGTTCATTATGCTACGCGTTCAGAATTCTTTCAAATTCAGTCAGCCTTCATACTGCAGGTTGTGTATATTTCGCGAATGTTCATTCTCGCCTGAGATATGGCATAATATTCTGGGGAAATACATCTTATAGCTCCCAGACTTTTAGATTACAAAAAAGAATTGTATAAATAATAACCAAATTCCACCCACATGATTCTTGTAATTCTCTCTTTATTAAACTAGGAATTTTACCATTGCGTTGTCTGTTGATTTACGAATCAGTGTTTTTTGTCAAGAATGACTTGTTTAAGGGCGGAAATATATTTTCAGAAAATGTCTATTACTATAACCCTCGACGTAGAAATCATATTCATCAGGTGTCAGTATCAACAGTTCATTACAAAAAATTCACATACAATACATGTACTTTTTTACAACACTTTGCCAGATAACATTAAACAATTAAATTCGATAGAAAAGTTTAAATCCCAAGTGAAATCGTTTCTGCTGCACAACTGTTTCTATACAATTAGAGACTATACTGAGCATCACAAGGAAAGTAACATTAATTTTAACAGTGATATTTAATGCATTATTTACCATTTGGACTATATAAATGTGTATAAACAACCTGTAACAAGTATTGTACGACAGCCTCCGGGTCAATGACCCCCATCTCGATCAGGTTTTTCGTCCAGTTTCCCTGATTCATTTAGCAAATGCTGAGGTGGCTCCTTGTTTTGCTTCTGGACATAAATGTAACTTCATTATCCGTGCACGTCATCTAGAATATAGTCATTCAAATTCGTTTCCATGTTGTTACGGCAGGAAGTATTATTCCTTGACGAAGGATATGATGGATAAGAGCCCAAAAGTTACTGCTGATTTATCCTTGCAAATAGATTTTATTACAGTGGAGCGGTTTTTATTTTATTTCTTTTATTTTTTTAATTTAAAATTCAAGTAGTATATGGCTTAGTGTAGGGATCACAGAATTTTGAAAACGTGCATAGAATTCATTTCTCCCCATAGCACGTCATACACAGTTTTTAACTGTTTTTGACGTAAATAAATAAAATTTAAAAAAATTAAAAAATATTATTGATTCAGCGAATGATGTTAAAGGAGTAGGGGTGGAGATTCCGGGTCTCAAGCAAACTTACTCTTGTAATAATAATCTTGTAACCTTGTCTCGTCAAGGAAACTCATCAACCTGCGTCACAAAGCATGTTATGAATTCCTGCATTCCAAAGATCCAATTTTTGAGGAAAATGGGACATTTTTCAATATATAATCAATAATGTGGTTAAAAATCGATCTCACAAATGATGCGCGCGGATCGATTAGGAGCGGCCAATCATTATTGTATAATATTTGTGTTCGTGTAGCTTGCGTTGTTCCTTCCTGTTACGAAAAATGACGTGTAATTTATACAGTAAGAACGTGCCGTTGCTCTGCCCTGGAGGAAGCGAAAGTGTGTTCGTTGGCTGTGGCCACCCGTCAAGTGAGCGCCAGCTGTGATAGCGCGATGCTGTCATCCACAATCCGACTCTGGGCCGGAGCGCTCCGGTGCTCACCAGTTCGCAGTGGCCGCTGCCACAAGTCATCGCGCGACCCGGCGCCTCTCGCGCCCCCGACCCCGCCCCCTCCCTCGGCCCCACCCGCCTCCACTCCCTCTACGCGCCGCTTGCTCGCCACACCTTCCCTCGCCCCGGCAGCCAGTACTTTACTTTCTCGCGCACTGCTTACGTAGTAGAGAGAAAGTTACGTAATGCTGCAGTGAAAAGCGGTGAGTTTTCGACAGAAAAACTCAATTGTAGGGCTCAGACACCGAAAAATGGATAATTCTTGTTCCTAATTCCTTACTACATAATGTGATAGAGGAAGTAAAATACACTGTGTAGTCAGAATCTACGTTTTGTGGGTCCTTGAAACCGAAAAATTGGTTTAAGGCAAAATGTGCATCCGTCCGTCCATCTGCCTGTCTGTCCGTTCGTATGTCCGTCCGTCCTTCTATCTGTGAACCACGCTAGAAGCTACAAGTTAGCAGGATTTACCAAAATTGATATTCCCCAATCGATCTGACTGATACCATAGCTCCTTGAATTTGAAATGGATATTTTGATATTTAAAGGTTCTGCTCATGAAACCTCAACGACATTTTCAAAATTTTTCTAAAAAATAGCTTTAAATTTTGCTTTACATTTTGTTTTGCTCAGACAGAGAAAAGTACGCTTATAAAAACAGCGCAGGTCCGATATACGTTGGATTCTCTGAATTTTCAAAGACTGCAAAGGTTTCAATTTTTTCGGCGATTTCCTGTAACTACAATATTCAAGACAGTGATTTTTGTTCGGTTGAAACCTGTTTTACAAACTTAGATCTTTAAATGATATCATGCACTACTTTCAAAATGAGAAAGTTTCTGTAATTTTGCGCGAAATAGAGAATTTTTTTTAAAAACAATATTTTTCTCCAACCAGGTATCTTACACCAACTGGCACCGCACAAGAGTGGTAGTGCAGTGCATAAGTGTAAGAGTGTAGAAGTAAGGGGAGAGGATATAACAACGAAGGGGAAGGAAAGATCGCGCGCGGTTCCTGGTACGTTTGTTAGGGTAATGCTCCGGCATTCGCCTAGTGCTTATCGGAGAAACTAAGGAAAACTACCAATCAGAGCAGCTGGTCACTAGAATTGTACTCCCGGCAGCAGCTGAATTCGATCTAGCTATGTCGCTAGTGTCGAAAATCCTGCCTCCGTAGGGCCTCGAACCTTGGATCCCCTCGGTCAGAGGCACTGCAGTGGCATCAATTGATGCCCAGAGCCAACTAAGTCCGGCTTGAATTTTTGTAAGTGACAAAAGAGCAAATATGCGAGAAAGTATGTGACGTTGTATCACCACTTGTTAAACTATTTCACTCTAGTGCTGAGCCACCACTCGTAAGAAAGACTTCATTCAAACTTCAGCCAATTAGTGGTCTATCAACAAATATTTAAGGACTTTTTCCATCAGGTAAGATTTGCTACGTGAACTTGTATCTTTCCTTAGACAAATCTGTTATTGGTTAAAATGAGAATGAGAATGTGTTCGTCATTGACACTCTCAAATAATATATGGAAAATAAACTATGGATTTGTTTTTGTACCCGAAAGTTGACCCGGGGAATTCGTTCAAAATAAGATTTGATGAGATGTATAATGTTCATGTTTTTTGCGTAAAATATGCATAAACATATTGTTAATAAATGTTGAACAAAAATAAAATTACCTCTGAGCATTGAACGTATCATAACATCATTTTTATAAGGGAGATATCTAAAAAAAGGCCTTTCCGTAAAACAAACTAGTCTGTAACTTTAAAAGAAATATGTTTGCAAGAAAACATTATAGAAACATTTTTGGAGGAAATCTTGTCTTCTTCTAAGTTTTGTATGTAGCATAATTTTTGGTAGGATTGATGGTTATGGAGATACGGGCAAAACAACTAGGAAAAAGCTCCTTTAAACGCCCCCGACCCCGCTTCCCGACCCACCTCCACATTTCAGAATTTTTAGAATAACGTGCTGTATGTACCGACAAACAATCATGCCAAGTTTCAAAACTCCGCGATTTTTTCACTCGATTTGTGAAATTTGACTGAGCTACATACGATGGTGAGAAAATATGACTACAGTTTGCTTACCTGGTGTTTTTAATTGCAATTACTTTTCTTTCGAACCAAGAAACATTATTGAGACAAACACGGAAGTAGCTGATGAAAATTCGAATTTTAGATTGAAGTTGTATGGGAATTGCAACAATTAGATTACACAAAATATAAAATAATGTAATCGACGACCTTCAGTAAATGTAAAAAATAGCAACAAATAATTGACAATGAACTGTCGAGAATATTTCCATTAAATAATCGTTCTCCATGGCCCTGCGGTTGGGTCGATTCCTTCACGTGGGGCACGATAAGGGATAAAATCCAAAATCTGCAGCTCTTTGCCGATGTAAACACTTTTCTCACAGAGTTTATTTGCTATCAATTGTTGTCAAAAAGATTGTTACTAACTTTATTTAGCATAATACAACTTCAGTACTATAAGAGTGAGGATCGTGATTCCGGAGCCCATTCTCTGAATATGAATCAGTGAAATTGTCGCTGATTCAATCAGTGAGAGCAAAGTCACTGATATCTTCAGTCGAAATGTGTAGTTTTGCTGACAATCAGTGAATACGTGAACCTTTTCAAAATGACCGCCAGCATTTCACTGGTTGTCAGTGGCCGCGCCACCATACCGACTGGTCCAGTCATTCACGTGCTGTGTTGTGAATGTACGCAAAATCGCACGGCGGAGCCAGTGGAATAGAGGTTTCCTGCGAGAAAACTGACCTGTGTCTGAAGATTGTTTTAATTGCATTAGGTAAGTAGTTTTCGCTTTTCTGTGACTCGTCTTGTTGATAACTGTGAGACGTTTTATTTTATGGTGAGCATTTGTCCATACTAAGAAATAGGTTATGAACACGTTGGTAATATCACGTATTTGTTTTGTTATTAACTTGGAAACTTCTTATGTAACTTAAGAGTTTTAATGTAACTGTTTGGTGATACAGTGTGAAATATCTGACGTGCAATGGATAATTTCGTTTATGAAATTTGTAAAAAGTCCAAAATGCTCTCGATTACACGTGAATTTTTCAAGAACACGTGAATAGATTGCTCTTCTTGTACCTCACGCACGGTTGTTAACTGTTTGTGACGTTAAATAAATACTTTTTTTTAAATTCAAATGTTTGCAATGAGAACAATCTCTAGTGCATTCAGCTTACGTATGGCATTCAGCTGACGTATGGCATTTTGTCACGAAGCTGGCCTGACAACAAAATTATTTGAACCTGGATTTTATGATGCTCATCGTTCCTCTTTAAAATTTGATAACCCGTGCGTCCCTTCAGACTGGACCAATTTTTTTATCGACAGCTGTGACGATTGTCCCAAGTGAAAATTTGAGGAAGGCACGGTTATTCAAAATAAATTCCTCAGGAGAGACAAACACACGGACTGCAATTTTGCACGATGTTTACACGATTTCAAAATTTAGAAAATAATAATTGTTTCTCTGCATGACATTTTGCCTGATGTGCGTTTGACATAAACAATTTTTGTACCTTGCGTTGAATTAGTTTAAATGGAGGCCTGTGGGATTGAACTTTACGGATGTACCTGTTGCGGCGGTGTCCGCCACACCAAAAAGCGCGCCGCAGAGTCGGCGCGCTGTGACGTCAGCGAGCGTAAACTGGGCAGCCGAGCTAAGAAGGAGCTGGCCAATGGGGACGGAACGGCCGGCGCGCGAAGCCTCTACGAGGAGACGAGTCTTCAGCGCGCAGGAAGATATAACGGGCAGCCGCCGGGGTAGCGGCAAAACAGTGTACCGAGTGTAATTTGAGAGTTGATAGTGTTGAGTATAGTGATTGTGACCCGGCAGTGTACTAGGCGATTCCTACTGTTTAATTGTGCGACTTCGGCTTTGGACTTGGACTTCTACGGAACGTCTGGTGACTCGGCTATGTTATATTGGTTTCTCTCTCTTTTGGATTTTGGTACATTTTGTAACGACAGCGAAACTGTAATAAAAATCTTGTTATTGTTAACTTGTTGTTTTTTCATGCATAACAGTACCACCACTACGTAAAATGGTATTCATAATGACATGGCGATCTTCATGAAAACTGAGCTCTATCCATTACTCTCCGTTGTTTATGAATAATCCTAAGCTGAAGCTCGGCACCGGACGATCCATTGACTCTTCATGCGGCAGGAGTCACCGATTGAGTGACTTCGTTTTCGTTGTCTGTATTCCGTTTTAATTGTTTATCTTGTTGAATTTTTCTTTGCAAAAATTGTTGAGTTGTGAATAGAATTTCAAGAAGATGTGTGAAAAATTAAAATTGTTTTTGTTACGTATGTACGTATGGTTGTTGTGCCATTAAGAAGTAAGAAATCATCAAAAGTTTGTCTGTATAATTTTAATGTTAAATTAAGGAATCAAGGCAAAATTACATGTCGTTTGTAAAGCTTTTATAAAAAAATTAATACTTCCAGTTCTCCCTCTACTTTGGGGGGAAAAATTATCTAAACAGCGAGGATTCTCTACATTAGGAAAGGGTCTCTAGATTGTAAGAAAGGCACTGGGAAGTTGCACCTTTACTGAAAATAATACAATTAGTGTCAGGGACCAATATCTAACATATTGCCCACTGTCACGCAGAAAAAATTTTCACCCTCTTTGCAAATCTATCTTGGAATAATGTAGCAATTTATGAAAGCCTTGCTTAAGATCAGATGGTAGTTAATTTTGACAAAAAATGTGATTGTTTGTTCCCTTTCTAAAAAAAGAATTCCGATCTTTCCTCTTCAAGAATATATAAACTTTTCTCACCTTTGAACCATTTAAATGGCTTTTCTTCGTGGACCATTTGGATGGTCTTTGGACCATTTAAATGATCGTCTGTGGTGTATTGACTACTCTGAAAAGATGTGATGCTCTACTGTCTTCGTTCACGGAACTTGTTTCGTTTAAATTTTCGGATACGTGAGTCGTGTGGTGTTTTTTCGAATTTTGTTGCTAAGACCTCGTTTCACTCTCAAAATGTGTAGAATAAAGAAATTTGATAAACAAAAGTTTTATGGCAATCATTTTACAAAGGAAAGAAAGTTGAAAACAAAGTTGATGTTTCCACGGAAACAATTTTTACTCCTGGTGCACGATACACGCCATCGACCTTAGAAAAAAAGTTATTTCATCTAGAAGAAGAAAGTGAGACTTCTTTTGTAAATAGTAGTCATAGTGGTTACATGATTGTTAATATTAGCGTAATGTGTTTTTCTTAAAATAGTTTGTTAAGTGTAAATGTTTATGAATCAGAAGTATGTTGACATATTTGGTGAGTGGTATGCATTGCCAAAACTATAACAGGCTTTTTCTCAAAAGTAATTTTGTTTACATTCAAGTGCAGTTTTCTCTAAAAGTATGTATCATAAATACAAAAAACGTTGTATACTAATTAAATATCGCAATTTCTTACTTGTGAACTATAAAGTGTCACCTTCAAAACTGTTAAAGGTTTTTATTTTACATACGTAAAATGTTGAAAAAATATTTTATTGTATTCACAAACTTTTTTAGTTAACTGTGCTTAACAATTGTAGAAAGCATGTCACAAATTGTATATTTGACTACGTTAAAAAAACACGAACTTTGTAACATTAAAGGAGTCTGAGGAAAACGCATTAGAGTGAAGTACTAGGCTTTCTCTTCTCTTCTCTCTCTCTCTCTCTCTCTCTCTCTCTCTCTCTCTCTCTCTCTCTCTCTCTCTCTGCATGTATAAATAAAATAATTATTTATTAAAAAACGTTAATACATCCAATTTTGGATATTAAACATTTGTCATAAGAAAAATCCTTTAATTGCTGAAAAAAATGTTTTTCTTCAATTCAAAGATATAAAGCTTTATATTATGGGAAAATTTGAAGCTAAAATGTACCATACACAAGTTTGCTTGAAAAATTGGCACTTCTTTTCAACAATTGTTAACAATTGACAATTGCGTCAGAAACAAAGCAAACGAAGATATTTTGATGGCCCACATACTCGCTAAATAAATTCTAATCTCTGTCATTTGAAATTATGACTGACGCAGAACTTTAACCTTGGGACTTATTCAGGGATGTTATCAATATATGTTTTGAGCAATGTTGAAGATGTTTGATACCAACATATTGTTAAAAGGATCTTCGAAAGTTCAGATTCGAATGAAATATGAATTTGAAGTTGCAATTTCTCCTTTCTCTCCTTGAATATTTTCCGGAAAACTCAGACTATGTGATGGACCAGGTAACGGTTTCATCAGGATAGAAAAAGATGGAAATTAACTATCACGGTCGTTACGATGTCTCAACGATGGCTGACTATTGTTGGTGTTTAACAAGAAATAAGTCATAAAAACGTCTAACAGCAACGCAATCGATTTAAACAAAACGACAGAGAAAATATTTTTTCTGCAATAAGAATGTTATTAAATATTTTTTAAAGTTACATTATTATATATTTAAATATTATAAGATATTGAGCTATTCATTTTAAACTACCGTATTACTACTATTATCATATTTTACGTTTTGTGAAATATAATTATCAACAATACATTACTAAAACACTGAATTTTTCTTTTTTGCATGCAATTTTGCATGCAATTGCAATTTAGCGTGTCATACGTGACTAAATTGGCGATCAGGTTTCAATTCAGCACATAAAAATTAAGTTTAAACCTGTGCCTCAGCAAAAAAATATTATTCAGCAATTGTGTTATTAAAATATAATGCTCCATCAGAAGTGGAAGACTCAGAAATAATTATCCATAGACTCATTAAAATCAAGGATCTCTAATTATCTAATAGGATTTTTTCTTTTCTACTTGCTTAGCAACTACAATTTATAATCTTGGTCAAACTACTAACCCCTCTCCTCGTATAATATTCCGACATTGAAAAATAATATTTCATCCTCAATAACTTGTTTCTTGAATTGAAATTGCCTAAAATGTTCTTAAATAAGCAGTATGAAATGTTTAATGTATTAAAGGGCTCTTTCTGGAGTCATCACGGACCTTTTATGATGACCATTATTGATTGTAATTTTATGTTATATTACTGCTTAAGAATGAGTGTAATAAAGTATGATTGTTTTTTTAAATAATATTTATTGATCCTTGTTCGACAAAAATTTGTCTTTCAAGGGTATGAAAAATTACATGAACATCATTTAGGATATGAGGAGAAACTCAATAACAACATCTAAACAAATTAATGATATGTAGACTTTTTTAAATTTTGAGAGTCATAATGATCTTAAAAAGAAACTATGTTTATAAATAATACATTATTCATAAAAATTTTTACAATAAATGATAGAAACTGTGAGAAGAGACAACTAAGGAGGATGTAAAAGATCTTTAGAATAACGTGATTTAATTCCCGGGAATGAATTGACTGTTTTTCCTAATTGAAAAGATGTATAAGCAGGAGAAGAAGAAAGTGAAGTATAAAATTTATCTGAGAGACGAAGGATCAGGATTTTAGAGGAAGAATACCGAGTTCACGTAATATTTGATCGTTTCTTATGAACCAGGGTGCTTTCAATGCTTTCCTTAAATAATTATTTTGTATAACCTCTAATTTTTTAATATGGGTTTTTGCTGCACCACCCCAAATGGGGCATGCATAAGTTAACGAAGGGCGAATTATATATTTAAATATAGTTAACGCAGAATCTACAGAGAGGTGCGAATTTTTATTCAGAAGTGGATATAATTTTAAAAGCTTGAGATTAGTTTTATTTATTATAGATAAAATATGTGTTTTCCATGTTAATTTAGTATCTAGTTGTAATCCGAGATATGTAATTGAAATATTAGAAGGAATCCAAGGAATTGCTTTATAATTAATAATAAGAGGATAAGTAGGAGAGATTCGTTTTAAAGAAAATATTTTTGCTTGTGACTTTTGATTATTTATCTTTATTTGCCAATTGTTAAACCAAGTAACAAGAATATTTAAGTCATCTTGTAAATTATCGCGTCCTATTATAATGTCTGAATGGGAAGTAAATAAAGATGTGTTATCTGCAAAGAATGCTACTTCTGAATTAAGTAAATGAGGGATGTCTGTAATGTAAATATTAAAAAGAATAGGAGATAGAGGAGAACCTTGAGGTACTCCAGCCTGGATATTGTATTCAGTAGAAAACACATTGTTATATTATTGTGATATTACGTAATGCAGTTATGCGTTCTTGTACGTACATTCAAAACATTGAAAGGTAATATACCGTCAAATGCTACTCTACGGACTCCTATACTCCTAAAGTATTATAAAACTTCCATCCTCACATAATAGAAATATCGTTCAGTCAATAAAATTTCTCCTAGAAGCCAATTAAGAACGGTATTTTGTTTTAAACGTCCTTGGCCTACAGTTGCACAGATTACAGTATGTAGTTGTACCATTTGAGGACAATGTCGAACAAAAAGGAATCCATCGTAGGTGCGTTTCACCGCGCGCGCCCATCCCGCGACCTTTGCGCGGCTCATCCCTAGGCCACCCCCTGCCCGCTCCTGCCTCGCGCGCCTTGACCCCTGCGCGTGCGCCCCTCGGCGCACCCCCCCCCCCAGCTGCACTCCGCCCCGCTGCGCGCCGGCGCGATGCCCCGATACGCGAGGCCACGGAGGGCGAGGAGCGATCCATCCCAGCGCTTGTGTTGGGGGTGTGGCGGTCGGTGCTCGCGCCTGCGCCTCGAGCAAGCCGTGACCTAGCAAGAAAGGCGCATTCAGCTGTTATATATATATATATATATATATATATATATATATATATATATATATATATATATATAATTTTTAATTTCAAACTTCACTCCGGCTCAGGGCTTTACTACGGTCCCTATGACCGGGAGGACCTAGAGTTAAAAGAGTCCCGACGGTGGCAGGATTTTCGACACTAGCTAGATAGTTATGTTGAATTCAGCTGCCGTCTGGAGGAGAATTCTAGCGACCGGCTGCTCTGATCGGTAGTTTTCCGTGATTTCTCCGTTCCGCACCAGGAGCATGCCGGAGCAGTATCCTAACGAACAAGCCTCGAACCGCGCGCGAACTTTCCTTCCTCTTCCTTGTCCTATCCTCTCCCCTTACTTACACATACTTTCATGCATTACACTATCTCACCTGTAGGGAGACCAGTCGGGAGCTTAGAACTTGACCCGGCTGGGGAGCTGCCCCACTGGTGGGACATTCCTGTTTGGGGAAAATCCTGCTAGCCGACGTGTAGATCGGCGCCGGATCTCATCGTACAGCGGAGGAATATAACCACCACTTCACAAGGAAAATACAAGCACTACACTTACGTGACTAAATACCTTAGCAGTTGATGCACCCTGAATAAGTAATCAATCAATTAGTCGAACTTCACGAGGATACGATTTTCGTCTTCGATACGTTCTCGTGTTTTCAAATCCGAGCGAACCCTTAATTTTTAAGGGCGAAAAAATCGCACTTACGCTTTCCTTCGGAGGGGAAGTAATTCCCATTGTCCCACGTTATAAATTAACTGCATGTAAAAGATCAAGCGTAAAATAAACCTCTGAGATAAATTCTAGTCGACTGTTTCGTCGCCCGTGTGATACCTTCTTTCGCTGCTAGATAGCCTCGAAAGGAGCTAAGCGACATTGGAGTGGTTTGGAGAAAGAGCAAGTCTGATGGCCTGAGCCCTGCCACGTAAAAAAGCATCATTGAGTTAAAAACAATAAAAGGTTGAATTAAAATGAACATTCGAATAAAAAAGAGTGGGCATTGTTTTAGTTATTAACGTCATTAGGCCGACATTAAATAACGGATGGCGGTTGAAGTTTGTAAACCGAGGCGATAACCGTACATTTTATTCTTAGGGGAAAGAATAGACAGGAGCGTCAGAAATTGCCACATGTGATTCCCACAGTAAGATAGCCTGAAGAGGCTGTCGTCGCAAGGCAAAGGCATGCCCTTAATATTGATTTCATATTAACATACAACAATGCCACGTAACAAGAAGTAACACGATACATTTTCCAAAGTACAGTTATCACCAATAACATGATTTCCTTAACATGATATAAGAAGACTCAATGAAATTAACATGCTCGCAAGAAGTCAGTCAAGTCAGAAGTCGTAAGTCAGGAGCCAACAGGGGCATTCACTATAGGCAACCTATTCAGTCGATACACATTAGCGCACCGCGGGTTGCCTATACATTGCCCCGTCATAATTTTCTTTGTGACATCACGAAAATCCCAGTCCCCCAGCTCAAAAACATATCCACGTTAAAATTGGTACAAATAAGAAATACCTTTGCTTTGAATAATTTTACGAGTAATCAATCACACGTCACACTTATCTTCAGCTACAACTCAACGATCGTTCTTATTTTCTCTCTTTCGATTGTTCTTAACAGACGGTTCTTAACAGACATCTTCTTAACGGATTAAGAGAGGCTTTACGTTCTTCTACCTTATTACCGTCACAATTTTCCCCGATATAACGATATAACAGTTCAGTACGCTAGGAAAGTGTCTCCGCACCGAGCCAAATCAGGGCCTACTATTAAAAGTTGCATTTATCTTGGTAGCAACCAGATCACTGAGAAACAAGTGAATAGAACAACACTATGTTGGTAGAAACCAGATCACTGGGAAACAAGTGAATGGAACAAAACTATGTTGGTAGTGACCAGATTATTGGGAAATAAGTGAATGGGGGGAACACTTCCAGCATCTATTATGATTGTGGTGAGTATTTACGTTTTCTTTTGTTACAAGTTGCAGCTCACGCTACCAACATAATTTCTGTTGCTAGCACTCTCATCAGCAAGTTGCCACTGCGGAGAGACCTTCCTGGCACGCTGTATTATGAAAAAGGAAATTAATAAACAATTACTATACCCAAAAAATGAACAAACACTGAAGCGAACGCACTTTAAAATGGCGCATTTTGTGAGTTGTCCAATACTACAAAAAATCTTATGAAAAACAAACTAGAAACATACGAATACTCTTTATTTCTGCATAAAAATAAATACACGAACAACGATACCAACTTATAATTTATTTATGCTCGCAATTGTTATTAATTTTATGCGTTAAAAATCTGTTATTGCACTTGTTGCGTGAAATTACCTTGAAATATCCAGTAAAACTGAAAATATTCAAATTAAATAAAACATTTATTATATTTTATATTAACATTTATTATTTATTATTTTAAAAGGAATTTAAAGCGGAAAAACATTTGAATTATCCAGTAATTCAAATTTTCAGTCCTGAATTGACATTCATCGACACTTGCTTTTGTGTCAAACCATCATTTCTAGTAATATAATTGACGACTTCTTGCATGATTCTCCATGAACTAGGCAAAAATTCGGCCACTCAATATCATCCTCTTATCTCTGTACTACGTACGAGAGCGACGAGTCTAATTTTTCAGTTTTTTTCTAAAATGGCATCTTTCAATTTTCTCGATGTTACGCATTTCTTTCCAAGCTGTTCATTGCAAATTGTTTTTTATTATTGTCTTGTAGGGGGAAACGCGAAAGAATACCTTTGATATATCATTCTTCGTTTTATTTAATTCCATTTCATTGCCTCCCTTATGACTGAGTGATCTTCAGGACGGTCACAAAGGCATCGCCTGACCTCCAAGTGGTGGCGATCTCTCTTGTCTCGCGAGTGCGCTGTGCAGGTGCCCTCCCATCCCAGAGGTCACTGCTCTTCGCTATCAACTCGCGACAGCCGCCTTGCGCAGGACGGCGTTAGTGACGAGGGTCTCTCTGGGAGCAATTGCACACGACGTACTATCTACGTACGTATCTTCACAAAGTTGGGCGCTTTTTATTTCAATATCTCATACACTGTCATATGACATGGTAAACTATTGTTTACATAAAGACACATTGCTGTTATTCAAATAACATTATTTAAAATCTCCTTGGCCTTTCTCCTAGAAGCATGAATGGTTTTAAACAATAAACGTGTGCCAACACGTTTCAAATAATTATTTCGTCATCTTAGACTTCTGTTGGATTAAAACATCATCCCATCTTCTACAACTCAGATAAGCATGATTCCAATCCCTCTTCTGTGAGTACATGTTATATTAATTGGTTGATTGATTTTTTCGTGTTTCCGGGCACGTCAACGGCTTTGTTCATTAGTCCCGTTAGTGTAGTGCGTTTTTTCTCGGGAGACGGCGGTGATCTTCCCCCGCTGGATGTCGAGATCCGGCGCCGACCTACCGTTGGCTAGTGGGGTTTCCCCCTAACCAGGACTCTCCCACCAGCAAGGCACCGCCCCAGCTGGGATAAGCTCTAAGCTCCCGACCGGTCCTCAGGAATATGTGGTAGTGTAGTGCATGTTAGTCTAAGTGTGTGTGTAAGGGGAGAGGATAGGACAAGGAAGAGGAAGGACAGATCGCGCGCGGTCCGTGACCCGTTTGTTAGGGTACTGCTCCGGCTACATGCTATACAATTATTGTATAGGTAAAGAAAATTATTAATAATGTAAAATTATAAAATATTAATCGTATGAGAATAACCTTGTAGGCATCAAATTTTGAAAAATGGTATACACATTGTAAGTCTTGTATGCAAGTGGAGGCGACCGACCAACCACGAAGGTGACCGATGAGACCATTAGTATGTTACTGTCTCCTCTAAAATACCTGCATGCGATTTCTCTTGTTGTTTTTCTTGCAGTAATGTTTCTGAAGATGTCAATGAATTTATACTGACGTATTTATTTGACTACTGAAACGTAGGCAAATATAATAAAATAACTCATATGGCCGGGTTTTTCCTACATGATTAGGATTTCCGGGGTCACTACTTCTTCAATGAATTCCTTCTAAAATATTCCGGTACAAGTCCGCATAATATTATCTGCTACTTGGTTCTATTGGAATGGAAATAGTTTGTTATTTATTCGATTTTAGAAACATTTTTTCAATTTTATAGAATAAAAAAAATTAACAATTGCAATTTAAAATTAATTGCTACAAAAGAAGCTATATCAGCATTCGGAAAAAACTTATTCCGCCTGAACCTTTCCGAGAAATTTTGCGCACTCAACTAATCGGAGCTCTTTCACGGAAACGATAAGGGTACTGCTTTACGAAATACGCAGGTGTCTGGTGGGTTGCATATCCAAAGGTTTCTTGGAAGGTGATTTACTTTCTGTCCCCAATAATGAGATCATGATATCGAATTCTATACATTTGAAGTTTGCCTACAACTTTTTATTCAAACTTTCATCAAACTCTTTAATTTTACGTAAAAATATATCAATAAGTAAGCGAGAAAAAATTCCTCCGAAGGCGATCTCCCACATTAACTAGTCCAACCGTAGTACCCAGTTTACTTGTTTGATTATCCAGTATCACAACGAATAACAGAGTATGCGTTAATGGAAATCACGATCTCCTTTTAATGTATCTTTTTTATGTGTAAATAAAATATGAATGTTATATACATTCATATTTAATGTTTATTTCTAGTCAGTGTATGAATACAATATTACCATTTTCGAATATGACATCAAATATCTTCATTATTTTTTAAGATGTAAGATAATGTTTTTTAAACGAACAAATCTAGATAACAAGTGAATTATCTCAAAGTCTGATCTACTAAAATTTTCTCCAGGCGATTTATATTTCTCAAAATTCGCTTAGCTCATACGAATAGGAACTCTTACAATTCCGTCATGGATGTTAATTTATCGTTTGCCAGATAAATTCGTGACGGATGCAACAAGAGAATCTCACTCCCATTCTCGACGTTCAATCAATTTCATTGTACAGCTACCAGAAAAATAAATCTCAATAACTGTGACGTAACTGAACAAAGGGCGAGAAGGGGCACCACCAAAGAAAGCGACGCAATTCCCCAAACTCCCTGTTTTGACGCACAAGCCCGGGCCTTGCGTCATTCCCGTGGAAGCCGGCTCGCCTGAGCTTGCGGGAGTTGGCGCGCGCGACCTCGGCGGTCTCGTGTGCCCTTGACTTATCATTTTCTCACGTGACGCGGGCGCTTTCTGCAGAAAATGGGGCGCGTCTCCCGCTGTCAGTCCAATACAACGTATATCCTGATTGCGTAACAGGACGGAAACGTATTTATTTTTATGATTTACTAGTTCATTGCCGTGTGTTTATGGACCTGGAACAAAACACGAAATGGTATTGTTAATACTCTTGAGGGACTTTCTGATTCTTTATGCCCTCGGGCCTTTTGAGTACTTTATGGCCCGCTCTAATACCAATACAACACATACAATATTATTGTAAATTTGATCTATTAAAGTTAAGATGTAAGTAAATACAATAAATTAATAGTGAAATGCTCAAATAAGTAAAATAACTCGTTATAAACCTTATTTTGTTTAATTGACATGAAAATTGCAATTTTAGAATGTTCCCGTGAATTTAAAATTGCCAACAATCACTCATATTTCACAGTTACGTGTCACCTTTTTTAGACACGCTTCTTGATTAGCAGTACTACTAATAGTAATAAGATGTACAAGGCACATCGACTAACATCCTCGAAATACTTTTTGATGTTATGAAATATTCTAAATAACTTTTGGCAATAGAAGCAAATATCCTACAAGTACCGTTTCATCAGCGCAATTCACACTTTTATATAACTCTCAAATACACCATAAACATTTTCATATATTTCTCGAGATTTTACTGGAAACTACTGCCCGTAGCTTTGTTAGCTTTTGTGGGGATTTCCGTAAAACCACAATATTCTTTCATTTTGTACGAAAAGAATCAGTCCAACAACTATTATGCGACAGTAATAACGAGGATGACCCGTAGATACTCACTCTGTTTTGTTTATCTGACGTCATATTGACAAATGATTACAATGCGTCTTTTCACTTAGACCCAAGAAAACTGATAAAATATTTAGAATTCTCGTTTGATTCAGCAACGACCTAGTAAACCATTAAGTTTTGTATGCACCACGGGCGTTACTAGATATTTTTGCTCCTCAGGCAAATTCTAATCCCTCGGGCCAGGGCCCTCGGGTTTGGAATTCGCCCTCGGGGCAAAAACATCTACTTAAAGTCCAAGATCCATAAATAAATATTATGTCTGTTTTACATGGCCTCAGTTTTCTGACGTCCATCGCCAGCTGAGGAGATATTGTAATGCGAGACTGGCAGCTAGTCGCGTGATCTGATGATAGTTTGTGATCCGGAAGGATCAGTCAGTAATATTTACGCACTGCGGTATGGGTTCTTTTATTCCACAGGGTACTCATGAGAAAACCAATTCTCTGTATTCCTCTCTAATTCAAGAATCTGATATTGTTATCCTCATATTTCTACGCTAAGAGATTACTGCGCAATTTAAAACTCATGAGAAGGAATAACAATATGTATCATCCGTATACAAGAATATTCTGAACCGGCGAGATTCGAAAAAAGGAGCTGAAGTCTCGCAGGTGGTTGTACCGTAATCTACGGAAGACGTCGAATGAGTTATGTGCTTAGGTTTGATTTCACTTAACGCAGAACGAATAAACTTCAGTAAAATAGTTTATTGTCCTTCTGAAAAGTTACTTAACGTAACAAAAATGGAAAATATGTCCTTCCTTTGTGTGATCATTCATCACTGACTCCGCTCGTATTTGTATCTAGGGTCATCATACGGAATCTCCAAAGTTCGTGTAGATAAAAGGGTAATAATAAGTGAAGATAAAAGGAATTCCTACTGCACTGAAGCAAATATGTTTTTGCGAAATCGCCTACATGTGAAACTAAGTACGAGTAAATAAGAGAATTAGAAAACTATAATATTAGAATACTTACATAGTTGTGTTGTAAAATAGGCATCTATACGACAGGGTAATATTGTCAAGAAAGTACACCGGAACGATCGAAGTAACTCGTTTCTTTGAAACTGTACTGAAGTGCGAAGAAATATAACTTTATATTTTTTGGCTTGATCAATGTCAACACATCGAAAAGTACGCTATCTATCTTCTTGATAAAGTTGTGCTAAAATAAACAATTGTACTACGAAAGTTGTTCTAAAATAAACAATTGCGTTAATTATTAATGTTTTTAGATCAACCTATTATTTTATATATAATTTGCATCTTCATAAGCATTTTTTGTATATAAAAACTCAATCAACTAATCAAATATGTATCAGTTGTTTGGGAAGAATATTGCAGTCTTTAAATGCCTTCCTGATAAGTTAACAGTATTATATATGAACGTTCTGAGTTGCAACACTCAGTTCTTAATATGTCCCTTCAACAGAATAGGAGATGTTGTAAAAGAGAAATCTTTTTTGTGGAAGAATCAAATGACTCGATTGCGAATGAACTTGCAACCTCTTGCTAGTAATAACATTTTCTTTCCTACCTTAATTCGTTTTGTTACGTTAATTCGTAACAACGTTCTATGTACCCGCATATGGGCGTCGCATGTATTGTGGAGAGATCCTCCTTTAACCTAGTCAGTCATCATCAGTCCTAGTATATCATGACCTTTTATCTCTTAGGCCAGGGGCTCAGCGCCGTTCGATCCCCGGGGTTCCTAGTCGGTCACCCAACCAGCAACTCGCGATGCCTTGAGTTGCTCACCTCAAACAGAGTGCATGAGTACCATCACATTGAATACCTCGTGTAGAATGCCAGTGAGCATGTACGGATATTGTACGTAAATGTATGTTGCGGTAAATGTGTGCTGTTACTGAGACTAGAGCTAACAGTACAAAAGATAGCAAAGTCATGAATAAGTGACTAATTTGAAAACATTTTAAACTTGGCTAACTAGAAATATCTATATCTAAATAAGGACGAGAAAGTAGAAAAAAGCCAGTCTGCTATGCCAACAGCGGGAGATAGAATGTTGTAAATATGTCAAAAAAAACATTTGAATTGACTGATTTGAAAACGCAAAAAACTTTGAATACGGATAGTTTCGACATGTTTCTTTCAATTGTTGTTTCAATTGGTTGGAAAAAAATACGCCAGCCTGCTCAAGCGCAGGCATCGCTGACAGAGGGACGAGGAGGAACGTCCCCCTCTAATATTTTCAACCAGTTTTATTCTCATTTTATTTTTACTACGAATACCAGTCAGTATGCTGCGGGGCGGACGTGTGTGTATGTGTGTATGTATATATATATATATATATATATATATATATATATATGTGTGTGTATATATGTGTATATATATATATATATATATATATATATATATATATATATATATATATATATATAGCCAATAAGAGCGGACATTTAGCTCCCTTTAAATCATATTTAAGAAACAGGTTGAGACAGAAATGATTCAATAACGTTATCATATGCCGCACACATCGAGATTTGCTAGACCTTCTCTACCTAGCGGTTAGATTTCTTGCTGCCAGTGAGTCACAGGAAAAGAGGTTGGTTCAATCAGCATTGCAAAATTGGTAGTTAGAATATGATATATATTAAGAAGACTATTCCAATCGTGAAATTAAGACCAATAGTGGTTTAGAATGCATATGATATTAAAAAATTAGAGCCGAGATACAAACAAAACATATCAATTTTCTTTATCGATTTTAATTACCACCTTATCCAGTATCCCATCGTAAGATGGGATACATCTGTCTTAGGAGACGGTACGTATCGATCCCTGTGTCGAAGTGCAATAAAGTGCGATTCTCCTTTGTCTCATTCAAACAGTTGCTATCTAAAAGAAATGACGAAAAGCACGGAGCTAGTTCGTAGCTCCATGCAGCTAGTTCAATATAGCAGCTAGGAATATATTCATAGCACCATGGCGAAAAGATTTGGTGATGCGTCAGAGAACGAAATAGGCGTTGTTATTCGAGAAACTCCTCCAGAGAACACCGACATAAGTAGAAAATGTTTGGAAACAGTTTGAAAATTTTTGTAAGGACCGAAGCTGTATTTATAAGGAAAAGATACACCAATTCAAGAAATTGAGAACATTTTGAAGGTTTGGCCACATTAATAAATAAGTTAATAGTTAAATAAAGTATAAATACGTATACACGTATTTATATAGTAGCGCAGCTCAGCCCGGTTTTTGGCTAGAAATTGAGAACAAATGAAATCAAATAAACTCATATATTTTGGGTTTTCGTTTTGTATTTTCAATTTTGATAGGTGTGTTTAATAAATGATGTAATGGTAATGGCGAAATCAAATAAACTCGTTTATTTTGTGTTTTCGTAATGTGCAGTCGTTACGTTCTTTCAATTTTGATATATTGTTTAATAAGTGCTGTTATGTTAATAATGTTACCAAATAAACCCATATGTTTCATGATTACGTCTCGTGCATTTTCTATTTATTCTTTTATAACTCAAATTATGTAGACGTTCTATATTTTATATCACTTCCTCTTTGCCCAACTCCAATTTTACGAACCAGAGTCCTATCTATGCCCAAGCGTCAAATAATAACAAAAGTGGCTAAGCGATACTTTTATCTCCACCAAAGGTTTAGCCACAGTATACGTATTTATATAGTAGCGCAGCTCAGCCCGGTTTTGGGCTAATTGAGGATATGTGCGCATACAGCTAGCGATCCTGCAGAAGATCGAGTAAAACTACTGATAAGCTGCTACTGAAGTATATGAATTTTTGTGAAATTGCTTTCATTAAAAGTTGGTTAAAAAATTAAAAGTTAATTTGTATTACTTCTTGACCTCGCGGTTTTGTACTCCTAGGATTTCAAGGGCAAGAAATTAAATAACACGTAAAATTATATCGAACCAACATTTAACCATTCCTTTGGAATGACAAGTTTCCAGCTCACAAAATCCAAGAAAATAAGTTGTTGGTATGACAAGGTTTTATGTAAATTGTGCTACAAATAAACCATTATCGAGCAGCAATCTGTGGACAAATAGTTACTGTAAAACGGTATTAAAAAATTAAAGGCGAGATACAAACAAAACAAATCATCAGTTTTCTTTATCGATTTTAATTACCACCTTATTCAGTATCCCATATTCGGCTATACCCTTTAATTACTGTAGTTGGAGAGATGACTAATTAGTAAACGAATCTTTATAACGAAACATTTAACGTGACGCGACTGAGATGTTACTTGGAACCTTACCATCCCACTGGGTTGATGAGCAGAGAGAAATAGATTATAAACATTCGGTTACAGAACAGTAGACAAAAAAATATGAAGTTAAAAAATCTATTTATTAAGGCAATATTGGTCTGTCACTAATTTGGCGGGACAGGAATGCACAAATCTTTGTGAAAGTTATCAACGAGCGATCATCCACGCAGAGAGAAACGGCACTCTACAATTGAAGATATACAGTTACTGGATCCCTTGCATGCAAAATGGCGCCTCAGAAGAGCGAGAAGAATCGTAGTATTAGATCTCGGGGCAAGCGCGAACGGAAGCCGATAAATCGATTTCATCAGACGCCTTGTTCAAATGCAAGAAAAAGTAGGCTAGCTCTTGATACAGGGCCGGGGACACGAGAGAGCACGACCCGGGGAGCTTGGCGTTCAGCTTCGGCAGCTAAGCGGCCTGAGATGCCGGCTGCGTCCAATGGCAGCGGCGATGGCAGGGTTATCAGCGGCCGACAACCCGACTCCCGCGTCGGCCCTGGAGGCTCATGCGCCTGCCTCACGTCAATGCTCCACTCGCCCAAACAGCCAATGAAATATGCCAATAGCTTCATAAGAAAGAGTTGAACATGGCCAACGAGACGTGTCTAAAACGTACACCGACAGAAATGTCATTAAATCAAAACTGATAATGAAACTGAATGTAACCTTACACGTTAAAAAGAGCTTAATACATGTATACATTAAAGGGTATAGCCGAATAAGGTGGTGAAAACTGCCCCCTAACCAAACTGATAATCACGATGCTGATATGAGAGTAAAAAATGCTGTAGATTCCCAAATAATCAGCCTCCTAGGGCAATCTGTCGCAGAGACACAACGAGAAACGTGCTTTGCGTGTTTAATTTTTTTAAGCTTCTATTGCATGTATCAGGCTGAGAAAAATTGGAGAGATCGGGGAAATAGTTGAATTTTAAGGTATTTTTGTCGTGAACCTTGTTCACGACACGTGAAACGTGTCGTGAAACTTTTTGAAGTGATAAAATTGATTTTATTTTTTTTTCACTATTGTCCACATTGTTTAAAAATCTGAAAAAAATATGTTACAGAATTTTATAAGACACATTCTATGGGGGAATTGAGACAGTACTTTAACGTTATCACGTCGAAAATCCATTTCAAAAATTTATTTATTTTTTCTATTTGAATTTGGCGTCAGAATTAGTTGACACAAATACCTTAAAATTCAACTATTTTCTCCCGTCTCTCCAATTTTTTGAGCCTAATACGTGCAATAGAAGCCAAGAAAAAAACATGAAAAATACCTATCTCGTCGTATCTCTGCCACAGATTGCCCTAGGAGGTTGATTTTTTGGTAATCTACGACATGTTTTATTCTCTTTCAGAAGAGCATATGAGATTATCAGTTTGGTTCATCACCTTATTCGGTCATAATAAGATGGTTTTATCCTCACTTTGTAAATATTCACATTGACAATATTGCTGTAATCTGTAACATGTCAAGATTAGTTTGCCATTCATTTATTTCAGAGCTAGTTACGCTCGCCCATGTAGTGTATAATATTTGTAATTTTTCTGTTCCTTCCACTGACAATAAAGCAGATGCCCCATCTAGATGGGCCTTCGGCGGATCTCCGGGCCCCTGACCAATCAGGAGCCACCGTTGCGCGTCCCCACGCCACGGTGGCTTCCTGCTTGGCGGAGGCTCGGCAGTCTGATGCCGGAGCCCACGGAGAGTGGACGCATCAAGAAGATGATTTTAACTTATACCCTTTAATGCATAAGTTAAAATCAGTGTAGATTTAATGTACAGGTTCTCCCGCTTCCTCTACCTCTCATCATTCATATCGTATAATCATAATTGCCAGTCCATCAAGATCATTCCTTCCTTCCAGATTTGACCATAAAGTTTTGACTCTTGCATCCTAATATACATCTGAACATGTATGTGTACTACTGTACATGTGTACATTAAATTTAATGTGCGTTCATGATAATTACTTTAATGGGGAATTTTCTGTCAGTCAGTTACATTAAAGTAATGCGGAAATTTCTGTATGCGTACGTTTCAGCTTCGTGGGCAACGAAAGGGGATATCTTCTAATATATTACAAAGAATAACAAAGTTAAGTCATTACTGGTTAATTAAATTCCTATCACCTGTTTCACCGAACCCTGCTTTGCAGTCTTGGTAGGTACCTGGAGGAGCAATTTTCAAGAGAAGCGTAGTGACCAGTTCTCAGTCCCTGGTTACTGGAGCTCCAAGGGAGCTGGTGGGCAAAGCGGGTGCGCATCAGTTTTCCTCGGGGATCCCCCGTTTCATCTACTTTTCATTTCCAACAAAAATTATATTTCATCTTTCTTCATTCATCGCCACAACACTCGCCTGTAAGTCACTATCATCACATCTAAAGAAGACGGCATTCTGAGTATACGGCACCTGAGTATACGGCCGCAATGAGATGCTCTAATCGAGGGCGATCATTTAAGCTTAAGATGACATAAACGTCATTACATAAACACATTACAAAAATGTACTTCTTTTACTTGTCTCTCACGTCGTTAATATTTACATTGGTGGTGATTTGTTCACATTATTTTATTTATGAGTACATGTTCTTTGGTCTAATAAAGTTTCTCGAAAACTCAAGTTTTCTGTGAAAATGAGCTCAAATTTCCGCATTTTCAGAACCGCTCAAATGCCATTTTCTCAAAAACGACTTGAATTTTTTCTTTAATACTTTTGTAGGAATAGTACTAAATACATTATTTAAGATGATATAAACGTAATATTGCTTATAATTTAAAAAAAACAAAAGAATACAGCAAAATTGCATTTGTGTCATCTTATGCGGTGCATTTAGCACTATTATTTTACAATATATTTGAAGAAAAAATTGGAGCCGTTTTTGAGAAAATTGAGATGGATCATTTCTGAAAATGAGGAATTTTGAGCTCATTTTCACAGAATTCTTTTGAGTTTTCGAGAAACTTTAGGACCAATCACCCACTCACTCTTATAGCAGATTCAGAGAAACTTAAATAGCCTTGGACAAGAAAGACAACTTAAACGACCGAGCAAGGAATTGGACATGAATATTGGTATATGCAATATTACATCAATAACAGGGAAGGAAGTGGATATAGCAGAAGAGATGGAAAAGTAAAATTTAAAGATTTTGGGTATTAGTGAAATTAAAAAGAAGGGAGCAGGAGAGGTGGAATTGCATAAAGGGTATGTAATGAGATACAGCGGAGTGGTTATTAAAACAAGGGCAGTTGGGGGAGTATGGATTATCGTGAACCAGGAAATTAAAAAGAGTGATAAATTAGAAACCGGTAAGTGCAAGAATTATGAGAGTGGACATACAATTAAAGGAAAGAGTGGCACTGGTGAGTATATGTACTCCTATATATGCACCACCCGAAGATAAAGATACAATAGAAAAGGAAATATTATATTCCGAGCTTCAGAGAGTAATAGAAACAAACACAAGGGAAGAGTGACCATGTGGTGATAACGGGAGACTGGAATGCCCGAATAGGATTGGATGCGCGGGAAGGAAAGGGTAATGTGGGGGAATATGGAGTGGAGAAAATAAGTAATGATAATGAGGAGCGGATGTTAGAATGTTGTATAATCAATTGCTGATAGGAAACACGTGGCTTCCACACAAAAAACAAACACAAATACACCTTTGAAACAAGAAGAAACCAGATGATAGTTAAAAGTATGATTGATTACTTCACATATACGGAGTCATTTCGATATACAGTAATGGTGTATAGAAGTGCAGAATTAAGCAGGGAACATAAATTAGTGGTGATGAAAACCCGTATTCAAAATCCACCTAGAAAACGTTTTAAGAAATATTTGAAAATTAAAAGTGAAAAATTGAGAATGGAGGAAAATAAGAAAAGATATGAACAAACAGTTGAAGAAAGACTGAAAACGAAACAAGGAGAGGTTAGGGAAGGAATCGAGGAAGAATGGAAGAAACTGAAGGAAACGATGCTAGAAGCAGCGATAGAGCTATGTGGTAGGAAGAGAGTAAATACGCGTTTTAAAAGAACGGTTGAACGAGGTGGTCAAGGAATGGGTAAAAAAGAAAAAGAAAGTGGTTATATGGGTTCAAGGACGCAAGAAGATTGGGAAAAGTATGTAGAAAGTAGAAATATAGCAAAACTACAAGTGAAGAAGGCAAAGGCGAAGACATGCGAAATGTTTGCAACAATTGGAGGAAACCGTAGAACCACAAGAACAAGAAAGACTTTTGGCCGGTAGTAAATGGACTAAGAGGGAAACATAAAAAAACGGTCACAAGCATAAGGGATCCAAATAACAACTTAAAGATAGAACAGACAGAAGTACTAGAAACCTGGAGGAAGTATTATGAAAACGTCTTTAATGATAATAGCAGGACAACCACTGGTGACTGGAGGGAGTTGAGTGAGAGGCAAGAACTCCATGAGCCACTGGGAAATGGGAAAGAGGGGGAAGGCGCATCGAACCTGGTGAGTGAGAGACGCCAGGGAAGAGGAGCAGAGGTGGAGGAGGATTCCATAACGGAAAGAGATGTAGAAAGGCAATAAGAAGAATTCAAGTTGGGAAGGCAGCTGGTCCAGACAGAATATCACCAGAAATGATAAAGTATATTGGGAAACCGGGAAGGACATAGATAACAGCATTGTGTCCCAAAATATAGAGAGAAGAAAGAATACCGCGAGAATGGGAAGAAAATATAATAGTACCTCTACATAAAAAGGGGAGCACTGTCAACTGTGAAAATTACAGGGCGATTTGTTTGTCATCCTGCATAAGTAAATTGTACTCCAGGATAGTGGAAGTAAAATTGAGGACGGAGGTAGAAGAAGATTTGGAAGAGGAGCAAGGGGCCTTTAGACCATACAGACAAACACAAGATATTTACACACTAAGAAGCATAATTGAAAAAATACTGAGTAGGGGGGAAACAATATGCACTGCTTTCATAGATTTAAAGTCAGCATTTGATACAGTACCCAGGAAAGAACTATGGGATGCACCGGAGAAAGCAAAGATTTCAAGCAAAATGATGAGGGTGATTAAAAGCATTTATTAAAATGTGTATGGTACTTGTAAGGCTAGATGGACAAATCAGTGGGAAATTTAGAATGCGCAAAGGAGTTAAACAGAGAGATTCATTGAGTCCTCTACTATTTACAATCTTTATGGATCAGGTTATTAAACAAACCAAAAGGCGTACTAAAAAAATGTAAAATTGGAAATTGGAAAATGAGACCAGTATGGAAACAAGCGATATTTTATTGCTCGCCAAAAACCCAAGAGAGCTGCAAGAGATGATATGGTGGGGGTATGCACTGGAGGATAGGGGTATGAAGATAAATATCAATAAGAGCAAGGTAATGTATATAGGCAAAGAAAAGGAAGAAATGAACATCAAGTGGAGAGAGGAAAGCATGGAGTAAGTAACACGCTATGAGTATCTAGGAACAATAATTTCGGAAAATGGAAAATATGAGGAAGAACTGAATAATAGAGTGAAGAAAGCAAACTCTATGTATTATCAAATAAATAAGAACTTACTAAGAATGAAACTAAACTAAAACAAAACTCCAACTTTATAAGTCCGTGTATATATATATATATATATATATATATATATATATATATATATATATATATATATATCAACATTTGTATATGGAACTGAAAGTATGCCACATAATACGAAAACAGAAAGTAGAGTCACAGCTGTGGAAATTAAACTCCTAAACAGGATAGTAGGGAAAACAAGAAGAGATCGAATAAGGAATAACACAATCAGGGAGGAACTAAAAGTTACCCCGCTACTCAAAGAAATGGAAAACAAGACTGAAGTGGTACGGACATATTACTAGAATGACACAGGATAGAAAACCGAAACAAATTATCGAAGTCAGGCCAGAGGGAAAGAGACCACCTGGAAGGCCAAGAGGAACGTGGGACGCATGGATACATGCCACGTGGGACAGGATACATGCCAAAGGAGCGGAGCTACACTAGGAGAGGTGAGGCGCAAGGCACAAGACAAAAAGGAGTATGTCAAATGGCTAACCCGACGCTGAGAGGCATCAGGGGAAGAAGAAGAAGAGAAACTTAATACGACATCCTTTGAAGCACTTTTAACAAAAAAAATAATGTATACAAATCGGGGCTAATGTAAATATTAACCAAGTGAGAAAAAATTACAATTGTGAAATTTTTGAAAAGACAAAAGAATAGAGCAAAATTGCTTTTATGTTATACAGTACATTTATCACTATCGCTACCAAAAGTTTAATGAAAAAAAGTGTAGCCGTTTTTGAGGAATTCTGTTTTTGAAATTTTTAATATTGCACATATTTTAAGTTATATTGCGCGAAAACTACGTAAATTTTCAAAACAACTTACATAACCTTAATGGAAAAAACTAATTACGGAGAACAAAGTTTACTTGAAGGAAAAATCTCAATTCGAAATCTTCAATTGTATAGTTGTAGGAAGACAGCGAAAGATTTCCAGATAGTTCAATTTTCAAAAATTTAATTAACAGTGATAAATGGACCTATGCCATATTTATAAGTGTATTTTACTCTAATCTTTCAAACAATTGAAAAAAATGGAGCCATTATTGAGAAAATTTTGAAAATGTCACAAAGGTTTCTTGTAAAATACTCCAAAAAATTAAAGAATATTTTTCAAAATCGCATAGCTTCGAGTCGAGCCAGATCGACCGAATTTGCTGTAGAAAAACTCTGATTACCGGGCCCTCGAAACGAAAATGTAGATAAATCTTGTTCCTATATGCAGTAAATTACTTCCGCTAAGACATTATGTAGTCAGAATCCATGTTGTACGGGTCCTTGATGCTGTGTATAACAGCATTTGTGCCCACGTAACGGGCACACTGTACCGGCCAACATTGTTGTGGCCCACTGTGGCCGCTGTAGTGTCGCGCCGTGAGCACGACCAGTAGGGAAATGAGAAGTTCGGGAAGACGCCACCAGGCGCAGGACAAGCGGCGGCGTCTGTCTGTGGTCACCGGGCCGTGTCGGCCAAACGATCGCAGGAGCCTTTCCCCTCCTTGCCCCGCCATGGAGGTGGGGAGTAGAAGACTCGCCCTGATGCCTCAGGGGGCATATTTAAAGGGCCTCGCCCGGGGCGGTAGGCAGTGTGGAACAATTCGAGAGTGACGAGTAAGTGCCTAGGAGTAGTGGTGATTGCGATCAAGTGCTTGTGTCTACGGTGAGTTTTTCTTCTGGCGGACTGGGACCTGGACTGTATAACGGCTTTGATTTGGATTGTGGTTTTCTGGAAATAAAATTGGTGAAAGAACTGTTGTTGTTTCAATCTTGTACATAACACTTGATACCGAAAAATTGACGGCAAAACATCTGCCAGTCCATCTGACTGTGGACAATGCTAGCACCTCAACCGTTCAGACAATTTTCCCCAGATTTGATATTCCCTGATCGATCTGAACGAATTCGAGGCCCTGCGAGTTTGAAACGATTATTTTAATGTTTTGTGGTACTTTTCCTAAATCTTCAACATTAACAAAATTTTATAAAATATGGATAAGAATCTGATTGATATAATTGTCATCGGATAGCGTAAAAAACTCTTTAAAAAAATGACGCGGGTCTCATTTCCGTTGAAACCCGATTTTTTTAAATTGCAAAAGTTCAAAACTTTTCAGTGTCTTCCTACAACTATAATGATGTAAATAAACTTTTTCCCTTAACGAAATCGCTTTTTCAAAGACAGATTTTGAAATAAGCATGTCGCAGATCTCATTTTCGTTGAACTCTGAATTTTCGAAAATTGCAATATGTAAATTAATGCGAGAAATTTGTGCTGTTCTAGCACCATTAGTTTCCCTAGTTAATAATGTGGAGTTAAATAACGAAGTTGATTTTTTGTCACTGAAAATGCTTTTATCAATATATGGGGAAATAAAAATATTTTCGTATGTTTTTGTTAGGTACATAACTTTCAATGCCGTTTTCTTGAAACATTGTTGGGCATGACTTCCGTAGATATGAGAGAAGATGCTGAGGAAGATTGTACTGACTTTCATTTCGAAATGCTGCTCGCATTTGCCTCATAAATTCGGTACTGGATTTAACAGATTTGGGTACGCATAAAACACCCAAGAGGTCACGCGACCAAGAGGTCTCGTGTCAACTTAAAAGAGGACCTCTTTTCTCTCCCATTTGGATAAGACAAGCTTATGCGACCCGAACAGAAACGAGAATTGCCCGCGCAAGAGGATGGAAATTATTAAACAACTAGTGATGCTTAAACAGGACTTACTTTCTCGCCCTTATTTTCACGCAAAATTTCGCAAAAAGTACTCAAATTTTCGAAAAATTATACACGACCTTCTTTCAACATCTATTTTTAAGCAACAAATTTCAATAAGGAAGAAATTATATCTTTAATATTTTAGTTGTAGGAAGACGCTGAAAAAAAATGTTGAACTTTTGCAGTTTTCGAAAAATCAGGGTTTTCAACGAGCATGAAACATACATCATTCTCCTAAACTTCTATCCAACAACAAAATTTAATCCAAAACGATGGAGCCATTTTTTTGAAAATATTGAAAATATTCTAGGGGCTTCATGTAAAGTACCCCCCAAAAATTAAAATATCGGTTTCAAATTCACGACATTCTCGACTTTAGCCATATCAATTGAGGAATACCAATTTTGGAGAAAATCGGCTGTACGGTTTTGCCGCGTTGTTCACAACCGGACAGCATAGAGACGTTTTGCAGTCATTCCATTTTTCGGAATCAAGTTCACAAAACAGATTCTGGCTACATCACATGTTAGAAGATTTTTTTCTAAATTTAGCAACTGGATTTATCGACTTTTCGATACCAGGGCCCTGTAATAATAGTCTTTCTACCGGAAATTCGCCGTTTTCCGCGCAGCATTACTTAACTTTCTTTCTACTCCGAAGCGAGAAAGTAAATATTAGTTAAACGACGTTGTATCCATCAATACTTTAAATTTATCGATGTTCATCGTAAAAGAAAATTATTTAAGACTAAAATTCTTAATTTAACTGATTTTACTTTATGAGTTTCTCAAGTATTCATTTTCTCGAGTGTACATTTTACGAAATTAATATTTTTGAATACAGAACTTGAAAAGAGCATCAAGAGTGATTAGAAATGGGGATACAAATAATATCAAACAATATATTACATGACACATAAGTGTGAGATAAAAGTTGAAAAAACAAACAAGGGCGGAAAGTCGAAAGCTCTTCAAGCTACCGTCATTCGTAGCCAACTACGAAAAGGTCAATGAAGATCGTCGGCTCTCACAGTCGGTCGTACGTATTGGCTACCCATAATTTTGTGATGCACATTTCGGTCTGAAGAGACTGAACTTCACGCTGCTCTTGAACAGTGTCCTCCCAACTAGGGTTGACAACCAGATTCGACCCCCAACGACGTTTATCTTACCCGCGATATTTCCAGACTAGTGTCTCCTCCTTAAGGAGATGCTTGAAATATTCCGGGGCGACAATGTTGTCGAATTGGACGGAAGATGGATGAGGGCATAAGAACGAGGTCCTGTCACGTCACGTCCTGTCAAAACCAAAAGATGCTGAACGCAGCATGGATAATTTTAAAGGTAATTTAGATATCCGTGATAAAAGGTTTTTGCACGGCATAGCGTACAGCAGGCGCCTGCAATTTCGATCTTCTGCGCATGCGCACATGCTCATAAGCATGGTGGAAATACATAGGCGAGTTCCTCAGGCGCACCGATTTTTAATCGTTCTGCGCAACACCAATTTGCGTCACGAACCACGTGACCACAGCACGGGCACTTCGTTTGAAAAGCTAGACCTGGCCGCCATGTTGCATGGAGAGTGAGAAGTGTTGGAGAAACATTTTGAAAATGGTACAAAATGACAATGTTCAACGGTAACCACCCAAAAATAACGCGATGAAAGTATACAAGATGCAATATTTAAAAGAAATTCATCATAAATCCGTTTCAATGTCTTGTAACGATGTGATAATTTTGGTAACTGGCTGCATTTAAAATTCCCACAAATAGTGACGTAAACTGGTGTGTGAAGCTCATTGGCTGAACTCGGATACTATGCGCAAGCCCCCGCTCCCAACCCGAACTGGTGTATCACTTCGTCGTGCAAAACTCCCTAAAAACCTGTCGTCGTTCGAAGATTTGAATTCGGAATTCTCCGTTCGTCCAGAAGCCCCTGCGCGCTGAGGAAAGCATTTCTGAAGTTCCTAAGCAGAAAAAAAACTTAGCAAATATGAATTGATCTCGATATTAAATATACTTTGAAATTGTTAAATTTATTTTTTAATGAATATAAAAATTTGCACTTTTGAACACATACAAATGTGCAGCTATTATGAAAAGATGTCAGAGACCACCTTTTTCAAACAAATTGCAAACAGGCATGCAAGCCTGTCCACCTTCTCTACAAATCGCAGAGCTTCAAGTCAGGTCAGATCGACAGGGGTTTATTTAGTTTGGAAAAAATTCTACGCATACAGTAATTACACGTTAAGTATCTATATTTTATTTTGGTAAAACGACCGAATTCACGTTGCCTGCTTAACGACAACAAAGAGTTGGGAAATATAACTTAATCGGCTAATAGATTACGGTTACGGCTCGATAATGTAACCCTTGTTTTCTCCAAACTAAGATTTTTGACTTCCCGTGACCATGGAATTACGCTTGTGACAACAACCCGTTCCCATTTAGAGTAAAAAAATACATTATGTAACCGTAAAAACAATATATATATATATATATATATATATATATATATATATATATATATATATATATATATATATAATTTTATGATTAAGTTAAAAGCGGAGTGCAGCTAACAATATTACAGAAAATTTGTTAGTGAAAGATGCATGCAAATATTTCAGCAAATGCTGAAAATTAAAAAAAAAGATATCGTTACGTAACAATGAATTAACACCTCCCCTCCCTGTGACGCAGCGTAACGCTACCTCAAACTCCCTCACCCCTCTTTAGCGTTACGTAATTTATGGACGACCCCACGCTCATTTTTTGTACATTATTTATAAACAAAAGTTAAATTTTATAACCAAATTTTGTAAGTTTTGTAGTTTGCAATATGGAGGTCGGTATTGGCACGTGTACTTCACATTAGTGCGAACAATTTGGGGTCAGCTGTGCGGTTTTCCTGCACTTCCCGACGAATCCCTGAATGTTTGGTTGACGCAATTAAACGACTATCGCGTTATGATCTCTACCACAAACCTTTTTAATAATTTATAAATATATGGTATGCAAAAAAAGTTATTGAAAATGCCTTTATTAAGTACTCAATTAAAATATCAATGGCTTTGCATTAGTTGCATATTATACCTAAAATGTGTATTGCAATTTCACAAGTCAATATTGAGGATATCTAGTTAATGAACCTTAGTGAGATTTGACCCTGATCGGTAGGGAATTCATCATGAATGTGTTTGGTGAGAAAACGAAACTGTGGCCTAGGAACATGACCTGCCCCACAGTGTATGAACTGCCAACCAATAAAAAGTAAATGTGTTTGATTTTGTAATATTAAATTTTCCACCACAATCATTCACAATAAGTAATAGTCATATACTTCCCTTTGTACCCCAGAAGTTTCTAACATTTATTCCAAGACATCTAGGAATAAGTGTCATCCTTCCCCCCCCCCCCCATCTTTTGTTTCAATGCAACCATTTTCCTATGAAACAGAAGGCCCTCATTACAGGTTCTGAGAAAAATTCAACTAGAAGAATTATTACATGAGAATCAGACTCATGTTAGAGAGAGATCAGACCATGACTATTTTAGAGCACACAATTTGAAGGTGTCCTTTCCAAACATTAAAAAAACTAAGATTTTATAAAGTGTTTGAACAAGATGCAAAAATTTTCTAAGAGCAATATGTGTCAATCAGAACAATGATTCTGATAAGGTAGTGTGTGTGACTAGTTTTGTTTTTTCTTTCTCTTTCCTTCTGTATATCTATAAATTCAAGTTTGTCACATATTTGTTAATGTGTAAGGTGGTTGTTGTTGTTTTGCGTGCTCTCAAAATTAGGAATCTTTAGAAAAACTAGCATAGGTAGAGGTGTTTTTTTTTCCATTTCTGTGCTCATTTTAGACATCGATTTATAAATTTTTAAGTAATAAACAATATTATCTCACTCCAATTTTTTGAAAAATATTAATACTAATTATGATAGGATTAAAGTTTAATAAATTCCATGATGATATGACTCAGAAAAACTTGAACACAGAAGAATGAAAAGGCTGCGAAACTGTCAGAGGAATAAGTTTTCAATAAAATGAAATTTAAAAAAATTGAGTTATTGCTCAATTAAAGAGAAAAAATCTGAAATAGAAATTAAAAGGATAAATGAGAATAGGATTGGGTGTTCTTACAAATTAAAAAAAAAAAAGCCTACAAAAAATAATAACTAACAGGATTAAACATAATGTTTTGTTTTCTATTAACAGTGCTAGTCTACAATGAGGTACAACAATTGCCACCATTCTGTTTTATGATTAAATTACTTCATTTTTGACTCCAGGGCTACAATAGTAGTAATGACAATGTTTATAATATGTACTAAAATACAAATAAACCTATAGAGCATGGCATTTCTGTACAATATACATTCTTTTCATTTCTTTAGAAACTAGCTTCATGAAGTATATACAACAGTATTTACAAATTATTTCACAAGACTCATATTTCATATATAGATATAGATACACACAACTATCTATACCTATACATTCAGAATCATATAGAACCATACAAGATAGCAATTACAATGATTCTAGTAATATGATCAATCATAATAATAGATTAAAAAGTCTGCAATGAAAACATTAAAAGTGCATTCAGCAGTATCAAATAATAAAAGAAGGGAAGTCACACAATCTGAATGAAAATTAAAGACACCTACTCCCAATGCAGTACTTTTAAACAAATAAAGCTTACTTAACACTTCAACAATGCAGTCTTTCCTAGCACACACATTAAGAAATTTGTTTCTGAGAAATGTGATTTCTGAGTTTCAGGCAACCTCCTAATAGTAAGCAGCCTCTTCAGAACAAGATGACAGAAGTGAATTTAGCATTAAAAATAGTGCTACAATACTTCAAATGAGAAGAGGGCAAGTGTGTATACATTTATCATTTAATACAGCTCAATTGAAGTTTTAATCATACAAGATCACTAATTCATAATTCTTTCCTTAATAGTAGTGATAAAAAGAAAACGATTTCATTATTTACATTCTTTTGCTTTGTCACTTCTAATCAGTATAGTAATATTTCTTTGTACATAGTTTATATTTATATATATTTATAATTCTTCAACACGCATAAAAAGGTCCAACAAAGCAAAACGGGATGAAAAACAAGTTTCTTTGGCGGGAGAGAACGTTTATCTCTCGAACTGTCTGCATACACTTGTGACCTAAAGCACACACTATTTACACTATTTGACAATTCAGGATTCATCTGTACAATTGTGGCAATGAATGCATTTTTCAAAATATACTTTCAAGACACAGATCTACACAAGGGGTGGCAAAACACAAAATAAACACTATTTACATCTTTGTGTTCACCATCTAAAAGTGTGCAATCTCATTCCGAAATTTCTTCCTTGAGCACTACAGTATGAAACGTGGTATAGTTCCCAAGCTGATCGCCATAAATGCACAGCAGGGCACAAACATAATTAATGGGAATGAAATGCATAAAGAAAGTCTGCAACCATATGTACATCTATGATGCAATCCCTGCATATGGGATTACACACAGTAGAATAATATCTTTAGAGTATATTGTAATATTTGTTACGGTGTTGATCAACAACTTTATAAATTAAAATATACACATTAGCAATATTGCAACATACACTAAAGGTTTGAAATAATAAAGATACTTCAACAAAAAACACTCTTCAGAACCACTGAGAATGTTCAAGTCACAATCAAATGAAACTATTGCAGTTATCAATTTGAGTACTATGGTACTTAGGGCATCCACCACTTAAGTACTATATAAAAATGCTTTTAAGCTATATTTTTCAAGTACACAATAATTCCTTTGAAACCATTAAAAAAAATAAAATAAAAAAGAAAGAAGAAAAATCATTAACCAGAACTGGGAAGGTGGACATCTTCATATTTGTTTTCTTCAACCCGTTTTGTGCATCACTCTGTTCGTGAGCTGCTAGAAGCCTTGCTTGGGGCCCTGCATGCCCAAACCAACCCTCCCAAACGGCTGAGCCGTCACTCACTAGTCTACAAATAAACTGAGTAGTATGAAAAGCAACAGTCCACTAAGTGTTAGAAAATCTACACTCCAAAGACTAGCAAATTATTATTTTCTTATCTTCAACTCTTATCAATTATGTTGGCATTAGCAGAATAAACAAAAGAAAAATACACAACACTGACAAATATTAGCTGGAATGTATAAACTATGGATTAAATAAAGGGTCAATAGCACATGCACCACTGTTGCAGCTGACAAATGAGCTACCACATCAGAGCATGGCTAACAATGGCTGTAAACTGATGGTAACTCAGCATTATGAAACAATATGAAACAACTACAGTTACTCTGTTTGGTCCCATCAATCATTTCATGGGTGTGGTAGTTAAACATTTATTGTCCCACTGTTCTATATCTGGTTTTGATAGCAATGAAAGGACCAGAAACCATTAGCAGAGGCAAAGAGATTTTGAATAGGTCTCATAACCTGAAGATTTTTTGAGTAACAGCCAGAGGAAAGCATCACCTCACACTCAATCAGCAGATAACTGCACTAGTCCTCAGAATACTGCTCACATGTCACCATCAACACTGGACAGTTTCAACAAAGCCAATATACATCGTTCCTCTTTTCACAATAATTACTATGTATGCACACAGATCACAAGGAGTAGTTTTCATATGAATACAATGAAGCTTTGATATGAATCATGGTTTGAGAAAACGAACAAGCAGCACAGACGTATACTTAATCACTCGGTAAAATATAACAAAACGTACAGCGTACAACATAACATTCTAGTTTTTCACAATCACTCTAAAATCAAGATTTTTAAAAACTCTAGCGCTTTGCCATACGCTGCTCTAAACACAAATGCACACTTTCTGTGCAAACACTGATATCACACACACCACACATCATACTATAAGTTAAATTTGCTACATGATGAATGAAACAATATTAAAATAAATCTCTCTTTACTTTCCACAATAATGAAAAGTTCATTTAGCACTTCGTTTATAACAAAAAAGATAAAATGTATCACAAAAATGCAGACCATTAAATACATCCCATCTTAATCAATTACACTTTGATACCCATTGCGATTAAACATTGAAAACCATAAAAATTACTCCTGAAACATTCTGAGTGATACCTTACAGATTTAACATTTTCATTTTTACAAGTTACCACTTTGCAGGTCACTGTCACCACCTTTATATAAAGAGAAAATTGTACTGGCCACATTGTTCTGACTAACAATGATTTTTTTCTTTAACACTGCATTTTTAGAATAGAACAAAGAATGAAAACAGAATGCACAAACCACAAATTAAATATGCTAACAAATAAATTTGTAAACAAAACAGTTAATATCAGTCTCAGAAACTAAGATTATGCAACATGAATGAAAGATATAAAAAATATTAATATTCTCACAAGTTATAATCTAAACATCAAATTCAAAATTACGTTGGAAACATTATAAAGTAAAAAAATGCAGAAAAGAAGAGAAGATTTTGAAGTGGTTTTAGATTAATTTCATACTGATAAGCTGTAATACACACAACTAACACCATGAATTAATTTGATGTAACAAATGAGAACTTGTGAGGAATTAGAAAGTATGTGCACACTAAGACAAAATAACAAATAACAAGTTCACATCAGTCAGTATGATTAAAGTTTGAGTGCAGTATAGACTATATACACAATTATATTTTTGACAATAATGTAGTTATAAATATTACATACTACTTTAGCATGTAATACTGTAAATATACATTAAAACAGTGATAAAAGTACATAGGTTGTGTAACATCAATTTCAAAACTCAAACATGCAGTTGAACACAAAAAACAAAAACAAAAAAAAACAACAAAAAAATGATTTCTACACATCTACTAGTTTTCTAAATAATATCCCCCAAATATATAAACATACATTAAAACAATTTACCTACAAAGCTAAAGTCTGTGACCGAAAACAAAACTGTGAGAGCAACCACAAGTAATTTCAATTTTCAACAGGATAATATAAAGCAAGAAGATAACACTATAATGCAGAAATATCAATTTAACAGAACTATTTTTCAGAAATACAAGACAACACAACCTATGCACATAGAGTGAGTATCTCTGCAGCAAGTCAATTGAGTTCATGCAGAGGTTGAACTTCTTGAATTACTCACAGATACAGTATGACTGCATGCACAACAAGTAAGTGCAATTGTCAACCAATGCACACACAAAGAATACAAATACACAGGGACTGAATGGCCATAGGCAACCAAACATCAGCAACAAACGTGTTAAGTTGCAGCATAAATCAAGAGGAAGTTGATAATTTCAATGAGGAGTTTCTCTTTGCCTGCTTTTAAAGAATTTCATAAGCTATTATCAGTATTCCTGGCACCCATTTCACTGGCACCTGCATCAGTCAACATCGCAGTCAACCGGACTAATGTCCAAGGGTCATTTGCCGTCTCTGGATGATCGACGCCTCTTCATCTGAACATTTTCAGGTTCTGAAACTGAACACAACATGGTCTTGTTTCCTGTTACTCATATTTCTTAAAGATATTGTGAAACCCCATTTTTTACTTTCCTAGGGAGGAAAAAGAGCACTATTTTAACGGGGAAAGAAAAAAAAAAGTTTAGCTCCATATTCTATAAACAGGCTATGGTTTTCAAATACAGCAGACTCGTTAAACATAACTTAAAAAAATTATTAAAAAGAAAGTTATTGTAAAATCAGTTCTTACCGAGAATGCAAATTTAAACTTGATGGAGGGCATCTAGAGTAAGCCTACACGAGTCACTCATTTCTGGATACTAACCTATCGCGAATGTTCTGTTGAGTGTTTGGCTTATACTGCAATTAAATCCAACTACAATACTAATGTTTTTGGATTGCTTTAATATGAGTACAAGTTATGTTCTTAAAAATCACTCTCAAGCATTTATCCCACGCAATTTCCATTGGTGACTTAACTGAATGTCTATTGTATGTACGCTACAGTCCATAAATTACTTATATTCACTGAGTAAATTTTCACTTCCAAACATAAAAGATAAATAAAATGGAAGTATTGAATTTGAAGTACATTAATAATTATTCTGAGATGTTTCAACAGTAATAAAGATAATGAAAGTGATAAATAAGACTTTGGCAGCCAATCAATTTAATATTAATGTAATGTGATTGAACAAAAATTATCAGAAAACTAAAACTTACAATTACATTATTTGCAGAATGTAATTCAATTTCATTTTTTAATTCTCATTGTTGTAAAACTAGTATTCCTTCCTCTTAAAAATAAGGAAAATAAATAGGGGGTTCTGTTGCATTAATGAAAATCAACGTTTAACTTCAATTAAAATCGGTAATAATGACATAAGATATTAATGTAATTTTTTGAAGGGATCCAGCAGGTTTTCATGTAACAATTAGAATTTTCTTATGAACTATTTTGTCAGGAAAGAGATTCTTGTGCTATTTATGGAGCCTTGCTGCATTTTATAGACAATTTTAGTGATTTTGAGAGCTTTTTCACTATTTGTGCAAAACACACATTTGATACTAGGGCCCCCGAAAATGAAACAACAGATGTCACAAATTTCTACGAGCAAAATAACTAATGGTATGAAATAAATATGAGGCATGCAAGACAAGAAAGAAGAACAAATCAAGCTTAAACAATCTACAAACAAATGCATGTACTAAAAAGTGTTTAATCAATGCATTTGATTTTTAATAATGATGCATTTTAATACTATTTGTTGAAACTGAGGCTTTGAAAATATGCATTCAATTAATTTTCACAACTATTTTTATTCATAGAATTATCACAATCATTGAATCAAAATAATTTTTATGACACATTTTCACCAAGAAGAGCACGAACACAATGCTTTTCATCACATGTCAGAACATGGGTCAAACAATCTCGAAACTATAGATTTCTTGCATTATTTACTCTGGCAAACAAAATGTCACACTAGGAAGTGTTGTAGTCCAGAATAAATTAAAATCAAAAGTTCAATGTAAATGGACTGCTTTTGAGTATTTACTTTCTTTAAAGTTCCTCATTGTCAATAATATTACTTCAATAATTCACAGGCACATTAAAATGTAATAGGTACCATATTAATTATGTTAACTGATTTTCATAAAATGCATCACCAATTTACACATGAAAGCAAGATTAAATAGGGTTCTATAGAAATCCACACCAAACTCAATGTGCAAATGAAGCAAAAATTATATGTGAATGGCCCCAGAGGCAGCAGATTAGAAGAATTTTTTGGCACATGCATACCCACACACATGCTATTATTTTGCAACTGCTGAAAACTTATCAACATTATTCAGAGTTCGAAAAGGGTTCAACATTCAAAGGAGTTATTAAAAAAAATTAATAATTTCAAACATTCTAAAAATTGGCGTAAATTAAAGTTAAGTAAGAAATCATAATTTTCTTACAGCAAGAAACACAAAGTACAATAATATTCTTCCATTCAAGAAATGTTGACAAGATAAATTCAGCAGATTCTTTTGGATGAAGTCTAAAGCAATTATTTCATGGTTGTGCAGTTGACAGAAAAAATAGGTAATTAGAGGGATCACACAAGATTATATTGAATAATGAAGATACACACTAGCAACGTTTTGCTTGTTTTCCGTTTAGTAAAATAATTAAGCCATAAAACACCTTAACATGTTGTATATGCACACCCATTAAGTGATACACAATGCAGAGTCCTTCCTGTGTTTTTTTTTAAATTGCAATACATAAAAAACAAAACCAACACATTCATCACATTTTCTATAAATTTACACAATCTGAATACTTTGGAACAGGGACTGTAACCTGCCAACGAATTACTTCTTTTATTGCATTAATTAATTAATTAAGAGAATAGAAAAATTTTAATGTTAAAAATTTCACAATTATTTCTTATGCATTTTCATGCTAAAGGACTTTTATTCTGGCAAAAGTTAACTGACAGGTCATAGTGTCTGTCCTATTTTTTATGGCAGTGGAAACAATTCTCAGAAGGACCCTACACCTTGAGGCTCTGTTATCACAGCAACACTGGTGACAGTGAAGAGCACAGTTAACCCACTGAGTCATTTGCAGTCAACAAGGGAGAGTCTCACCTGAAGCCCCACTGGCAGCTGCAGCACCACTGCGAGTCTTGCGGCGTGTATTGACCTCATCATGCGCACCACCAGCAGCACCTGCTGATGGGACGCTTCCAACTTGCCGAGTAACAACCCCTCTTGTACTGATGGTAGTGCTGGCACCTGCTTTATTTGGAGGAGGTGGTGAGCCACGAGCAGGGGTCTTTGAACCCACACCAAGAGTCTGGCGCACAGAGCGACGCATTGCTGTGGGAGTGGCTTGGCCTTCACGATGGAGTCCCAATGGTGAACTGCTTTGCTTCAGATGACTGGCAGCACGAGTGTTGTTCAAGCGGCTTGGTCCCAAACTGCTCCTATTTTTCAATTAACTAATTAGTATCCAGTTGTTTTTGGAAGATATTCTTAAGCTGTGTTTCTATAAATTAATTTAACTAATATTACTAGAAATTGCACAATTATGAATAATAAAACTGTCATAATGTGGTGTAAACAAAGAATTACACATTACAGGGCAATCTGAAAACATGACATTATATTGACATTATATTGAAACGTTCTTAAATTGATCATATTTTAATTACTATTTAAGTAATTTGTATGGAAATAATTATTATTAGTTTCCGTAGATTAATACTTTTTTCACTGCCTATGGAGAGTAGAGTTGGTTACAGTACATTTTAACATTTTAAAAGAATAAACTTGGTACATAAGCATTGCCTTGTGATATAAAAACTTTTTTTTTCTAGAAAATCATCACTCTCAAGAGGCATCTTCAACACTAAAATAGAAAAGTATTATCTTTGTGGTGTCTGTTAAGCAACACATATTAGCTACTATATTGACCATGTAGAATTTTTTGAATCAAACATTGCACTGACAATAGAGGGGCGACATGATTGAGACAACTTCTGAAATATCACTTTTGTAAATTTTTATTCATGAAAGTAACTAGGGTTGAGAACACAATATGAAGATCTCAAGCAAGAACTTTTTATGGAACTGATGATCACTAACTTCTTTTTCTTATTGGACATATTGATATGGCACTAATGTTTGTTGAACTTTGCGCAATCATATCTAGGGATAAATGTTAAATGGATGTGATGCAGAGTAAGTGCAATAGTGAGCTTAGTGCTTACAGTCTTCTTTGAACTTAGCCAAATGAATAAAATAGATGATTAGAATGTATCTAAATACGTTCAAATCACTCAGCCCACTGAACAAATGAAAACCACTGAACACAGATGTCATGTTGATCTCCTGCAGACATTGACCCTCACGTATTTCCAAGGAAACTTCAGGAAGAAGGGTTATTAAAACTGAAAGATGTTGAAAATTTGTAGAAGTTATGAAGGTAAGGTACTCTCATGAATAGAACATAGTTTCTGTAGATAGTGATTAATTGATTATGGTTCACTATGTGAATCGACAGAAGAATACTTTTGCAAGTTTACAGGTAGAGGAATAAAAATGTACTTAATAAATGTTTCTCCTGAGGCCAGGAACTGGGGAGGAAAGAGGAGACATTCCTCAGTCCTTGCTCATGGGGCTTCTTCAACTTTCTTTAAATTGAAAGTGAGGTGAGACATACCCATAAAAAATTTAAACTACAGTAACTTTTAAAGCAATGGCACTTGATCACATATGATTCAGTAAAGAGCCAGTATAGTGAATTCAAGAACTGAAAAACAATTTTTTTTTCATTTCGTAACGTTTTACATCTATTTTCTGGCAGATATCTGATGGTAATAGCTAAGCCATTGAGAACTGTTAAGATAATAAACAAAAATGTGGGCAATGCCAACGCCTTTTAATCGAGTATCACTAATTAACGGTCATTGCATTGCTTTTTGCTCAAGATGTGCAATCCATTGCCTACCCCATACAAGATCGTCTTTCCTTTTATCTTTTTCAGCAATAATCATAGGGTAGTTACTAATTAACAAAAAACAATACAAAAAAATTCATCTTGAATTGCTTCATCTTAAATTACACAACTAAGCATTTATTGAAAAGAGATCTGGTCAAATTTAAGTTTACTCTCTTCAACTTGTCAGACTCCTTAAAGTCCTTGGGATTTTTTTTTTTTTTTTAAGATAATAGGTTCACTTTCACTGACCACATTGATTATATTGTCTAAAAAAAAACAACAAAAACACACACACACATGACTTCTTGGATTTCTGAAGAGAAGCTACTGATTTTACTATGCAGTTAATGTTCACTATTTTGTATAATACTTTAATAAAAGTCACTCTGTTTATTCATCAATAGTATGGTCTCCACATTAAGAGGATCAAGTGTATTCAACACATTTTTTCCCCTTTATTGTCTTTAAATTTAATCAATGCCATCACCACGAACAGCAGGATAGTAAGTATGGTGCTTGTTCCCATTAAAAAACAGTAGATCTGTTGATTCTTTCTCCAGATGTTCCTGAGCCATCCATCTTTTGTTGGGTCTTCCTATACTTCTTCGCCCTACGATTTTATACGTTCAAACTGCTTTAGGAAATCTTTCCACTTGTATTCTTCGCACATGTGAAAGCCATCTCTGCTGTTTCTCTTTAATGTCATCCACTATATTTTTTGTTTTGAGTTTTTTTTCTGATTTCATTGTTTCTTTGTCGATCTAAATGTGTAATTCCTACCAAGTGCTGGAAAAATCTCATTTGTATGGCTTCTAATCTCTCACAGTCTCTTTGTTTTAGGGTCCATATTTCTGACCCATACATTAACTTGGCTTAGATGAGATTTCTGACCCATACATTAATTGGCTTAGATGTTATGTTGTGTATTCTTAGTTTTATCTCTGCTGTCATATCTCTTCCAAAGTTTTTCTTGATTATTCCATTTACCCCATTATATTTTTGAATCTTCAATCTTGATCTTCTAAATTTGTCCAATGATGTTTCCTAGATACATAAATTTTGCTACTCGTTCCATTATTTTATCCATCTATAACAATTTTAACCCTTCTCATTTCTTTGCCTTGGAATGCCATAGCTTTAGTCTTATTTGTTGAGATTTCCATACCGTATGTTAGGGTTATTATATGAAGTTGATTTGCTGCCCTCTGCGAGTTATTTTATGATTCTATTGTTACGATCCTGTCGTCTGCATAGAGAATCATTTGGACCATTTGTCTTTTGTTTAAATTCATACCGGTTTTCACTTTTTATTTGCACTTTTTGATCATGTGGTTGGCACATACATTAAACGGGCAAGGTGATAGCCCACACCCGTCTCAGTCAGTCCTCTGTTTTAAAATTCATTGTTACTTTAATCGCCGAGTGTTTTCAGACTGGATTCCTTTTATTATGTCTGTAGGTATCTCTTCATCTTCCAGTATTTCCCACATTTTGTTTCTGTACACCCTGTCATAGCTTTCTCAAAGTTTATAAAGAGGAGGAAAGTTGGAAGGTTCTCTTCATTTCGTTTGTCCAGGATTGTGTGTACTGCAAAAATTGCATCTTTTGTTATTCTGCCCTTTATATATCCATTTTGTTCTTCTTCCATGAATTTTTGCTATATTCATTTAATCAATTTCTTATGATACTAGTAAAAAGTTTTGATACTGTAGAAAGGTGAGTAATCCCCCTATAATTGTTACAATCTGTTTTTGATCCTTTCTTGAGTAAATTTATCACTATACCTGTCTGTTAATCTCTTGGAAGTGAACACTCTTCTCAAGCTTTGTTAAGTAAGTTTGTTAGAATATTCTTGAGATCATTTACTCCATAATTTATGAGTTCTATTGGGATTTCACCCACACCTACATTTTTCATATTTTTGGCTTTCTTTAGTACTGCTTCTAGTTCTTCAATCATTATTTCCTGTACTCTACTTTGTTCAATAATATCAGTACCATTTCTTCTTATTCTTGGTGGTCTGTTGCTATTCCAAAGACTTCTGTTATGGTTTACCCACTTCCATTTTGGGGTTCGGTCCAAATTCATTTTGTCCCTTCTGTCCGATCTCAGGATTCTTAATATTTTGAAACCATTTCTCTGGGCGCTGGTGATATCCTTTTCTAGTATTAACACAAATTTCTTCTAGTCTTCTCTTTTAACGCATGCTATTCTTCTCTAAGCTCTGTAACTTTTATATTCAGTATAGTGTATTTCATTATACCAAGTTCTTACCCATTTCTGCTCCTTTGGCCTTTTAAAACCTATAGCTTTCTTGGCTGCGAGTAATATTGTTTTTTTCAGTGTTATCCAGAACATGTCAATAGTTTGTATATCCTACATCTATAATTCCTCTGTAAGTTGATTTTCATATAAATGTAAAGTCTTAATGTCTGATACTTTTTTCCTCCAGTAAACAAGTTTTCAACTTTGGAGCTAATTTAATTTTCTGGCTTCTTTTCTTAATTTCTTGTTTGAATTTAAGTTTTGTTTCTAGTAGGTAGTTATCTATTTTGTTCTCTTCCTTTGAAAACGTTTGTTTTCCTTACTTTATTGAATAATTCTTCATTCACTATTGTATAGTCAATGATTGATTTAGTTCCCCTTGCTTCCCTTGAAAATTTGTTTTTCTTTATGTATAAAAAAATGAATTTGTTATTCTTAGATTGTTAAAGAGATATTAGTTTACAGTAGCTTGAAAGTCACCATATTTCTCTTCTTTTCCTTCTCTTGGTGCAAACTCCTATGACACTGAATGTCCTTTTTGTGATGCAGAGTTTGAGAGTTATTATTCTTGGGAAGATAAATTTATAATCTTCAATACTGGTTTTGCATTTATTGTTTATCATTACTGCAATTCCTGCTGCTGGTCTTACTTCCTGCTTTATTCCTGAATATATTAAAATGTGATTCTGTATTTGTTTAGTTCCATTGCTTTTCCTTTTTGTTTCTGATAGAATTAGAAAGTCAATATTTCTTTCTTTGATATCTGTTTAGAGGTTTTCTTCTTTGTAGGCCAATTCTCTTCTGTTCCATGTAGCAATTTTTAGTTCTTGGTATTGAATTTTTGTTTTTCCTGTCTTCTTGTCATTAGTTGTGTATGCTGTTCCTTTTTGTGTAATTCCTCTATTGGTCCAAGTTGTCATTTCTGTTATTTAATCATTGTAATTCTTATATTTCATATGATTGCAGAAATTTAGCTAAGTTTACATATTTTGAGTTCTTCAGAATTTTATACAAGAGATAATGATGGATGTTTTTATATAAAATAATAAATGATAAATGTAATTATTCTTGTAATAATTTTAAAACTTTTTTTCCCGGCAGAGCGCTCTACTTCTTTAGGAACATCTACCTCACGTAAAATTAATTCTCACAGTACATTTTATGGTTTCTATTCACCAGTTTCAAGTTTACCTTGATGATTCATTATGTTATTCATTAAATAGCTCTAATATATTTAAAAGCTCATTGCATTTTGGGCTAAAGCCTGCAGTTGCCAATAAATAAATAATTAAAACTCAAATCATGAGGAAATTTTAAAGACAATCAAGTAACTATATGAAAGTAAATAAATCAGCCAAGACAAAATTCCAATAAATCCAGTAAACCAGAACCTGTTAGGGCCGAAAACCAGCCTTAACAAGAAAATTTGTACAGCCTGTGTAGTTAAATGGGATTTTACACAGCATAAAACAGAACCTGTCCAATGTGGAAACAGAACGTTTTTTTGTATCCTACAGGAAAAAATTTATAAAACAGAATTCCTGTGAATTTAATGCAATTGGCAGAGAGACATGAGATATTCTTAAAAATTAATACATCTGCAAGACTAATTAACTCCTCTGTCCCTGTTACACACAGTATAGTTGAGGCAGCCACACAGTGAAGGAGAAGGGCTTCATCTGACAAAGTGTAAATGGGCACAGGTTCTATTAAGAATTGTGAATAGCAAAATGGTCGAGTGCAAATTATTTCACTCCAAATATATTATTAAAACTGTTTTTGTAACTTTTGGTAGTTATGTAGATATTTCACCATTGAATACTGAGTTACAATTAAACTGTAAATTATTTACAGATACTGGTACATGTGATTATCCTAATATAGTTTTTAATTTATTTTGGGCTAAAGCCTGTAGTTGCTGATAAATAAATAATTAAAACTCAAATCATAAGGAGGAAATTTTAATAACAATTAAGTAACTATGTGAAAGTAAATAAATCAGCCAAGACAAGATTATCCTAATATCGTATAGTACAATATACCAAACACTTAGGCATAATTATTGCTTGTAATTTGAAATGGAGACAGCGTACTATTTATACTTCTGACAAATTACACCTTTTAATCTATGTCTCTTATAAACTATGCCTCAGATGAAAATTGGGATGGGAAAAAGAAAGAAAGAAAAACAACACTGGATGGATACATACACGAGTTATAGATCCTACAAAAAGGAATTGGATCCCCATGTAAGTCCATGTCTCCCTGCGCCTGTCAGTCTGTTAGTCCTTTACACTGTTAGTCTGTTAGTCTGTTAGTCCTTTAGTCCACACTTTCAGATCACTACTACTGAACAGACTTGAAACAATGCAAATTTGAAGTTCATAGAATGAAGCAGTGACTACAAACAACATAAAAATTGGGAGTCGCAGAAGGGAATGTTCTTTTGGTGTCAGCAGATCAAAGACCAAAAGAAGGCCTAAAAAGACAAAAGACAATCTAGTATGGCCTGTTCAGGGCAGTAATTATTTTTTTGACATGTTCTTACACAGTTAAGCATGCTAAATCAATGGTGAAAGAGTTGCAACATCTCCCATAGCTCTCCTGAGCTCATTGCCATCAGTTGGAACACATAACAGCCTTTGACAGGCCTTACAAGGCCGAAGTGCCAGAGTACAGCATCTCAAGTGAAGATTCAGATGGTAAAGAAAACAACAATGACAATCATAATGAATAATAGCGCAGGGTAAAAGACTTTCTCTGGCAACAAGACAATTTACTACTCAATAAGAAAATTAACAATTTTATTGTCACTGTCAATAGTTATAATGAAAACACAAATATCTCAGATGGCCTCTTCAAAATTAAAAGGTCATCATTTATTTGGGTAAATGTGATAGCCTGCACAGAATTTTTCCAAACAACAAACCACAATTGACTAGTCTCATATTTTTTATATCAAAGCAATAATACGCAGGAAATAGTGCCAGGAATCGAATACACCACTGGACACACTAGTGTAAGAGAACAGAATATATGTTTCGCACTTGTAATTTTTTCATGTTTATACATTGTTTTCTGTAAGTACCAGATAAATTCCTATACTTCTCAGCCTAAATTATTTTAGATGTGCGTTTTATGTTTATATGATTATCTCGCATATACTTTCATAATGAAAGTCCCTTGAAGACCATATAACGAGCAATACAATACAGATGACCAATAAGTGAGAATATGTACACTATCATAGAGGAACCCCTTGAATTTTGTGTTCAATTCAGTATTCAGGTTGTTTAATTTTGTCGCAATGCAGGTCGTTTCAAGTGTTTTCAACTCCCATTTTGGAATTTTGGACAAAACTACAGAATGAGGGCACTAGTGGTGTCCATTAGCGGCATTGCATGTTTGCCAATAATGCACTATTAAAATTTGGAGATTTAAATTTAAAGGGAATATTGAAACTCAAGGGAATCAAAAACTTATCATGACAATTTGGCCAGTGTAACACGAGCATTGCATTGACGTGCGTCACCTAACGCTGATCACTTCAGCTCTGTCGATACCTCTGCATACGAGTCACGTAACACGTGTCATAGAATATCTTATGCGAAATGGCATATGTATGCTCTTGCCAACACGCGTCGCTTAGCGGTCAGCGCACATTGAAAGCTAGAAAACATGTGTTATCATCACACATTGCAACTTGAGCTGTGGGCACAAGGCACGTTGCCAATACCACTCGTGTGCTGTTTCACATTAGATACCTTGTCAATCTACAACATGTGTTAAGCGACTCGTGTGTACAGGCACCGATGCAACAATGTCATCAGGAGTAGGTGACGCACGTCAACGCAACGTTTGTGTGACACAGGTCTTCAGACTGACTGCATAAAGTGCAAATATCAGTGCTAACTTTTCCACCGGGCGTGCCTAGGCTTGACACGCGTGTCTTCTGAGTAACAAGTAATGAACTTCAGTTTCTGGTCTCGATCTAGTTATTGTCCAGTTTCCATGATCGACTGAGCAAATGCTGAAATGGCCCCTTGTTTAGCTTCTGGACATAAATGTAGCTTCACCTTTTGTTAGCAGTGGTAGGGGTAGAGTAGGGAGGTGTTACTATTTCATTAGCAATACAAAAATAAAATAAAATAAAATTGCAATTTGTTTACTGATGAAAATAAGTTTTCTATAACTTGGGAGTGAAAATTTATTGTTTTCAAACATTTCTAATTTGCTTCTTTTTAAACTTTTATTTATCATCAACTATTTATAATTAAAATGTTGACAGATTTTGGAGCTCAAGAAAACGTGCACAGATAACATTTCTCCCTCAATACATCACTTACTGTTTTTACTGTTTTTCGATGACTAAATCAAAACTAATGTTAGTTCACGAGTGGAGCTTGCCAATGGAAAAATATTGAGTGTTTGTTTTGCTCATAATATTGAATTTCAGTTTTGTGTTTTTCTAATTTATGCATTTTTGCAGAGGATGACAGGAGCTGGCGAGAGGGCCATGGGTGCTGGCCAGAGAATCACAGGAACCAGCGCGAGATGACGGGAGCTGGCGAGAGGGTGACGGGAGCTGGCGAGAGAGTGACAACACACCAACAATCTGCACCCATTTTTGAGATAATGGCAGGTAATGGGTTAAAAAAGAATTTTAAACATTCACTTGAGACTTTTGACTCAGTACCGACACACAAGTGAAAATTTTGTTTAAATAAAGTTCTGACGAAGTAAGTGTGTGCAAATGGGTATACATCATCCTGACAATTGTAGAGCACAGAATATGAAAGGACTGGGTTTTCATTATCATTTGACAGTAGGCACAATGGCGTAGCAAATGTGTTTCATTTTAGAACTCTAATACAATCTTTAAATAATTTCCTTAGTATCCTTAAAAGTAATGTTTTCATATTTAATTGTGTACAGTAGAAAACATGATAAATATAAAATACATTGTACAATCTTCTTTTGATGTCGGTTATAAACAGTATATTAAAAAAAATTGTACTTTTTAAGAGACAATGAAATGAAAAATATAACTTACTTAATATCATCTTCCTTCATTTTATTATTAGCACGTCCTTTATGAAGAGGTGTTCCTCGCTCCTCATATCCAGTATGACCTTTTGTTTTGCCAGCAATTTCAATTAGAGGTTCATCATCTGAAGATTCCACATCCACCAGAAGCACCGATGCTCCAGAAGCTGTAAGCAATACAATAGAGGATTCATCTTGTAACATTTTCTATCATAATTTCATCACTTTCAATCACCATTTCCGGTTACAATGTTCAACAATAAACCTCAAATTTTTCTGAACCTTTCAAACCTAACACCTGGCAAACAAGTATATTTGGAAGTAAATGTGAATGATGAGCACAAACATGTTATAAAAACAATAATGAACAGGCTAAAGAAAACTGAAAAGTTGAATAAAGAATTATTGCATTCTCAATGAAATGCTAAAACATACACAATCAATTTCTCAAATGTTATCATAATAAATTTTTGAAATTCACTGATGATATGCTGACGAAATCAAAGTTTTTACTAAGACTAAATTTGTATTCATGTTCATGTCTTCCAATATTTAATGTTCTAGAAGTAGTATGCTATACCACTAAATTGGCTGATGGCAATTAACCATGTTATTTAATGTATATTGTCAAATCATGAATTAAAATTAGTTTTTTAATATCACAGTAACACTTTTTGTCCTGAGGCTTTATCACCACGTAAATTCCAGAATCCTGGCAATTTTGCAGCATTTTGAGAAATTTTTTATGAAGTGATAAATTAGAGATAATCGTATGATATTCATGGCAAATAAAACTTTGAAACTTGCTTAATCAGGAGAAAAAATATAGACTATGGATGTTTCATGAAACTTACTATTAATTTTAATACAACTTTTTTTTCTGCAAGAAAATATATCTACGCACTGAATATAATATTGAAACATCCTGTACATAAATTTGTAGGTTTCTGCAGTCAAATTCAATTGACTTGAAACTTGACTGTCCAGATACAAACGTACTGAAAAATTTCCTCTGGGCGAATTACACAGAGGTGGACTCTGCAAGGGATAGATATAGAATAAAATCCATAATAGATTTATCGTGCTTCTCGGAAGATAAACAAAAATATTCTGTATACATAAAAAAACATGAGCTAACAATGTTTTTTCACGTAAACAAAGACATTACAGGCAACAAAACATTGTATACATGATATCCAAGATATACTTTGGTTCCTGTCAATTGAGATTAACACAGTAGCTCAAGCCACACTCAGGCATAGAACTCATTGTTAATTTCAGCACTCCAAATATATATTTTCTGAACTATTTAGTCTGCCAAATGATTCAGTTCTGAAGACATTACCTGCCATTCTATTAGTTTTGTCTTCTTGTATTTAATTTGTAACAAAATATGAAAATAAGAAAAAACATGTTCGCATCTTGAATATCAAAACTAACCTCCTTTTTGCCTTTCCTACAACTAAACCCAGTAAACAGAAAAACATTTTCATGGGCTCACCTTTCCTGGCTTTGTGCACGCCTCTCCGATGCTCTGCAGCAGGGGTGAGCCCTCCCTGAGGCGTGGCGAGATGGTCGCCGCCCGTGGGCGACGCCGTCGCGCCGTCCTCCCCGGCCTGCCGGAGGCCGCCCAACGCGGCGCCGGGCCGCTTCGGGGTGGTCTCCTCGACGCCCATGCAGTAGCGCATCAGCTCGTTGGCGTTCTCGTAGCACTTGCGCTTGCCGCCGCGCGGGGTGCCGGTGGCCGCTCCCGCGCCCGTGCCGCCCCCGGCACCGGCGCCGGCGCCGCGGCCCGCCCCGCCGCCACCGCCGCCGCCGGCTCCCACGGGCGCCTCCTCGGCGGCGCCGCTCGACGCCGCGCTGCTCTCCGACTCGTGACGCTTGCGCTTGCCGCGCGTGCCCAGCGCGCCCGCCGCCGCGCCCGTGGGGCTGAGCTTGGAGGCGGCGGAGGCCGCGGCGCCGCGCGGGCTCGCCTTCGCCACCAGCGGCGACGCCGAGCGCTCGTCCTTGGCGACACCGTGCGGCGAGCTGCGCGGGGTGCCGCGCAGTGACGACGACGCCGACGACACGTCCGGGCTCCCGCCGTGCCGCTGGTGGTCGGACGCGAGCCGCGACCGCGTGTTCCGTGTGCTCAGGCCGCGCTTGCTCTCCGCATCCGACGGGATCTCGATCAACAGCTGCTCCAGGAGCGACTTGTGCGGCTTGCTACCGCCCGAGCCGGACCCCGCGCCGGCGGTGGAGCCGCGCGTGCCGTACGGGTGGTCTTCGCCGCCCAGCCCCTCCAAGAAGGCGCTGTCCAGCCCGTCCTCGAGGGCCGCGTCGTCGCCGCCCAGACGACCGTCCAGATCTTGCTTTCGGCGTCGCTTGCGGCGGGTTTCCTCACGGCGCCTCGAAGCCGTCACCAACGCTTCCGTCAAGTCGTCCGCGAGAAGGTCGTCGTCGTCCAGAACTGGCGAAGGTGTCTCCTCGCGGTGTTTCTCGGGGTTAGAGTACGTGTACAACGGCGGCGTGATGCGAATCGGCTGCGGATCTTCGAGAGCGGGCGAGCCCAAGGCCGGCCCCGGCGGAGAGTGTGGCGGCGACATCAAAGCGACTGACGTCGCAATCCTCCCTTTCGAGTCATCTTCTTCCGAAGGCTTTCCACCGTCCGCCTCCGAGCCCGCGTTCGCTGCCGCCGGTTGCAAGCTTCCCGCCGCAGCGCCCGCTTCCGCGCTCCTCGCCTCTGTGACCGGCGGAGTCGCGACGCGCGGAGACGTAGTGACCGGCGCAGTCGTGACACTAGAGGAGGCGGGGACAGTCGAGGAGGGAACGGGGTGAACAGAAGAGGCGACTGACGTGGAAGGGGCTGATGAAGTTGCGGGAGGTGTGGTGGAGGAAGGGTATATACTTGATGTCGACACGCTGACGGAGGCGACAGCGTTGGAAATAGGAACAGGCTCTTCTCTGGCAGAAACGTTCGCTTCCGTGGGCGATGGAGTGCGCGAGGCGGACGCTTTGGCCGGTGACTGGAGTTTCTCCGTCGGCGGTGAGGGGGCCTTGGTGGGAAAGGCTCTATCTGACGACGACGGCGGCGGCGGTGGAGGCGGCGGCGAAGGAACAGTCGTTGGAGGGGGATTAGGAGATCTTCTGGAACTGTCTTCGGGAAGAGCACCAGGAGCAGAGGGGCCTTCGGTGGATGTTACAGTTTTCGCTGAAGCGGTGGTCGCCGACGTCAACGACGTTACGGACGTTGTCGACGTCACCGCTACACACGCCACTCCACGGTGCACCTCCGTGTGTAGATCGGTAGCGACATTGTCCGCCACGTCGTTACATCTCGCAACCGCGGTTGGAATCGTGGTCGGCGCTGACGTTGCAACTGATGCGAGTCCCGAGGGCGGCGAAGCCGCTGTCGTTGCTGCTGCGGCTGCGCGCGACGAAACGTCCGTGGTGGTGTCGGCGTGGCTTCCGTTCGCGGACTGCCCCGCCGCGCTGCTGGCGGCCGCGTCACTTGCCGCCGGTAACGTTGAAGAAGGCACTGCGGTAAGTTTCTTGGCTGCGTCGGCAGCCGGCGGCAAGCACGGTTCGCTGTCTTTTTCGTCTTTCCGACAGGGGCTTTCCCCTTGGTTGGGGCTCTTTTCGGAGAGCGCGTCCATCGACTCAATGCCCGAATCCTCGCCTTGCGTGTTGCCCTGCTCGCCCGGGACGCCCGCAGGGCTCTCCACGCCGCCCGCACGCGCCACCGGCCCACCCCCCGCGCCACCACCCGTCCCCGCTCCGGGGGGCGTCTGCTCGCGCGTCGCCGTCGCCGGGACCACGCCCAGCACCAGCGGGACCAAGTCTCGGGGCGAGTCGCGTTCCGAAGAGCCCTCAGCGGCCGCGGGTGCGGACGCCTTGGGGAGGTAGTCTGCGGCCGCGGAGGGTTCCGTCGCACCACCGACCGTCGCGGAACTGACGGTCGTCGGGACGACGTTGGCGGCGGACTCGGCCTTGGGATCGTGTACAAGGGGTGACTCATTACCTTTCACACTTCTATTCGCGACGGCACTCGCGTTCGCACTCGCGTTCACACTCGCACTCGCACTCGCGTTCGTCCCCGATCCTGCGTCGTTCTCCAGAAGGCGTTGCTTCACATTCGCTTCAGACATGTCCAACTCCCCTATGGGGAGCACCGGGGAGCTGCGGGGAGGGGGCGCGGCCGCCGGGGGCGGTCGCCTCTCCGCCGTCACTCGCCCTGCTCCGGGCCCCGCCGTCGCGCTGCTCGACACTTGTATTCGCCCCACGGTTATCACGTTCCGAGACACTTTGCGATCGTCCGCCTTGTCGCCGACGGCGCCTGGGGTCTTCTTATTAACAAGGCCACGTTTCGTCGCGTCATGGTTCGCGTATTCACGGTGATGGTGCGGTTTCTTGACGCAGTTCTCGAGCACCGACTTGGCGACGGCCTGCAGGGCGGCCGCGTTGTCCGCGCGCGAATGGAGCTGCGCCTTGTCACCCACCACGCAGTTGGGGCCGCCGCCGGCCGCCGCAGCGGCTGCCGCCGCCAGGGCCTTCCGCTGCGCCGACAGGAACTCGCTCATCTTGGCGCCCGCCGCCGCGCGCTTGGCCGCCGCCGCCTGCCGCGCCAGCGCCAGGTCCTCCTCGCGGGCCCCGCCCGACGACGCCTTCGGGTGGTGCGGCCCGTGGTGGTGGTGATGGTGCGGCGGCGGCGCCTGCTTGCTCGGGCTGGTGAGCGGCGACGGGTGCGCTGCGTGGTGCTGCGGGTGCGACGCCTGCAGCTGCTTGCTCGACGTCGCCCCGCCGTGGAGAGGGCCTTGAGGCTCGTGGGAGTCGCCCGGCGCGTGGACCTTCGCCTTCACAGCTAAAGATGCGCCCTGAGAATCTTCAAACCCAACCAACATTAAAATCTAATTATTCATGTACAAAAGACTTAATTTAACGTGTATAAATAAACATAGTGTTAAATAAGCTCAGATCACATTATTTTGACAAGTGAAAGCATAGTAAAGTCAGAATATAGTGTAAAAAATTCAATCCATTGACAGCACTATTGATTAAAATCACCTTGTAACCAGTCTCAAACTCGGGGAGGGGGGGATAATTTTCTTGAACCGTACTTGATACATGGAGTACAAATAACTTAGACGAGATTAACAAAACAGCTTTGCAAAGATACTTTGAACTAAATTAACTATTAAAATTATAGCTCTGCGAGTTTAAATTACGGATGAATATTCGCAGCAACACCTTTATCTTACTCATGTAATCGAAGCTTCTTCCTTTCGTTCAAGTGAACTCAACGTGCAAACTTTTGGTTTGCGCTGTTCTTTGCCAGGAAATCTGTCTTTAGTTATCCCGAATTCGGCCGAACCGACAATGGTTCTGATACACGTCACCGAAACCTTAAATTAAATACCCTCAACAGCTGACAATTTTTGAGCGAAGAAATTAAATAGGCTACTCAGGAATTCTGTGGAGAACATTTGCTGCATCCCGAAAATATTTGAAGTACTATTATAAAAATATTAAAATCAATTAGCGAAAAAATGCTTTAAAAATGTTTAATTAATTTCTAAAGCATTTTCGTAATTATTAATTTAATTACCAGAAAACGTAAAAAATGATTTATTAGTCGAAATCGATAAAAAAGGCTTTGTTCTAAAGTGGAAAAAGACATTTCATTAAAATCCGCCCCCAGTCGTGATGAACAGGATAATTAAAGTTCTTGGATGTGTGCAAAACGTGTCCACTCCGAAGTCATCCTTATAGTCTGTATATAAGAAAATAATAAACTTTGTCACACTGCCGACTTCAGCTGATAAAAGTTTGCTTAAACGAAAATAGTTATAATACGTTACTTATTCATTATTAATATTACTACAATTTACCCGAACTCCGAAGAATGATGCAAATATAAACACAATTTAAAAAGTTCATTTTTTGTAATACCAAAAGAAGGAAAGTGAACACTGAAGACAAATCAAACTACACGAACATTAAAATCACTAAATTTTTTACACAACTAGTTTAGTTTGGGGCCATTAATATGTTCTTAGAAGCCACCGAACGCTCCTCGAAACCACACAATTCCGGAAATAGGTAGAGAGTGCGAGATGCAACGTAGCGTACTGCTGCATCATCGAACACGAACAAAAAATAAAAAAGGGTCATACATGAAATGCAACCCGCTCGACACATCTGCTCATTGAACTACATGTCGGCAGCCTTCAGGGGTAACAGCAGCAAGAAAGAATCTACGCATTGGTGCTGGTATCTTAAAAGTGAAGACCACTTTTCAGTTCAGAAAAATAAATTAGACATTGAATTTTGGAAAGAAGGCTTAATAAAGCGCTAGTAACAATACAGGTACACCGCCTAAAAACAGTTTACCAGTTAATACATTCCTAATGATACTTTCACAGCAATTCGTATAGCACGATGTCAGGCCCTTTTAAACGTTCATAAAACCAGACAAAAGTAACTTCGAAGCAATTACCGAACAGGAAAGCAAAAATCGATGAAACAGTAAAATCTTTGCCTAATGTTACTCCGTGTTTCAGTAGTCCTAAGTTACATGGAAAATATATTAATTCAAAACATAATATGTTATTAACATATTATGTTAAACTAATGGCCCTGTAACAGCAAGTAATTTTTCACATTATTTGTCACTTTCACAATTGTCAAAAAGTTCTACGAAAATAAAACTTGTTAATTTAATGTTGCCATGTTAATTTTTTGCAATTTTCGGAAATCGAAACGGGATCTGTCCCATCATTATAAACGTCCTTTGCTCTATTAGAGAAACAATTTCAATACAAAAAACTAAAGCTATTTTTGAGAAAATAGGTATTTAAAAAGCGCCTACTTTCACACAAAATTACGCAAAAACTACTCACATTTTCGAAAATGTCTACGTTATCTGTTTTCAAGATCTGTCTGAAGAGAAAATTTCATCAAGGGGAAAATATGTAACTTAAATGTTGTCGCTGTAGAAAAAGGCCAAAAATGTTTGAACTTTTTCCAATTTTGGAAAATTCAGAGTTCAACGAAAAAGAGACCCGTGCTACTTTTTCAAGTGTCCTTTACTTTCTCTGAAAAAAGAGAAAAAAACACTTACTTAAAAAAGTAGAACCGTTTTTGCAAAAATAAATAAATAATTATGTAGGCTTCATGTATTCACGTGAATCCCGTAAAATCAAAATATTCGTTTCAAATTCAAAGGTCCTCGAGTTTGGGGACTTCGATCGGGGAATATCAATTTTGGAATATGACAATGATATTAAAACTGTGGTTTGCTTCGTAAATATCGCTACCATCTTTCTGGTCATTGAGAGTGGGTACTTCAACTCTAAGATCTCCGTAAATTCACTTTCAGTGCGCGAACTGACGTTCCCAGACACTCAAGCAACGTCGATGCACGTAAGTAGCAGTCAGAACTGTCAGGTACCGATGTAAAAAGATCTCACGGGAAAAAATTACGAGGACAAAATATTTTACCGTGTCTTTCAGAAGATGGTCGTTTATACATAAACTGACGATATTGAAACATTTTGTTGTTATTTCGTATTTCACTATCTTATAATTTTATTTTATTCTGACAAAATTATAACACTACATACGTCATTGTAAACATACGCTTAAGTCTATAATGTTTCAATTTAAATCCGTGACAAATGGTGTTCTGAAAATCACATTGAACTGACTTAGTTGATGAAGCAGAAACAAGTATGATTAGTGTATATTAATTCCTATACTGCATTTCGTCCTAATGTTCACATGTAGTACACAAGGGACGAAATTCTTTACTTAAAATTGTAGTAACATTTTTAATGAAATTTAACAAGTCCTATTTGTGACATGTTTGCACTATTCTATTCCTATAGCTGTATACATAAAATTGACGTCACGGACTGATTTCAAAAGCATCCATTTTATTATCACGTATGGTATCTTAGGTGGTAAACATTCAATTGTTTATACAATTTTTGTCTGTCCAAGCTAATCTCTTGACGGCTAAGCCGATTTTGATAAGGTTTTCCACTCAAAGATGGCTTGTTTTGTCGGGCATATTTCAGGCCACGATTTTAACGATAATGATTTTCTATTATATACAGAAGCGTGTTTGTTTCTTATACAAATTATAAAGGTTTATTTCGACACTAATGAAATTTTGTACCTTCAAAACACAATAATAAGTTTACAGGAAATTTCGAACATTTTATCTCCCTTTCCTACTCTTTCATTCAATATTTAAATGTGCATTTTCAGTTTTTCGCGGGTAGTTAAAAAACGGCGAGGAAATCCATGGTAAGGAATCGTAGTGAGATATTTGACGTTTCAAGAGAGGGGAAAATGTGAATTAAACAGTTCTGAAAGCGCGTAAAAGTCTTACCAAATGGGTATTGAATTATTCCAAGAGGCTTTGAGTAACTGAATGTCGAAATTATTACTGGAAGTTTGCCGGCAGTATGCAACAATGCTCTGTTTATAGCTGCCCATAATGTTCGAAGCAAAAGAGTGTGTAGGGCGAAGCGTGGCGGATCCAGGCCGGGGGAGGTGGGGAGGAAAATCAACAGGAGGAAAACGGGACGGTGCCAGACTTGACTGCCAGGGAAGCGCAGGGGAGGGGAAGCGCTGATACACTACACATATAATTCATTCCTATTACTCTAAAGGATTGCCATTAATAAATGCTTAGGGCAACGCCTGTAATGTACATTCAGACTATCGGTGAGATTATGAATGATAAAAATTTCGTATCTGTCGTATCCCTATCGAATTCTTTATAATGTTCATATTTATTCATGAGCGTGAATTTTAAATTATAAATGCGCCTTGCGAACGCAACTTTTAAAACGGATAACCTAAAAAATATTTGTATAATATTTGGTTAATTTACCCATCACAAATACAATACATTAAATACATGATAAACAAGTATTCTATTAAATACATGGTAAACAAGGATATATATATATATATATATATATATATATATATATATATATATAAAATATAAAATCCTAAATAATTGAAAACCTTCGTCCTATAAAATTAAAAATAATTTCTCTTACATTGGAAAGAAACTAATGACCAGGGAACGGAATTTATTGTAATAAAATAAGAAAAATATGTATATATTTATGTACTTATTTTTTCTAAAATATGTAAGAAAAATTAGGAAATATGTGAAATTAAAATTCATTATAGTGTTTAAAATTCCATTCTTTAAGCGTTTTCCGAGTACGTTGCCGATGTGATCTTAACATGGATTCAGAGAGGTTGAAAGAAAGTTCTACAGAAGTTCTACTAGTTCTACAGAAGCAATTATTGACTAGTTTCATCAGAAACATATAATACTTTCGTATTATATAGAATGTTATTGACGAGGAGCCAGCGGTCAAGTGAATAGTACCGTGTAGCGTGTGATAGAAAGAGGGTGGTGGTAAATGGCGCATACGCCCCCTAACACCAGAAAAGGGATAAGACAATGATCTGAATTTTTTATCGAGTTACCCATGGGGGGTCTATGAAACACGGGTAAGCACGTTGTTGAAGTTCTTTCAGTTTCACATACATCCGCTCATTCCTGATCCAGACTACGTGGTTTCCAAAAAGTAGATGGGGCGGGTGGAAGTAAGTTTGACAATTAATAGTGATGGTCCGGCGTTAATACAAGCGCATTGCGTGATTTCATAAGTGTTTCAGTAACTAAGTTAGTTTTCAAGTAGCATATATTTCGAACTCGCATGTGAAATATTAATTTTCGACTAAAAATTTATTAAAATGTAACGAAATATATGGCAATATATAAAATATGTAAAAATATGTCATTATACCAAAATATGTACAAATCTGTAAAATAAAAATCGTTCCAATTCGTTCAGAATGTTGTGGTAAGTCTAAAAAATATTAGTGAATGTAGGTATCTTGTTGCTGTAAAATTATGTATTTACATGAAAATCCGTTCCCTACCAATGACAATTTTTAAAACGTATGGCATGCCAAAATATTGCATGTAGTACAGTTTTTTAAAGATACTTCTAAAAGACCCTTTTGTCCAAATCTTGGAGTCCAATTTTACCTAATGCAAATTTTTTATTCGTTGTTAAATTATAAGATTATAGAATACGGCTAATTGCGCCGATCGGACGTTCTACCTGACGGGTTCACTTAGCTTCTGCCACATCCACTTCCCGTGAACAAGGTCTATTTAAAACTACATTCCGTACCGATTCCGTCCGTAATTAAAGGAGTGCTCTTATGGATTCATAATGAACACTATTTTTAGCCAGGAATACGAGTAAAACAAAATAATGATACATTTTATAATAATTGGAAATATTTATGATTATTAACTTTTAATATTTCTACCATATTTTATACAAACGATTTTAATAAGATTTTTATAGGCATTACGATTTTAATAAGATTTTTATAAGCGTTACATATCATTTTTATAATACTAAGGCTAATGCGAATCAATAAAACAAATGAAAGTCGTTATTGTCAAAACAAACATTGTGCCTAGATATCGGTTAATAAATTATAAAATGAAATAAGAGTCTGGGGCCATCGTACATAAAAATATTGGAAGAAAAACTTTGATATATCATAATAATATCCTTATCAAACTTGTTTCATCAATAACTTATGTTGCTGGCACAGAATGCAAGAAAAGAACATTTTAAAACTTTCCCTAAAAAATATAATTTACACGCATAATTCTTTGGTTAAAATTTATTCTACAGCGAGTTTCATCACAAGATGGAAGCAAAACATCCGGGCTCTGAATTCGGTATTTATAGCCTGTTCGTTGACATCAGTTTCAGAACTTAATGCACACACATACATATTCTCATCTGCTTTTCAAAGTGATTTGTAACTATTCTTACGTTACTCTATTGTCCGAATAATGCTTTTATCTACTTGCCAGCTAGCGGCTGACTAGGGAGAGGGGGTTCCGTTATCCAATCAGAGGCTTCAAATTCTGATGTCACTGCACAATTGCCGATGCTCATTAAGAAAATATTACATCATCAAGCGCGAAGTAACTAACAATTTGGTTATGCGCCGTGAGTGCGGTTTTGTGTCGTCTACTGTTGTCTGCTCTCATTTCCATTGCGATAGTGATTTGTTTCTTGCTACTGCGGCTATTGTTGTGATCTGATCCGAGAACGATCACGTGTCTGCCTCTCGAGTATGTGGCAACATCTCTCTACCCCACCCTTAGCTGACAAGTAGGCAGAAACGTTATTCGGAAAAATGTGTAGATATTGGAACAATGTAAATCACTCGTGAAAACTATCCTTAACCTCCGATTGCACGCAGTGGACTGGCACTAAGTCATTAACACCCAGCGCTCCAATCCATAAGGCTGGCGGATGAATAAATTTCGCAGTGATGCGAACTTCGGCGTTGTTCAACGGACCATAGTAAAGAACAGAGAATTTCGTATCAATCAACAGATATACAAACGATTTTTTAAAAATTTTCTTTTGAATTGAAAGAAAGCCCTACATCTTTGCTGCACTTTGCTCTTTGGGAGGAAAAAGATTTTGAAAATGACCAAGGGGCTTCAAGTCCCACAGTTAGATGGATTCATGGTGGAAATAACCATGGTTATTTCCACCATGGGTCGATCGGGAGTGTCCATTTTGGAGAAAATTCTTTGCACGGTTTTGGCCCTAACGTTCTCTACAGAGACATTTGAAAGAAGCAAGTACGACGTCGGTATCAAAGAACGCCCTAAATTTGATTTTTGAAAATTTCGACATCGATATTTGCAAAGTACATTACTTTCTCTATACTACGTTTCATATTAGTGTGATGGAATATAAACATTTTGTTATACTGTCTTGCATTTAGCACAGCAATCGGGCCCATTTTGAAAGTCAGAATGTTAAGTGTCAATTCTACACTCATTTCATTTGATTCATCGGTCGTTTATCCGGTGTTAGTCGGATATTTATCACTAACTGTTAAGCAGCTACGCCTGCCCCACCCACTCCAGCACATTGTCCGGCCACAATGCCGACGGAGCGAGTAGTATAATTTCTAGTAATATTTTGTGATGCAACCAAACTTGTGGTAATATTTTTTGCCATCCCGTTTTCTTTAATTTTAAAAATGTTGGTGAAAAACCTGAGAGCAAGTCCTACCGTAGTTAGGGTTTCTACTTTAAATGAACGTTTCAAAAACGGATTTTTATTTAAATACATTTTTTTTATTTAAAAGGGATATTATCAATTAAATTACATAATTATGTTAATGTAGAACCTTTTGAATGCACACTTTATTCAATTGTTAAGTCTTATATTTTTATTTAGGAATTTGTATACCTCGTAGTTGTTACTAAAAATAATTTATTGACAAATTTGCATTTTAGCTTTTGGTGGCAACTTCAGAAGTCAGTCAAATTATTCAGTGATTATATTTGATGCTCAATATTCTTTAGCAGTTTGTTTATTATTTTTCAATAAAATTGAATATTCAGGTAGGAAATATAACCACAAAAATATAAAATATTTCATTTTTTGTTAAAATTCTTGTAATTTTAATTTATTCATTTATATTGATTTGTGAAACAACATATTTTATATTAGTGAAATTAACCATTTATAGTTAAAATATTACACAGCATCATTGCGCAACAATAGGTAAACCAGTAACCAAGAATAATGCATACTTGTGCTCACTGTTAATTTATTTATACATTTTTTATTATTTAAAACTATGGTACAAAAAAGGACTCGATTCTGGAAATTCTGAGAAAGAGGAGGAAAAAAGTTTTGGTTTTTTTGAATGTGTGTTAAAATATAATTTAATTTAACTCATTCAAACACTGGCTGAAAATTTTCTGAGGAACAAACATACTAGCTTGTATTATTTGTTATGTATTATAAGGTTGGAACTATATAATTTAAAACATGGCTGTAAATAGCAAATTCAATTTTTAGAAACTTGGTTTGGTATGTATTGCCCGCACAATTTTTCTTGACCAATGACCTTGCTTCCCCCTCCTTTGAGCAATAAACAGTTGATGGCAAAAGCTCTTAGCGAGCACTGATGAGAACATTTGACATGAGAACATTTGACATGAGAACATGTAAAGACATCTTCATTGGCGTGTAATAAAATCTATTTAGTGTTGAAACCGAGAATTCCTGGTCGTATTTTCCTAAACAAAATCTAAAGAAATGGCCAAAGCAGATCCAGATCCATCACAGGAAATACCTTGAACTCCTGAGAAAGTTAGAGCTCAAATTATTGAGAAATTGTGAAGGCTTGACCGATATTCCAGAGATTGGCATTGCTTCATAAAATCTAGTGGCCGATGTCTTAACTAATACTCCCACTCTACCTGCATTTCTCCAATCCATTGATCAAGAAAAGTTGTTGATTAATACTAGGGTGCAATTTTGTATTGAAATCATCACATTATCTTTATTTTTGCTTATTCTTTTTAATTCTTTATATATTTCGTATAAAATAGTGTGAAATAATTTAATTACAATGAATAGTTTATATTCCTCTACAGGTTCACTCACAAGGAGAAATCCTTTAGAATTAGACTTTTAAAACTTATTGATAACCAAAAGAAAGTTGTAATTTAACAATAATTGAGGCCTCAAGAAGCCAAAGAGAACAACTGAAATTATTTAAACAAATAACAACAAACAAAACAGTTAAAGTAATCATGGCGAACTTGTAATTTATTTTAAATTAAATTCTGAGCCAAATATATTTACCTGTGAGGCTGAGACCACCATCATCAGGACCATTTGGCCTTCTGGGCTTCCTCTCCTCTCCTGCTGTGTTGCCTAACGATGATGAGACCGGTAGGTCTCCATTCTCATCTACTGTCATTCCAACCCGATGCAACACATCCGCACTATTACTTCCTCTGACGTCCAAGGATTCACCAGTTCTCCGATTAGGATTTCCACTGCTCACACCACTTCCACTGCTGGAAAGGCTAGAAACGCCATCCTTCCTTTTCACTGAGGAATCAATATGTAGTTTACCGTCACTCAATGAATCACTTTTTAATACTCCCTCTGGTTTGCCTAAGGCCCGCCACTTTGCATGTGAACTATCCATTATCCTCCCCCCAGTTAATAAAGATTGTTCTCTGTGATGGGAGTTTTCAGGATTATGAGACCGTTTTCTGGACTCTTTCCGTTTAGTTTTCCCACCACCAACACCAATTTTATGGCTACCCACACTTCGCTCCGTGGCAGGCAAGCCCTCCAACCTGTCTGTAGTTTCCATGGAATGAACTACAGAAAACTCAGAGGGATCTGAAGAATATCCCTTTATGAGTGAAGTATCAGTCAGAGGAGAGATCTTGTTTCTAGAGGGGGGTCCTGGTGAAGGTTGCTCATCTCCAATTCGTGATTTCAATGGCACATCATCTAAGTCATGATCACGACGCTTTGTCCTTGGCTTCCCTAAGCTTTCACCAGAACCACCACCAACACCACCACCACTACCCAAACCTACTCTCCCCACTCCTCCCATCACTGCCTTTTCAAATGATGGATCACTCTTATATAACGATTTCACTGACACTTTAGCACTGCTTGGCAGTGAAGTTCCAGCATTCGCAGACACAAAAGGTGACACAGAACCAGCTGAACCAGGTTTCTTGATACGAACAACAGGTGAACTTGTACTAGAATTTGTAACATCTGCACTTGATTTCTTGAATCGCATCCCAGAGGAGGAGGAAGAGGATGAAGAGGTTGAAGATGTGGAGGATGCCATCACACTCTCAACACTGGGACTGGATATCAAAGCTGGTTTTTTTATCATCATCGGGGAAACCGATGATAAACTAATACTTTCATGACTTGAAGCACTAGGAGTTTTCTTCAAACGCATTACACCAGAGGGATTAGCATGATTAACCCCCTCAGCCACTGATTTTTTCATCTTTATCACTGATGAGCCCAACCCACCAGTTCCACCCTCTACACTTCCACTTGCACCCACCACCTTCTTCAGTTTCATGACAGAAGCTGTCCCAACACCATCCACAACCGACCCTCCAGTTGCACTATCCCGAATTTTGGATGAGGAACGATTTATCTTATTGGAGGACGACCGCTTACTAGAAGAGACTTTTGCTGGAGTAAGTGCCCCGGAAGTCCCACCAGTGTTACCACTCCCACCACCACTACTTCCACCGCCACTGTTGTTAAACACTTCTTTATTCTGCCATTTTTTGCTCTCTTTGCGTCCACTCACTACCACAGCAGCATTCCTACCTCGCAGAGAAATGTGCAATGGAGGGACACGTGGTTCTTCTCCTGCACTTAGCCCACATGCACCACCACTACCTGACACAGACACATGACTTAACTGATTGCCACTGCTACCCAACCCCATGAACATCCTATTACCACTTGGCATTGGACCAGCACTAGGCAGGTTATTTCCACTGCTCCCAGCTCCACTGCCACCACTGCCACTGCGACCACTTTCTCCTTTTTTTGCACTCTGCACATTAACAAAAGAAACATCCACTTTGTATGCAGGTTCACTTTTCTCTAATTTCAAACGCAATTTGATCTTCTCTCCAGGACCACCATGAGCAGGAGCCGGACTATGAGCAGTGTCTCTGGGCAATTTTAATCGATGATGCCGAACTGTTGAAGATGCATCACTGCCAGTTGATCTAACAGTTGCCTCAGAGTCTGATTGATCTGTTGTTGTTGTGTCAGCTCGTCGAGATATAGTGCTACTTATATCATCGTCATCATCCGAAAACATGGAATTCGAGCGATCATTCAATGGTGATGAGAAATAGAAATCTTCATTAACGCTCGGCTCCATGCCTGGGCCAGCAGATTCAGGTTCACTATCTGAACTACTTTCACTGGGCATGGGCTCCAGGTGACCTGTGAGAGGATTGATAAGGAATTGGCGACGCTTTCCTGTGGATGTCAGAGCATCTGGAGAGATTGGAGGAGGAGGCTGGTGTGGCGGTGAAACAGGAGGAGACATTGGTCTAGTTGCATTACTGCCTGAAGATGAAGATGTGGTTTGTAGAGTTGTCTGCAGTTGACTAGAGTCTTTCTCAGACCCCTCCAGATTTGCTGCAGTTTTAACTTGCTGGGCCAGCAACAGAGACGTTTGTGGTTGTGATTGTTGTGGCTGTAGTTGTGGTGCTTGATGTTGCTGCTGTAGTTGCTGCTGTTGCTGCTGCTGTTGGACATTAAAATTATGTTGCAATACCCTCTGCTGGGGTGGTTGCTGTTGTGGTGCTGTTTGTTGCTGTTGTGCCTGCTGCTGTTGCGGTTGCTGCTGGCTCAAACTCAGAGCTGCAGAATGGTGTTGAGATGTTGGTGTCTGAGCACCAGAGTATCCAGGCACTTGATTCTGACGAGGCCATGTCCCTGTACCACTGGCTGCACTCAATGCCCCAGGTTGTGGCTGAGGCAAACGGACAACCATTTTATTTGGATTGTTTGCAGTGTTAACAGCTTGACCGTGGTTGCCCAAACGAGCATCAGGTGCACCACCAATGATACCTGTGCTCATTCTATTGAACTCTGGCCCAACACTTGATACTGGAACAGAGTTCTGCACATAATTCATTTTGATTGGTTGGGCAGAAGAGGAAGGAAGGTCTTTGTTCACAGGAGCCATCAGCCGCGGGTGCTGTTGTTGATGCAGCTGTGGCTGTGGTTGTTGCTGTGGTGGAAACCTGGTTGGCTGCAACTGAGGTCCTCGTGGATATGGAGGAGGTGGATTTGTTGTTGGCCCTTGTGAAAGGCTAGGTCCTGGCCCAGGTCCTATAGGTTGCACCGACTGATGCTGGAGTTGATGCTGATGTGGGGGCTGCTGCGCCAATAGTTGTGGCCGCTGCTGTGGTGGGACCACTCCACCACGAGTCCCTAAAACACCTCCCAGACCAGAAATCATCGGATTTCCAGTACCAGGTGGAATTCTTTGATCAGCCATGACTGGACCAGACAATATTCTTGGCTGCTGCTGCTGTGGTGGTGGTTGTTGCTGTTGCTGCTGCTGAAGGCGTAAACCAGGATTTGGTACCAACATATCCCGTGTTGGCTGTATCCCTGGCTTGCCGCCTAATGATGGAACACTCACTGACGGCATAACTCCAGAAGAGTTGAAATTTGCCATATCCTGTTGCTGATGTGGCTGTTGTACTGCATACTTCTGAGGGCCAGGCGTTGGGCTAGGGGGAGGTGGCTGCAATCGTGGATGGTTCGATGCTGCAGCTGCAACTGGTCCACTGTTTCCAAGAAGAGGTTGAGATGGTAGAGTAGTGGGAGCAGAAGATATAGGTGAAGGGCTTGTGCTTGGTAATGAGCCAGTAGGGCTGGAAGCAACCCCGAGTGAGAGATGCAAATTTGTGTCCACAGGCAGCCCACTTGGAGGTGATGGTGAAGGTGTCATGTTCCCAATGTTGGTGTACGTAGGGTGAGCCAATTTTCCACCTGAAACAGGAGCATCTAGCATACCTGGTGATGTTCTGTCTGGGGTGCCATCAATTCCCGGCCGTCTCCGAACAGGGATCTTCTTCTGAGGAGCTCTTATTCTACCAGGTTTTTCAGGTGCCCCTTGTGGTGGTAACATTTTACTGGGTGCTGCTGCTCCTGCATCATTTTGCAATAAGTTCACCAGCAATGGACTAGATAATGCCACATTTGCTGGTGATCCTGATATTGGAATCTGACAGTTAGGACCTTGAGGCAACCTTTGGGGAGCAGGGGCAGGTTTAAATGATTGGACAGGGGCAGGCTGGCTCCCAGGCACTGCAGAAGGCTGAGGTGGAGGTTGTAAGGCATTGCTTGGAGCACTTGAAGAGCCTGGGTAAGGTGGAGGAGGAGGAGGAGGAGGAGTGGCAAAATTATGATGACTAAATGTAGATGACCCAGAAGCAGAGGTAACACTTGAAGGATTTGGATGTACCAAATGGTTAGAAGAATTAGCATGATGAGTTTCCCGATTCTGCATCGTGTGAGCAGCATGGGTCATACTGGCAAACGGAAAAGGCCCATGGTAGTTGTGAGGGTGTTGAGGTGTCCTTCCAGCAGCAACTGCAGTTACAGAGTTTGTTGGACTCCCAACAGAGATGGCTGCAGGGGTTGGTGTCCCTGTTGTCACCATGGCAGATGGATTTGCCATCACAGCTGTTCCTGTTGTTGTCTTACTTGATGACGGAAAAGGTGGAATAGGGTCACCGTCTACTGGTGCAACAACATTTGGACTGCGAAACTGTGGTTCGGATTTGCTGGAACCTGCTGGCATTGAACCAACAGTGTGAGCAATAATTTGTGCCACACTGCGCAATCCACTCACAGCTGCATTGGATGAAGCAGCAACTGAAGCAGCTGCAGTGCTTTCTACGGTGATACCCCCAACAGATGGCATCACACCACTGGGACCAGGTGCACTGTTGTCGGCAGGTGCTGTTTGCAGAACAATTTCTTGACTTTCGCCTCCAAATCGTCCAGCTATTCTTAAAGATATAACCTGCAATGAATAGAACAAGCGTAAGTAAATGCAATAATCAATGACACATTAGTTCTTTTTCTTCCTCTGTTACTGAATACATTTCTGAATAAAATAATGCAAATTAAAAATTTTCTGTGCATAGTATAGTACAATAAATGCAAATTACTCCTTTTTTATCCTTGAATCTGAAATACAATAATAATAATAATAATAATAATAATAATAATAATAATAATAATAATAATAATAATAAATTGGGCGAAGTGGCTCAGGGCATAGTGAGCTGACTTTGATGTCGGGAGGTATGGATTCGATTCCCTGGCCAGCCATCCTAACCGGGTTTTTCATGGTCATACAGGCGACTGCTGGGATAGTTAAAAAAGCCCACAATCATCTCTCATTATTATCCTACCACCTTATAATTCATAATTCAAGATTTAACCTTGTCATACCAAGGGATGCAGCTGAAAAGCTGATTCTCATAATGACCCACATTAATCTCTCTCCCTGATAGAATATGTCTGGGGCGAATATGCAAAAATAATAATAATAATAATAATAATAATAATAAATCATTGTGAATATTATAAAATAAACACATGTGGGTACTAGAAATGACTGATCATCTGAATCAGATAGATCATCAAAATCTATTGTTGCATATTTTTTTTAAATCTTAATTCAATTATTCTTCAATTATTCAATTATACTCACTAAAATAACAGATTATTCAATTTATATTGTTGATGATTCTTTGACCTCCAGAATATGACATTTTTAAAGCTGTGTTCTTCAGGTAAGTAGCACTTTACAGAAAATATTACACAATTATTTTAATTGCTGCTTTGTTTACTTTGTATAAGGCTTTGTTTAAGGCTTTGTATAAGGCTTTGTTTAAGGCTTTGTATAAGCCTTTGTATAAGGTTTTGTATAAGGTTTTGTATAAGGCTTGTGTTACAGGCTTTGTTTACCATTGTATAAATAAAAAAAAATAATAATTTTCAAGAGATCAGTGGTGGTTAAATTAACATCAAGGGATAAATAATTGAGAGGGTCACACCATACACTTTGTGAATTAGAAAACACTTTTGACTGTCAACAAAAACCACAAGAGAACAAAACTCAGTAACAGAACCACTCAAGGAGAAAAGTTCAAAAAAGATTTATTTCTTGCATGACACACAAAAGAATGTCAGGTCGACTTTCAATACACTAATTTAAAAAATACCATACACTACAAAATTAAAAACTATAATTTGTTAAATACATGAATTAGTGAAAAAAGTTAAGGTATACATTACATTATACTTAAAATACGTTTGTTCAACAAGGATACAATATGTGACTGCTATAAGGAAAAGTGCTGCAAAGGTCACTGTGCTGCACTGTCACAAGTGCTGCAGATCACAAATACAACTGGAGTAACAAAACATACAAGTGTTCAGTTCTCTAATTAAGAGGTAATTACTTTATTATGTAACAAAATAACACTCATTTTTTCTTATAGAATAATCTTTGTAGAAGGTTCTAATAAAATGTTATGATGAACACCCCAAACCCCTGAACTTTGATGAAGTTCTGTTATTATTTAATTTACAATAATTTCCTCAAGGAGATAAAAATTCCACATAAATACCAAAAACAAATACTCCATCAGAAACAAAATCAAACAGTCCAAATATTAGAAGTAAACCTTAGAAGTTCACCGGTAGTTTAAGGAAATTTATAAAAAGTGTAATTTAAGAAGTATTGCTAATGGAGGATCACTGTCCCTGAATCATGCCACTTGTTAAACTTATATCTCTATTGTTCTCTACTTTATTTAAAACCTTGAAAAAAGAAATAAAAACTTGGGAATTTGGGAAGGGAGAATAGCGACATTTAGTTTTCAGAAGCAAATCCAGGGTCCTTCATGGTTCAATTCAAACTCAATGAAAAACCTAATACAAAACACTACTAATACAAATCAAGAGTAAATTAAATTAAAAAGAAAAGGGAAATATTTGTTGAATTCTCTTTCCATTATTATAAATTTTACAAACAATTTGATTGTTGACAAGAAAGCAATTAACATGATAACTTTTAGAGCCCCAATAGCATATACTTTCTCACATTATTTGTAATGGTTATGTCACGTTATAATACTACTTGAACACGAAAAAGTGTTTCCAACACACAAACACATGCTCAGAATCAAACTAGAATTCTTAAGTTTAGAAAGCATTCACCAACAGAAGAGTCAGCATAACCTTTCCAACACCTTAAAAAGAAAACATCATTTGCAATTTTGGAAAATTCACTGATTTTAATAAAAATTGGAGGAGAAACAAAATTAAGAAAAAGTTTGCAGTTTTAAGATAAAGATCTTCACTTAATTTTTAAAAAGTGTCACTATTTCACTCAAAATTAAGCAAAAACAACTCATATTTTCAAACAATATTGCAGGACATTATTTAAAGATTTAATTTCTAAGAATAGATTTCATAAAGAAAAAAATCTCTACCTTCAATATTGTAGATGTAGGATGATGCCAAAGAAATTTCAAATTGCAATTTTCAAAACAGCAAAAATGTTAACAAAAACAGGACTTACATCATTTTTAATACGCATAGTTTGCTGAATATGAGAAAAATAAGAGAATTAAGAGAAAATTTGGAGCCACTTTCGAGAAAATTTCGAAAATGTCAACTTGAAAATTGTTTCATACTCAAGTGGCCACATCAGTCAGACTGATTGGGGAATATCAAATTTGGTGAAAATCCTGTGAATGGCTTAGGTATTAGTGTAGTTCACAGACAGACATTTAGCAGTTAATCACGGTTTTCATATCAAATACTGAAAAGGTGGATTCTAATTACATACACGGATTCTGTCTACACAATAAGTTAGAGAAACTAATTTACTAATAATAGGAGCAAGAGTTATACACTTCTCCGGAATGAGAATCCCACAAACATTTTCTCTCTCATAAAATAATACTTTTTTATTGTAGCATTACATAACTTTCCCTATACTATATAGTACACGAGAAAGTAAAATTAAAAATTTGAAAAACAAAAAAGTACTATCTTCAACAAATAATACTCTTTCGTTGACATTTTAGTTTAATTAATACTAGATACTACAAAACGTAACTTTGTTTGGGTATTTTTATTTATTACAATATTATCATCTTTTATCACAATGTAGTATCTCTGAATGCCTCTTTGAATGAATTGTAGATTATAAAGCATACAAAACTACCAGAAATATCCAGTTCAAGAATTAAGAAATGGTATGCTATGCTTATTTAATTCTGGAAATCGAACAAACATTACAGAAAAATATAATCACCAAAATGAGTTGTACCCCCCCCCCCTAAATTAACTGATCTTTTCATTCAATCTTTACAAGAAAACAAAATATTTTTTGATCTGGAATCTCATCAGCAATTACCCCATTACCACTTTTCCAGCATAGCTCATCTTTTTTTTCTTTTCTTAAGTACTGCTTCCATGTCAATTAAATTTCTTGTTTAACTATCTCACTTAGCATATTTAATGTTTTCAGTAACAGTCCACAATTTCTACTGCCGCAGCATTTCAGTGTACTATGGCATCAGGGAGTGCAGAGGGGTACTTCAGAGAGTATTCAAGATATTTTCAATCCGTTTGATATGTTACTACATGTTACTCTGAATTTCACAGACCTAGGACACTAGTTTTTGTTTGTTCCTGTTAATGTCCATTATTTTTCGTGTTTATGAATTCTTTTCATGTACAATCTTTTTTATCCAATACATTATTTGAAATGAATTAGTTGAAATATTTGCAATTACTTAGCTTATCCTTGTGTGGTATTTATGAGTATATCGGTTTCTATTCTCTATTCTATAACAGTGTCTTATAGTGGGCTGAAAAAGAAAATGTGTGGAGTAAAAATTGAGCATTTTTATAATATTCAAAGTTTTTTTTGATCACTTTAAAGAAAATTCTAACGAAAGTTCACAGCAATTCAATAAATTTCTCACAATTCTTCGCTATCGGAAAATAAAAATGTAACCTGTTTAACAGGATATCATTACTTTCCTTGTAATTAAATTAAATATAGTTTATGAGGATTCTAGTGCAGATCTGGTAATGAGGCAGAGCACAATGTTCATTTGTTTGGTTACTCAACTTGAGCTCTGCTTGCACTCATATGACAAATATGAGCACAATAAGACAAAGCATCTTAGTACAATAAATACGAAATGTAGGACTGGAAGGAGATTGAAGAAGTTTTCAACATTTTGAAATCTTTAATTGCAATTTTAATTATTTCCAGGATGCAACGTCCCTAAACCTTCTACCATTGACCCAAATATCTCATTTCAGTTTTTAACAATCTTGTCTCCAAAGTTAGCTAGCTAGTCTTAATGATACATTCCGGGAGAAAATCTCTTTTCTTAATGTATTATTAGAATTAACTCTCGACTATATTATTAGTATAAACTCCCGTTACAGGGTACTCAAGTTATTCAGTTATACACCTAAAATAATTTGGTCCTAACTGAACCTTCTCAGACTGTACCTGCTGCAACGCTTTCTGTGTCCCTCCTATTTTTTGAACACATTTTCACACATTGAAAACGCAAAAACATTAAAAAATTCAGAACCTCTATCCAAAACCACAATACAAAAGTAAGAAAACACAGATCCCACTCAATGGCAGCAATTCCAGCTTACATAATATTGGACAACCAGTGCTATGACACTACTATGGTAGACAAGTGAACAACCCACTGCGCTTGACAAGACATGTGCTTCAATTCCAAGTTAATCATCAAAAATTCAAATGGAAATAAATTAAAGCACATTCTAAGATGAACTTCCAATGCATTCTAACGCTACTAATACAAAAATACCCGCTTCTCTAGGGATACTACTGCAAATACTTCTCATTCAGCCTGTTTTCAACATTACATATATTCAATTCTTAAATACACCAAAGGATTACAACCAAAAGTCTCTCTTGCATCCTGTTTAATTTACAACCGGTCTTACAAAATGCAATAACAATATTAAAAATGATTAAAATAATAAATGATTCCCACACTAAATGAAACATATGAAACGTGAAATAAAACTTTCAGCTCTGTTTGTCTAGCCACACCAAGTCCCAAGTAGTAAAACAAAGTACTATTGCAGAAGACACAGCAATAGATGGACAAATGGTGATGTCTGTGACTGTCCCTCATCTTGCCAAAACGACTGTCACTACTTTACTTGGGGAATCAAGTAAGGTATAAAATTGCTACACCAGTTGTGTGATGAGGCTGGTTAGTATGTAGTTAGTGGCCCTTACTCTAGCAGGAGGACCACAAGTCAAGTTTGCACACAAAATGTTCTTGACATTTCTAAAGATTCTTTTGCCAATTGGTGCCTTTGAGAGAACAGTTATGACAAGGAACCTTTCCAACTTAGATCATTCTGTGTCGTTTCTATTTTTATCTTTTGTGGTTTTGACTTGGATTGCAACATCAGGAACAATCATATCAATCAAGCATTGCCATTCATCAGCCTACTTCTGTGACAAATTGCCAAAGCAATAATGAAAATGTAGTGAGATGTCTCAAAAGAAACAACAATTGGACACTCATTCCTTTCACAACACACCTTTTACTAGATGTTTTTCTTTAAGGCTGATACCAGAGTGCGTACATCACAGTATCTAGTACGACAACATTGGCCTCCATGGTGAAACGTGATGTGATGCAAGAATGCACCTGAAAACATGGCAACAATGCTCTACCCCACCTCCAGCTGTCAAGTAGACTGAAATATTCTGCTGACAATTGATAACAATTCCACAAACGGAGCAACATAGTGAATGATGAACTAGTTCTTAAAAAAAGGGACATTACTGTCCATTATTCAGCAACAAAAGGACTGCTAGTAGAGGATCAAATTTTATAAGCCCTCGTTCTACCACAAACAGTGAAAATATTCTAACACAAACTTCTAGAAAATTATTGTCATATATTGCCAAATTCATGTATCATTTGTTATTAAGTATATCAAATTTTCTTTCAATTATAATGCAAATAATTCTGGAGTTCGCCATTGAAACCCCTTTCTTCCTCTGTTGATGTTCTGTACCAGAATGGCATCAGTAACCTGTTAAATACTACTGGACCAAGCTGATTAGTTTTTATCAAAAAGCATTCAATTCAAAGATAACATATATGGAAGTGTTGTTGCACTGTTGACTTTAAGATCATACTGAACTACCCAATGTGCGATACAGAGACAGCCTTTGGTGTTTTATTCACTAAGCACACAAAATTATTAATGTAAGTTATTTCTCTTAAGTATAAATAAGTAATTCTAATTAATGTTTCTTTTCTACTTATCCTCATTACTTTCACACTACAGAGTAGAGAAAAAGTTATGTCATTATGAAAACAGCAAATTTTCGGCACAAAAGTCCCTCTTACAGGGCCCAGGTAACCAAAAAATGGATAAATCCCGTTGGTAAAATTAAAAATAAATTCTCTAACCCGCAGTGTAGCCAGAATTCATGTTTTGTGGGTCCTTGACACCAAAAAATCGAATGATAACAAAATGTGTCTGTCTGTCTGTACAACATTCAGCCAATTTTCTCCAAAATTGATATTTCCCAACCCATCTGGCTGATGTGGTTGCCACTTGAATTTGAAATCAAAATTATCATTTTGGGGGGTACTTTACATAAAGCCCTAGGGACATTCAATTTTTATTGTTGCCCTAGGGCTCCATCAATTTTTATTGTTGAATAAGTAAAGGAGAGAATGGTGCAGCTCTCATTTTCATTGAAAACTCTAATTTTTTGAAAATTGAAAAAGTTCAAATTTTTTTTTGAGTCTTTCTACAACCAAAATACTAAAGATTGATTTTTTTTTCCTTAATAAAATCTGTTTCTTAAAGATAGATTTTGTATTAAGGTCATGTACGATTTTTTGAAAATTTTAAAAAATTTTGTGTAAAAATACGGGTGAGAAAGTAATGCTGTTTTAGCACCACAGTAGAAAAAAAGAGTTATCTCAAACACTACAGTTCCTACAATGGCAAGATTCATGATGGTGGTCTCTGAGAGGTGTAGGCCAGAATAAACCAAAAGCATTGCATACAAGGAAACAAATTACTAAGTTTACTTCAATCCAATGAGGACATCACAAAAAAATCAGAAATTTTACCAAATGTACCTCAAAAAATAATGTAATGGAAAAGTTTGAGACTAAAATGTGCAGAAAATAATTAACATGCCAGAAATTTTTAAGAACATTTTCCCACGATTCATCAAATTTATAGTACAAATGAAATTAGAATGCAGTTGTCATTTGTGTGTTGAAGGGGTCAGTGCCAAAGAACTGCCCACTCAACCACAAATACTTAACACTAACTAGGCAAACAGAAGAAAGGAATGTTGAGAAACTAACAAATTTTTATGTAACATCTGTTTGTAATATTTGTTTGCTTGTAACATTTGTTCCCTAATTTTAGGTGACAACAATGTCCAAATGCCAAAGCTTCTGATTCGTTGTTCCCTATGTTACAGTGCTGGCATCATCACATGACAATGAAATGCCAACTGCATTCTAATTTTATTTGGACCTTGGTTATGAAATCGCATTCAGGAACCAGAGCATTAGAATATTGTGCAGTTATTGCATTTTCTTGCCAGTTCTTGAGAATTTCAATTGCCTTTTGTCAACTGGAGACAAAAGTGTCAATGTTTCTTACAGTGGGAAATTGATGTCTGATAAGACCGTATATAATCAAAAAGTCATTTTTTAAGTTTATTTTCCATATTTGCCACTGTCTTTATAGATTTTGTGATGTAGTTTCCTTCAGAGAAAAAATATCTGGTATACAGAACTCAAAAACACAAGGAGCAGCATGAGGCAATGAAAGTGGTTAGTACCAAATGAAATAAAGTTGGCAGGAAAGCACATATTTGTCAAACAGAAAAGTTTTGGAAATACTCTATGACAAATGGCATACATAAAAAAAAACACACTATGTCAACAAGTGCAGAATCTGCAAAACAAATTTTAAATCTGGTTGGATTTGATAAATTTTTTTGTCAAGAAACAATCATCTCTTTTCGACATAAGAGAAACTTCTAATTAATACAAAAGATTTGAGAATATTTAAGAAAACCTGTCTTTGAACTTCGTTCTTAAAAACTATTCAAATTATTACTAATTACATACCACAAAAAAGAAATGACAACAGAAGTTTCATCTAAAATGGCTTTAATTTTCTTCCCTTACAGGTTAAATGTTCTAGCAAGTTCAGTGGATCAGAATTAAACTTTTATTTTTATAACTTTTTTTTATACTTTGTTGTTCCCTCCCCTTTTCAAGGAAATTGTTAATACTATCAAAGACATTAATAAATGTTTACAATTTTAGTGAGAGCCGAATAGAGCTTTGAAATTCAGGTCCTTTTAATTGAAAACATTGTTTTGTTTTAATTTTGGAATGGATGGCAGAGAGGAAGACAATTAAATTTTCACCTAAACCATTAAAAAGAAAACATTTCAGTTGTGAAGGAAGAAAGGAAAAGAAAAGGGAAAAAATAAATATTGGATGAAAACTGTAAATGGTATGATTATTTAAACATAATCCCCCATCGCTTTTTTCAATGTTTTTAGTAGAGTAGTTATAGGGAGTAACAAGGAGGTAAATCAAATAATCCATAACACGAGAAAATAGGAAATCTTCAATAGCCTGGTAATTCTTCACTATCAGTGTACTATTCCAAAACAATCAAGGACTCTTTAGACACAATACAGTTTAAGATGATTGACATATGTTTATTAGGAACAAGAGGTTTTTTTTACTTGTATTTCTGAAATCACTATCCGATATAGGAATAAACATTATATCAAACACCATCATACTAACACATTTCAAAAAGTATTATTTTTATTACTGTACTGGCATTTTTCATCACACACATGAGTTAACTATCCTCCCTAAGTGTTACATAAAATGTGCAACTAGAGAGAAAAACTTTCTAAATGTGTTTGGACAATGTGAATCAAAGAAAAGTAGCATCTTCTAAGTCTGACAGGTGATATAGTATGGCCTGGGAACAATGGCACTTTTCAACTGGAATGAAAAGATACACAAAGTTCTATTTGCAAAAAGTAAATAAGTAATTAATATTAAATTAATAAAAAGTAAATAAGTAATAATCTAAAAAATCGGTAGCTTTTTCAGCACCCTACAGTTTGTTCACACATTCTCTCAGAACCTTGTAAGAAAAATCAAATAAAAGGTCTCCCATATCACACTTTTTTTTTATTTGTTGGAATAAAAATTTTTCTATATTTAGCCCCAGGACAGGGTCAACCAAGGTCAAGTTCATCAAAGGTGATATTAACTCTTGTATTTCAAATATCTTTCCCTTTAGATATTTTTTAACAACCCTGAACTGCTCTTATTCCTAAATTCCAATACACTTATCCATAGCTACGAATTCTTGAATCTATTTTCATGATAAATGAAGACGCATTATTGCTACTGCCTTCTTTATGGAATCAAACACTTAAAAAAATATTTTTACATTAATAATTAAAAAGTATGTTTCATTGAAAATAATTTAACAAATTATGGTCTATATATTATACATGACGAAGTAAGACCCTGACAAAAGCAGATGAAAAGAAGAAAATTTGAGTTTTTACAGAAATTATAGACTGTTCATTCACGACTTGAGCTTGCAAGAAGTTTTCCAGGCTTTCAGTTGTCCTGAATGCAAATGTTACATAATTGAAAAACAAACATATGCCCAATTTTTGATCAATAGTAATAGAAAGACTTACATGGTCTTACCTTAATTTAACAAATTTATCTGTATCATTGTCAGTTATATCAAACACCCTTTTGTCATGGTATTGTATTAGATAATAAATTAATTCAAACTTTAGTTTTAGCTGATAATGTATTATATATCTTAACGTATCTGGTATCTTAAATTATATATATTTAATAAATATGTAAATAATAATGTAGAATAAATCATATTTACAAATAAAGAAAAAATGTATTTGATCATTCACAATTATGATTCAAATAAACTACAATCGTGACCAAACATTCAGAAATTAAAATAAAATAAACTAACTTTAAATAAGTCATAAAGAAAGCTTTCTTTCTTGCAGAATGTACTTAAGTGTTTCTGTAGAGAAATTGTACATATGATAATTTGTCAACCCTGATAATACAGACAATATATTTTTATTAATATATTATTATATTAATGTTGATGTGGAATGGATCTTAAATCTTTTATAAATCATATTCACAATAATAATAATAATAATAATAATAATAATAATAATAATACATTTGGACCACTCTCAATGACAAAACCTCTTGCAAAGATGAAATAACAGTGAAGAAGCTGTGAAATTACAGAATACTTCACTGGAATTAAAGGGTTGGTGGAAGTTCAAAGTAGCTCCATTTTCGTTAATTTTGCTGCGACCAAAACAAGTAAGGTAATAAGAAATGATGTTTTAAATAATTATACCCATCAGGAGATTCATTTTCAAGAAGACCATAATTAATGTAATGAAGAAATAATATTTTACACATCACTTGTTACAATATTCTACTAAAGTTATTAGCTTCTGAATAATTAAAAAAACAGGGCCGTATTGTTCTCTCATTCAACCTTAAAAAATATACCTTTATGTATTTCCATCCCTATGTCAATATATCACATAAATTTGTTTTTTAACACACAATTTATACGATTTTTAGGGTACATTTATGATTTTTTAGGTATAGAAAATTAGGTATTTAGGTATTGAAAACGTAGAATTAATTACAATACCTAACTAGTAATGCTAAAGATAAAGTTACTATCAATACATACATGACTAAATCAATAAACAACATCAACCCAATTTTAATGCCATATCGTTGAGAAAGTGGAGAAAAAAATAGTTCACTATTACTATTACTGTAAACAAATTTATAAAACCTTTTACTGTCAAACATGTGATTTTTTTTAAAACAATTTTCATTGCAAAAGTATGAATTATTAAAAGGAAACTATTAACAACTAGTGGTCTGGCTTGATATCCATCTGCAAGAACTTGAATAATTCATACTCATGAAAGATATTTACAAAACCTGTTCACTAGAGAATCACTTGAAGTCAACCAATGATTTAGTTCTCACCTGGTCGCCTTCCACCTGCACTGACAGGATGCCCAGTTGGGTCAGAGCCTGGTCGCCACGCTGCGCCAACTGCCGGAGACGCAGTGCAGCTTCCCGCGGAATAGTAAAGGTGACTCGAACAGAATTCCATGGTTCCACCTTCGCCACCCGCAGTGACTCCCCCTTCCCTATAATGAAGATTTATAAATTTAGGTTACAATCATTAAAACTATATAATTGATTCACAACTGTTGTCAATAAATCCCTTGAAATACAGGACTAATAACCACTCAGAAGCATAAATAAAAACATTCAACTAACGTTAGTGGGTTCAGTATGGAAAAAACAACGAAAATTTTTTTATAAACAATTGAAAAATAATTGTATATAGAAATTATTTCTAAATATTTTCGAAATTGATACACTCATTGCAAAACTATCTCTTAATTACATTATATTTCCTACACAGGCCTTGATATTTATAGAACACAAATTATCTCAAGAGCTTTATGTAACTTCTTAAAAAAGTGTAATTTCATAACTATTAAAAACTAAACTTGTCATTTTTTAAAGATTTCAAATACAGAGAACAGATATCAGACAAGTATTGCGCATTTAGGAGTTCTGAGAAAGACCTATTCTATTAAGGAAAACAAACAAGTCCTTTGCATAATTACAATAACAAGTAATCTTAGAAATATGATCAAACACTGCTATTAACAGACTCTTAACTATATTTTGTAACAAATATAAGAGTGTCTAAATATTAATTACTGCAAACATATTGGTTTACAGCTAATTGTACTGAAAAGAATTTGTTTGAAAAGAATTAAAAAAAAAAAAATACATTTTTAATATAAGACACAATTTTAATTAATCTCAATCCTTTTCAATGCCAGTATTTGAAGTGTGCACATACACCTACTCATTATACTGGGTAATCCCAGAAAATGAAGCGAATTAATGTGTTGGCAAAAACTTCATCATCACACTTAACTGTTATGTTTACTAGGGTTACTAAGTATAATAAGTATAAGTACCTAATTTCCCACTTTCCAATAAATATACACTAATTACATTTATTTCAAACCCTCAAGATGCTTCAAGACTCAAATGCCAAGATGTCATCTGGGGTTTGAACACCACAAAGTTCTTTTAAAAATTGCTACTGTAATTTATATGATTCAGATCAGAACCTGTGCATAGGAGGAAGCGAAGACGCTGGACAAGGAGCTTAAACTTCTCAGGAAAGTTGGGATCCTTCAAGTCACCTTCACAAGTCACAATCGTCTCGATCAGGTCTCCATCGCTGTCAGCAGCCATCTCTGGAACAGTTAAAAAATTTATTATATAAAGTAAATCATAATAGTTTGCCTTAAGTTTGAATATCATTTGAACACATTTCCCAACAAAAAATTATTTTCTTTCACTTGCTATTAACGCATTGATCAATAATTTCAAGTTCCTTGTAATGAAACCTGTCAATGTCGACATCTGTATGCAAAAAATTTAACTACAATCAAACTTGAAAGCACAGTCTAAGGATATCAATTGTTTTAATGTCATCTGTAAATTAATTTTGATTTTTCTGCAGTGGAAGCTCAATAGGTTGAAGCTAGGAAGGATGAAGAGTTACCCCAAGTCAGATCCACACAATCATTCAGAAGAACTGGAGTGGTCAGGATTCATCTAATAACCCCAAGGTGTTCTGAGGGAAATGTGATAAAGTACAAGCAATTGATTTGACTCTTTTTGGTGGCTTAGACATTTGAATATGTTTGTAACACTCATAAAACAGATAGGGTACTTATTTCCACTCATGATCATGTCATTCAACATTAATACAATAGCAGCAGTGTAAGAAACTTATCAAAAAATGCTGTACACATTTTCCTGAATAAAATCACAATAAAAATTTGGAAAATCAGACAATGGAACATTTCTGTTATTTTGTAATTAACAACTATGACAAATCATTAGGTATATGTTACACACCCACAAAGTATCTGATGCTCACTCATCTAAACACAAACCTGCATTACAAAATCACCTCACATTTATAGTCTAACATTTACAGCTGCAATTGGAAATTCTGAAAATTTGAGAACGAGAATCAACCAAATTTCATTAGCTTATTTTCACTTGTAAGGCCCACTGAACATCTCAAAAAATTACTTGAACTCCTACAATGATTATTTTGAGGTACATTATTGTCACTAATTTGACAAGTTGTTTTGTTTCTTCGTTCTTTATGCTTCACTCACCGGTCACTCACATGCTCTGGCAGTGGCTACTCTTTGGCCTAGGGCTCCAATCTGCAAAGCTGGAGAAAAGTTATGTTTCCTAAAACAGAAAGATGAAATAATATTAACCCCAAAGATTAGCATAATACAACCTCATTCTTTCTCTTCAATTACAAACTAAGTAAACAAATAATATGACTTTCAAACTTAACCTGCATAGGCACGTATAACAAACTGTTCACACACCACACCAAAATTCAAATAAGACACATTTTTTAATTTTTTTTTATAATTATTACTACTATTAAACACAATTTACCTTTTTTCATTCAAGAAATACTATACATAAAATTATTCAAATAATTACTATTTTATGTAAAGTAGGCCTATATGAATAAAAAATTACTTACAATTTATTGATTAAAATACCAAATAAATTCAACCTATGAAAATTGATAAATACAAAAAATGATCTATTTCAAGGGGGAAAAAATGTCAAATCAATGTAGGTAGATTTTATATCCAATATTATTATAAGAACATATTGAAGTCATGCAGTAAAGTAATATTTATTGCAAAAAATAATCTAAAACATATACATATCTTCCCAATAAAATCTACTTAGTTACTAAGAAAATAATTTGTAACAAAAGTACAGAATTTCTACAATGTCAACCAACAAAACAACTGAATTTCTAGTTATATGTAAATCAAACTATTCATGAAGTACACAAATAGACTACAATGGGAGATGTAGAGCAGTAAAAGTAACAAGAAGGAATCAAAGCACCACTATGTACAAGCTTCAAATAAAGCTGCCCATGCTATAACCATACTACATTAAAATAAAAAGTATTTACATTCTTTCAATAACCCTGTCAAAATCTCATTTTGACATTATAAAACAACAAACGAATGTAATAATAAATAAAATTAATTGCAGAAGCATACAAACTAAACGCTTATTGTATTGTACACAATCAACATTGACATGCAATCACAAGGTTATTTCACAAGATACTACCAACACAAAACATTACATTACACACACAAATTAGTTTTGAAGATCACAAATGCACACAAAGAAACACACACATTTCACACAAATATTTTTTTGTAAGTTTAGCTTCAGAAACAGCTCTTAACTAAATTATTCACTTTAAAATACTCCCCTGCCAAAGCATTGGGAACCTACCGCATCATCGTCTACACTTCACTTTTGGTCCATTTTACAACTTCTTAACAATTAACAGTGACAAAATTCTTCAAATAAATAGTCCACGTGCCTGTGTTTACACGTTTTTAATAGAGAGAACGCGTATATCGGTTACAGACGAGAACAAGCCGTCCAAGGGGATTCCGACCTCCATTTTGTGACATGGGGGAGTGGAAATCCGCTTTAGCAGCATGCTTCGAAAGTTCCGTCAAAAAGGGTTTTTCACAGCACCATAAAAAACAAACCAACGACAAAAACGTTCATTAAAATTACACATGCCATTCTCAGCGGTACGAATCATGTCTCATTCACTGATAAAAACATAATTCACAAGTAATATATTCATCCTAGATTCGAAAACTGATCTAGCAGCGACGGAGAATCTCACCTTACCCCACTTTCAGACTACCATATACGGCTTCTTAAGCAGCGTTACTTACCTCTAGCCACTTTTAACATAAGCAACACGTATCCATTAGACCGAATTATTTGATCACTTAACACATCTTACCTAGAAACGACGAAAAAACGGACATATTTTGGACGAAGTCATAAACGCCATGGAACAATAACAAGAGCCGCCATTTGCAATGTCCCAAACTGACATGCGCAAATCAATCAGCGGAATTGTGGGTAATGTTCCCGCCACCCGACAGGTTGAAATAGGCGTTTAAAGACCGTCTATTGGTGGAAACCACGTCGGCTGTCATTTCATTGGATTGCCAGCGAATAAAAAAATAATTCTCCAAAAATAATTATTTCCTGTGATGTTTTGTCAAGCGAAAATAGAAATTTCATGGGGGTCCACAAATTAACCCCATGGTACATTACCCCAAATAATTTAGTATCGCTTTTATATTTCAGCTCAGATTGATTCAACATCATTTTATATTCTAATTCAAGTTAAATTGACAATGAATAGGGTGGGTACCAGCTTATCTCTACCCTCCAACTTGCACAATCCTCAAACACTTTAATGACATACCACAAATATTTATTTCAATAATTTACAAGACCATACATGATATTATACAGGTCTGCAGGTTTATCACCACTAAACACAGTTCATGATACCAGCAAGTGAATAAAAACACAATACATGAGCAACAATCTTAATTTAATACAGATAATGCATCTATACAAATAAAACTAATTTGTTTCAAAATATTCAATCATCTGGACCACAGCTGGTAAAGACACCGGCATTTTTCATTCTCTGGAAGTCTGCTTCTGCATCATATGTCCTACAACACAATATAAACACATAAAATTCCAATATTTATTCATGTAACACAGAAAGCATATAGCATCATAAAGCATATAGTATGTACCTGTAGAAGTCCGCATATAGCTTCTTGCGAGCGTCGCAAACACCAAATTTCCATGCGACCCCCGAAATGATGGAAAGAACAATTGCAACTGACAAGTTCTTTTTAATCGCAGAATTTAACAATCCACGAAGCTGCGGTTTCGCAAGCCTCTGCACCGAGTCGGCCATCTGAAATATTGACCATGTAAAAAGTATCACTCAGTACGTAAAATACATGTTCGTCAATAAAAATTGTCATTAACTGACAATTAAATAACAAACTAATGTAGAGAAAATATTACAATTAACATTGAAGTATGCTTTCAACAATAAACGTAACTTACCTTCCCGTACAGATAATCAGTACCTTACACAAACGCACGAAAGAAAATGGCGTTGCCAGATGATTAGGGAAAGCACTCACGCGAAAGATAGGCCGTGTGCAGCTTAGTTCAAAGACATACCACTTGCGTACTCGACGATAGCGCACGTTCAAAACTCTTTGCGAATGTGTTCCCCTCAGTGGTTTACAATTTACCCCCGAATTCACAGATCTTTTCGCAGCCAATTCAAGATTGTTTGAGTAGTTCTAGTTCAACATAATCCTAATTTAAAGAATATCAGGATTGATTACTTCTATAAATATATGCCAACACCCTCTTTTTTACTAGTTAATCATACTGAAAGGAGCTTGATTTTTTCTGTCCACTAATACAGAAATTAATTTGCCGAAATTTTGAAATTCGCCTACCAAAGTCTCTGAACCCAATTCCTTTTTTTTATAACATTTGTGAGAATTTCTTACGATAATTCAATGCACGTAGTCCATCAACTCATCTAAATTCAAAATCTATTTAAAAAAAATTAAAGGTGTCCAGCCGACTCAATAGTTTTTTATAAAGAATTTTTCTTTTAATTTGAATATAAAATGTATTTTTTATTTGTTAACAATTGATATATCGATTGACTTTCGTAAGTAGAGAAATCAGTAAACACTATATTTTTAATATATATCATTAGCTTCCGGAAGAGTCTGAAGCCCAGTGAGCTCCCCCGTTTTGGGTGCTCTACTGCTTTTAAACATTTATTATTTTTGGTTCTTTATTAAATGCTACCCTTTTTATGCAAATGTAATAAAAAATAATCATGAAACACTTGCCTTTCGTTCCTTCGGCTCTTCCCTATCAACCCGATAGACCCGATAGTTTTTGCCTTTAGAGGGGTGTTGACAATATTACCGATAATTGATTGTTGATTGATTGATTCCAAGCACGTCAACTGCTGTGGTCATTAGTCTCATTAGTAGACCTCGGAATTTTAGATACAAAAACGTGATGATTTAGGCACCTATAATAGATAACAAAATTACCAAATTAGGCACGAAAATTGATGTTTTAGGCACTTAAAATATCTTACAAAATGACAAAGCCAGGCAAAAAAGACATATATAAGTTATATTTCTGGTATGTAGAACTGATAACATAAGGATTAAATAAGGTAATTTTTATTTTGCAGGAAAGTCACGTATTTTTACATTTGTGAGAGACTACAAACATATTTTATTCACTTTTATAGATAGTATAGTATATTATAATCAATATTTTCTACAAATTTTCTACAGTAAGACCATGTGTTATCTATTAAAATCATTCTTGAACTTGAAAATGAACTTTTCATTGACACAGACTTCGAGGATCAAACAAATTTAGTCATATTTCCCATGCTCACTTCTGAAACTTCTTCACTCGCCCCTCTCCCCACTGGCTAGGGCATGCCCCCCCCCCAAAAAGCCTAGAGTTTTCGTTTACCTTCCTTTATTTCGCGAAATTGATTGAAATATTTACTTAGGTTCGAATTATGTAATTATTTTAACAATAATATGGTATAGTATCATATCTACAGTACATAAATAATATACAAATATTATTTAAAATTTAATATTATACATAATATTACATTTTATTATTTAACAAAAATCTACGATGCCCCCTCCCCACATGATTGGATGGATCCGCCCTCGCCCTTCCCCCATCCAAAAAAAATATTGTGTCACACAACCCATTTAACAATTGGACCGTATTTTGTAATCTTCGCCTTTCCGTCAGTAGGCTTTTGCCTGTCTGACCTGTGGCTTTCCTTTCCTGTACTTGGAAGACGACGCGATATGCGTCAACCTGTCAACAGCGCAGCTTCACCAGGAAAGGATGCAGTTGTCCAAGAAGTGCGTGCTGATCTGAGACGAGCCTGAAACATCTTTATTATGTTGACTTGCAGGGCTCTTTGTGATCAATGCAGGACTCCTTGTGTTCGGTGTTTTGGGGGAAATTTCGGTGCGTTTTTCGATCACATAATATTTGCATTTCGGGAAAGTATTTGCGTTTCCATAAAACGAATTTCAAAACTTAGCATTTAAAATATGATCGTTTTTGAAAATTACTTTTTTAGGCAGTTTTAGGCAAAAACATACTAAAATAGGCATCAATTGCACTTTTAAGACATTTTAGGCACTATCAGACGCTTTCAGTAGATATATTTTCTCATGTTTCGTAGACATCTGCAATTATTTTCCACAACATCCTAAAGGAAGTAAATAGGCATTTGTCCTAAAATCTATTCATTAGTGTAGTGAATGATTTTATCCTGAGAAGTGGCTGTTTTTCGCCCCCGCTGGATGGTGAGGTCCGGTGCGGACCTAAACGGCCGATCGCGGGGTCGATTGAATACTCTCTGCGCGGGGTATAACCACAGTCTAATAGCACAGTTCCGCAGCTTCGAAATTTTAGGACCTGACGCGACACTAGCGCATCCAAGCGCCCAGTAAGCTGGTATAGTTTGTTTCTATTCCTGGTACCATAAACTATGGTACAGAACATTTCGAGAGGTCAGTTAATGCTCACTTTGCGCATCTTCCGAAGATAAATATTTAAATATAATCCGAAGAAAATATTAAAAATATTCCGAAGGAAATACTTAATTGTAAGTAATTTAGGGTACTAATTGTTAAGATTAGTGTCTCATTAAAATACATGTGTAGCAAAGGAAAACATTAGAAATTTGGAATGTATAAAAATAATTGTGTACATATAGTTATTATTTCCTTTGTTTATTTCTTGGGTAATCGGTAAATATGAATATGAAGGTTAAATAGAGCTTTTGTATATACTGTTGTATATATGGGAACATGGAAAGAACCTTGTAGTGTTCCTGGTGACAGTAAATAAACTGGCAAATCCCTCCACTAATGTGTGCATCTTCCGAAGAGATGGTAATTGTTGTGACAGTGTTATGACACTGATGTAATATCTAAAATATAATAATTGATAATAAATATGTGTAACTGAAATCTAATAAATATATTTCTTCCTGTATGTATATGGGTGTGTTTCATGTGATTGTTTTGTGTACAAATACTCGCTTCTTGTTTATTTGTACAACTGATCGCCAGAAGAAAACAAAAAATTCATTTAATTTGCACATTCTGTAGTATATAAAACCACAAAATATGAAGAAATTCCTTCTAAAACGTTAAGTGTCAGATCTCGCTCTGCCGACCTTGAAAAAATTCTTCAGGATATTGTTCTGTTTTTAGGACGTTGCTCACAACAAACGATAAAATTGGACTACAACGTGAATTAGGTTTTCTAAATAATATAATTACGACATCAAATTCTTGATGCTACATCTGTCCCATTTTCAGCATAAGAAAGAAGCATGGAGCTGTGGCACTGTGGTGGTAAAACCCCCTCTGGTTATTCCCTCTAGCATCGCTTCAGCCCAGAAGCTCTATACTTCTTTTTAACTAGGCATCTGAGGGTAGTATCTCCAAGATGGACTAAGGCACGACTTTTCGCGTTTTCTCGGTCGTGCCGCTAGAGTCGCTTCATCTGCAGCAGTGCTTGATACGGTCGCGATCATGCGACATCTTGCGGCAGGACCGAGAAAGACGCAAAAAGTCGTGCTACATTCCATCTTGGAGACTACTCCCAGATGCCACGTTAGAAAAAACCGAGTATAGGCTCCCGATGTGTGCATGAAAGTGTATACAAGTCAAAATCTCTGCAGAGACAATGCTGGCTCTGAGCTAAACTCAGCCGGTTTACCGACAATGACTGGCGGATGGTATTTGACGAATTTGTAACACTTCAAATCACTTGCACGGTACTTTTTAAAGTACGAAGTTCCATTCCGGAGAATTTTAAATTTTTTAATTTATTCTATTTTAAAATTATTCAATTCACGCAAAATTTATTCGATTCATTTCATTCAAAAATTTGTTTATTGTTTTAAGTAATTCTTATTTATTATTTATGAACTACTAGTTGACACTCGACTTTGTTCAGGTATTCATTTTTTTATAATAATGTATTAAACCGCCACCTCTCCGGTTCCATCTAACGCTCTGCTCATTGTGTCCACAGTACTTGACCTACCTGCATCATTTATTGTATGATCCTGCAACGTTCCCAAATTTAGGGTATGTTTTTTCTTTGTTTCTCAAAAGTGTCTCTGCGATATTTGAGAGCAATCGTTCCTACGGTTCACAATTTATTATGGAACCAACATTTGTACATATGGTACTCACATCCTACATGAAGTTACCACCTGTAGATGTCGTTCACTGTCATACAGAGGCGTAACTATGGCAGATATGATACGTGCCAAGAACGCCACTCACAAGGGGCGCTATTTATCTTTCGATGTTTTAAAAAAAGTTGCATTTATTTATTTATTTATTTTACGTCTAAAACAGTTAAAAACTGAGTGTGACGTGCTATGGGAAGAAATGAATTCTGTGCACGTTTTCAAAAATTCTGTGATCCCTACCCTAAGCCATATACTACTTGAATTTTGAATACAGGAAGAAAATGAGCATTTTTTGCAAATATTGTTAACAAAAATATTCACTCCAATGTAATAAAATCTATTTGCAAGGGTAAATCAGCAATTAATTTGGGCTCCCTCATCATTTCAATTATTTTTCAATTGTAGAATTAAACTTAACACAAAAGATGAAATAAAATAAACCGTCAAAAAATATTTTCGAGATTAATTGTTTATCGAACTTTTTGAAAATAATCTGAATCTTGTTCACACTAGTGTATACTCTCTTAAACAAATAATAACAATCCTAATTTGAAGTGACCTTTCAGGGGCGCAAATTCTATGCTTGCCTTGGGCGCCTGGATATATGGATAGGTCTCTGCTGTCAGATCTCGATTAGTCGTTTTCCGGTCCATCTTTCGGGCCAAGTGAGGTGGCATTCAATTTCTATGACCACGAACTGCCCATGTTTTTTTATCCTTCCGGAAAATTCTAAGACAATTTTCATTAAAAAAAAATTGAGGAGCGGGGGGCTATGGTACCTAAACAAGCACGAATCTCATTCGATCCTTCTTGGACGAAACGCCCCAACCTAGTTAAGCCCCTCAAAATACTCTCAACCCATAAAATAACTGTTATCGCACTTTTTGGGCTGACATGGGGGTGGGGGCAAAGAAGTGATTTAAATTCTAATTCCTCCGCAGAATTTTAGCATAAGCAGCGTTAAAAAATAGATTTATGGAAGTTAACAAGATGCGCGCGGTGGAAGTAATGTTGCAGTTATTCATGAAACCAATAATATACTCGTACAACAAACTTAAACAACAATTCAACACGAAAACATGTTGACATAAGCAATAGCGAATTATTTTAACCTATATCACATACTAGCAGTTTTGTAATTTTCATAGGCGTATGCAGTTTAAAACAAGAGGGGGCCCTACATTTCTGCGGCACCTTTGCCATTGAACTTTTTAATTTACGTATGAAATATTTTTTTCTAGTATATGAATAAAGTCTACTACACGAAGAATTAACTTGTATCACTAATTGTACAACAATTAACAAAATTGGGGAAAACCAGATTTTGAACGCAAGAGGGAAATAAAATGTTACTTTACGTTAGGCTTATGGGCCTCCTAATTTTCCGAAGGGCACGCCCCCCCCCCCCTCCCGCCCGTGCGCACGCCTTTGGTAATTGTGAATAGACCAAAGATTGTTCTGAAACAGTCACTGGTTGCAATAAATATATCAGCTAATCCGTTTAGATTGAGAAGGTTCAGCATACCTTGATGTGGATAACAAATGAAAACATTATTCCATCGTTCCTAGATGTTATGCTGTTTCTTAAGTACGATTTCGGTCCTCGAAGGGAGCTAAAGCTTCCCTCATATTATCACTTCCATCACAACTCTGCTCCGAAGCATATTGTTAGCGTCATCTCATTTACGTTAAAAGTAAAAATGAAATTAGAATAAATAAATGATTGTACACGCTTGAAAATATTAGAGGGCCGTGCGTTTCGTCAGACCAGTGACGACCGTGGTAAAATTTAGCAGTGCCACGACATATGATTGTTGTTCTTTCATATACGCTAAAATGATGCATTAGTAGACAAATGTGAATCTATTAGTTGCCTGCAGCAGGAAAAATTATTGTGAACAAAACCATACAAAACCGTTTTCCAAAAAGTAGCACGCACACTGCTCAAGAACAACGAATAAAATACATTAAAATATTTATTTAAATGATTATTTATGTCAAAATTATGTAATTATTTAAAAAATATAATCCCATATAATACCGTATAATACCATATAAACACTACAAAAATATATCATTGAACAAAAATCTATGACCCCGCCCTCAAAAAAAAAGATCGGCTGGATCCACCCCTGTACTTTATCATAACAGTACAACAGTTTATTATAACATCTCAAGAAAAAAGTAGCTGTTCTATTATACAAAACGTTAATTCAAAAACAATATGTAATGGTGGGTGACCTTTACGTTGAAGCTTTGCTGTCGCGTGACGTCAGCTGTCGTAAGTAATGAAGCACTATAAATATGAGAATTCAATTCTTTTGCATAGTATGAGAATAGGCAGAATAACACAATCAAAGTATTTTTTAGTCAAAATGAAAACCGTTTAATTACTTTCGGATTTTTTCTTAGTTCCTGGCTATTCAACAATGCCACAGACACCTTTCACATGGCTGGAGACTACACAGTTTTCTTTCCATTTCTGCGCGCATTGGAAATTAGTAACATAGGGGAAGCGGGATAAAGGGGGTCACGGAGTAATGGGAATCAGCAGTAAATTATCGATAAATATTGCAAACAAACCATATTGAAAGGCAGAAACATGTGCTTCTCTATACCATTAGTCATGTTCGCTATAGCCAATTGATCGCCGCAGCCAAAGAAAGCTTACATCGACGATTATCGCGTTCGTACCAGGAAAGTGAGTGGTTGATGTTAGAAAGGGCTCTTAGAAAATAATGTTGTACTCTCGTGAACTTTGAGATTTCTCGAAGAATTAAAACTTGTAGGAAGGGGAGTTCTTAAGCAAATCATTTGATTGAAATTACTAGCAATTTTAAAACATTCTACACATTTTGTCATTTTCATATACGTACGTATCAAAGTAATTATACGTAGTATAGAAAAAGTTATGTAATGCTGCAAAAAAGAAGAAAAAAAACGGCGGATTTCCGTCAGAAAAAAATTCATTGCCGTTCCCTGATAACGAAAAAGTTGATAAATCTAGTTGTTAAATTAAGAAAAAGATCCTCTAACACGTGGTGTAGGCAGAATCCCTGTTTCGTGGGTCCTTGATACCGAAAAGTCAATTGACGCGAAAACGTCTGTTCGTCCGTCCGTCCCTCTGTCCGTCTGTGAACACCACTAGCCCCAAACCGTGTGTACGATTTTTTCCAAATTGAATAAATCTCTGTCCATCTGGTTATGAACAGTTATAGTAAAAATGTACTTGAGGGGTAATGATGGTCAGTGATTCTCACCTGCAGCGTGTCTGCCATGGCCCCACACAAAATAATTTATTGGTCTGAGTGAGTTTGCTTGCTGGCAGATGCTCAGGAATCGCAAACGAACGACCAAGAAGGAGAATGATCATCAGCTCAGTTGACCACAGCAATTGAAACTATCATTGAAGGTGCATGTTCCGCAGAGCTGCCCGTGTCCATGGTATCCCATTTAGCACGCTACACAAGAGGTGCAAACCTTTGAATGTGGATCGATCTCGTATAGAAAGCAAAAATATTACCAGAATCAAACTGCTGAACACATAAAAATGCTTGCAAATATTTTATGGAGTTACGATCTTGGAGTAGAAGAAATTAGTCACATCACATTACATGCCTACATTAATGTAAACAAAATAAATACTGTCTGAAGTACTAATGTGTATTTTGCTTCATATTGCTTCAGTGACTCCTATTACCAACATCCTAACTCCCATTACCCGCATGTGGGGGGTAATGGGGGTGAAATGCAAATTTTTGGAAATTCGAAATTTGAGAGGGTTTTACTGTATTTTGGATTAATTTTTGTGATGAAAACACAAGCTTAACAAATAATGTGAGATATAACAGCACATGCTTATTCAGAGGAGAAATTGGTACTAATTTATTTTGAAAAAACGAAAAGTGGACCTCATTACCCCCCGCTTCCTCTACTAGTGATGTGCAGCAGCAGTAATGCTGCTAATATATTCACACAAAATGGTTTTCTAAAAAGTAGCACGCACACTGTTCAAGAACAACAAATAAAATGCTCCCGTAGAACAGTGTACTAACTTAAATATTTTAATAAAAACATTCTTCACTAATGCTACAATAATATAGTATAGTATTTATACAGTACAGCATAAAGTATTTTATTAAAATGATTAAAAAACATAGCAGTTCCCTAAGGCCACATGCAAATAGGAAATATTTAATTGTAACGGGCTCTTCTTCGCAGCCCTGCTGTCGCAAGATATCAGTTGTGTCGTAAGCTCATGCTAAGTGAGGCGCTTAGTATGAGAATTCTTTCTGTACGCGTAGAATGAGATTAGGCGGAATAACTTAATCAAATATTTGCATTTTTAGTGAAAATCGAAATTTTTTCATTGTTTTGTATTTTCACAAGATTCTGGGTATCTAACGAAACCATCGATATTTCTCACATGGCCAAAGGCTGCTTAGTTTTGTCCCAATTCCTGCGCGCATATGAAATTAGTAGGATTTAACTTCCGGAGATTCAAGAAAGATGTCATTCGATGCAGCTCGGTCTGCTCGTGGGGAACTGGTCATTTTCGTATCCTTCTGATCTTACTAAAGACTCAAAAATTGAAATATAAAAAAATCATTTTTAACGCGCCGTCCGCGAAACACGGTTTTTCGTCTTGTTTTCAAGTATGAAACAACTTGTTTTTTTTTTTTTTTCAATGTAATAGTAAATACCCTGGAGACTATGTCTAGAGTATATACTGAGAGTCCGCTAAACATTGCGAAGTGTGCGCGAAACATCGCGAAGTGTGGGCGAAACATCTTTCTCACACAGCGCGTTGAAAAATAGTAAACGCGATACGCAAGGTGATTCGTGCTACCCAGTAGAACCCGATACGTCTGTTGACAATAAACTCGACTTGTGCCCGAATCATCTGTTTCGCGCACTTGTTACGAAATATACTATTAAAATTGAACGCGGTGGAGATGCCATACCAAACTTTTTTTTTAATACCAGCATTATAAACGACCTTTTTGCAAGAAATCGTTCAAAATCGGACATTTTACGGCACAAATGATAACAGATTAGCATTTTACGGTATAAATGATTGCGTCATCACACATTCAGCCAATCGCAGCGAGATAATCGTGGGGAGGTATAGGTAAATGCAACAGCCGACCACCTTTTCAAGACCACAGGTGTCAAATACCCGACACGTCAACAGAAAGTTGTTTCGAAAAATTAAGTTCGTGCGTATATTGATGAATATTTTGAACAGTCGTTTAATTGAACCGCGGTTGTAAAAGTGGTACATAAATGTTTTAACTTTCGTTCCACTGTCTTCTTTCAATAATGAGAACATCGATGGGAACTGTGATTTAAACACACCTCAAATTGTGTTTATCAATTCGAAATTCCATTGAAAACTAGTGGTGCTACAACAGCATATACTTTCTCGCATTATGAAAAACAGCATCATAATATTGAAATAACACCTCAGCTATTACGTGAAAACGGCCAATTCAAAGCGCCCGTGATGCATATCTGTATTCGTTTCGATAGTTAGAAGCAGTAATCATTTCTTACTTTGACAAATGAAACAAACAGGAATACATTTGAATGATATTCGCAGAAAATTATACAGAAGCGCTGTTGCCAGCACAGCGTTGACAAAACTTTGTGCATTCGCTTGGCGAATAATATCAATTCTTTGCAAAAACGCTTATTTCCGTCTGTATTCAGATTTCAACTTATTTATCGGTTAGTCATAGAACATCATATACGGTTGATAAATAACTCTAATATTAATAAACTAATTAAATAACTAATATTCTACGAAATTACGAATATTAACTTAATTTTTTAGCGTCTTTTTATGTATTGTTGACACCGCCTCAAACCTCACGCTGACGCTCCAAACGAAGCTCGGGAAAATAAAGTTAATTAATAAATTAATTTTACATAAATTTCGACAATGTGCACGTTTCTGTCTACCCCTCCTACGGAAGTGGGGTATCCAGAAAAAGAAACATCCAAAAAGTTATGATAGATAAGTAAATCCAAGATAGATAAGATAATCCAAAAAGTAATAAATAATAACAATTTCAAAAAGGTCTGTTGTTGTATGTAGAATTAAACAATAGAAAGCGATTACAATTGAGTGCTAAAGCCGAGGACCGCCATCCCCGCCCTCCTGCTGCGGGCGCCGCGCCGGGCCTGGACAGCACCCTCTCCACACCACTTGTGGAAAGAGAGCTGGCCTGGTGCGCGCGCACCGATGACGTGTGCAAAGGCACCATCGCGTCGCCGCTCGTCAGTGGGGCAGGCCGGCGCACCTGTTGGCTCCCACCCCCGCCACCACCCGAGAAGGCCGGCTCGGAATTGATCGGCGGGCAAAATCCACAGAATAGTTATGCGAGCGAGGGAGAAAAGGCGCAGGCTCAGACGGCGGTCTCGCGGGATGACCCACAGCAGTTAAGGGCGCCGGCGCAGCAACGAACAGCCGGACTATGCTCCAGAAGGCGATGGAGGATTGCGCGGCCTGCCGAGGTCATAGATAACGCCTGGATACGTAATACCGTCGTTGTCGCCGCCGCCGCCGTCGCCCACTATCAATACAGTGCGTAAGCGCCGCTGCCTCGTCGTGTCTGTCTCGGGTGGAGCTGCTTGGTCGAGGCCGGCCGGTCCCCCGCGCACCTGCGGCCCCCTCGCGACCGCTTGCCCGACAGCCAGTCGCCGCCGCCGTTGCCGCCTCGCCAGGTAGAAAAGCTACTTCAGAAGAGACCTCGAAGCTACGCGGGGAACGATGGCTCAGCTCCCGATCAACATTGACCAGCCACGATGGGACCAGGGTACATACTGGGGGCGGGCTCGCTACTACTTCTCCACCACGAACCCATTGAACCTACTAGCTTCCGATCAAGATTTAAATAATGCGAAAACGGTGGTCGATAATTACAGGTGAGTCAAAATTTTACGCATATTTTATTTCCTCTATGCACAAATATTAAAACATTAATTAATGACTAGTTTTCTCCGTGATTTTTACACCTGAAAAACGGTACGAAAAATTGCAGTAATATTTTAAAAAAATATCATGTATGTAACTGTAACACGAACGGACCCACAAAGTTTTCAATTTGAGGCAAATTTAGTTTGCACACATCCCATAAATATTTTTGAAATAATAACAATAATAATTTTAAAATTGTTAGCGTGAATGTTAAAAAATGTGTATTGGGAATACTCCTTTAGATGTGATGTAATCAGAACATGGTAATTGTTTGTAATAAATTAGATAAAATTACAAAAACAATGTTGGCTTTGGCTTGAGGATCCCTAGAGCATGGTCCACCATTGACTCCCCCTTCCCTTACAGATCTATCATTGAATTGTAATAAAAATTATATTAAGGTAAGGAGTGCACAGATTAACTTCTTTTACAGAAAAACTGGGAAGCTGGAAAACATAACAGAAGATGAGCTCTGGAGAGCCAAAGAATTATATGACTCTGCATTCCATCCTGATACTGGAGAGAAAATGATTCTTATTGGTCGTATGTCAGCTCAAGTACCCATGAACATGACAATTACTGGGTGCATGATGACATTTTACAAGTAAGTACATTCAAATTGAATCTCTCTTTTCTGAAATACATTATACCAAATAGAGTTAATCAAACTTCAATATTTCAACAAATATAATTAATCAAAATTTTAATTGTGAAATTTGGTCCAGTATGAATAATGAAATATGACATACCCAAAGATATAAAATTACTTAATTCTCTGCAGCAAACATTAAACTAGTTTTATTGTGGTAGGAAAACTATTTAATTTTTATATTGTATATTGCAGGTCTACTCCAGCAGTTGTCTTCTGGCAATGGGTAAACCAGTCTTTCAATGCCATTGTTAACTACACAAACAGAAGTGGGGATTCACCAATATCTAATTCGTGAGTTACTTTCAAATCAATTAAATAGAGAAAACAATGCTACTGATGATTTTAAAAAAAATAGGAATTAGTCTTTGGTATTGCATTTATTCTTATTGTTTTCTGTCATTATGGATGAAATACTTGCTCTGCCATTAATGCCTCCTTTAAGCCACTCTGTTCATAGTTGCAATTAATTGCATCATTTAGAAAAAATACTTTTCAACTGGGAATGTTCTCTTTGTTTCACCCTCTCTACCTTCTACTTCACTTTATGCATTATACAATTTCAATAAAAAGTGCACAACAGTTGTCCTATTAATTTTATTGTTATTAAAATACACTTTGCTCCCTAGCATACAGAGTCTAGGGTAGTTTTTGTTTCCAGACAACTTGGCCTGTCATATACACTTGCCACTGGAGGAGCTTTGGCCACTGCTCTCACACTCAACAGCATGGTGAAGGTGAGACACCTTCATTCCTGTACTGTTGGTCTGTTATTTTTCTAGTAATTGCATGTTACTTTGGCTGATCCACTTTCTTATCTTAATTGAATTAGGTGACAGATTTTTATGATATTCACACCTCAGAAATATCATCTATCATTTACATCCTAAAATCAAAAGAAGAGCAAAAAAATAAATTTAAAATTTACTTCTAATATTTAAATAACTCAAAATTAATTAAAAATGTGTTGGAATGTAAATGTTTGACTCAAATTTTAGAGGTATTCTTCATATAAGCTATTGGTTTTGATAGATAGTATTTATTTTGCTAAATTGAAGTGTGTAGAAAATGTTTGTAGAATAAAACATTATGGAATAAGCAAATTTAATTTTATGTAATCAATATTTTCTTCGCATTTGTCCGTTTGTCTAGGAAAGATGCGGAAACGTGCAAGAAGGATTTTTACTGTACATTCAATACAGGTTTTTTATTATTGGAAAAATAACACTTTTTTTTTAATGATAAATTTCCTTCAGGAAAAACAACAAAAAAGCCTCATCATAATTCTTCTTTCATTCTTCATTATTATTCCCACTTTCTTGAAGACAGTTTTCTGTCAGTCATAAAAATGGTCTTGAGCAGGTGTGGCTGCTAGCTTTTGTGTGCTGTTCATATCTGAATCAACAGAAAAAGCCTACTTAAAATAAGTCTAGCACAGCATTCTTTATAGTATGACTTTTTGTTTTTTGTCAAATGACTAATTATGAAATATCTGCTCTCAAAAAAGGCTGCTCAAAATGGCAAAAATTCAAATAATTGTAATAAAGATTCAAATATTCCTCATATTGAATACTTATGATGATTAACAAAACATAAATGGCAAAATTTCAAGTAATTGAAAATCTGCTTATATTTTTGGCTAAAATAATGATGATGATGATGATGACGATGATGATAATTCATGAAAAATCATGAATTTTCATAAAAATTCAAGCACTCAACATAATACTTCTTGGATACTATCCTTAATGCTTATGCTTTTCTCTCCCTTCTGATCTTCTCCTTAGAAAAGAAAATCAAATTATACGTAATTATTATTTATAGGGTCGGTAAAGTTGTATTAAAATTTGTACATTCTATTAGGTGCAGAAGTTATGAACACTTTTGTATACATATGTTACTCAGGAATGGTTTAGTAAAGTATTGATTTTCTAAATTTATACAATTAAGATGATAAATGATCTTGATCAATTTTCTGTTTTAAATTGTATACATGTTCTTTTGTAATGTAAGAAGATAGTAAGAAGAAAACCAGCATTAACAGAATTTGTATTACATGTTCTATTGCAATGCATTATTGACATTTCTGGAAAAATATTTCCTAGTATTGAAATTTGTTCACACATAAATATATATCATTGTATTCTAAGAAATTTTTGGTCAAAGAATTATATTGGTAGATGTGTCATTGAATTTCTATTTAACATTTTATTAAAATGTTCCTACCTTTGTTTCTAATGAAAATATGTATTATTCTTTCTCTGACAGCGAGCTCCACCATTAGTTGGTCGCCTCGTGCCTTTTGTGGCTGTAGCTGCAGCGAATTGTATCAATATTCCCATGATGAGACTTCAGTAAGTGTCAAGAAGTTAATTGTTATAATCTTGCATGCAACATTAATAAACTCTGTAAATGGTATCTCTAAAAATTGGTTCACCCCTAGTTAATGTGAAATTTTGTAAAATAAAAAATAATAATATTATTAATTTAAAGAATCCTCCTTTTTCTGAATAGGTAATCTCTTTTGTGAAATAACTTTACATAATCACATGAATCGTGAATAGAAATGATTTTCTTTCCAGATCTTCATTTTTCTCTTTGATCAGGAACGGCAGTAACTTCTTCCTCCATTTTTTTTATTTCTTATCAATTTCAGTTTTTCTTCAGGTACTTCAGTTTTAAGAAAACAAACATTGATATATGTCAAAAGATTTGCCTTAAAATTTTAACTTTCAGAGAGTTCATCCATTAGTTGCTGCAGATCATGCATGGCATAATTTCAATGTACACAGGGAACTAAAGGAAGGGGTTCCAGTGACTGATGATGCAGGTAACAAACTGTCAACTTCAAAAATAGCTGCCCAACAAGGCATTGCAGCTGTCACCTTCAGTCGCATTGGAATGGCTGCTCCTGGAATGGGTGAGTAAAAATATAATTAACATACATATGGTAAGCATACCTGTACTGGTTAATGAGTGTCACAAAATGCATATGTTTTTAAGAGCAAGAAGTGTTGAATAAATCATGTGCTCTGCCTTCAGAATTTGAGAAATAAAGAATATAATGGAGACCATAAAAGTGTCAGGGAACGTTTCCAGGCTGGTAGGCCATGGTCTAGTTGGCATTGAACAGCCAAATGTTTCATCCACGAGTACAATGGGCATCCTCAGTGCCAGATGGCGACTGACCTGCCAACTGCTGCCCCAGATACAGTGCCTGAGATCCTGACACCACTCAGGATGTCCACTGTAGTCGTGGACGAAACGTTTGGCCCTTCAGCGCCAACTTGACCATGACCTACTAGCACGGAAATTCCCTGATATTGACTCTGGCCGTAAGAGCCTATGATGCTACATATACTAGGTTTGCATTGCATAGGCATACATATAAAGGCAAACCTAATTTAATGAAATATCCCTCATATATCTCTCATCATAGCTCAGACTGGCTAGCATATTGCCATTCATTAAATAAATGTATGTGGTCTGTGAAAATGACATGTTCAGCATAAAAAAACTTTGACCTAAACAGAGTCAATAACTCAAATATGTGCACTAATAGTGAGCACACAGCAAGATATATCTGGGCTTTCAATTGTGTTTTCAGTTTTTGAACCTTAACATTTAATGTTTAACATATCCTAAATATACACATTATTCAGGTAGAATTATTGTTGCCATGGATTGAAATGAATGTATTTATTATAAATGGCATGGATCTTCTACAGAAGGGAAATGTAAATATAGATACAAAAGGTGTTAGTATATATTAATTTACTTCTTACAATTACAGCACAGGAGTAACAAGGAATGAAAACTATGAAAATAGGTTTATCCAAAGGTTTGGAAAAAAGTGAACTTAATAGAAGAGGATTGGAGTTGAAAAATATTTTGAGTTATGAAACAAAATCACAAAGAAATGGTCATTTGAACTCAAAGAAAAGAATTACATTAATTTGCTTCAGTGTGGTAAATTAATTCTTTTTAAATTAAGCTTCAATGATGTGTCTGAAAAAGGTATCAAGAACATTGATAATTTTCTAGACCAATTTAGGAGGTACTGGGTGGAGATGGAAAATATAGTCATTTTTTTGAAAGGTGCATCATTGTAATGATGAGAGATATCACATTGTTGGTATTGCAGTAATATGTTTTTTTTATCATGTGTAACGGGAAGTTATGTGATTCAATGTAAAATAGATGGATTGTACACACAAAACAAAATCGCTTTTTTTTAAAGGCTTGAGGGTATGACACGCACTGACATAACTATTATTTGAGAATATAATTAGGAATATAAATTTGCTTTGCAGAAATAAAAAAGTAGAAATATAAAATAAAAATTTGCAGAAATAAAAAAGTTTTAGGAAATAGATCTGCTGGTAAGCACTGCAGTTACTAAAAAAGCTAGTCTGGAAAACCAAGGACTAAAGAATTCCTAAAATTCAAGAGCAGAAAATTTGAAAATGTAATCATATTAAAAGACATCTTCAAATTATAAAATGTAATCTCGACTGAAATATATTAAAATATAATAATAAACATCGACAGTTATTTATTGTCATCATTGAAGGTAAAATTGGTCAAAATTTGTAAAGGATAGCAAACCATATTTGAAAGAGAAAGTGAAGAGGGAAGATGATGTACATGAAAGTAAAACAATTCATAACCTACTGTTATGTTTAACAACATTATATCATAGGTTCTAAATCAAATGGCTGAAAAGATTAATATGTTTCATGAGCATGAAGATTCTACTTTAGGAAAATCAAACAAATTAATTTAAGGCAAAAACACAGTTGAGAGAGAAATTTTTAATAATTCTCAAAAAGAAATGTCTTGCCCAGAATTTCTGCAATAAACTAAATAAAATATTATTGCCCATCCATTGTGATATTATTTAAGATGGCCTATAGTATGTCATATTGATAGTGTGATGACAAAGTGACAACATTTCCTCAGTGTAATGATGAAGTTTGCCAATTTAAAACTTGTTTATTATGCATATGTAGAACTAATATATAATTTTGGAACGATCTCAGATCAACATTCTTCTTTGTTTGCAGCCTTAACTCCAGTTATTATGGAGTCTTTGGACAAGCGAGGTGTTTTCAAGAAACTTCCATGGGCTCCAGCCCCATTGCAAGTCTTATTGTGTGGTTTCTTTTTGACTTTTGCAACACCTATGTGTTGTGCACTATTTTCACAGCGTGCTGCCATTAAAACAAGTCAACTTGAGTCTGAAGCACAGGTTAGCATTTGCATTTTAAATTTTTTCCTGAAAATCTGTATTCAGTATAATTTTACTAACATTGTAACAATATAAATATATAATTTTTTAACTCTCCTTCATGATTGGGATGGAACTGCTCCAATGCAAAGACATCTGATTCCATTGATGTTTTATTCTGTAAATGTTAACATTAAATATTATTTACTTTACAAAAAAGCATACAAGAAAGTAGAGGTGACAAGTATTTGTACAAATATGATGTATTTATGATAAGTTTTTTAATGTGTTAATTTTGTGTTGTTTTTTTTCAGGAGGAAATTGCAAAAAAATGCTCGCCTCCTCCTGAAATTGTTTTCTACAATAAAGGATTATAAGAATAAAGACAATAAAATTGATTGATTGAGAGGTTGTTTAATGTTGGTATTGATGCTGTCAAATGCAATGTTTATTGTTTGTTGTGTATTGGTCAACTGGAAATAATTTTGATACTCTTACTTATACTGTTATTATGCTAAGATAGGAAACATGCAACTTCATTACGGATTGAATTAAGAAAGCTAAGTTCTAGTGACATTCCATATGGTAAATTGACACATCAGTATTTTAATGTTTAACCACTAAGTACTTGTTTGATGTGTCTGTCCATACTGAGATCAATGATGTTAATATTTGTACAATGGATATTGTAGTGTTGATAACATATTTGTGTATGTAGTCTCTCAAACTGGACTCAACAAATCTGATCTTTGATTTAGGAATTTTATTTAGACACAATTTCATTAGCATGCTCATACATAGGCCTACACAAACTTGAGTTAGTAACATTGAAAAGTCTCTGCTAATTTAAATTATTTAGAAATTAAAATAATATTGTCTCCGCTATTTAATTATGAACATGAAGATGAATTAAATTTAATTCTTTCATATCTTGCTTATGAAATGTTATTTCTTGTAATTACTTGGGTAAAGTACAATGAATCAATGCACGTAAGAATATTTTAAGATCTGCAAGTAAGGTTCCCTTGAAAAGACATGGAGAAGCAATACTAAGAAGTTCAATATCTCCAATTCTGCAAATTATATTTGCATTTTATTTAAGATATTAAAACAATTATTATTTTTTCATGTTTGTGCAATTATATTTTTAATATTAGAATGCCAAAAGACAAAGGCTGACTGAAATTGTATAATAGTATGTCCTCACAACTCTGTAATATGAACATACTGATACTACATATCAACATACCGATAATATTTACTGTTCTTTGCCAATTAAACAACAAAGCGCACAATTAAGAGAAAGAGCAAATGTGAAGAATTAAAAAGTGATTCTATAATTCCTGTTCAGTTTTCAGTACATGAAAGACATTTTAATATTTTATGTATGATAAAGTTTCTTATTTCTTTAATTTTGATCTAGTACATTGTTGTACACAAAAGCTTCCATAGCTTAAGTCAATGACATCTTGGCTGTGTTGTGGTGACACCATGTGGTGGGCTGAGAGGCCCACTATGTGGCATCACCCAGATAGCCAAGATGTCCTGGTACAGGGTTGTCCAACTGGTGGCCCACGAAAGGTTATTGGTCAAAAGTGAAAGTCCCTTTCAGCCATGTTGGGTGACAACATTGGGCAACTAGTGCATTTGCCCTGCCAGGGTCAACTCCCCCATTAATGAAAAAATAGGTAAAGTTTAGATTTAATGAATTTTTTTCCAGTAAATTGAGAAATTCAAAATCACCCCGTATGTTTCACTGCATTATGCGTGGTACGGCCTGACATCCCGCATGTCCCCCTCTCCCCTCTGTTTTCTCAGCAGCTAGGCAGAGTGTTGAGGTTAACAATACGGAGAAGTCAGGTGTGGACTGTCCGAGTAATGAAAATATGGCCCGCAACCATATCAAAGGTTTTAGTTGTGGTGGCCCTTGAGGCTTTGCAAGTTGGACATTTCTGATCGAGTTCAATGACTGTCTTTAGGAATTAATGAATTCTACCAATGAAATTCTGAACTTCCCAAATTAAGAATATCTTAACCTTTTGACGATGCAACAAGTCACAACCTCTAACCCTATATGCATAGTCAATTAATTGTACAGCGCAATCAGCAAATTTTGATGAGTTGCCGAAACTAACAGTTGCTTACCCTATGTAAATTCCATTTTTCATTAAAAATATTATCTGAGACAGATCTAGATAAACTAGTGCCAATGGGCATCCAGTGAATTTCTACCTTCATCCAAAAAACTAAATTTACAATCCTATTAAGAAAACAGAAAGTTTCTAAAATAAATTATAATTACTATTAAAGTAAAATTATGATACATATTATAATTTACAAGTAAGTAATAACAGGTATTGGTTGATAAATGTTATGACCATTGAATATATTCAAAATAACTTAACATATAGAATCTACGTGTAAGTAAATGTATTAATTTTAACATCAGCTGTGTAATTAAATTACTATTCTATTCATTAATATTTTTTTAAAATATCAACTTTTATATATAAATATCATGAATGGAAAAACAAAAAGGCAAGGGAACACTATTAACAAGATATGTCCAATTTATTTTCTGTCAATAGTAGTTAAAAAGTATTTGTTATGATGATAATAAGACTCTCTGTGTTTGATACATTGAAATAACACTTATAAAAAAATTGTTTTTATTCCATTTTTTTGTTTAAAGAGTTTATTTTCATAATTAAATATAATTGTCAATCAATAAGTTATCACAAATGTAGTGTTTACAGGCATCTTTTGTCAGTAGTGCAATAGAATCAAGCCAAACCCCCGATACAGAACTGATATTATAACAATGTACTAATTAATATAATTGGTATTTACACAAATTGTTTAAAAAGACACAAATCAGTACAGTAAATACCCTCTGTGTTCCTGCTATTTAGATTCCTTGGCAATTTTCAATCATTAAAAGTGATGTCCAAAATGCTATGGGACCATAAAATACTATGTCTGTCTAAATATGTCTGTCCAGTTCTAGGAAATGATACTCTAGAGCAGAATTTTTAGAGTGATGAGTCGCAATTGTGCCAAGAGAATTTATAAACAAAACAAGTCACATCCCCATTACTTTTAGTTTGAAAAATGGAAAAGCTTTTTGCCATTTTTCCCATATAGGAATTCCATTATCCGGAGTGTAATTATCTGGGAATCCATTTCCTAAGGGTGACCGAACCTGTTTTATTGGGAGCAGTGTATACTTTTTTATCACACTTCTTTATTAATCTAATAATGAATACATTTGAATCAATAAAAAAAATTACATTTATTTTTTACTGTTATGTTACTGCTTTTATTTATTTCGATATAGAGCTTAATATACACTGCATAACCAGAGTTGAGCAGTATTTAAATACTTGTAGTTGAAATATGTATTTTTAATTCATTTTGTAATTGAAAAACTGTATTTTTGAGTTCTTTGAAATTGTATTTTGTAGATATACCTATTTTATTAATACACAAAATAGGAGTATTTAAAAAAAGAAATACTTAGAATACTTCAATAAATATTAAAATCTAAAAATTTAGATATTAAAATATCTAAAAATAAAATTTGTAGATCATAGAACCCTTGTAACACCTTTGGTGGATAAATAATTATAATTATCTGGTGATTTTCATTTGCCATGAACAACTCCCAGTTATTGCACTGGATATTGGAAGTTTATTAGGTAAATTATGTGTGTATGGTGTATATACTACATTAAAAAAAACAACTAACATATTTGTAAGCATATAACAAAGTAGCAATTAATTAATTTTATTATTATTTATACTATGTACTATTTTGATAATAACATTAATTAGAATTAAATTATTAATGAAAAAATAGAATATATGTAATAACAAATTATTAAATATAAATTAAGCTTATATTGCTTTGTAAAAGTTTTCTTGCATTCCATTCCAGTTGTGATATGAACATAAAAATTTGAAAAAAAATTAGTATAATACTTAAGAATATACGGGGATGCTATGACATTCTAAATTACATGATCAGTACGCCACAGCTTGGAAAGCCCAGCTCTAGAGAAGGGTATGAATTGAAGTATCTTTTACACATTACATTTTTGTCTCAAATTATGACCTTTAAAAGCATAATCAATTGAAATGAGTGAGGTCATTGTATTCAACCATTTCAGGAGTCAGCTCTGAGTCAGAAAACTTGTGTTAAATTTTGTGGAAGGCTTGCCCCACTAAAGACAATAAGCACAAACAGTTATCCTAGGAAATAAGGTTGTGTATGTGTGTATAGTGTAGGTATCAAAGTTCTCCAGTGCATAACTGCACAGATTCCATTTCAAGTAGTGAGTTCAGTGTAATGCTTCCTAGTTAAAAATACTCTACTGAATAAATCTCATTATTGAATCTTGCTGTTCTAAATGGGAATTGTTATGTATATTGTTATTTTATATTTTCTGATGAAGTGAAAATTCACATAAAGTTTATGTTTATTTGAAAACGTTACCTTTGTATCCATTATTTCTCTCCTTCAACATGAATTTGTTTTTACAGAAACCAATTGTGAAAAAAGAGTCTTAAAATTCAGTATTAAAAGTTCTGCTACATTTAATGAGCTCAATTAATTGTAATGCAAGATCTTGTATCCCAAGGACATAAACATGCTAGAAGGCTTCTACCTTGCAAAGAGACCACACAATTTTGATAGGCAAAGGAAAACTGTTGCAAGTTTGTACCTTTTATGTTACATATTTTAGGAGTTGAAAAATATTTTTCTACTTTTACAGTTTGCAAAATTGGTTCAGCAATAACTTCACGAAAAGACACTGGTAGAACTGAAATATTACTTTAAAAATATTATAGAGCCCTCGTAACACCTCATCCTATATGGAAATTTTTGTTGAAAAATGTTGAACATTTAAGAATATGTCATTTAAGCTCAAAATGTCTCAAAATGTGGAAATTTGAGCTTATTTTAACAGAAAACTTTTGAGTTTTTGAGAAACTTTATATGACATTATTTAAAGCACAAATACTTCTAAATACAATAGTGTAAACAAATTGCCACTAATGCAAATATTAACAACCTGAGAGACAAGTAAAAAAAATTACAGTTTTCTAATATTTTAAAGAAAACAAAAGGATGGAGCAATATGGTATCTATGTTATCTTATAGAGTGCATTTGGCACAACCCTTACCAATAGTTGGAAGAAAAAAATTTGAGCCTTTTTTAAGAAAATCATGATTTTGTTATTTTTAAAAAATGGACATTTTGCATGCTATATTGCTCGAAAACTGCTAAAATTTTCAAAAAGTGTACATGACTTTATTGAAAGAACTGATTACAAACAACAGTTCATTTGAAGGAAAATTCTCTTTCATCAATTTTGTAGTTGTGGGTAGCCTCCCTTGTCAGACAGGTCGATGGAGAGAGTTCAGATGAAGAAGTACTCCAGATGAGAACCTCAACAACACCAGAAGAGGATCCCCCCCCCCCGGAGCAGGCGACTGCAAACGACGTCTGACCCCAGATTAGGGGCGACTGAATCAACGGATGGAATCGCAATATTTATGAGGAGCCTGGCCATGAGCCTCCGGGTCACCGGCTCAGAAAGGGTACAGGATAGGAACTGGGGTGGCCAGGCCAATGACAAGAATGGAGACCCGAACCTAGGATTAGCCAACAAAGGAGGCTGCCTCCAGCAGTCATTGAAAATATTGCAGGACCTAGTAATACCGATTGGCGACCGGAGGGACACCTTGCTGGGTTTTGTGAGTGTGAGTGTGTGTGTGTGTGTGTGTGTGTGTGTGTGTGTGTGTGTGTGTGTGTGTGTGTGTGTGTGTGTGTGTGTGTGAGGGAAGATGTCCCGAGGTCACCTTGAGTTGCAGAAACGGGTGACCGGAAATAGCTTGTGTTCAGTGCGATCTGCAATTAACGCTAATTCCATCCACAGTGCATAACTCACACTATGTTAATAATCGAGCAATATGGTTAGGAAAAGAAAAGGAAAGACTTATAACATGCTTTGCTCTACAAATGTCTCAACATTGCTCTCTGAGCGAGCAAATAACACCGTGTTTGAATCTGGCCATTCTACAGACTTACGTCAAAGGAACTGACGTATCAGGCTGAGGCTTCGAGTAATCGTATTAGGTGGACAGAAGACGAGATGAAGGAAGTGGTCTGGTGCTTCTACTACGCGAAAGCAAATGACGCTATCTCTGGGGCAGAGATGTACAAAATATGGAGAGAACGCAACCCGGATTTAGGACCAAATTTTGATTCCAAGAAGCTGGCTTCACAAAGAAGGTATATTCTTCGCAACGGAAAATTCTCCACATAACGCCTTGGAGGAATTAGGAGTGACGCTGAACAATCTGATAGTTATAACGTGACATGGCAACAAGACACACCCGAAAAATGCATATTAGGTGTTTAATGTGTCACCCAGTGTAGTTCCCCTAACAGTAACACAGATCTCACAGATCCTAAGGATATAGATCATCATTTGATGAAGACCACTTTGCGCCAAGAAATTGAAAAAGTTATGCGAACCTCAATGGAAATGCAATGGCCTTTGCGAAAGGTTTTTGATGACAATAGAACGAATAAAATTATAGACTGTACTAACCATGCCCTCAGTGAACTAGTGAAAGAGAGAGAATCTCCACCAAATCTTACAGAAATAAATAGCTTCTTTTATGCTGCTGGTTCTGTGGTTGCTGCTATGGTCTTGGGCAAAATGAAAAAAGTTCCGCCAACAGGAACAGGTAACAGGGACCCTAATACTCAGCCAGCGTGGATCAAGAGGATAGAACGTCGCATTGCACTTACACACCAAGAACTTTCGCTACTGAGTGAGGCGATGAAGAGCAGCTATCACACGCGAAAAGTGCGCAATAAAATTACAGCAATTGAAAGGAAACATAAAATAGAAGATGGAGTTTCAAGAGAAATTGTAGTCGAGAAGTTCAAATAAAAAATACTATTGTATGCACAAAGTATTAAAAGATATATGAAGCGTGTTGCCTTTCGATGTCAGAATCAGTTCTTTGAAAGAAATGCCAAGGTATTCTACTGAAGCATAAATCATTAGACCCACTGAAACTCAGTTATCACCATTTGAGGAGATTAAATTATTTGGGGCTGGTATATGGGAACATCCCAAATATTTCTATAAGGACTCCATGTGGCTTCAAGAAGAATATGACGCAGCTAGCAATATATCAATGGCGTCTGGACTCATGGGTGAGATAACAAGATGATTTGCAACAAGTCATCAGAGGCTCTGCAAACTGGAAAGCTGCAGGGGTAGACAGAGTCCAAAATTTTTTGATTAAGAAATTTACGTCCATGCATCCATACCTGAAAATGACAGTAAACAATATGCTGAACAAGAAAGAAGAGATGGCCGTATGGATGACCCTTGGTGTTACCTATTTCCTGCCTAAAGGAGGAGATGGAAAACTCCCTAAAAACTACAGACCTATCACCTGCCTCCCAACCATATATAAGATAATCACAGTAGCAACAGCTGGTAAAATATACAAACACAACTAAAGGATCGGCTACTCAGCAGAAAGGATGCCGTAAGGGCTAGTATGGGCGCAAGGAGTTACTGCTGCTCAACAAGATAATCTTGAAGAGTGCTAAACAGAGCAAGAGGCATATGAGCGTTGCGTGGATAGATTATCAAAAAGCCTATGACAGCGTCCCATATGAGCTAGAGCCATGGAAATATACAAAATACACCCGAAACTAAAAGAGTTCTGCGAATGCAGTATGAAACAACGGAGTACTACGTTATTTCTAAAAAAATGGGCGAAAACAGCTATAATCACGAGTTATACAGAATGGTATATTCCAAGGGAACCCCCTGTCATTACTGCTATTCTGTATTTGTTTGATCTCATTGAGCAGGCAGCTTAATCACCCATCTTTTGACTATAAACTGGACAAAAAGGAGAACCAATTAGTCACCTCTTTTACATGGACGATCTAAAACTATTAGACAAGTACGAGAAATCTCTCTTTGAAATGTTAACTATCGTAAAAGGCTTCAGTAATGACATCTGCATGCAGTTTGGCCTTGAAAAGTGTGCGAAAGCAAATATAGTTAGGGGTAAGCTTGCTAAGTCGGAAAATATTCAATTGAATGATGGAAACATAACAAAAGATCTTGAGCCTGGAAGAACGTATAAATATCTTGACATAGAGGAAAGTAGTGACATTTCACATAATATAATGAAGGAAAGAATGCCAAAGGAATATTATAGGAGAGGAAGAATGACCCTGGAAACAGAACTTAGCGCTAAAAATAGAATCTCAACGATAGGTTCCCTGGCAGTTCCTGTACTTGAATACAGTTTTGGTTTCATCGATTGGACTCAACAGAACATCTTGAGTATGGACCGAAAAATACGGAATCTTATAATGTATGGAGCTTTGCATCCGAAAACTGATATTGACAGACTACGTGGCACACAAGGAAGGTGACCGCGGGCTAAGACAAGTGGAGTCTGCACACCGAAACGCATTAGTTGGAATGGCTAAGTATGTAACCCAGCAAGCAGACGATCCTTTGATGAAGCAAATTATTCTGACCGAAGCAAAGAACTAAGGCAGTGGTATTGTAAAACTTACATAGGAAATAGCATCAAAAGACCTGCAAGCGGTGGACCATGGAGAATGGAGAACGAATATATGGATGAGTTCGGAAAATATAGGAGGGGTCCATATTAAAACTGGAATGTTCCAAGGAGATTCAGTGTCACCATTATGGTTCTGTCTAGCAATTAACCACGTGTCCAAACTTCTTAATAACAGCAAAATTGGATACAAATGAATCAAAAGAAACAACTCACGCCTGTCTCATTTGTTGTATGTTAATGACCTCAAACTCTATGCAGAGAGCAGAGACAAATTACACGGTCTAATTGAGATAGTGAAAGTGTTCAGTGACGATATAAAGATGTCTTTTGGGCTAGACAAGTGTGCCATAATAGACATTACAAAGGGCAAGATCGAAAGAGACAATGGACCAATTAGAGACATCAAGGAACTTCCTCTTGATGAGGTTTACAAATATCTAGGTATGGCCCAAAGCTACCGAATAGATCATTCCAGCATGAAGAAAGCTTTGACCGATAAGTATAGATCAAGAGTTACAAAAGTTCTGAACACTAAATTAAAAGAAAAAAAATCATAGCAATCAACACATGGGCAATCCCTACTCTTTCCTATTCTTTCGGTTTTCTCAATTCTGGTCTCAGGTCTGCGGTCGTGTGCAGACCTCGTGAATTAAATAGATTGATCAGAAGGCTGCTTACTAAATTCAGGAGTCTTCATACAAACTCGTCTATTGAAGACTATACCTACCCCACTTGTTATTTCAGCTGAAGGTGTAGTAACAAAAAAATTCAGAAAAAATGGGATTATCTCAACGAATCCTAAATTACGGACAGAAAGCAGTGAGCCTGCAAACATGTCATATAGTTCGCAAGTTCTTGAACTAACACAAATGAGGCTCCCATGTCGGTCTTGGGAGTCAGAGTGAAATCTATCTATTCAGTGACCGAGCTCTTTCCTTATCATGGCAGGAATGGCCAAATTGAACCCAGCACAAACTGCTGAGAATTGCAAGAAATGATAATAATAATAATAATAATAATAATAATAATAATAATAATAATAATAATAATAATAATAATAACAATAAACCAAACCTTTTTCAGTGTTAGGGGCAGTGGCGTCTCCGCACTCTGGAACTAGGGCGTTGGCAGTGAAGGAAAGTGTTAACCCCACACTACTCTTTTCGCTTACGTATTGAGAGTAAAATTGAATTACGTTATATAAATAAAATCCTGATTTATTTTGAATTATAATATTGGAAGAATGAGGAAAAGATAGGCGCAAAATAACAACAAAGTGGACGTTGTATTTTCTATTGCAAAGATAGGAATAATACTCTTTAAAGTATTTAAAAAGACATGCTCGACGCTTTTCGGATTCTTCGTTTCTCGTTTTAACAATTAAATTCTGAAATATTATCAGGTTAGGACATGCTCGCTCGTTATCAATTACTTGTTTCTTTTCTATATACGAAAGGGAAGGAAAGCAATTATTTAAATCTATTGTTCCACTTTTTCACTATCCTTGTCAAAAAATAACACTAATTTCATGGGTATCGATAAAGGTTGTCACGCCCGACGGAGAATATCACAAACACGGACGCTCGCTCTCCAGCAGGCCGTTAAATCCAGAACCAACGCCTTGGCACGCTTTGTCCTTGAGTGGGGGCGCGTCGCGCGCATGTGTTGCCGCCTCCCGATCCGTCCTGAAGACGTTGGAGGCATTCGCCAACGACCTGAGCTGCGTTCGCATACAGCCGGCGTTGCATGGACGCACTGGTACCGATCTATGATGCGGATCGCACGGAAGACCGAATAAATGAAAAAATCTAAATAAATTCTAAGGAAAAAAGTTTTTTATTTCCTTGGGCGTTGACACACGACTTGCACACCCAAAGAAAACGTCACCGGTTAGGGGACCCCAAAACGTATTTCCATTGAAATCCCGAAATCGATTTTCCGCAACATTACATAACTTTCTCTATACTGTATATATTCTTCCGTAATACATAACACCATAACACATATGTACCAAATATAAAGAAATAAGTTATATAAACACGTATAGAAAGTAAAACTAGTAGTGCTACAGAACTGCATAGACTTTCTCGTACTACTTTCCTAACTTTTTCACCGGGTCTAGCTTTTCGGTCGTCTTCTCGCCGGCTTTCTATCGCCCCCCAAACATAACTTTTTCACATTGGCTCAATTTTTTGGTTTCTTAATAGCAGAAACGAAAAACTACTTCAAGAATATAATAGAAGACTAAAACCTCGTCATATACGGAAATTTTCGTTGAAAAATATGGGCGTACGAAAATGGCGTTTAAGAATTACGTAAATGCGAAATTTGAAGCTTCCCCCTCCCCCAGAAAACTATTGAATTTTCGAAAAAATGTATTGGAGATCTTCTTCTCACAAATGCATAAATGTATACAAATTGTGAGAAATGTGCATATTAAAGGCTGGAGAGATATTTAAAAAAAAATAAAATTTGTGTAAATTTTGAAAACTCAAAAGCATTTAAGGAAACTCAAAAGAACCGCAAAATTTAGGTCAATTATATCAACGCCATTGCCGTTTCGGCTGATTTTGGGATATCTAAAGACAGAGATTTCCTGGTAAAGAACAGACCAAACCAAATAATTTGCAAGTTGAGTTCACTCGAAAGAACGGAAGAAGACTCGATTACATCAGTAACGTATCCAATACCTTGAATTGTCCATCCGAACTGTTTTTGATAATTTTTTTACGTCAATTTACTTTGATTTTAGGGCATTTTTAAAGCATTTAAGAGCATTTTATTCATCTTTTTGGCGATGTTTTAGATCATCAAAATCCGCCCCCTATTCATAACACTGGCTAACTTCTCAAAAAGTTTTATCTTTGAGTTTATCATACGTGGCTTTTCTTGCTGGCTCCCGGTCTATTAGGTATCACAAAACTAGTGGTGCTACAACAGCACATACTTTCTCGCGTTATTAGAAGCAGCTACGTAATATTGCAATATTGCATTTTCTGCAGTACTAACAACTCAGCTATTATTTCAAAACGTCCAATTCAACCAAGAAGCGAGCAAACGCAGGGTTGCCAGCGCACCATTGTAAAAAATATGTACTAAATACATTCGCTTTGCTAATATACTTAGTACATTCGCTATGTTAATAATATTACTACAGTAATTAGAATATATGCAACTGACATGAAAATAATTATGAAAATTCTGGCTGTTCACTCGTGAGTTGCCTGAGGTCGTATTTTTTAAAATTTCACATACACTTTACATCATAAATGCATTTAAAGTCAAGTAATCACAATGATCTACTGTTCATTGTAATAGAGATAACATTATTTGAATATGTTGTAGCCGTCAAAATGTCGGCGTCGGTTGTTCTAGGGTTAAGTTAATTTATTACCGCCTTTTTATACATTGACATCGTCTCAAACGAAGCGCAGGAAATAATATTTACGCCAGTTTATTTATTAGTTCGACCACGGTGAAGTATCCCTAAAAGTACTTTAAATGAAAGTAAAATCTCTGTTCAAGACGATAAGAAACAATTTGGCCCTTTCGGGTCTATTTTTTTAATAAAAAAGTTTAAATTAGTACAAGGTCTTATGGAATAACAGCGCGGGCATACTTTGAAGTTATTGAAGAAATTATACGGTTAATGTTCCTTTTTCTTTTACTTACTAAGCAGTACATTTTGTAAGGGATTAGATGATAGTAAATGGTATGCGACATACCTCACTGGGCATTCGGAGTGTAATTTATAAAAAAAACTGCTGCGAAATTCATCGCAAACGGAAGTACTGGCTCTCGGCCTAGGAGTTACGATGTAAAACCATGCTACTGTGAGCACTGGCTCTCTTATCAAAATTAAGAAGAGTTAGAAGCTGACCAATTATTGAACATACTAATGATCAGTGTAAAATATAAGAATAATGAATCGTTTTAACATGTTTTATTTTTTCATTTATTAATAAAAATATGTCTTACTTTTTATAATGAGAAAATTGTGTTAAAGAATATGGATTTTTTAAAAAGAAATTTTAGAGAAACTTAATTTTTAAAAACTTACCTAAATGTAACTCAGGAAGATCGGAAGGCGGGGAGATCGATATGGAACATTCATCTCAAGAGAGATATTTGCACATTTAACGAGGGATTACAGAGGAAAGGATCTCAATATACATATAGCGAAGTAGGTATATTTTAAGTAGTTAAAAAACGTCGCCATCATGGCTCATCATATATTACAATTAACACATGTTACAATTAATCATGGTTATATATTGTATAATGTGTTAATTGTTATTTTTTTGTTTCACTTATTTATTAGAGAAACAAAATTATAGGCAATAATAACTTTATTACAATGAATATTACATTACATTATTTCATTTTAGTGAATTGTTCATTGTGTTCCATTTCAAAAGACGTTTCTCCCTCGTCTAATGTCTCGTCTGATTTCTCCCTCGTATGACGATGTGATTCTGCAATAACACACAAAATACATTTCATTAAATGTATCTTATTTTGTATTAAACATTTAAAATGATTAATTTTTATTATTTTGACTTAAAACATGATTGAATAAGAGTGACTAACATTGTGACATTACTAGTCCTTAAAACACGAGAAAAATCTATAATTTGAATTTATAACTTATCGGTAATGTGAATTTCCCAGAAATTTTGCAAATAATATTTTGATGGAGATTTTTGTTTATTCAACTTACAAATTATGGAAAATAATAGGCGACATGTTTGTGATTTTTTTAAAAAAATTGAGTGTTTTGTGTGAAAGTTTCAGTTTAAGTGAATCATTCCGATATTGCGTGTTGGGTTTAGGAAGTTAGAAATTGTTTTCTTTCTCAAACTTACTTCGTAAAAAGAGAAAATTATGTAATCGTGCTCAGGAAAACAGCGAATTTTCCGCAAAAAAGTCTTATTGCTGGGCTCTGGTAACGAAAAAGTGGTTAAATTCTTGTGCTTTATATAGTAAATTACTTCCCCTAAAACGTGGTGTCGCCAGAAACCCATTTTTGTGGAGCTTTTGTGGAGTTTTTTGTGGAGCTTGATACCGAAAAATCGATTGATGGCAAAACTGTGTGTCCGGCCGCATGTGCTCATCACTACGCTGGTAAAGCTAGCACCCCTACTTTCGAAAAACTGAAAATTTCTTGCGCCATAAGTTTGGGCTAATTTCAGTCCCCCTCAAAAAATGTTGGGCTTCCACGCAACAATCCGAAATTAAGATACCAAATTGAAGCTGGTAAAGCTAGCACCCCCACTTACTCAAATCGCAAAATTTTTTGTGCGGTCGAATTAAGTGAATTTTGGGCTTTCGAGCGCCACATTTCAAAATTTCAAAACTCACCCCTAAATAAGAAATCAAAAAATTAAAACCACCCCAATTTCCCAAAATTCAAAAATTCTTCGCCAGAATTTTGAGCTAATTTTGGTCTCCTCAGCGACACAAAAACATTGTTTTTTTGTTCTACACTACCCCCCGAAATTAAGGTTTCAAAATAAGGGGTGGTAAAACTAGCACTCCCACTTACTCAACATTCAACATTTTTTAAACGATGGAAACAAGTGAATTTTGGGCTCCCGAACGCCACTTTTCAAAATTTCGAAACTGCCCCTAAATAAGAAAAAAATAATCAAAACCACCCCATTTTCTCAAAACTCAAAAATTCTTGTGCCATAAATTTGGGCCATTCATTGACACCAAAAACATTGTTTTTGGTATCGCACAACCCCCTTGTTTTTAAACAGGGGGTGGTAAAGTTAGCACACACAACCTGTTTTCAAAATTCAAAAGTTTTTGTATGGTCGAACCAATGAACTTTGGGTTAGGCTACTATTCACAATTTAGAAACACCCCCCAAAATAAGCAGAAAAAAAGAAGCCCGATTTCTCATAACTTAAAAATTCTTGCGCCATAATTTTGGGGTAATTTTGGGCTCTTCAGTGGCACCAAAGAATTACTTTTGTTTCCCTGCAACCCCCCGAAATTAAGGTTTCAAAATAGTGGGAGGTAAAGTTAGCATCCCCACTTACTCAAAATTCAACATATTTTGCTTGGCCGAAACAATGGAATTTTGGGCATATGTGGGTTACTATTCAAAATTTTTAAACTCACCTCTAACTACAAAAAGAAATGAGAACTACCCCAATATTTCATAACTAAAAATATCACGCGCAATTATTTTGAATCTTTAATAACTCAAAAATCATTTTTGTCTCCTATATCACAAAGTCCCGAATTAAACTTTTCAAACAAGGGGATGGACAAGCCTCACTTGCTCAAAATTGGAGATCCGGAGAAATCTCACACTACTCTAAATTGATTATCCCCTACGCGCGTATTTCCTACAGTAAAAAAATAATTTGTTTAGAGTATGCCTACCTATATTTTACAAATACGTTGCAGATCAATAAATAAAATAATTAATTTAAAATAAAATAATTTAAGATAATTAATTTGATACTTTCCTATACTAACTTCTCGCACCTTAGGAAAGTAAGATTTTTCATCAGGGAAACTTTTCCCTCCAAAATAGATGCGAAAAAAGAAGGATAAAGTAGTTATTTAAACATACGTTGGCAATGTCAATATCACATTAAAAAATATATAAAACCTAAAATGGAAACAGAATAATCCAAGTATAAAATCAAAAATACCTGACTTATATTCCAAACAACCCAATACAAATTAAAGCACGTCGATGAGATTACGATAGAAAAAAAATTGCCATAATAACGTCCATTAATAAACTCAAAAATAACGAACGGAGAATAACAAAATTTTTTGAATATGTAAAGATTTTAGCAAATAAAATGCGATACTCAAATAATTTTGGGCTAATTTCGTACTTATTGAAAAAAATATAAACTTAGAAATAATATTCCTTTTTTTTTTCGATCTTCAATATTTGCGTTTTTGTAAAACCGAAATTAGTACTCTTTCTCTTCCAGAAGTGGAATATTGTCTAAAACACATACAAAGAAGTTTGACAATGAATAAAAATAATTTTAGACTTTTCTCTTTTCATTCCAAAAAATCGAAAATTCACGTGCGAACGATTTTAGCGCTTATGACCACTTTGATATCACAAAGTAATAAACTCAAAAATACCGAACGGAGAGTAACAAAAGACTTTTTGAATATTACACACATAATAGCAAATAAAATGAGACACTCAAATAATTTTGCGGTAATTAATTACTTATTGACAAAATATAAATTAACAAATAGTATCCTACCCTTTTTAAAATCTTCAGTTTTTGTGTTGTTGTAAACTACAAGGTTTTTTCTTCCGTTCTCTTTTAGTTACCCCGCGTTTGGTATTTTTGTTTTTTACTGAGTGATATGAAAGTGGTCAAAAGCACTAAATATTGTTGGCAAGAGAATTTTCCATTTTGTTTGCAAAGAAAGAGAGAAGCTTAAAATTATTTTTGGGCCTAGTCGAACTTCTTTGTATGCGTTTTAGACAATATTCGATTGCTGCAAAGGAAATCCCTGCAGTTTATAATTTTAAACGACGTAAATATTGAAGATCTGAAAAAATTTAGGATCCTTTTTTAAATTTTATATATTCTTCACTAAGTACGAACCTAGCTCAAAATTAGCCAACGAACCTGGCCGTGTATTAAGGATACTTGGAAAGAATGGAAGTATTGCGATGTATTTTTCGACATATTCTTTTTCTTTTCTATGTTGTATTTAGTTAAAGTAAGTATTATTGTATATTTTCCTTCTATTTCTTGAATTTTGTGTGCAGAAGATTATTATAGTATACAAGAATTCTATCACTAACTGTATCATTGTTTCTAATGGATGTTATTATGGCAATATTTTTTTTCTATCGTAATCTCGTCGAAGTGTTTTAATTTGTATTGGGTTGTTTGGAATATAAGTCAGGTATTTTTGATTTTATACTTGGATTATTCTGTTTCCATTTTAGTTTTTATATATTTTTTTAATGTGATATTGACATTGCCAACGTATGTTTAAATAACTACTTTATCCTTCTTTTTTCGCATCTTTTTTGGAGGGGAATTTTCCCTGATGAAAAATCTTACTTTCCTAAGGTGCGAGAAGTTAGTATAGGAAAGTATCAAATTAATTATCTTAATTTATTTTATTTTAAATTAATTATTTTATTTATTGATCTGCAACGTATTTGTAAAATATAGGTAGGCATACTCTTAACAAATTCTTTTTTTTACTGTAGGAAATACACATGTAGGGGATAATCAATTTAGAGTAGTGTGAGATTTCTCCGAATCTCTAGTTTTGAGCAAGTGGGGCTTTTCCATCCCCATCGAATTCACCGAAATACTTTTTTTCTAAAAGCAGCACTTTGTAAAAATTCACTGCACCTAATTCGTAAACCTGGGTTGTTTCTGTAGTTGAAACTGTCACAATGTAACGTATTTACATTCTCATATTTTTCAAATTGATTCAACTTATTAAATGATTAATTTTTTTAACGTTTCGTAATCTAACGCTTCGTAATCTAACTCACATGACATTATTATTAAATATGATTTTAAAATATACTCACGAAGGGAGAAACTGGGTCCGAGGCAGCCCAACAGATGTGAGATGAAGCTCCATAACACCGTTTAGTGCCACAAGATTTCCTCGAACGCATAATCCAGTAAATTTCCCAACAGAGCTCTGCACAAACTAAAGTTACAATCGTCAAATATTGCATTTGCTCATAAGATCACAAACATATTAAACAGAAAATTTCTCGGTGCAGCAAGAAAGGGTCTAAAAAAACAATAAACCACAGAATCCTGAAAATATTTAGGAACATAATTATAAAATAGTATGTTTCAAGATACTTGTGTTATTTTTTTAAAAAAATTATAAATAAGATTGAAATGAGAAAATTGTATGTTTATGAATTCAGCACTTGCTTTCAAACTTTCTCCTGCGTAGTAAGTTGTGTGAAGGGATCGGCCTTTATTGAAAATCATACTGTCTGACAAATATTTATTTCATTATTTAGATAACAATTCTTTTTCGTTAATTAAAACAAAAAAATAGTTTTGCCATTAAAAGCACACCTATCCAGTTCTGTTGAGTGCATGACATGCAGACAAAACAAAATCGCCATGATATTTGTTCCAGCTATATCACGAAAATATTTTTTGAAGATAGGTCCTTATTTTACTTTAAATATAATTGCTCTATTTCACATGAAGGACATTTCAATATATTAAAATAATTTAAAATATAGGTTCTACTCACATGTATACAATCTTATAAAAGAAATTCATGTCGTAATATGTGCGAGAGTGTAGAGCCGTGGCGTGGTGTATAGCGTTGAACTCTCCTGCTCCAACAGATCTGAACTTAAAATACGCAGTGTTGACGTTTTATATCAAAATAGTAGAAGTAGGGTTGCCAACTTACATTTAAGAAAATGAAACTATTAAAACAACACAGAGATAAGGTCCATTGGGGTACAAATGAATATAAGATTAATATTAAATTAATATTGAAATTAAGATATACTACAATCTCCAGAAAAGTTTCTCCGCAGTCGCACCACGCTGATGAGAGCGCTGTCAACATAAATTGTTCGTATTACGAGCAACAAGCAGCGCTGGAACAATCCCGTGTGCGTGTGTGTGTGTGTGTGTGTGTGTGTGTGTGTGTGTGTGTGTGTGTGTGAGTGTGCGTGCGTGCGAGTGTGTGTGTAGAAGCAGTAGGGGAAGGGGAGTGAGATGACGGCACGCATGCGACACTATACTTCGGTTTTTATAACGTGGCGCGTGAAGGCCTGACTTTACGATGGAATATGGCACGGCTTTTTGCATCTTTCTCGGTCGCGTCGCTAGATGTCGCATGATTGCGAGCGTTTGATATGAATCACAAGAAGGTTCCAAAATGTGTATTTCCTTTACAATTCCGGCACCGATTTTCCACAGCATCACTTGACTTTCTCCATTCTCTGTACATTACTACGTACACACGTACTACTAAAGGAGCATTATCAGCAAACGTCCGAACTTTCGTCTATTGAATTTCCGTCTTTGAGTAAACTTAGCTAAATGTGTGTCCAAAATACGAATATTAAGGTGTCTTTAATACTATTGTTTCCGGAGTAAGAAACAGTCGTTAATTTAAATTATCACCTAGATTGATTGATTAATTGATTGATTGTTTCGTGTTTCCGGGCGCGTCAACTGCGTTGGTCATTTGTCCCGTTAGTGTGGTACATGTTTTTTTCGCTAGAGATGGCGGTGATCTTTCCCCGCTGGATGGCGTGATCCGGCGCCGACCTACCGTCGGCTAGTGGGGATTCCCCCTAACCAGGACTCTCCCTCCAGCGGGGCACCGCCCCAGTCGAGACAACCTCTAAGCTCCCTGAATATGTGGCAGTGTAGTACATGTTAGAGTAAGTATGTGTGTAAGGGGGAGAGGATAGGACAAGGAAGAGGAAAGACAGATCGCGCGCGGCCAGTGGCCCGTTAGTAGGGTACTGCTGCGGCATTCGCCTGGGGTGGATCGGAGAAACCACGGAAAACTACCGATCAGAGCAGTCGACCTCTAGATTTCTCCTCCAGACAGCGACTGAATTCGACCTAGATGAAAAGCTAGTCGAAAATTCTGCCGCCGTCAGTACTCGAACCTAGGACCTCCCGGTCAGAGGCGCTGCAGTGACCAGTTGATGCACTGAGCTACCGCTCCCTGTTTATCACCTAGAAACAAGGCACGTCATTTCCTGCGACATTGCTTTTCTTCAATTGATTTTTTTGAATTCTTTCATTATCTTTCCGAAATTTATTAATACATTTTGTACAATTTGTGTGCTAGAAGTAAAACCATACCCATTCGATTGAATCATAAATTATACCGGTTGCGTCAAAGGCCAAGGTCATTAGTCCAGTAGATATAGTGCATGTTTTTATTGCTTGAGGTGGCGGTGAACTTCCTCTGCTGGATAGCGAGATGCGGCGCCGACCTACCGTCGGGTTTCGGGATTTTCCCTCATCAGGTAACTCCCTTTCGCGGGGCACCGCCCAAGCCGGAACAACCTCCCGACTAGTCTCCCGGCGTGTGTGATACTCGTAGTATGGTGCATGTATACTGGGATTTTTCTAACGAGGCATTGAGGATAGTATCTCCAAGATGGAATACGGCACTGCTTTTCGCGTCTTTCTCGGTCGTGCCGTTATAGTCGGTTGATCTGCAGCAACTGCTTGATACGGTCGCAATCATGCGACACCTAGCGGCAGGGAGAAAGACGCAAAAAGTCGTGCCATATTCCATCTTGGAGATACTACCCTCAGATGTCATGTTAGAAAAACCTAAGTATAAGAGAGTGTAAGGGATGAAGATAGGATAAGGAAGAGGGAGGAAAGATCGCCCGCGGTCCGTGGCCCGTTTGTTAGGGTACTGCTCCGGCTTTCGCCGGGTGTTGATGGGAGAAACCTCGGAAAACTACCGATCAGAGCAGCCGACCGCTAGAGTTCTCCAGACAGCGGCCGTACTCGACCTAGATGTAACTTCATTTTCTGTGCACGTCTTCTAGAATTCAGTGGGAAATACAATTATTCAAATTATCGTTTCCATGTTGTCGCGGCAGGAAGTAATAAGAGCCAAAATTTATTGCTTATTTATCTTTGAAAATAGATTTTATTACATGGGAGTTTTTTTGTTGTTTTTTTTTTCTCCCTTTCAAAATTCAAAATTTATTGCTTATTTACCCTTGAAAATAGATTTTTTTACATGGGAGTTTTTTTGTTTTTTTTCTCCCTTTCAAAATTCAAAATTTATTGCTTGTTTATCCTTGAAAATAGATTTTATTACATGGGAGTTTTTTTGTTTTTTTTCTCCCTTTCAAAAATTCAAAATTTAAGTAGTATATGACTTAGTGTAGGGATCACAGAATTTTGAAAATGTGCACACAATTCACTTTTCCCCATAGCACGTCATACGCAGTTTTTAACTGTTTTTTTGACGTAAAATAAATAAATTAAAAAAAAATAAATAAATAGATATCTAGCTAGTATCAAAAATCATGCCACCGTCGAGAGTCAAACCTTAGGACCTCCTGGGAAGAGGCACTGCAGTGATATCAATTGATGCCTTGACGTCACCTCATCCGTATAAGCATTCGAAATGGAGGGTATATTCATTAGATACGTAGTGCGTACAATTACCTAAAGTTTTTATTGTCGAAGTTCCTCCATATTTTCTTCGAACATCTTTTGTGTGTGCTAACGAAAACGAAGGAAAAAAAACAACGAATGCACCATAGTGAGAATGTGCTCCGATTTTGAAATCTTGTGTAACCACAACGCAAGCACAGTAGACTGTTACGTAAGAGTCCGTATCGTGGTCATTAAGCCTGAAATTTTAGAATTCCAGTTGAACATTACGAAACATTTTCGAGAAACTATAACCATAACCATAATCGTAACAATTATGATAAGAGTATCTATTCCAATCTCAGCCGTTGCCGCATGTGGGAAATTGAGCAACATGGCATTCGAATATCCCAGAATTCTGAGTCACAATTTCCGTTCACATTATAATATTTTTAATATATAATTATTATATTTAAATATTTATTCTATAATATTTTCGTCTAATATTTTTGCGGGCAGTGAGACTTTTCCGGGCTCAAGTAGTATTATAATATTAATTACAAATAATGCGAGAAAGTTTTTACTATTCTAGCAGTATTAGTTTTCCTCTACCCTTGTTTAAGGTAAAATGTTACCATTTCATCGTTCAAGACTTTTATTATTAAAACCTTTCTCAGCCCGAAGAGATAGTTATGTCTTTCAACGCTTTTCGGATGTTTACAAAACAATTTGAAACAGTCATCATATGGAATCGCTTCATGGAAATTTCTGTGTTCTGTGAGGCCTGCCCGTAAACAAATAGCGTCATTATTTTAGTGTATGTTGATGTAAGTATTTTATATATGTCGATGTAAGTACATCCAGAGCAACAGAGAAAAGTGATTTAATTGTAAAAAATAAAAATAAAAAATGCACGTGGATATCTGCGAGCCCGCGGAAAGGACCACAAGTATGTACTATGTTCAAATCATGACCTTACCGTACCTCAAAAATTAAAGATATTTTAACCCAAACTTGTAGAAAATAATTATAATGTATTATTAATACATGTAGCAATAGTTTTTAAATACCTAAAATTTCCCTTCAATTATATCACAGTTTATTCTGGAGTACGACATTGACTCCCCCTCTGTATTGGTGTTCTCAGGATATGGGAATATTATGAGGTTCTTCTGTTATGAATTTGAATGAAATTAAGAGAATAGGAATAAAAGTATTACGGAAGAGAACAAGCAACCGGTTTGAACGATCGGATAGGACAACCTTACAGGTTTCCTTTCCTATTTTGAAAACAACCCCTTTTCCGACCCACCTTTTGCAAACTCCCCTATATCTCTCAAAATAACGAGGACGAATACTTTAAGAGTTTTTTCGAAACAGCAACTAGTGGTGCTACAACAGTTCATAATTTCTCACATTATTTGTAATTGCTTGCAATCTTTGCAGCATATTATACTTACAAGCAAGACTAATTTCACATATTGCGATACACCGAAGTAACCTGCAAAATTGTAATTCCAGAAACATTTATTATTTTCAATCATAGCTCACCATGATCTTAAGGATAGGGTGACAATGGTTACGATCTGGCAAAGCTAAACACTCCATCAGGGGGGTACATGACCTTGACGTTTGTGGTGGAACTTGAGTACCCCCGTGACCCTGAGAGTTATGCCGGCGGTAGCGTAGCTGCTAGTAGGGCCTCCCTTGCCTGACAGGTCGAAGGAGAGGGGTCAGACAAAGAAGTACTCCAGAAGAGGTCCTCAACACCAAGAAGAGGACTCTGGGAGGTAACTCCAGAAGATGACTGTATAGAAAACCATCAGCTTAACGGAGATGGTGACCAATATTAGCTTAACGGAGATGGCCCTATAACAGGAGAGGAAGAGAAGGGCAGGCGAGTCAACTCGCCTAGAGGAGAAAACCTCGATAAAAATCCAGACTCTTCCCCGCTTGGAAGTTGTGCGAAGGGCTGGTAACCCTCCCATGTAAAAAAAAAAGCTTACTAGCAAGCTTCGAAGAAGATGGCCGGTCCGAACTTATAACGAATTTGGCAAGAAAAAGATAAAGAGCTATGGAATAAATGATATATTAAAGATTGCTGCTTGGAATGTGAGGGGTCTGCCCACATAAGAACTAGAACTAGATAGGGAACTTAAATAGAAAGGGATAAATACAGCAATTATTTCAGAAACAAAAAAGAAAATTAAAAGGAACAAAAGACCTGGAAAATTACGTAATGATATATAATGGAGTAGAACAAAGAAGAAGGCAGTAAGTACAGTCGCATTTCTTATAGATAAAAAATGGAGAAACAAGATCGAAAGTTATATGTTTGTTAATGATAGAATATTGCTAGTACGCTTAAAAATAGAAAGAGGGTATCTTACTAAATTTGGTGTATATGCTCCTGAAGAAGGCAGGACAGAACTAACTGAAGAATTCTATGAAGTTCTTCAACATTACCATAAAGCCAGTAAAAACGACCGTATAATTCTAGCAGGGGACTTCAATGCCAGAGGAGGTAATATACCTATGCCCCAAATAGTTGGATCTTTTGGAGAGAATCCCTTGAATGGAAATGGACGAGAGCTTAGAGAATTTGCAACCTTCAACAACTTAAAGAACGAATACATTCTTTCGGAAGAAATATATAAGTATACATGGACGGCAAGATATCCGTGGTCAATAATAGATTATATAATTGTGAATAAGAAACTAGCAAGTGAAGTCAGAAATACACGAATATATAGAGGAAGTGACAAATTCAGACCATTTGTTTCGGAAGTGTTTAGGAAGTGTTTCGGAAGTGTTGTTTAGGAAGTGACATGTTCAGACCACTTGTTGAAATCAGATATAGAAATCTTAGCAAGGTGGAAGAAGAAATATTCGAATATCCACCACCAGAGTCAGAAAAAGGGCAGAAGTCTTCAAGGTCCATCTCCTGCGACAAGAGAGCGTAAAATATTTGTATCAAACCAGAATAGCACAGAAGATTGAAGAATCTCATTGCTAGCGACGATCTAGAAGAAGAATGTGTAAATATCAAAACCGTAATTAAAGACGCGGCTTCAAAAGCTTTAGGGAAATTAAAAAAAAAATAGGACACAGAAAGGTCTTAAAATATGGAACGAAGAAATATAACAAGCCATAACACAAAAAAGTAGCATATATGAAGCATCTACAAATGAAAATCGATGAACCACGGAGAGTATACAAAGTGAAAAGAAATATCTCCAAAGAAATAGAAAAGCCAATCAGCATGGGACAGATTTATAAGCGAATTAGAAAATGACGTTCATGGCAGACAACAGCTGGCATATAAAATTTTTAGACATATAAATAGTGAATTAAAAGACACAGCTAATTTGAACATTATCAAACTTTACGTTATAACCCTCATGATGAAAAGATCCTATGTGAAATGCCTGTACAAGGTTCGGTAGATGATATTGATTTAGAATAATTAGAAACAGCAATAACAGGACTAAAAAATCGAAAAGCTCCAGGACTTGAAGAAATAAATGCCGAACTAATTAAATACGGAGGTTTGCTGTTAAAACTAAGACTTCTCCATCTATTAAATTTATGTTAGACGCAATGCAGTGTCCCTGAAGAATGGCAAAAAGTAAAAGTGATTTCATCATTTAAAAAAGAGGAAAGAAGTGACTGTGGCAACTATAGAGTATAAGTTATAAATCCACATGCTATAAAATATATGCAAAAATTTTTAATAATCGGCTTGGTAATATCTCTGATATTTTAATAATAGAAGAACAAAATGGTTTTAGAACAGGACGCTCCTGTACAGATAATATTTTACCATACGACAACTAATAGAAAAACGTAGGGAATTTCATCTAGAAACCCATTTAGCATTCATCAATTATGAAAAGAGCTTTCCATAAATTAAAACGCTCTACTTTGTGGGAAATTATGAAAAAAAGGCTACCCACACCACTTAATAATTAACATTAAATCTCTGTACCAGAATACTTCCGTTATCTTAAAACTAGAAGAAAAATATCCAAAAGAAATAAAAACAAACCAAGGAGTTCGCCAAGGATGTAGCCTTTCCCCTACATCATTGAACATCTACTTGAATGATGTCATTCGAGAATGGAAGAACAAAATTAGTCTAGAAATTAAGCTTAAAAATGAGTGTATTTAAAAACACTCCTATTCGCTGATGATCAGATTATAATCGAAGAAAGTCAGGACGACTTATAGAGTTCTATTCATCAATTAAACCAAACTTGCAAAGGATATGATCTAAAGATTTCAGAAACAAAGACCAAAACAATGGCATTTGTGGGAAAACATCCTATTCGCACCAAAATAATTTTGGAAAATGCGACGCTGGAACAAATTAGCCATCTCAAATATTAGAATTATAACATAACGTTCTTCACAGAAGTGGATATACATGAAAAAATCCATAAATATCAGAATATATGCGGAACCATTCGGCGAACTTTTAAAGATAAAACATGCAGAGATTCTCTAACGAGGATATATTGTGATATACCAAAATGACGAACCATTTTTATTATGGAAATGGCATTTTATTTGACATAGAATATAAGGAAGACAATAGACGATCGCGAGGGGGTCGCTGAGACAAACAACCGGCGCTAAGGATCATTTTGGTTAGGTTGAAATGACAACAGAGGCAGAATAAGCATTGTTTTGAGAGACAAAAGTAAAAGATATATAATCCGAATGTTTCCGAGTTTTTAGAAGAACATTCATTCGCTAGAGCAAAGCGGTGATGAGCGGGTCGGCTCTTGATATATTTTACTAGATCGAGGAAGGACTGTAATTGACAGTTGTATAATAGTAGTTAACGAAACGTGTATAAATAGGCGTATAATTGCACGATTTGAGCGAGTTTCTATATTTACCACGAGTGCAATTATACGCATTTATACACGTGTTACGTTCAATATTTTTTCCTTTCCATTCAAAAATATTTTTATTTTGAATAATAAAAATATATCTTTAGCATTCCATATTTACTTTGATGATGTCATTTTCATTCCAAAGAAGGCCTTGCCTGTGTATTTACGATCACCATAGTAACTTAATGAATTTAGAAAGCATGGAGGATTACAATAATATTTCGGACGAAATATTAGAAGAAGCTGAAAACGCAATGTATTGCTCCCTACAAAAAGTAAAGATGTCTATGAAAAAGAATATAATCTATACAAGTCGTGGAAAATCGCTAAGGGAGTCACACATAGTAGTGAAGAAGTGTTATTAGTTTATTTTTCAGAACGGGTAAATAAAATTGACTTTTATATTTTTCAACTTTTGTAATATTTTTACAACAAATATTTTACATTTATTCATTTAAGTTACTAATGTTAATATTATGTGATTCTGTTAGTCAACTAATGAAATACAAATTGCAAAGCGTATAGCTGTGGGATCAGATTTATCAGTCGCAGCAGTGCCCACTGCGTCAACAACTCACAGCGCTGTCCCTGGGCCGAGTCATATTGAAATTAGTGATGTAAATATTCACAAGTCTTCAGAGTTGGTTCCAAGTAACGCTGGAGTAGTTTTTTCAAAATTAACTAATTGTACTTTGAATATTAATATATATAATAGTAGTAAGTAAGCTTAGATGTGTTCATAAATGTTTGTTTTTCATGTTACACGGAACCTTTGAATTTCAACTTCTTGTTCATTTATTTGTGTTTCCGTAGAGACTTAATTAAACGATTTTGAGCCTTTTGTCGAGTTCTCATTGGTAGTTGCGTGGTTTTAATTGCACGCGTGCCATTAAAGTAGTGATAATAAACGATTTTTCATGTAATTAATGAGCATAATTCATGTAGAAAACGAAAAAGTTAACTATCGTTTCTTATATTAGGATACACCGTTCTTGTAAGGGGTAAATACGTATGTAGGCGTCCATCCGAGACGTTAGTGAGGTAAGTCACGGATTATAATAGTATCGCCGGGAGAATTTGGAACCAGACACGGACATTAGGCGAGGACTTTGTCCAGAAGCAAGATTCTGCTGCGTCGATGGAGAAGGTTCTACGGGGCGCCATCGAACGAAGAAGTGAAGAGCGCGCGAAGACCCACGAATGAATAAAAATGTTTTATAACTATTGTAATATAGAGAAAACTGGTCATGACCAAAGAATGATTCATTTTTGATTATCATTATAATAAACTCTAATTTGTTAAGTTGAAAGAAAGCTGATCATCCTATTTTCGTTACGTGCAATCCAGCATTTTAATAAGATTTTCAGATTCCTCGCCACTCCGTACGGATGGCAGATTGAATAATTGGTTGCAGAGTAAGTAGTAACAATTATAAACTTCGAACTCCAACTAACTGAGCTAGCACATTATTTTGGGAGGAGAGATATTTAAATTACGTAGGAATCATTAGGTTTCAAGTGTAACCTTTTCCTGGCGCCCAAATTACATTTATCAGTAATTATGTTTCAAAATGTCCCTCCAAGTGGGGCTTGCTTTTAAATACAAAGACGGGGCTTGTTTTAAATTGGCACCAGTCAACGTCGAGCATGTTTCAATATAAAGTAATGGCTGTCCCGTCTCTGTTGTTCGGAAGTAAATGATGGACTCTGAGGGAGAAAGATAAACAGGCATTAGTCTGCAGAAATGAAACTCTTAAGATCTGTAAAAAAATGTAACAGACTAGACACACTCAGAAATGAGGAAATTCGAAAAGAATTAAACGCTCAAGCAATCAATGGGCAATGTTACAGACAAGGTGCAATGTTACAGACAGGAATGGTTACAACCCGTGGAGAGAACGGAAGAGACTCGCATTCCAAAGCAGTAAGTAAAGTAACATATAAGTATAGACCTCAAGGCAGGAGACACCCAGGGAGACCAGTAAAAAGATGGAATTCTTAGAAGCCGGAACAAGTCAGAGACCTATCCTTGAAGTGGAGAAGAAGAAGAAAAGATAAACAACGTGGCGTCGCAGTACATGTAGAGTTTGGCTATGCAAAGCCTCTTATATAATAGACGGGCATTGGAAATACATAGATCGGAAGATACGTAAAAATTAAAACCAATGGAATAGGAGGTGAAAATCCGGTCGGTAGAAAGTTATATATAACTGTGCGAAAAAACGGAAAATTTTCGGTAGAAAGCCTCGTATTACAGGGCCCTGACAACGAAAAAGTGGATATATCCAGATGCTAAATTTAGAATAAAAATCTCTTAACACGTGATGTAGCCAGAATCCATGTTTATGTGGGTCCTTGATACCAAAAAATCGATTGACGGTAAAACGTCGGTAAAACGTTCGTCTGTCTGTGAACAACATTAGCTGTTAAACTCTTCAGCCGATTTTTCCAAAATTGAAATTCCACAATCTATCTCTCTGAAGTCGCGGCCCTTGAATTTAAAGTCGATATTTTAATTTTGGGAGGGTACTTTTCGTGAAGCCCCTGTGACATTTTCAAAAGTTTCAAAAAAATGGCTCTACTTTTTATTGAATTTTGATATTGGATAGTGTAAAGGACGTTTAAGAGAACGTCGCAGGTCTCATGTTCGTTAAAACCCTGAGTTTTCGAAAATCGAAAAAAAAATTAAAATTCTTTTCGGAATCTTACTACGAGTACAAGTATGAAGATTTTTTCCTAATGAAATGTATTCATCTCAACAGATCTAAAAATAATGTCGTGTTCAATTTCCCAAAAACATGAGTATTTTTTGCGAAATTTTGTGTCAAACATTGGGACATTTTTGTCTTTAAACTATTGTTTCTTAAAAACGGCACACATTTTTTGGATTAAATTTGAACCTTAGATAGCGTAAAGGGACGCACAGCAATTTAATTAGGCAACATTCGTAACGAGACATTTATTTTCAATTTTATCACTCTACCTAGAAATGAGGAAATTGTAATCTTACCTTGTTCACTTGAGTTGAATCGCCGATTTTTCAGATTCTCAAATTTCTCCATCAATTATTGAAGCTACTAGTTTTACGGTTAAGTTGCTTCTCTACACTTATTTGACAGCATTGTGAGGGCACGCAATCGCTCGGTTGTATTTGAATTTCAATGGGATGTTTTTATCCACTTCATTGTTGAAAATGCTCGTTAAACTTCTGAAGAAGTCATTGAAGTAGTGAGAAGAATTCTAAGAAGTTTGCAGACTTCGAGAAAAAATTCTTCCGACATTTCATTTTGCAGCATTACTTGAAATATTGGTATCGTTCCTACTGCATTCCTACGCTTCTCTTGTACCCTTCTTGCAACAGTGTTCTGTACAGAATTTGAGGTCCCTTTGAAAATGATTGCTCCTTCTACATGATTTTTAAAGCACCGTCATTGGTACTAACAAAATAATCCTAACCCTCGAAATATCCCTGAGTTTTCCGATTGTTCACTTTCATCGTGCACTGGCAACGCAAGCTCAAATGGACCATAACATTTGGCAGTTTGAAAGAGTGTCCAGAATATGTCTGTTCTTACACTCTTCATCGTTGTCCTTTTACAGAGAGACGATAAATGTCCTCAAGCTGAGTCACAATATTTACGCGACACAGAAAAGCCAGTTCAACACTACTTTTTTTTACGAAGATGTCTTTTGATGCTTTTCTCACAGAAATGGTTCATGTCATTATAACCGCTATTCGCCCGCACATTTTCCTCCTTGTTAAATAAGATTCAACAAAAACGAAATAGTGCATTTTTCCTTACACTCACATAGCAACTTGTATGTCGAATAAATATTAGCATAGAATCGTAGACGAAACTCTCGTTTGCTGATTCGACAGTGGTTTCAATTTACAGAACAGGCTGATCCGGACCGAGCTTCTTAATTGAAATAATCGATCACCAGGATGCAGGGACACTAGAACTGAAGCACTATTCAAACCCGAGAAGTAAAACATACTTTTACACTGATTTTAAGTCGGTCTTCACCATCCATATCAGTTGAAAAACTTACACTTCGGAGTATCGAATCAGGAGCACAGTTTTGCTGACAGCGCAACGGAGACTTCGCCCCGGAGTTGGGTGATGCGATAGCCTGATAGTGCTGCGTCAAGCGGACTTCACTTTTTATTTATTTATTTTTTTATTTATTTATTTATTTATTTATTTATTTATTTATTTATTTATTTATTTATTTATTTATTTATTTATTTATTTATTTATTTATTTATTTATTTATTTATTTATTTATTTACTTATTTATTTATATCGTGAATAAATTGGGGCTTTTATCACTCATCATGTCCTTCGTCAAGGAATAATACTTCTTCCCGCGACAACATGGAGAACGATAATTTGAATGACTATATTTCCCACTGAATTCTAGAATACGTGCACAGATAATGAAGCTACATTTATATCCAGAAGCAAAACAAGGAGCCATCTCAGCATTTACTCAAAGAATCAGAGAAATTGGACGAAAAACCTGATCGAGATGGGGGTCATTGTCCCAGAAGCTGCGGTACAATACTTTTTACAGGTTGTTTAGAATTATACAGTCCAAATGGTAAATAATACATTAAATATCACTGTTAAAAATAATGTTACTTTCCTTTTATGTTGTTTTCTTTTCATTTACTATTAATTTGTTATTACGGAACCAATTTGAAACATCTGATATTGTACTATTTACGGTTTCTTTATTGCAAAGAATGTTGTATCATCCGTAAAGAGAACTGTTCTTCCATTTCTAATTGACGAGCGCATATCGTTTACATATAATAGGAAGAGAATAGGGCCTAAAATCGATCCCTGAGGACCTCCACGTGCAATTGGCAAAGAGACGGAAAGGTGCGTACATAATGTTCCATCATTCCAGTAAGGTATTTACACTCTCTCAGATCGTTGTTTAAGATACGAACATAACCAATCTAGGGCAATACCAGTGAAGGTAATGTTGAAAGTAAAACGTCATGATCAATGACGTCAAAAGCTTTGAAAAGCTCTTAAAATAATCCAATAGGTGCTTCATTGTGTTCTAATGATGAAGAGACATCTTTAAAAAAAGAAAATGTGGCTATTTCCGTAGATTTTGATTTTCTAAATCTATGTTGGCAATCTGAAAGCGCGTCGTGTTTACTGAGAGAGGTTTCCATTCGTACGTAAAAAGGTCTCTCTAATAATTTTCAAAAAAACTGACAGGAGAAATAGGCCGATAATTTTGGATTTCATTTTTGTTGCCTTTTTTGAAGAGCGGCTTAATCTTAGCTGTTTTGAAAATTTCTGGGAAAGTTCCGGTGCACAAGGATGCATTAAATATGTGAGTTAACGGGTGTATAATGTCTGGCTTACAGGTCTTTAACAAACAATACATCTAAACCGGCCGATTATTTATTTTTTAGTTTACCGATTATTTTGATTATTTTGCGTTAATGCTGCACTGCGTAAATGTGAACATGATCCGGTGAAAGCACGCAATGAAAACACAGAAACAGAGTCACGTGGTACCCAATGGTCCTTATGGAACAAGGTCTGAGCGACGTGTTGTTTCCAAAACGTGAACAGCGATGTAGCCACATCGGTTCGTCAAATTAATACTGGTATGGAAATTATAAAAAGAGGGGTAGAGAAAAGTGATACTAATAATGAGATGTAATAATGAGAGTAAAACGAAGTGAATATTCTATTTTGTTCAATTTTGTGGGTGTTGCGTGAACCTGCGACCCTCAAAAAGAACCGCCCATGATAATTGAAATCAAAATACTGCAGAAAGCAGACAAATCAGCACTGTATTTGTAACACTGTTGTTCAATTATCAATAAATCGATCTGTTTAATAATAAATTTAACTTGCTCGCACGTATCATCAAGAACATTTACTAACCTCCTCAGAATCGCATTTACAGCACTGAATCTACTACGAGAATAGTCCTCCTAGTTTTCTTGCAAATGCTTAAACTGGTCCAAGATATAAATGAACTTGTTGAAATTACTAATCTCTCTAGGGAAAGTATTATTTCCCAGCTTTTTCAGTGCAATATCATGACTGAGCGCACAGACTCAAAAATTTGACCGAATCACTGCTGGTAATGAAAATATTGTCACAATTGAAACACAAACCAAACCTAACAAGACACAGTCTTCTCTCTTCAATGTTCAGAATCGTCCATTATTTGCCAATATTGTTTCTTTCTTCTTTCTGTCGAAGAACAACAAAAGATGTAAGAGCTCTCTTTCCATCACAAACTAAGTTTCTAAGCTCTCTGCTATTGCCCCTCGGATTTTTTCTTGAACCTGGAATTTCGCTTGTAGTTTCTTCTTCAATTGGGTACACAGCCCTTGCAGAAATCGGAAGTGAACTGTTGCACTACACGCATAAAAAACAATCTTTATCGGTGTCAATCAAGTATTAATACTTCTAGCTGCTGCGAGAGCGAATCGTGAATTAATGATGATGTAAATAAACCTTATTAGTCTGCGCAAACCATGGCGAAGACAGAAAATGTAAACGTAAGATGGAAGAATCTAAGCCATCTAAGTTTGGCGTCACAAACAAAGATGGCCTCCGGCGCCAAGGCCTTACATAGGTGATATTGGGCAGTATCGATAAGCGACCGACCAGCAAAAATTTAATAGAATGTCTAATAACATCTCATTCTGTAGATAACGATATGGGAAGCGTTTGTCTGAGGCCAAAATTCTGTAATTTAAGGTCCTAGAATGCTTCGTTTAGAAGTTATTTAACTATATAGATTTTGACAATGTGGTGAAGTGTTGCGGGTTGCATTTGACGAGAATATTTAGTTGCGTTTTATTTTCAACAAATCCTTCATATTTTTAACGCCAAAGTGCAAATCGTCACGTCTACGTGAAATTATTTTTCTTTAGACATCATTTATAAAGATTGGTTGCGTATGAGAGCCACAAAAGGTATGTATATTACTGAAATAAAATAGATAATTAAAGATATACACCCATTCGTATTCACAACGTTCGCAGTCTGCTGGCAAACTGGCTGCCGCGAGGTCGCGAAGAAGCATACGCCGTGAGAGACACAAAGAGACTTCCTTCCAGAATGGCCAACTTTACAGAAAGAACTCATCAAATGTAAGTTTTGAATCAAAAAACCGAATATCAAATAAAACAAATTCTCCAAATATAATAAACAATCCATTTAATTCCCTCAATAATTGTCTGAACTTGTGTACTTTTAATAACACGCGAAATTCATAAAATGAAGTTGCTGCTAGTCAGACGAAGACAGAATATTGGCATTCCCCTCGGACTACCTGGGACGGCGCGCAGCGCCCGGCGACAAGCCCCCCCCCCCCCCCGGTCACCGAAGGCTTTATGTTGAAGCATGTTGAAGCGTACGGACAAAGTGTAATGCAGTAATGGAGTCAAGAGCGTGACTTGGTATACTGCCTGGGAGATACCATACGGCCGAGAGAGCGCTAGTTGGGCGTTCTTTGGTTTTAAAATGATTTCGTACACACATATATTACTGTAATATCTTGAATATTCTTCTCCTGCGAGTGGATATATATCATGCGGCGTCTCTCGCACTCAAGCTTCCATCTTCTTCGATTTTGCCAATCAACATCTTCAATGTGACGATCTCTCATTTTCTGTCGCACACCTTCATCCCATGTGAGTATTGTAGTATTGTAGTGAGTAGTGTATTCGTCTACCTCTCTTTCTGTGCATTGCCACCTGCCACCTCCAAGTTTTTAATGGGCATCTTTCCATTCTTGTAAGATGCCCAACCATGTTAACCTTCTTCCTTCTTTTGTATCCATTATATCCGATATGACACCTATTTGCTGCTTTATATTTTCATTCCTGATTCTTTCCATTAACGTTACACTACAGCTGCGTCTACAAAACTCCATTTCCATTGCCTTTAATTTTTTCTCACTGTTTTTTGAAATCTCCCACAACTCAGCACTATACAGCAATATACTTCCCACAATTGCTTTATAAATTCCAATTTTCACTTTATTAGCAATATTTTTATTCCACGTTATCTTACATATTCAATTCATTAAAAGAAAAATGTATATTCCTAACATACTATATGTTGATGGTTTTTTTATTAACTAAGGGTTGAGAAACTGTGCAACCTAAGCACGAGCCGCCACTGGTCTCAAGGAGATCTTATGCCTGGAAGTGGGATGAAGATGGCGTGGAAAGTCTCATGCTTCAACCGGATACTTGTATCCAATATTTACTGTTAATAAATATGCCAGAAAATATTAATTCATTTGGAAAGTGTTTTTTTAATTTGCACAATCTGAGTACAAATATTTTGTTTAGAAATTCACGAGTGTGATACATAATGTTTGAAACTCTCTTAATACACGTAAGTTAAGATATTATTTTTATGTTGATAATAATTTTTCATTAAATTACTTTTAACATTCCCATCCCTTTTCTTTGCAATTTCCTTTTATACCGAGAATAAATTTCCCAATCTACTTTGCCTATATCCACTTTTAGCTAAGTGCGGACTTGCAATCCGCCGGGACTAACGATGTTTCAAAATATGCCGGGACTACTGGAGGGATAACTTACTTCTATTATCAGACAACAAACCATCTTAAATTCGCACTTCACCCAAGGACCGCCTTCAGAGTAATTGTGACTGCCGGTTGTTGCTGGTCTGGCCGAATAAATATTGCGTTCGTTTCCAACGATCAAGCTAATTGGATTGCAGTTGCCAAGAGATCATCTATTGACGCTACACTATACTCTTAGTGAGTTTCTTTCACAATATAAAAGTCAGACGTCCTATTAAGAAATAGTGAAGTCAAAAGATCAGGGGCAATTGCCGGAATCTGTTTAAATATTATTGTGGGTTTGACATTCGCAGACCGCATCTTCAAGTGCACCTTCCGCACCTTCAAGTGCAATTACCCAGTCCTAAAAACGAACTGTGAAGGAAATGGAAATTGCAAAGCCGATTTGTAATTTTAACCCTTTCAGACTCGAATTATGAAAACGTTACTGGAAATTCAGATTTTTAGGACATTAATAAATAATTTTTTTACATTAATACTTTTTTTTAGATTAATAAATAATTTTTTACATTCATAAATTAATTTTTCATGTTCTCAAAATTGTTGTACGTTACCTGTGTACCAAAATACAAACTATCCTCTGGAGAGGACATGGTGACTCAAAGGATTCGGTCGAAGAAAAAAAAGGAAATTTGAAAATGATATACATGGATCTATCAACACTAAAAATTAGTTTTACTTAAAAATGTTTATACTTAATGTATAAAGAAATATATTTTATTGAATTTATTTTGAATGGAATGCTTCAAAACAATCGTTTTTTCAAGTGATGCATTAATGTAGTTACATTTTTTTACATTTGATGTATGTTTAGGCTTTGCACCCAAGTTTTTTGCATCAACCTGCCTCCTTTACATCATTAAAAATTGGTATATGATCTACGTGGTCATAGCGTACTTCTTCAAGTGGTCTAATTTCATTTTGACGCTTAGGTATTTTTAGGGAATTTTCCGTCGAGCTGCTGGAAGGGCGTCCTCGCTTTTTGCATTCAGCTTTGCCAGCTACGATAAGGGTTTCAGCAACCTGAAGTCGAAAATGAAATAAGTCTAAAATTCTTTTTTCGGCAAACCTAAGAATTCTGCATGAATTTTGTACTCAAGCCATGTGTTGGCGACTGCAAGATCAAGACCGTGTGCCATCATCCTAAGGGTCCATTTCCGTTATCTCATAAATGGTCGATAGAGGGAAATGAGGAAGCCCAGAGTGTCGACTCCTCCTTTACCCTTATTGGTGCTGCACTACTTCAGGGCGTGGCACCTCTATAAAGCTTTTCTTTTTTCTGTCCCATCTCGTGCATGTTCGTGTTTTCTCTCCTATACCTTCGAAATTGGAGCTCAGATACACACGCGAGTTATCCATCCATTTAGTAAGTATAACGCCTGCCGTTTTAGAAATTACATTCCATAAAACCTCTTCCATGTTCTTGTTTGATAGTTTTGTCAGATGTGAAAGAGGGCTTCATAAATCTGTCAAACTTTTAAGTTCCTGAAGCATAATAGTCTATATCTTTGAGCCAATCAAAAAGCCAGAAGAAACTAAAAAATTATCAAAATAGAGCCTTGCTGTTCGGAGTACACTTTCGCAAAGCTGCATTACCACTTGAGACCCGAAGCCGAAATTGACATACTTGAAGTTAAATTCAGTTATCGAACGCTGGTAAATAATATTCATACATTAGGACTGAGGCGCCACACAATAAAAACATTTTGACACTCCATTTTACAGGCTTATTTTTGCTATATTGTTTTGCACTCAGTTGCCTAAACTCTACGCTAAAAATGCCCTCACGATTTAATTCATGGTACCTACCGAGACCTTATTGCACTGTATAAGGTTTTCATTTATAAAATGAACATTTTTACTCACCTTGAAAACTCAGTTGACATTCATGTGTTCAGAGATACGAGGAATAGAAAACCGAGACGAGTATATTCTTACTCCGGGCAATCCAAGATAACCCATTGCAATATGTATTCCGAAAAAAAACTTTAATTCTTTTACATTAGTGGTTGGAAGTTGGTAACACTATTTCTCACAGCGTAGAGATTGGTCTCTTCAGCAGACTCTTGAATCAAACTGTTAGGGACATATTTTGAAAAGTATTCAACAAGATTTGAAAGCTTCGAATATGAAGCCGTAGGCTCAAAATTTTTGCTGTGGCTCAAAAAAGTCATTTTCACCAACTGCACATTTTTTGTCAGTCAAATGCTATTCCCGAAAGTATTCACTGCTTGCTTGAGCTGCCGTGAAACATGATAGAATGACGGGGTTTCCATTATTGTCGTCACGACGTTTCTCTGTTACTTCTGGGACAGCAGGTTCTTGATATTCGTTTTCACCTTCATTTTCTTCAGAATCCAAAAACATTTCAATATCTGGTTCCAGTAATTCATCTAAAAAAGTACAGTTGAAAAATGATAGTATGTTAGAACCGAACGTTTTAAAAGATCAAGAGTCCGAAGATTTACTGTTTTCTAGAATCCGTTCCTCATGCAGATACCCATCACCAGCATCCAAATCAGATATTTCATAAACATCTCCATCGATTAGACAGTTATAAATTTCCTCAACAGTCAGAGGCCTATCTTGGTCTGTCATGGTGTCTCCAAGACATCTTGTCCTCTACAGATAAATATTCGACGATGTTTCTTCAACTGCACAGTTTGATGGCCAATAAATTATTCTATACAATACATACAACCAATGTAAACAGAAAAAATACCAATCACTAAAGAACTTGATGAAACACAAACAATTAATTATTGGCAGACGACAGCACCCCGCTTCGCTTTCGAACACCAACGGTTTGTATCAAAATAGATAACACCCCAGATTTCGGCAACTGCCGCTATCTATTGGTAACTACTACAACTGTTTCCTTAAAGAATACCACATGGAATTAAAGCGCTAGTGTCACGCAGAGGAAGTAAAATGAACATTAAAAATGCTGTCCTCTACAGAGGACGCGGTGTCTCAAAGGGTTAATAAATGTAAAATGCAATTTGAATGCACCGCGCGCCGGTGAGTGGCATGTGGGAAAGCGTTCAGTAAATGCATGTCAGAATTCAATTACTGCTTTTTCATTTAAATGCAAATATCCTTCACTTCCTGCGTGTGCATCATATGCATGTGCTTTTATGCATTCCAGCCCACGAGCATTTTGAGGTAGGTAATACATATATTTAATGAAATCCGCGACGTATGAAGACATTGCGTATCGCGAGGCAGAAGTGGTTCCTGTGGGGGGAGGTCGCGGCAGGTGCCTGGAAGGCACGGCGTGGAGGACCTACATGACGGGACTATATGGTGTCGGGACTACATGGTGCGGAGCGGGACGTGGTGGCAATGTTTAAAATTACTTCCATTTTACTCTTAATAGAATGCACCCCTTTCCCTGACAGATGATGGTGATAAATGCTGTGACAATCCATACAGATTTGTCAAAAACAATTATTTCGATATATTAAATATTAACCCCGAAGGTGATATTACGGCATAGACAACTGAAGAACAGACGAAAAACAATACGTTTTATTTAACTTGAGCCGGAACTAAGGAAATGTGTTCAATAAGAAATATGACGGACGTAAATACATAATGAGTTATATAAACATTGGTGTAGATGTTGAGTTTTGGCAATTAAATCGAAAGGAACCAGATAATATGAAAGACAGCTGAAGGGACAAAGTCGGAAGGTGCTTGATATAATATCCAATTATAAAAGGATTATAGTAATTAACTAAACGAGTGTATAAAGAGTAGGGTAATTGTACAAGAGGTTTGTTCAAGAAAACGAGCGACGATAGCAAGTTTTTTAATATACGAGTGCAATTATACCCCTTTATACACATGTTACGTTCAATATTTTTTCGTTTAAATTTAAGAATAATTTAAATATTGAAAAATACAAGCACATCGTTACAATTCGAGGCATGTGTTAGATGACGTCATTTTGCTTCTGAAAAAATCTATTTTAGAGGGCGTTGAATTGAGTTTGTTTACAAGAAATAATTGCATATGGAAAGTAGTACTGCAGATATTGCGGATAAAATATTAGAAGAAGCTGACAAAGTCATGAAAACATTACTTCCTACAAAAAGTAAAAGACAGGTATGAGAGAGAAATCAACATGTATAAATATTGAAGGAAAAAACTAGCAATTCAGACACAGTTCTTGCTACAGCTTAATTTTTGAACTGGTAAACACAACTGACGATTACGTTTCTTAACATTCGTAATTCTAAGACCAAATGTTTTACACGTAAAAAAATTAATTTATTCACGTTAAATATTTATATTATTCCATAAGTCAGCTAGCTTAACGTTTACTTCCCCAATTTAGTTTTATTCATTCGTTGTTTATATGTACATATTTGTTGTAGGTACGTAATCTGTGTACATTTTTGTTCATGTTTCGTGGCAGCCTGCAAATACCTTGAATACGTCTGTGTTATAGTTTCTTAATTGAACAATTTGGCTCTTTTCTTGAATTCTATTTGGAAGATGTGCATTTTTTATTGCACGGTGGAATTTTAATCGCACGCGAGCTAAAAACAGAGATAATCAACGATTTTTCATAAATTAATGAGATATTTAATTAACTAAACGAAAAAAAAATATTAAGTTTAATATTTTATGAATACTTTATAGTTTTAAATTAAAATAGTAATAATTTAGTATCAAAACGCTGCAAAACGACGAAGGATTATGGTATTATATTTTTCTTTCCATGTTACAGGTGTGAACAGATATAATTTAAATAAAAACGCATGATATCGATTTACAAATTAAACATTGACTTACATACAAACATTACTGTCCAGGACTAAAGAAAATCAACGAGATTTCACAAAATATGTCTCAAATCTCTTCTACTTCTTTTTATTAGAGTTCTTTATTTTTTGTTCTTATTCTTTTTAGATATTTTCTTTCTTTTCTTAAGTACTTATTACCGCAGAGTCTCCAGGCGCATATAAGCGATCCATGCCTTATTTTTTTGTTTCAGGCACACTGTAATTGCGCGAAATGTCACAGCGGCCCACAATCACTCGGCACCTGTACTTGGGTTTTCGCAATGTGGCGCCTAAGGGTATTATCTTCAAGATGGAATATGGCACGACTTTTTGGGTCTATCTCGGTCCTGTCGCAAGATTTCACGTGTTCGCGACCGGATGAAGTAGTTCAAGCGACTCTAGCGACCCGACCATCAGTTTTAAATCAGTAACATATCCAACAGCTGGAGTTACGAATCTGAATTTATTTTGATAAAAAATTGTACGTCATTTTTCTTTGCTTTCAGGGCATTTTACAAACATTTTACGAGTATTGTATTGATAATTTTTTGCCGATGTTTTATGTCATCAAACTGGGAGCGGTGGCTCAGTGCGTCAACTGATGTCACTGCAGCGCCTCTGACCGGGAGGCCCTAGATTCGAGTCCCGACGGCGATAGGATTTTCGACAATAGCTACGTCGGATTCAGTCAGTCTGGAGGAGAATATTTAGCGGTCGGCTGCTCCGATCGGTAGTTTTCCATGGTTTCTCCGATCAACTCCAGGCGAATGCCGGAGCAGTACCCTAACAAATGGGCCACGGACCGCGCGCGATCTTTCCTTCCTCTTCCTTGTCATCAAAATTCTCACCTCTTACACACACACACACACACACACACACACACACACACACATACACTAACATGCACTACGTTACCACACACGCCGGGAGACCGCCGGGAGACTTAGAACTTGTCCGGGTTGGGGCGGTGCCCCGCTGCTGTGAGATACCTGGTTGTGGAAAATCTCGTTAGCCAACGGTAGGTTTGCACCGGATCTGGTCATCCAGCTGGGGAAGACCACCGCCACCTCCGAGCAAAAACACTCACTACACTTACGGGACCGATGACCATAGTAGTTGACGCGCCCGGAATCACTAACAATCAAATCAAATTATTGTGTCATTAATATCCGCCCTCTTGTAATTACGAGTACATTACTTCGCTCTAGGGATAATGTATAAATGCCCGACTGTGAGTCGAGCGTGATCGGTAAATTAAGGTAGGTTTTTATTCAAAATGTTTTGGTCGAATGTATCATATTACAGATTATGTGGAATGACGCAGGCTAAACACAACCCATGCTGCAATGTATTTACACCGTGTAGTTGTTGTAGGTACGTAATATGTGATGTACATTTTTGTACATCACACATGTACCTTACAATGTACCTTACATGTACAACTACCTTAGCTACGTCTGTGTTATATTTTCTTAATTAAACGATTTGGCGCTTTTTCTGAATTTTGATTGGTAGGTGAGCATTTTTAATTGCACGGTGGAATTTTAATTGCACTTGTGCTATTAGTTCCAAATCATCCTGGTAAGCGAGACCTTTCAAAAATTTTAATATAAACTGTTTAAACATTGGTGAAACAAGTTTTTCCAATCATGTTTTGGCACGAATTTCAAATTTTAAACTTAAAAAAATTATTTTAATTTTTTTCACTACCGTCCACATTGTTTAAAAATCTGAAAACAATATATGTCATAGAATGTTATATGTCCCATTTTAGGGGGAAAATTAAGACAGTACTCCGTTATGATATCAATGATGCAGACCATTTCAATGATGCTTCATGGAATTAATGAGAATATTGAGTTAACTAAACGAAAAAGAGAAAAAATCAAAAATATTTTAGATAAAACAGCATCAAAATATTCTGGTTAATCGTGAAAATAAGTGTCCTGATATTATTTACGAAAATAAAAGACAAAAGAAAAAACATATTCTGTAGAAATTGACAGACGAAAGTGGAGGACAGCTGTTTTAGCTTTCGTGTTAACTAGCAGTTTAAAAAAGGTAGAATGATTCGAGACACGGTAGACAGCCTCACGAGTGTGAATTTTGAACGACGAACAGCAGGTCGCAAATTTGTATAAAGAGAAAAACATGGCGAATTATGTGAAAAGTTAACATAATAAGTGAATTTGCACTTCTGTTGTACATATTTGTTTTACTTTATTTTAATTTTGATTTTTAGTTGTTTTAAATTGGTGTCTCTGTTATACTGTATCGAGTACTATGTTTCTTTGTAAAATTGTTGATTAGTATCATCTCAGTAATTATGTCGTAATTTTTCTCCGTTACATAGTCTAGCCTGAGGATGGAGAAAAATGAGTTCCCCGAAACATCGCTCCGTAATTTCCTAAGAAACTCTTTATGTTGATTGTATATATGTATATAAATTTAAAAAAATGTTTTTTTTTGTATAAAATTGCCAGTCAAATCTTGTGGCCAAATTCACTGAATTACATTATAAATGCATAAGCGAAGGTGAATATGGACGTCCGGGTGAACTGGGGAACTGGTATTTTTCCGGATGTCAACGGAGCGAGGATTGGTGATGGCATGACTGGCATCGCGGTATTCCAGGGAAGTGGAAAATTTTTGAACTATTTTGACGCGACATAAATATGAGAAGGCCACGAATGTTTTAGCTAATAGGAAAAAATATTAGATACAAAAGTAATGGCCCAAATAATATGCGCGTAAGGTATGAATGTATACTTGTATATTTGTAATGTATATTTGTATATTGAAATACAACATAAAAATTATAAATACTAAATGGCTTAACAAAAAGAAATATCTATATAATAAATAACGAATAACGATATAAACATTATTATATAAATATTATATATAAGATATTAAATATTATATAATTAATATAGTAGTTGAATTTGAAGGTATTTCTGTCAACGAATTTTGACACCAAATTCATATTTATAAAAATAAATAAATTTTTGAAATTGATTTTTGACATGATAACGTTGGAGTACTGTCTTAATTTTTCCCCTAAAATGGGTCATATAACATTCTATAACATATATTGTTTTAAGATTTTTAAACAATGTGGACGGTAGTGAAAAAAATTAAAATAATTTTTTTAAAGTTTAAAATTTGAAATTCGCGCCTAAACATGATTGGAAAAACTTGTTTCACCAATGTTTAAACAGTTTATATTAAAATTTTGAAAGGTCTTGCTTACCAGGATGATTTGGAACTTCTTGCTGACAAATGTTTGTTTTGTGTGGAAAGTATTTATATTACCGAAATAAAATTGTCAAACCCCTTTTGTTTTTAGATTTATCTATTGTTTCTAATATAAATCAAATTACTCGGTTTAGGTATATTAATCATTTATGTTTATAATATTGTAACGAACATTGCGTCATCTGCCGGCACCACCACGAACTACCAGTATGCACGAATTGCGTCATCGGCCAGCGGCCACCATGAACTACCTGTATGCGCGGATTGCGACATCTGCCACTAGCCCTCAAACTCGCTAATCTCAGAGTGTTCATGGCGCTAATCTCAAAGTCCAGAAAATTCTCGATGGCGCTCGCCGAGTATAAATACGCGGCGGCCGACGACTGCGAGTCAGTCTTAAGTCTGAAGTGGAAACTGAGTTGTGAAGTGTGTGCATCGCGGTGAATGAGAAGTGCAGTGATTGTGCTCAATGTCGTGAACCATGGGCAGCGCCGTGAACTGTGGTCAGTGCTGTGGACTGTGCCCAGTGCATCGAACAGTGGTCAGTGCTTAGGACTGGGCGACAGTGTAAGAAAAGAAAACAGAGAAAATAAATACTCAAGAGAAGTGTAGTGTAAATAAATAATCAAGAGAAGTGTGCCGTATAAAGAATGATCAAGTGAAGACTATCTGTACATAAACCAAGTGTTTTCAGTGATTGTGTTAAGAAACAAAATAAACGTTTTTGTTAAAATAATACCAGAATTTTAAATCACCACTTAGAATCGTAACAATATAAATGAAATTACTTAGTTGTATATTTATTAATCATCGACAATTAGACAATCATAGTCATTTTCTTCAATATCAGGGATAACACGCATTTCTTTATAGTCTACTCAAAATTTGTTTTTTCAACATTTCTATTTAAAAATACCTGTTTACCAATTTCGCCAAGTAACGAGCGAGTGCCAAATGAGTGTTTAAATAATCGCAGCTATGTGGAGCAGCATCCCAGGGAGCCGCACGTTCACAATATCGTTTTCCTCCCGACATTCGTATGGTGGAAAGAGATGACTTGGCTCCTCCGGTGCACCAATTTTTGCTCGTTCTGCGTAGCACCAGTTTCTGTCACGAATCATTGTGACCACTTCGTTTGAAAAGCGAGACCAGACGTCGGCCGCCATTTTTCACGGAGATCAAGAAGTGTTGAGAAACATTTTTTAAGTGTCATAAATGGACAATTTTCAACGGTAAGCGACCAAAATAACACGATGAAAGGGTAATTGAAATAAAAGAAGTAATATTTAAAAAGGTGCTTATATGTTTCTGTTTCAATGCCTTGTAACTGTGATAATTTTGGCATTTAAAATTCACGCTAATATGACGCACTGGTGCGTGAAGCTCATTGCCTGAAGTCGGATGCGCAAGAGGCCACCCATCTCTTTCCACCGAGGATATTCCGATTGAGTTTGATACATAATCGATGTAACGCCTATCAGATTTCGAGTTCATATATCGTGTTTAAATCTTTAAATATCGGTTAAAACGTTTTGTCCAATCACATTTAGGCGCGAATTTCAAATTTTTAAACTGAAAAAATTGGTTTTAATTTTTTTCACTACCGTCCACATTGTTAAAAAATCTGAAAAAATATATGCTATAGAATGTTATAAGACCCATTTTAGGAAAAAAAATGAGAAAGTACTCCAACGTTAACACGTCGATATTGTAATGATCCCGTCATACAAAAGGAAATATTATAAACAATTATTTAGTAATGGTGTTATGGGAGGAGAGCGCCGTCAAGTGTTTTGAAGCATGACGAGCGGCGAGAAATCGCATTTAGAAATTGAAAGAATATTCGTGTACGAGTCAAAGGAATACAACAATACATGGACATTTCGGAAATAATACGAATTTCTAAAAACATTTAGTTGTATATAATTAGTAGAGGGGAATTGGAAATGGAAAGGATAAACAGCGTAAGGAGAACCGTCGACTGTTTTTTTTTTTTTTTTTTTTTTTTTTTAAAGAAGCTCTTCGAAAAAGTCGAGGAGTTGTCAGAGGATGATTAGCCGTGGTAAGGCACGGACGGAGATGCGTGGTAGGCGCCGTGAATTCTAATATACAGTTTTGTCAGAGGCATAGTGCTAAGTTATTCGTGAAGAAAATGGATGGAATTGGAATGTGTGGTCGCAAGTGTACAGCAGCAGCTGCTCCAAAGAGGGAAGTGATAAAACTTTTGACATTTTTTTTTGTTTTTGTGTAGAAAGACCAAATTTAAAATACATGGTAGGACAAAAATTGTGAGATTGTGATTAGAAGCAACGCTAAATGGATCCAATAATGAGTAATATTATAGTAAATTTCGGAAGGTGCACTAATAATAAATTAAAGAAAGTAATTCAAAATATTTAGTATTAATTAGCAGTGTCTTTAACTAAAAAAAATATTTGTGATTGTTGTATTTTTCTTTGGTCAAAGTAATCATTTAAATAATTGAAAGGAAATAAACGCAGTTGTCGTTATTCAACTATGGAAACAAAATTCAGATTTTTATTTTAATTAATGAGAATTAGTCCCTACAATAATAAGTGTTATTTACGGTTTCCCGTATGGGCCGGTTCTGCGTACCCATGGATATAAATTCGTTGATGTGGCTTCCTATTATTACGACGAGCTAGTAAAACAGGATAATGGTATTCAATATCTTGGGAGAGATTGATGGAAATATAATATTGTTATTGTGATAGGAGATAAGGATAATAGGAACCATGACAATATGAACTTCAATTTTTTTTCTATAAGAATTTGGCGTCAAAATTCGTTGACAAAAATACCTTCTAATTCAACTATGTTTTCCCTTCTCTGAAATTTTTTTCAGCCTAATACACACAACAGAAGCCGAGAAAAATAAAACATGCAAAACACGTTTCTCGTATCTCTGCAACAGATTGCCCTAGAAGGCTGATTTTTTGGGAATCTACGTTATTTTATATTTTCTTTCATATGAACATCTCGATTATCGATTTGGTTTGCGGGCACTTTTCACCGCCTTATTCGGCTATATCCTTTAAATTAAAAGTAAAATCTTTTCGGCTGCATAGCTGTTTTTCTTCAGTTAGAGACTATACTGATCAAAAAGAAAAAATGTTGATTTTAACAAAACAATGATATATAATGAATTAGTTTTCTATAACTCGGGAACGAAAATGTCTAGTTTTTCAAATGTTGTTAATCTGGCACTTTTTTTTAAAAAAAATATTATTATTATTATTATTATTATTATTATTATTATTATTATTATTATTATTATTATTATTTCATCTTTCACTTATTTATAGTTAAATTGTTGGGTTGGGATTCTCAAACTCAAGAAAGCGTGCGCAGATCATCTTCCCCCCCCCATACGTCTCATACAGTTTTTTTTACTGTTTTTTGACTAAATCAATACTAAATACTCGCTCGACTATGCGTTACACTTATCGTGTTGCAGTGACGAATACTAGGCGGGACATCGAGGAAAATACCAGCCCTTATACTTTCTCGTATGATCTACAACACAATGATTTTCTCATTATTCTGGGGGCCCGGCAACAGCTTTGATCATTAGTGTCGTAAGTTTAATGCATAATCTATCACGGGAGGCGGTGGGTTCTTCTCCCGTTTCAAGGTGAGATCAGGCACTGACTTACACGTCGGCTTGCCGGGATATCCGCATTCTTTTCCCTCAGCAGAGCACTGAGATAAGCTCGAAGCTCCCAACATGTAGTGTAATGTAGTGGCTGTAAATATTAATAAAGACACGATAGGGCTAAGGAAGACGTAGGAGAGATCGCGCACGAGAGAGTTCTCTTCCAGTGAGAGGATGAATTCTACCTATCTAGCTCGTCTCGGAAATCCTGCCACCGTCGTGTCTCGAATCCCATTCTATCATCATCCGTTACGATGCACTGCAGTAATATCAGTTGTTGCCCTGAGACACCTTAGTCGGCACGGAGTTACGAAGGTTGAAAATAAATTAAGACTGCCTTTTGAGTATATTTTAATTTCTGGGAAGATCGGGTCCTTTGGTTTTAAGGCAGACATACAACAAACGAAAAATTTTGTTAGTCATGAATGACAATTTTACTTTCTCGCTACCGCTACCAAGGTAGAGAGAAAGTTATGTACTGCTACGCGAAAAAACGGTGAATTTTCGGCAGAATAACTTTTATTGCCGGGCCCTGGTAATGAAAAATGGATGAATTCAGTTGCTAAATTTAGAAAAACACGCTCCTAACACTGGGTGTAGCCAGAATCCAAATTTTGTGGGTACTTGATACCGAAATATCGATTGACGGTTAAACGTCTGTCCGTCTGTCTCCAACAACGCTGGAGGCTACACCGTTCAGCCGATTTTCTCCAAAATTGATATTCCCCTTGAATCTGAAACCGATATTTCAAGGAGAGTTCTTATCCTCAAAGATAAATATTTTTCTTAATGAAATATGTTAATGAAAAAGAGTTATGTACTGCTGAGCAAAGAAAAGGCAAATTTACGGCAGAAAATCTCTTATTACAGGGCCCTGGCGACGAAAAAGTGAATAAATGAAGATACTAAATTTTAAAAAATCCTCTAACACATGGGGTAGCCAGAATCCGTGTTTTGTGGGTCCTTGATATCGAAAAACCGATTGACAGCAAAACGTCCGTCCACCCGTCCGTCTGTGAACAACACTAACGGCCAAAACCTCATCAAGAGAGCCTTTCAATTTCAACTCCACTCTCCCCTTCAAGCGGTGGGACCCAGAGAGTGTAGGTGCAAGTGGTGGGCCCGGTCGTGTCGACAAACTCGTACCAAGGTTGTGGTAACCAATCCCTTCGGTATAGGTCGACCAACAAACGAGCGTTCGTAGGGGGCCTGTCAGAACGGCATGAAACTGCCGAATTGGAACGCCCCGAATGTATTTCGGGAATCCGTCCAATATTTTACGAGTACAACCCATGCCTGGGGTATAACAGGGGCGAAGACCTGGACAGCGCAGATAACGGTAGTTACCTGAGGTGGGTTAGGCAACTCAGCTTCTAGGGGTTAGTAAGGGAAGTAACAGGACGGTAAGTTATGAGATTGCAGCCCCATTAACCGCTTACCCTACTGGGCATATATGATTGGCGTTGGTAGCGTATTCAGGGGAATTACGAATTACTCGAAAGCTTCAGTTAAGTCAGGATAACCCATCCGTTGAAAAGTCTAACAATGGCAAATCTAAGGGGAAAAGAAAGGGGGAGGAAAAAAAACTTCGGACTGAAAGAGAAAATCAATATTGGTGTTTGAAATGTTCGAGGAATCCATACTAAAACAATAGAAAAAGAAAGGATAGATCAACTAGCTTTGCTATATTCTGCGAAAAGAAGAAAAAAAGTTGTCCGCAACACAACAGTTGGAATACTTCACAATGATTTATGGTGGACTGGAGATCAGTACACGAGCACATGCAGGAACTACTATTCTCATCGATCACAACTGGAAATCTACAATAAGTAATACACAATAAATTCGTTAGTGAACGTGTAATATAAGTAAGATTACGAATCTACAAAGGATATCTCACAATAATTAAGGTATATGGTCCGGAAGAGGGGAAGAATGAAGTAGAAGAAATCTATAACGACATACAACAGATTCTAGACAATGTTAATAAAAATGATTACTTAGTTTACCTGGAGATTTCAACGGAAAAATTGGAAGTGCACCAATTGTTGAAGTAATTGGAAATAACGGAGAAACAGTGTGTAATAGAAAGGGAAATAAACTAAAAGATTTTGCAGTATTTAACAAGATACGGATCGTTAACTCCTTCGGGCATTGAAATATTTACTAATATACTTGGGCAGCTCTGGGTACATGTTCCATAATTGACTATATAATAGGTAATCAAAAGAAGAAAAATTTAGTGAAAGATACAAGTATTTTGGAAGTTGCGATGTAGACAGTCATAATTTCCCATTAAGAACATCCATCGCTTTAAAAGTAAATGGTTTACAAGCCGAAACAATCTCAAAAGTCAAAGGAAATTTCTACGTTAAACGTACTCAAAGAATATGTAAAAGACCAATGTGTCACTGAAATATGTAAAAGACCAATATGTCAAAGAAGACATCAATATGTATGTGGGAGACCGATTCAAATCAGGCGGATTTTTTGGGGTTCCCGGTAGAGGCGCAAGATGGCGTGGCGGCAGGACCAAGTCGGTTGACAACGAGCGTAAACAAGTCACTCGAACGCAAGTAACGCCGAGATGAACACGTTGTGAATTGTCGGGATATAGTTTATTTGTATTGTTCTTCAAGTATTTCAAGAATATAATTATCTTTTTATATTTCAACGACGAGTTTATTTCTATTCCGACTACCATTTCTCCCACAATTTGGGGGCTCGTCCGGGATTGAACTGGATTTCGAGAAACGACTAGAACTTTCCACGGCCGCCATTTCGCAACATTGAAAACATTACGACGTGCCAGCCGACGACGATCAATTTGGAATAAACGACGAGGGATTCCAATTGAAGGCCAGTTTTCAAAGTTGCGACGACGATAGGCTGGAATAAGACGACGAGTGAAGGTCATTATAACCTCAAAAAAACGACGTAATTCACCGACGAAAGCTTGACGAGAATTGATGTAATTTCGAAGATACGTGAGTAGATGCAAATAAGACAAATTGTATGAATATTTTTGCTGTTTCCATACATTTGTTCGCACAATTGAAGGTTTGAACCACGAGGCTGTTTTTATAAAATACCGATTGTAATCGACGTTACCGACTGTTCGACAGGAAGTTCGCAAAATTTTTGGAAGATGGCGACATTGGGAGAAATCGAACAAATAGAAAAGAACATAACCTCTGCGCCGGTAAAAGCAATTAAAACGTTGCATAACTTGATTTTTGAAACGATGCCAGAGGATCGAAAAAACAGAAAGAGGCTTAGAGAGTTTTCCGGTTTTACGTTCGAGTCCGGATCTAAAGATGAAGAGATGAAAAAGTCGTTCATTCACGATACATTTTCGGAAGCGGATCTGGGAGCTATATGCAGTATTCTTTGTATCAACAGTGGGACGAAAGACGAAATGATCGACGATATATGTGAAATGCTGGGAGATCTGCAACAGTTGGCGTCGAAAATCGAGACCGAGATCAAGCAAGAAGAAAATGAAGAAGACGAATATAAGAAAGGAGTATTAAGCAACCCGAAAAAACAAGATGACAAAAGGGCAGCCCAACTGAAGAAGTTGACGTTCGAGTTTGAGCAGAAGCTGCGTGCTATTAACAACGAGGAAGAAAACGATTCGGATAATAGTGATGATGCGCGCTCTGTCGCTTCTGTACGTACGCAGCCAAAGTTTTCATTGACTTTTCGTGATATTGAAGGTTCACTCAAGACCTTCAACGGTAGTGATGGATATCCAGTAAAAAAATGGATCACTGATTTCGAAGAGACAGCTGTTTTGATGGGCTGGGACAGTCTACAAAAGTTTGTTTTTGCTAAGAAATCACTCGAAGGCCTAGCCAAACTTTTTATCCAGGGCGAGAAAGGAATCACATCGTGGACCGTCCTGAAAAAAGCTTTGAAGGAAGAGTTTGATGTTAAGACAAGCACGGCAGAAATTCATCGGTTGTTGAATCGACGAAGGAAGAAAAAAGAAGAATCTTTACAGGAATACTTTCTCGTCATGAGGGAGATTGCTAGCCGAGGTGATATAGATGACGAATCATTGATACAATATATAATCGACGGAATTGAAGACGATTCAGGAACGAAACTTCTGCTATATGGAGTAGACAACATAAAAGAATTCAAGGTCAAGCTGAAACATTACGAGATGGCAGTGATGAAGGTCCAAACTAAGAAGACAAACAAGAATGATCACAAGTGGAACTCGAAGAATACAGATGAGAAAGACAAGAAGAACGACGATGGTAATAAATCGAAGGGCACTTCTCAGGACGCGGACAAGCGATGCTACAATTGCGGTGGTACCGGACATACTTCGAGCAACTGTAAACACAAAGAAAAGGGTAAGAGGTGTTTCAATTGCGACGCTTTTGGTCACATTTCAGCTGATTGCCCAAAGGAAAGGAAACCGCGACAGTCGAAAAGCATGAGTGCCATTGTAAGGAACGCGAATAATTGCAAATTTAAAGAAGTACAATTGGCTAATCGGAAGGTAAAGGCGCTCATCGATTGTGGAAGTCAAGTTAGCTTGCTGCGACAAGACATTTACGATTCACTGAGTGCTCCGAAACTAGTCAAAACGGATATGGTCCTGAGCGGATTTGGGAAGAACTTCGTGTGTCCTCAAGGATACTTTTCAACAACTGTCGTCGTTGATGGTGAGCAGTTTACAACAGACGTATACGTGGTTACAGCAGATACCATGAAACTCGAAATGGTCATTGGAAACGAGCTTCTTGACCAAGCGGAAGTGCTCATAAACAGAAATGGTGTCACCCTACGGAAACCAAAATTAGAAGCTCACATCATGTGCATCCAGGCCGTAAATAAAGAAGAATTGGATATAGGAGATTCGGTCAAAAGCGAAATAAAAAAGGAAGTTCAAGGTTTAATAGCAAACTATGTTCCGGAGAAGACCAAATCTGTTGATGTCAAGATGAAGATCTTAGTGAAGAATGAAGAGCCAGTTCACTGCGGACCGCGACGACTTTCGCCTCGAGAAAAAGAAGTGGTGGACAATCAAGTGCTAATTTGGATTCATGACAAAATAATAGAACCGAGTTCATCAGAGTATGCCAGTGCAGTAATCGTGGTGAAAAAGAAGAACGGATCATCAAGAGTTTGCATTGATTACCGCAGGCTGAATAAGATCGTGGTGAAGGACCGCTATCCTTTACCCCTTATCGACGATTTGCTTGATAAATTGCAGGACGCCCGAGTTTTCAGTACGTTGGACCTCAGAAACGGATTTTTTCATGTGGACGTCGAAGACAGCAGCAGAAAATACACGTCATTCGTGACTCAGGACAGTTCCAGTTCTTAAAGGTACCGTTTGGATTTACAAATTCTCCTGCAGTATTCCAACGGTATATAAATAGTGTATTTTGGCAACTAGTGAGGGACGGTGT